>OV788323.1:11625218-12237718 GCA_928718305.1 Tetramorium bicarinatum | reverse complement strand
AAGAAAAAAAAACTTCTTGAACAAAGAGCAAAAATAAAAATGAATCGTTTAATAGAAAATAAAATAGTTGCAAGCATTACGATTAAGAAATGTCTTTTTAATATAAAACATTAATATATGTTTTTTTACAGTTTGTTCATAATGCTCGTAAAATGCGAGGACTTGTCGCAAACATTGTGTGACAAACAAAAGAGAGTGCCAATAAACACAGCGGAGGAAGTGAACCGCGAGCCATGGGAACGGGAGGGAACGAGGCCGTTAAAGCGAATTATTGCGCCGACAATGATAGAAACCTCAAAGGGGCCTGGTCCGGTCTTGAATTGGCCCGCTTTGCTTGAGTTTTAAGCGCTGTCGAGAAAATTATGGCCTTCGAAAGTGTCGACACGCGTCGTGGGCGTTCTGTTTTGGAGGAATTGAAAGAGGCGGAATTGCCAAGCTACCGGTGCGAAACTTTCCCCTTTGTGCGACGCCCGACAAAGGCTGCGGACTTCGAATTTCGTTGGCGTTGCACACTTCGCTCGGATCCGCGCCATCGACATCGTAATGCCAAATCGCGCAAGAAAGTAGTACGTTCTTGGGCAGAGCGTAGGGGCGTCCGGAATTTCATGGCACACGCGCTTAAGGGAAGTTTCGAAATCAAAACGATGCCCACTTGGAGAAGATCGCAGCCGCGTGAAGCGTGGGCGTGTTTTGGGTTACGCAGCCTAGTAATTGGCCTATTCAGATCGAGTGCAATATTTTGACGTGGTTTTGCCACGGTGACACGTGCGGCCGACAAATTGGCAAGCACGTGTCGGCCGACTTGTGCGTAAGGGAGACTTTTGTCCGATTTAAACGTTACCCCGTCCGTCACGTGTAAAGCGGCCGTAGGTGCGATCGGTTGATTGTCGGGTCTCCTCTTTTTTTTATCCATAGGTACATGATTTTGCTTAATCGCTTTGGAATAGCCTCTTTATCGTGTTTCTGCACAGCTGGCAAAGTTTAAAAAATATATACAAATCTAATAATAACGAACTTGTAATAATCTTAATAATGTTTGTAGAAATATAACTTTTTTTTGTTTGAAATTTGAAGAAGCTCGGTCAAATTCCAAATTACAGAGTGCTATTGGATATCCTTTTATTTCTAAGCATTGTAATTAATTTGTAATCATTATTATTAAGGTGAAAAATTGAAAAAGGTTTAATTTGTTTTAAGGTTTCAATTCTCAACATTAAATAGCTTAACAATGAAATTGTAGCTTGCATAAATTCTTCTAAGTTAATTAATTTGAACGCTAAATTTTTTGTTATCTATTTATATTGGAACAAATGCTTGTTTTTTTTCGTTGTGGTAGTCGGAAAAATAAATAATATTTACTATACATTTCCTATATGCGCGTGTATTAATTATTTGTACAGAAATAATTCAACAATGGTATCGGGCGACGTTTCGCGACATCGCGATCCTCATTAATGCGAATTTAATCGATCTTCATTACTGTTGATTTCAGGCTGTCCCGTTCCGTGTCGGTCCTTTGTAAGGAACGACAAGGGGGCCGGATTCCACGATCGCGCTCTCCATCATCAAGCACTCCGTCTCGGATGTAGAATCAGTCGAGAGAGCGCGAGACGCGCGATGGCGCGGCTAGCAAAGGGAATAAACGATGCCAAGGAATATCGGCAAAAATTACGACGCTTAAAAAACAGCGGAGGAGAGAAAGAGAGTTCCTTTCTCGGCTGCTTCATCCGTCTCGTCGTCGCTCTCCTCGTTCGAGCCGAGAGATGATCAAGAGGCCGACCTCCCATTCGATCTCTCGATCCTCGATGTGCACCCCCGACCTACCCTGCTATCCTTCTCCGGACGTTCGCGCGTCCGTTCCTCTCTTGTCATTTTCGTACCTTCCTTCTTACTTGCTCACCTGCTCTTTCTCTTCCCTTCTCTCTCTCTCTCGCTCTCTCTCTCTCTCTCTCTCTCTCTCTCTCTCTCTCTTGCTCTCCCTATCTGTCTCGCTATCTATCTCGCACAGACATACACATTATTTCTCTCCCTCTCCATCGGCGTCTTCTTCTTTTTTCCTCCCTCGCGTGTTTTGCCAAGAGCCCTCACGGGCGGAAGCGTCACGTACTGCTCTGAAACAAAAACGTAGCGACGTCAAATGCGATTACGAGAGCTGCGAGAGCAGCTCCAGAACGCGGATGCTGCGCTAGGTTAGGTGGAGAACGGCGATGAAGGTGGGCGAGGGCGAGTGGGACGTGAAACGGGGGTTGAGCGGCAGGACGAGGAGAGGAGACGAGGCCGACGAGGCGAGGGGGACGTTCGTGTCGGGAGAGGACGGCTTCGGGGCGGAAGGGAGATGAGACGATGAGAGGGTCGCGGGCGGGTGAGCGAGAGATGGCAGGGGAAAGGGGGACGCGGACGCTTATCAGGGGGATGGAGAATTGTCGGGGAGGAAAGAGAGAGAGAGAGAGAGAGAGGAGACGAGAGCGAGAGAGAGAGAGCCGGGGTTGGGCGAGATTCTGCGAGGGCTCAGAGCGATGGCTCGGGTGAAACGTGCACGTGTGTGAGTGTGCATGTGTGCGTACGTACATACGCTGCGTGCACGCGTATCCACCCTACGGCCGGCGCTGGTGTACGTGCGTACGTGCGCGCGAGAAAGTTTAGCGCGCGCGTCCGGCGGCGTGCGCGCACTCGCGCGCGTGCACGCGCGCGAAAAATCGATCCTCGCCGTTCGACGCGTGCAAATCGTGGACACCAGCTACGAACCGGTAACTCCGAAGGTCCGTGCGCCGGTTAATTACTATTATCGCGAATTTCGCCGGAGTATTATAGTTAAGCAATTTCCACCTCCCCCGCCCCCCTCCCCTCGGTTCCCTCTTTTTCACGACGTTTGTTCCTTTTTTCTCTCGTGACGTCCCTTTCGTCGCGTTACTGGAAAATACGTTGATTAATTAGGCGGCTCTTATTAATACGTTAATACGTTTGCTAATCCGCTTTCTACCGATCTCTGTCGAAACGCACGGTCGTCAGGAATAATGTCGAGAAACAATTGCAACGACAATATTTTTCAACTACTTAGTTTTCTACATGTTGTAATATAATAATTATTATATATTAACATACTTATCATTATTTTAATATAGCATCTTTATAAATTTCTTACACTAGCAGCGAGCGAAATAAATAATGAATAATGTATAAAAATTAGCTGAAAATATCAAATTAATATTGTGTTTTAAAAATTAATATTGTTAACGAAAAATAAATATAATACATCTCCAATAGGATTGTTTCATGAACTATCGGAGTATATTAGGCGGATGCAGCATGCAAGATCGATCGATTTACTTAGAAACTCGTAAACGCTTTAACGTGCCGTGTTTGCGCATGTATCTCTTTTACATCGCACCGCGATTAACGTCGACGACGGTGCAAGTTTTCTGAAGCATTTTAATTCGACGACGTCCTCGTCCGGCGTATGTTTCTTTCAATGGGGCAGCACAACGGGAAAAACGGCGTTTTCTCCATTTATGAAGGTGAAACGGAGTAACTTATTTTTCGGGATGACACCCGTTAGAATTAAACGTTTCAACGTTGGCGACGACCGGGGCTGACGATGGTCGCCAAGCCTCCATTAAAAAGTTGTTAAACGCAGCCTGACGGCGCCCCGCGGCAAATTGGAACCCCATCATAAGTCTTCCTTGTATATAATGTACATGGCTGTTAGAGCAAGCCATCTACAAGATAGTGAGATCGAAGTAATTAAGTATTCGACGGAGATATTTCGATCAGGCTTGAGTAGACCGGCCGATGGATGTGTGTGCGTGAGAGAAAATGAGAATTTCTCCCTCTCACGTGGAAAAATAACGTTGAAACAGCATCGTTTAATGAAAATTCATAACGTTTAATCGGTGCCGTATCGACAATCTCCACGAGCTTTCGATTTTTGTCTTACGTGCATAAACGTGAATTTTTATAAAGATGTTACACAAACTGAAAAATATCCTAATATTTCACGGATTATAATTTTAAGATTATTGTAGAATTTAACATAATTTGATATGCGCAAAATAGATCTGGATTTATAAATCTTATATGACGTATGAATTATACATATATTTCTTATTCACCATATATATAAAATTGTAATTATGTATAACATTAAATCTACATGCCACTAATTTTTAATTTTTAATTTTATAAAAATGATGTAGCTCAGTGTCAAAGAACTAATAATAACTTACGAACAACTCGCAATTGTCGACCGTCAACTTTGGCATTTGGCAATCAACATCGTCTATATTATTTTACATGAAAAGAGGACAGGAGCATCCGTGTCGCGAGGTTCCGTGTCACGAAGATCCAATAAATTTGTTTGACATTTTCCGTTCATTCCTCGCTCCGCGCCACTTCTTTTCCGGGAGAGGAAAAGCTCTCGAACAAGTTCAACGTTTTCTATGTAACGCTGACTGGAAACTCTTGGCCAGGCCAACGGAGAGGTTCAAAATAAGAGAAAAGCACCGCGTAAAAAGCATCGAAGTGGTACGGCGCCCGGTGAGGGAGAGGATGGTTTAAAAGTACATGGGATGGAAAAGGTGTGTAAAGGACGTATAGGTAATACTGTAAAATGTAAAGCTGTGCACGCGCTCCAAAATCTACTTCTCGCCTAATGGAAAAGTCACTTATTATAGCAAATAATGTACGTAAATTTTCCTGGTATTTCCCGAGTAATTGTCGCCGGATTTATGTAACGGAAGTGCGTAAAATTACATACTGGAATACGAGGAGACAAAAAAGCGCGATGTACTCTCGTGCAATTAGCGTTCGTATCTTTAGTCTCTTCGAAAATCAATTCAACGTTCGTAAAGCAATCTTAATTTGTATTTAACTTTCTCAAACTTTTCGTGAAATTCTTTATGAAATCGGATTCCAGACGCGTTAAATATAAGAATAGAATTTAAATATATAATTAAATGATGTTCGCCAAGCAAGACATGCAAGTTCAATTTCTTTAGAAAGATACATTATATGCAAATTATGATGCGTTACAGTTTGATATAATATGAAAAATATGCAAAGCGTGTAAATATTTCCTTGAGTTATACGTTTCATTATCTAAGACCTCAATTATGTCAAAACATTATTTGTTGCCATTTTGCTTCGTGCTGCGGGATCGTTCACGTAAAACTTAATAATTCGAATAAAATATCATTATTTTCTTTAATGAATCGTTCACTCGTAGCTTTATCGCGGAAAAAGCCAACATATTCATCCTCCGTTATGGGGAAGCAATAACGGAAATGCCTGCCTCTTCCTCTATCGTGAAAAGCAAATGTATAATAATACTTCTATCGTCCGTGAGGCTAATTATTGTCAAAGATGACACTTAAGGCGGTCATTCGGGGCGGTCACACGCACACGAAGACGTCATCGTCGCGCAGGGAAGGAAGAAGGGTCTGAAAACCGCGGCAAGTCGAAAAACCGCCATGCGGCATTTCCAATTCTTTTTGCCCCGGATAGGCCCTGCTACACACGTCGCCGTGGCGCCGGGGGTCAGCTTTCAGGCTCTTAACGCGGTTAAGAAAATATTTTTAAAATAATTTTGCACTTAGGTACTCCCCTGCCGTCGCCGCCACCGTCGTCGTCGCCATCGCCGGACAGAGACGCAGCACACGTAATGTGCCGCGAGAAAGAACGGGAAAGAGAGAACAGGTAAAAAGAGGACGCTTTACAGCTTTACCCCATTCCCGCGTGTCTCGCCCCCTTACGTGTGTTTAACGGAAAAAAGGAAGTGAGAGAAAGAGAGAGAGAGAGAGAGAGAGAAACAGGAAGAAAAAGAAAGACAAAGAGAGAGGGAAAGGAAGATAGCGGGCGGCGAGTGCGGGGTGTAACGATATTTCTATCATTTAACGCGCCGGGAATAATCCGGATGGAATTATGCGGGCCCGTCACGTAGATTAATGCGAATGTTTGCGACCGATTGCGACACGTACAGCTAGGTGTTGTTTAATTAGCCACGAATGTAGTTGAATCCATGGGCCGGATTGATCGCACGAAAGTAGCGAGTGATTAATATGTAGCGCAGCTCAAAATAATCAAATCTTTTTGGACGATTCCGTGAATCGAGCCAAATATCAATGACTGAAAAAGTTTAGGTAATTCGACGCAAACTGAGCTTAGATAATGAGAGACTGTACAAGTCAAAGAGATATCTAAGGAGGTAGATATTAAATCCAAAAGTACATATTAAGTGAAATATCAAGTAAATATTTAATTGCAATACTTGCTTAATTTAGTCAACTCCATTTTTTGTCTTCGTTTCTTGTATATTTAAAAATTCTTTTTCCTCCCTCTATGACTCTTTTTGCGTTCTTTTTCGTATGAACGTTTCTTCCGTTCTTCTATTTTTTTCCTTCTCTCTCTCTCTCTCTCTCCTTACCCTCGTTTCTCCTCCCGATCGGTCGTGGCTTGTGCACGGTCGATCGGACTAACGAAGGCGGTACGGCAAGAATTGAGAAGGAAACCTTCGCCCCTTTTCTCGTCCGATGCACGATTCCGGGCGGAAGAGGGAAAGAGAGAAAGAGAGAGAGAGAGAGAGAGAGAGAAGCAAGAAAGAGGAGAGCGCGAAAATCGCGGAGCACGAAAATCGGGGAGGAAATGCGGAAAATCGCCTTGGTCGTCTGCAATCACGCTGTCGGTGAGAGAAATTGCCGCGGACTATAAGGGCTCTCATCCTTTCTCTGTCCCTCTCTCTCTCTCTCTCTCTCTCTTTCTCTCTCTCTCTCTCTTTCTCTTTCTCTCGTTTTCTCTTCGTTTTCCTCGGTGACTAGAAGACAGCCTGATTATTGCAAGAATACACGCGTATGAAGATGAATCGCGAGGTGTACCTCATCGTTTACTGCATGGCTCTCTCTTCAGAAATATTTTTACCTCTCTCAAGTTGCATAAATATATATCGAACGCAATCAAACATCAAAATTACAGGATTCGCGAGTCCGCTCTCTCCTCGATAAGTTATCATCCGCTGCAGCCGCGTCGAGCACGGCCCGTTATCGATACCCGATGTACATCAACAGAACGCATTAACGAGCCCAATTAGCGCTCTGAGGACACAATTTGCACGCGGAACCCTCGGAATCCGAAGCGAAGTTACAAGCATCGCGATCCTCGTCAGAATGCAGGGCCGGTGCACATTGGTAAATGACAAACGGTGATCGTGGTAACGCGGGTGGGACCGCACACTCTCGTGAACTCTCGCTAATTTGATTCGTATGCTTTACAAAATCCCATTTAGATAGCTTTTGTATCCAACAATAACGTAAGTATGTGAAAAAAATTCGAGATGCTCAAACAGATCCGGCGAACGTAAATTCTGCGAAAGGACTATTACTTTCTACATTGAATCTGCGAAAATTGTTCATAAGGTGCGATCGCAATGCAACGTAACCGTAAAAGAGATTAGCTCGACGGCAGAGTGGCTCGATGTTGAAAATACGCGTGCATCGGAATATGATGCAGGAAAATGCGCGCAAGTTATCGTTAATCGCCGATGCCAATGTGCACGCGGCCTTACGCGGGCATGCGAGATCGAACGGAATGGGGCAATGGCGCGTGAAAAGCTCCAGATAACACAGCGATATTTCGAGCGGCATATCGGCAAAGCTCAAAGAGTTAATCGTATGTCCGCGAGGCAGAGGACAGAAGGGGGAGGAAAAAAAAAGCGCCGCGAGCCGGCCGCGCGTGTATTTTCGATAATTATTCGACAGTCGATTTGCGTGCGGATGGACTGCGCATTGCGGGGGGGTGAACGGGGGCCGAACGGGGGAGGGGGGTCGAACGAGAGCGGGCTGCCGGGGAGGATTGAGAGGGGTACCGAGGGGAGTAGACGCGATTGTGGGGTCGCGGGGGTGGTTTCCGAGAGTCGCGTTCAACCATCCGGAAGCTATGAATATATTATTTGACGGGCAGTTTCGGTAGACTCCGATCGGATGGAGCATCGATCATGGCTGGCGCATCCCTTTGGGCCATTTTCATGCGTCAGAATGCGACACGCCTGTGATCGAGCGATTGCCGCGAAAATAAAAAAAAATCCGGGAGGGGGGAGGGAGAGAGGAAAAAAAGAGAGGAACACTCACATGGGCGCGCATGCGAAAGCGCATGCAAACAATGCTGGTCAGCTAACCAGCGCGATATTTTTCTCGGGCGAGAGAAAGAGAGAAATCGTCGAATGGCGCGATGTTAAAAACAAATTAGACGTCGGGCGACGGCCTCGATCTCTCGTTCCTTCGGGAGGTAAGACAGTCAACAGGTAAGCGGAGCACGAAGCACGCAAATGCACATCTGCGAAGACCGATATGCGAAAATGATCGAAAAGCGAATCTGCTATGACTTGATACACCCTCTTTCTGCTTCAGCTTTTTTCCTGTTTTTTCTTATCACGATTAATTAGACTTATAAGTAAATTTTAGATTTTTTTTTTACGATTCAGTGATGGGTATCGATGTTTCACGTCCCGCAACATTTTAACGTTTGTCGAGCAATTTTGAAATCTGTGGAGAGACCCATGAACAATACACTAATTAAATGAATGCGTATTATTCCGTTCGCAGTTACTAGAAAAATCTCATCAAAGACTACTTATATCTCTCTCCTAATTGAATAATTTGAAACTGCAGTTGTTAGCCGAACTTAAACAATCTCGAGCAATGATAACCGGAATTTTCGCAAAGACAGATTGCCGCTCGGAGGAAGGATGAAGATAATGAGTAGTTAAAATTACAACGGATTCTCCGTTCGGCAGAATGTTCTGCTTTCTGCAATACACTAGAGCTCAGATTTAAATACTACGAAATATAGCATCCTTACTTTGTAAATGACGTACAAATAATATTTAATAATTACAGAAATTCGGCTTTTGCAAATCAATCTGTGTTAAATAAATACAATCGTGAAATATATATATCCAATTAAAAAATAATTTTATATATAATTTAATGACATTCATCCGTGAAATATTAAGAATATCGTAAAGACCATCTTGAAAATTATTATGCCACTTTCCGATAATATTACAAATAATATTACAAGTAATCTATTATTACAAATAATAACGATAATAGCGTATTGCGTAGAAATCAATTGCCACGGGAATACGAGGAAAGTTAAACTAATTAAAAATTATTTAATTACTTAAAATTTTATTAACTTGATCTAACATTCCGGGAATCGGGCGATTAAAACGCATCCATGGGCGGTAAGCTGTTCATGAAGAAATCGCGGTGGGTGGTCCTTTCTTCGTAGTAATCGAGTAGAAAATTCAATCGCGATCTGACTTTCGCATGGCTAGTTTCGCTCATTGTTATTGATTCGATTTTCAAAAGATAGCCTCCGAGAGAAAGGAAGGAGTGTTTTCCAATCGATCTCTTTCTTCTTTCTGCGCCTCGTCGCAGCTGTCGATGTTAGTTTCAATCGGCTGCGCACCGATTTACCTGCAATTTATTGTCAACTTTCTCCTAAATATTCATGTATGTTCCCCGTATGCATCATAACTAATGTGAGAGTTACACGAATCTAAGTTGCCATAATTTTTCACCAAAATTTTAACGCCAACGTTATGTATAATGTATAAATTACGTAGCAAACTATAAAACATGCAAGAATAATTCACTAGAAAAAAATTTTAATTTAATTATAATTTTATTAAATACATCTCACCGAAAATGCAAAACAGTTGCAGTCGAATGTCGTAATAAGCCTATTAGTTAACTAACATTCAACATGAAATTATTTTTAATATTTAAGGTTTCTTCGTCAGTCGGGATGTGAGATCTACAATGGTACCGGAATCAGTCGCGATTACGAGCGATCATCAGCATCGTACCGCACGGGAGGGGGCACGGTGACGCGAGATGCACCCCCAAAAAATTTGGGACCAGGGCACGGGGGTGGGAATGGGGAGAGGAGGTGAGGCAAACGCGGGACCGGAAGATGCAGTCCGACGTAACCTTTGACGTCGAGTCGCGTTGCGTTATAGTCGGCGGGCGCGCTTTGAAGTCGCGTGTATTTTAATGCAACGGTGAACTGTGCATATCGAGAGACTGCTGAATTAATCGCAGGGCACTCCGCGCGGGACGAGGGACGGGGGAGGGGGAGGGAGATAGGGAAAAGGGGATGGAAAACCGGTGGGAGGACAGGCAAGGGGGTTGAAAGCGGGACGGGGGGGAGGGGGGCGGTGGACGAGACGGCCCCGCTTTTCTGGGGCACGTGCCCATGGGTATCGGTATTTCGGGGTGCGTTAATACCTCACTATCCAGACGGATAGAGAGAGAACAGAGCGAAACATCCACTCCTGCACATTGTTTGCGGCTTGGAATCAATAAAAGCATAGCTTTAGGCTACGATGGTCGCCATGGCAACCGGAGACCCATCCGTGCACTATCCCACTCGCCCTCTCTCTCTCCCTCTTCCACATCCACATCTCTCTGTCTTTCACCCTCTGTCTCTCTCTCTCTCGCTCCTCCTCGTCCTTTTCCCTCTTCCCCGTCGTTCCTACGCCACCCCCGCGTCCTCCTCGAACCCCCTCGCAGTTTATCTCCGTCCCTCTTCGATCCTCAAACACGCACACCCTCTGTTCTTCTCCCGCCTTCTCTCTTTCTCCCTCGCGCCCTTTCGAAACGTCGCATCTGCGTGACGTTCTCTTTCTCCTCTACCTCCCCCCCTCCCCGCGTTTCTCTTCTTTTCTCCTCTCTCTTCAACCCTCCACTGGCTCCTCAAAAATTCTAGTTCGGTCAACTCAAATTTGTAGCCGCGATGAAGTGCCCTTAAACTCGCATCGCCTCACGATTTAGTTACGATAACAGAGAGCGGATCTCTGATGGACCCGGTGCTTGATGATTTCTTTGTGGCAAGCAAACTATATCTAACTGCCAGAGATACATTAATAGACATCCATTCTCAGATAAGTTGGTCAAAAACCAATTTCTTTTCTCGAGTTTCTATCACAAATCTCGTCAATCTCGAAAAATTGAATCTTGATTTTTATGATTTCGGGTTCGAAAAATCTAACAGGATTTATTAATAGAATATAAACGGCAGATCAACAGCAAAAATTGAGCAAAGCTGCGCCGCGATTTCTGACGGTACAATGCGACAATGTATTTTTGCATAAACGCGTTCGTTGCGTGCGTTCATATAGCAAGCAAATAACGACGATATTAATATTGTCATTATTTGTCCTGTTAAACAAGCGTGGATATATGCGGCGGGATATTTTAATATCCCAAAAACGTATATTTGCCGGATACCTGTGCCGTGCAGAACCAGTTGCGTAATAATGCATAACAAAAGGCCGAGTTTCCGCACACGGAGCTTCAGTTCTCACCGTGCGGAATGAAGGGGACCGAACCGCAAGTAATAGCAGAAATATCACCGCCTGGTACTGCCGTGATTTCGTCTAAATTTGTGTAAATGTAATATTACAGCTCTGCGTAAGTAGTTATTGACTATATCCACATGAAAGGGGCGCGAAAAAAATCTCTCCGAGAGTTCCCTAATTTTCAGACATTCTCGTTCACATTTCCAGGCGAAATTAAAGCACTTTTGCATGCAAATTTAAGACAGATTTAGTCACTGCGTGGACTTCGTCGCGTTTACAATCATGCGGAAAAGAAAATTAAGGGTCACTCAAGTGTCAAATAATTAATTTCAAAAAAGTGGGAAATTTCTATAGAACAGCATTTCATCTAACATAAAAACTTTTCATTTATTTTTAAAAAATAGAAAGTGCACAGTGCAATCGTATGGTAACTTTGAATAATATATCTAACATCTGAAAAATATATCTAACATATATATTTAAAATTAAAACTACATTCCATCTAAATAAGATGCAATATATTATTAAAATTAAAATTTAAACTATATTCTAAATAGATATAATATTAAAATTAAAAATATGTCTATAAGAATATTATTAATTAGCAGAATTCAATGGAAACTTTAAACGGAAAATATATTTAAAATATATTTTTGAAATTAGAACAATATTCTAGATAAATAAAATAATTTAAAAAATTAAAAATATATCTAGAATATATTTTTAATTAGTAGAATTTAACTCTCTTATAAAGATTTTAAAATAAATGTATGCTGAACAAGACATTTAACTGCTAATTTGATCAACCCCCCGGCTGTTCTTTTTCTCGCGAAATAAAGACAAGATCGTCGAAGGGATGATTTCGACAGAAATTCCCTGAGTTTCGCTAAAATTCCCTGATAATTCCCCGATTTCTCTGGTACGGGGAAGATTCTAGGAGAGTGTCAAGCTCCGAGCCTTCCTGGACAGCGGACGCCCAGCGTGAGCCGGACGGAGTAATTCACGCGCTTATTCCGCGCGGCAAAAGAAGCGAGACGATCGGATTAGCCGACTTTTCGCAGGGATTTGGACGAAAAGCAAACGAGAGAGCCCGCTCAAAGAGTTGCGGCCGTGCGTTCGGAGCAACTCGTCCAGCACGCAAACTCCGCTGGAAAAACGTCGATAAGCGTCGCGCGCTTCTCGCCGCGATCGAGTCGCGAGTGAGCGAGCGGGGTCCCGTGGAATCCGCGCAAGGGGATCGAGAGAGAGCCGGAGGGTGGATCGAGCGGTCGATCTTCGCGGGCGGGGTCGGATCCATCGCCGGTCGGGTCGATCGACGCACCGACGCCACGAAACGTCAAAGACAAGGTAAAGGTAATGCCGGGGCGTTCGTCACCTGCGCTACGGGATTCCGAGGGTGCGAGATGCCCAGGTTAACATCACCGACCTAGCGCTCCATCTATGCGGGGGGTGGCGACTACCCTCCGCGAGAAGGGTAGTCTCCAGCCTCGCGAGATACCCGCCGATAATAATGGTTGGACCAGCGGATGTCCAACTGCTGGATCATTGTCGAGAAACATCGGGCTTTGCGATGATAGTTTTGCGTATTGTGAAGAGACATATGTCCGATCTCGTCCCAATGACACTGATAAACTTATCGCGGACATAAGTCTACATTCGGATAACGCAAATACGTATCGCGAATAACAATACGCTTGACGTACTTTAAATCGTGTCGTATATTTAAAAATGCAATGCATTAAGCATGTTTAATGATACATAAATAAATACGCATTAATATGCAATTACATGTCGTATAATGATAATGTTACATTTATGCGTGCTGCTACAATAACATATTAGCCGTTTTATCGCTCCGAGTCTAAAGCTCCGAGTTGCATCAGCAGCGAAATAGCAATTTCCTCGTCTAGATTGTTCCTGTCAAAGTTCCTTCGAAAATTTCCGCGACGTGGGTATCGTAAAATCCCGCAAAATATAAATAAAAGGCAGAAAATCTCTTTTTAATTTAAGCTCGATGAAACATTTGGCCTACTTTAAGCTTCTCTTCCAGCAAACAGAAGGATAGATAACTAGAATAAGTGTGTGAGAAAAAAACATGAAAAATTCGCCTTACGTATATATCCCGTTAACACCTGTGCGCCAATCATTCCGATTGATTAGCATCAAATCTGTAAGCTCACTCATGCACCCGTTACATACAGGGTAACGGGAGATCGCCGCCGATCCCGACGATCGGGGAGGAAAATCTCGAGTGAGCGCAGGTCCCCTGTAAGGCGACACAGGTACATATGGGCTCTCCCGTCGTGAATGGACCAAATGATATAAATTATTTATAGATTTCGACACCCAGACAGAGAGAGACACAGAGGCGGGCGCGGAGGGTGCGCGGAATTGGGGTGCGTCGGGGACCCCCCCGGGTCCGTTCGCGCATCGAAAGCTCCCGGGGGACACCCCCGCTCTCCCCCTAGCATATGCATTCTCGCTTCGAGATCACCGTAAGCCTATATAAAATTGATTCCTGAGTACCCCGTATTCGTGTCGGCCTCGTGTGTCTTTTAACACCTACATACATCGGTTCTTGTCCCCTTCGCCCTTACTTTCTCTCCCGACGTCGAATAAGAACGATTGCGAGAACTGCAACGACGTTTATTTCTTTGATCATCTTCGTGATGGACAAGTGTTTTATCAACGAGAAATGTTATTTCTCGTAAGAATGAAGATCTTCTATTACTCGCTATTCTCGAATAAACGCTGAAGTAAAAGAAATATCGCCCGGTCGAGGCTGAACTGAACCGTCTTAAGGACGCGGAAATCTCGCTGAACGCACCACGTCGAGCACTTTCGAGCTTGGTCTTGTAACAAATCGGGACGGGCCCGCGATCGCGCAGCTCGCCCCCCTGGGGTCCAATCTAAATCAATGGGCTTGTGGGTAATCGCATAATAATTACCGTGGACCCCCTCTACCGCCCATCTGTCGCTGGCCGACGGGCTGTTCGACCCTCGGAAGAAGCAGGCACTCCACACACGGCGACACACCCGATGAACATGTCCCAGCAGGTCCCATTGTCGATGGGCACCGCTCGGAATGTCGCGGAGTGGAGACCGTCCCTCGGCAGTCACCACTCTTACCGAGTTGCACACACACCCGATCGTGTATAAACCACCGCGAAATGCAATTCTCAAACTAATATCTTACTTTAACTTAAATACGTTTGATAATTGACGCGAGATTTATATCATGTCGTTAGGTTCCCCAAAACTGCGTAAACGTTACCTGTAATGTAACAAAGGGTGAAATACTGTCCTGGACAATTTGTTTCAGATAGAGAAATGGGGACAATATTTTTAATCAGCTTCTGCCTCGGCCTAGCGTCCGGCCACTTTCGTGGACCTCATCATCCAAGGAGCAGCGTGTCCCATCATCATTACACACCGCAAAACGACGTGAAATTGACGCAAGATGCGGAGCTCCTTCACGATGCAACGTGAGAGACAATTAAGCAAAATAACTAATTAAATAAACTTGCTAGTTTATAGTAATTCTTTTATATAACTTATATATAATTATATATTTTATTTAATATATATAAAACATTTTATCGATTACAGCAATATTTAAGCACCGAAATACTTCTAATTTAATATTCATGTAAATATAACTCGTGACTTTATCTCGCGATTTTAGACATCTGAAGGAAGATATGGGTTCCATGGCCGATCAGCTCGACTTTTCGAAAATGACTGAACAAGAAATAGAGTTCCACTATTTTCAGTACGTTTAAAATATTAAAGATTACCTCGTTTATTCACGTTTGTTAAATTGTTCACGTTTAACTAATATTAGAGTTTCGTAATTACAGGATTCACGACGTCGACAATAATACAAAGTTAGACGGATTAGAAATTCTTCATGCTCTTCAACATACTTTGCACGAGAATGACGAGGAACATACGATACAATCGGACGAAGATTGGATTATAGGTACGTTTAAATTAAATTCAGCATTTAAAAAAATGAATATATATACGCACACACACACACACATACTTATATATTACGCCGATTCTTTTTAAAATATAAAATAATCGAACTTCGATAAAATTATCTAACTTGTATTTTATTTTAGGGCTAATAGATAAAGTGTTGGAAGAGGATGATTTAAACAACGATGGATATTTAGAATATGTTGAGTATGTATTAGGAAGACAAAGAGATCATATGGCACAAGAAACACGCGACAAGCTCAAAATCGGAGCGTGAAGATTTTAAATATAAACACTTCAATCACGATTTTTAATTATATGTCAATATTTCGTAGCGTAAAATTGAATTTAAAAGCGACAAAGAGATAAAAGAAGAAAATAAAACAAATCTTAGAAAAAAAAAACTTCAAATAGCATTAACAAAAAATATTGGAACAGGAAATAAAAATCAGAAAATAAAAAACTGTTCCATATAAAATCAGTCAAATGATAATGACATGAATAAAGAATATATATCGCACAACCTTTCTGTATATCGTAAAATCCAAAAAAATCTAGATCCATCTTCCGAATATATTACAAAATTATGATATGTAATTAAAAACCATCGTATATATATATACATACAATATATGTATACATACAAAGAAGACTATAAAATGTAAAATATAACAAAAAATATAACAAAAAAAGCTAATATGAATTATAATATACAAGAATGAATTGTCGATCTTACACAAATGATATTCAATATCATGTCACAGGACGATTGTACACAATTTTTTATGTAATACTATAATATATTGCTATTATTTGTTTCGTGCAAGAGTAGAATAAAAAATTTATTTTTGAAGCAAATAAACTACATATATATAATATATACTTTAAACATTTATACGAACATATATAATTTCATATACAGTTCATATACAGTTTTTGGCGTTTAGTTTATTTACTCTTCTTAAAAAAATTAATTTACAGAGCAGAGAGGATCTTCCGTTAAGATTAAACCTTTTTCCCAGAGATCTTTCACTACTAGAATCTAGAATATATTTAGAATCATATTAATTACAAGATCGTATACAAATCGTTTAATAAGATATCGCAAACATGTATGTTTTATTACCTTCTCGTCGTCAGTTTCTATTTGCAGCTCTTTCACAGATATAAAATTAGGATAGGATGTTATTATTTGCTTAATCCCAGGTACATATTCTTCGCCAACATCTAAAAACTGTGCCTCATATTCGTGATACTCTTTAGAATTTTCGGTAGAATAATACACCCTACATGTATCTTCTTTGATTAACCTAATAATATAATAATACAGTTATATCATCCATCTTGAACTCGCTTTTCAAAAATGAATTAGAAATTACAACATACCTTATGCAATGCGATCTTAACAATCGTATTCTCGTCTCAAGCGTTATTTCCGAGTGTTTCTCGACGAACCCGTTTTTTGTCATAATTTCGCCGTCTTCTGCTACTGTACACTTTCGTTCGTTTTCAAAGATAAAAGGAGGTAGAAAATCGTGGATGTGACTTTTGGCCATCAAATCAGCCGCATTATCAACATCAATATGTTCTGTCAGCAAAGTAATCAATTGCTTGATACTATTCTTAAAACTATCTTTGCGGGAACTCTCATCATATACACTGCCGACATATGTTAAGTAATTTAGGGGCAGCCCCTCTCGGAAACGGCTATCATTTTTGGCAGCTTGTTTCAATGCCTGTGGAAGTACTTTCTCAAGCAAGTCGACCCAACTGTTCTTTTGATACACGCTTAATGTGACGTGCAAGCTGTGAATACCGTCGAGAGTCATTCCCTGGTGGATGGTCCCACGCGGTAAGTACAACAAATCTCCAGCTTTGACAATTGTGTCTAGTATAGGCTGTCCGATCTCTGACTGATCAAAATTCTTGGAAGAGTACCTTGGTAAATATTCGTTTTCAGTAAGAGGCCTGTACAGCCTCCACCTCTTTTGCCCCTCGATTTGCAATATAAATGCTTCTACATCGTCGTAATGAGGCGCGAAACCTTGGCTATCGGGTGGCGTGAGATATAAATTGGCGCCAACAAAACAGCCGAACATTTCCTGGAGAGTAGCTGCCAAATAAAGTATATACATAAAAAAAAAATAATAAATTGCTAGAATATAACTGCATTATATTTTTTACCATTCAACGCGTGTATCGCGGGTATAAATGTTTGAGGATTTAACATCCTCACGGAGCACTTATTCTGATAATAGTCCCAAACAATACTCGGTACAGCGCGACCGGGAGGATTGTGAGTCTCTCTCACTCCATCAGTATAGGACGTTATGTCAATATTTTTCGTGAATTGAACATGATATTTTCTCAACACTTGGTCCAATAAAGGCGTTGATACAAGGTGCTTATAATAATTAGGCGTATCCCTTTTCACATACATCGGAGTCTTTTCCCAATTTTGTCTTCAAATGAAAAAAAGTCAACATTAATACATAACAAAATGTAATTATATGTAACTATCAATTTCAACTTACTCGAAGAAGGTTTCTGTATCTACAGGCTGCAATAGCCACTGGAATACTTGTCGACTGTTTTCAATAGGATTAGAATCAACACTATAGTTTTTATTTATCTCACTGCTCTCATTACTTGAATGACTTGTATGATTTATATTATCTAATTCGTTTTCAGAGCTTTCTGTTTTAATATTCTCCATCGATATCCCATCAGTTATCTGAATAGTTTCTCTTTTATCAGAATTTTTTTTATTTTTGTTCTTCCATTTCTTCTTTAATTTCAATCTTCTATGCACATTTGAGACGTTGTGTATCTTACGTATTGATTGTAATGACGTGCCATTGTCATTATTCGATTTTCTTATGGATTTTATTATTTCTGCAACAGATAAGAAATTACATTTAAGTTATTAAATAATTGTTTAGCTGCCTTTGTCTTCGTTCTTTGCAAAAGTATGCGAAGTACCTTTGTGTTGCTTCTGTGGATTTGTGCTTTCTACATGTTTAGTTTTATTGTTTCTTCTATCTTTTTGTTTCCTCTTCCTTTGATAATAAACTATCTGCGAGTTGCGTTTGTTACTTTTTTCGCTCATCAAGTGTTCTATATTTTTACGTTTTGTCATATATATCGAGAAAGCTGATTCTGGCTCCATATTATCTGATATCCGTAACAAATGCTAACATGAGTACAATTAGATCTAACTTCGTAGATTCGTAGCTTTTAAATGTTAAGTTAGAACAATTCAACAGAGTTTATCAAAAATAAATCAGCAAAGTAATGTTTTTCGAATTTTATTCTCCACCGGTTGGTGATTAAGATCAGTTAAGATGCTTTCAACATGTCTATTTGGTTATACATAAATACTTGTATAACCATATTTATTAATAAATACAATTTTTAAATTAAAATTAAATAACTATTATTTTTTTGTAAATGTAATTATATTATTTTTTTTCTCTTTCGGCAAAATGCTCCGGCAGAGAGGTTAGTTCGTAGCATATTACGTTGAGTTAAAATTGCAAAAATTGCGGGAGGAACCAATCAAGATAAACTATCAGGTCATAAAACCTTTTCTAATGTTTTGGAAAGTCACGATATGTCTCATTATCACACATACCTTTCTTTTAACATTGTACGACACACGTGAATACGAAGACAGAGAGAAAGCTGAGAGCGGTCATCCCGGCCTTTTTCGTGGGACCAATTGTTGGCCTAGCATCCGCGCCAAACGTGGATGTAGAACTACGTGGCCACGTTCACTGTCGATAAATCGCTTCTGTGCATGCATGGTGTGCTAAATCCACTTTTTGACCATGTCGATATTAATATAAGTTTTACAAATTTATACCCAGTGAAAAATGATGATCGACGCGACATCGACGTGATGCCTTTTCGATGCAAAATTTAAGATATTGACGCGATATCGCGTCGACATCGATTTGACCAACCATTTCTCACTGAGTAATATTAAAATTATTTATTATAATTAATATATGTATTTCGGGATTTGTGTCTTTGAAATATATTATACGAGCAGCAGTGAGTCGACTTCAAAATTTAGATTTTCAGCGATTTGAGTAATCGTTATTGATCTCTATCAGGCATTGATTTGACTCGCGTCGTACCTGAAGTTGCCGCTACTTTCCGAGCTTCCGTCGCCATTAGTGCAACCAAACGCGACCGACGCAAGATGGATCGATCTCGAGCTGAATGCGGCGACGCATTTAATTAGCAAGCATAATCATGGTCCACCATAAGATACAGGTATTTCACCACCTATATCTTATAATATTCGAGATCCGCGCAGCCGGAGAAGCGTGGCGTTGCACGTAAATTTCTATCAGGCGGTATAATAGTTGGATAAAGAACCTGGCGCGAACGAACGGCAGCGACGATCGTCACGAAGCTTGTGCGTATCGTGTTTAGCGAAATCTTCACCTTTGATTTTAAGTTGTTGATATTCAGTCGTTCACAATGTAATACGCGCGCGAGAAAGTAATCATTATCTACTATTTAATTAATTACTTAGAGAACAGACATTCGTTGGACAAAGCGCGAAAAATGCGCGAGCGCGTAGTATTCGGAACCCGCGCAACACTGCAAAATAACAATAATGCAGTTTTATATAAGCGAGATTTACGAGTTTGAATGCTGCGCACATTTTCTAATTAATCGATTCTCGCGCAAAGTTAGCGGCCTCGTATATTTCATTGCCGTGGCGACGAAACGACGCCGGCGCGAATCGGTGACGCGATTCTTTTAATTATACATTTTAAAATCTATCACGGCGATTTAATTGTGACTTGTACATTATCGTTATCGGACTGACACGTTCAAGTACAGGTAATTCATTCAAGCGATGGAAAGCTGAAACATAGTCGCTCTTAAAATTTTAATATATTCAATAAAATATTCGACGTAACGCGCTCAGCGCTTAGCGGCGACCCGGCGGCGCTCGGCAATACTCGGCAGTGCTCGACGGCTCGGCGCCCTCGCGCGCCGCTTACTTAGCAGTTCCCGCGCATTCCCGCCAGTTCCCGCGCATTTCCACGTAACCGTTGAGCCAGCAGCGAGAGCAGAGCTTCGTTTATCGAAACGCAATATTTTACGAAATAGGTAAGTTATTGGTTGGTGCGACGAATACTGATTGGACTGATGTGCGATAAGATAGAGTGTCTCGTAATTCTTATAAAGTAATATCTTGTGTAATGAGTAATCATTCGGAGTCGGAGTGAAGTTCGCAATGCTATTTTCGAATCGGACGCGGAGTGAAAAAGTGTCGCGACGATGAATGGATTGAGCGGTATCGCGATCCGTTCATGTAGCAATTATTATAATGAACATTATTATAAATGCGCATAAGAATTATTTCTTTAAACGTTGATCATTTTGAACGCCTCTTTAATGTGAATTATATATTTGTGTGTTGCAGCGTCACACGTAATGTGAATTATATACTTGTGTGTTGCCCGATGACAAGTCCCAGATGTCCTGAGAGGAGGAGGAGGAGGAGGTCTAGGATAGACTGCGGGCCCCGACGGAGCAACCTTGGGGTAAGCATCATTTCTTATTTGTATAAAATTAATAGTTTCCTCTTATTTATTCTGATTCTTTTATTTCGCTAAGAAAACATAAATTAGACGCACGTAAGAATTATCTTGCGAAACGTTGGTCATTTTGAACTTTATTTAATTTGAATTTTATATTTGTATATTACAGATATTCTATCATCATAGCTACGTGGCTGAAATAACTCCACCCGTTGCGCATCGGATCGGTGAGTCAAATTTTTTTTATTGGGGGAACGGATCTATGATTAATCAAGTATAGAGTAAATATATTTTGGTTTTACACAATCGGATGACGACAATAAATAATATTATATTTAAATGTAAATATTGCATTATTGCACTTTATAGATCCGTTGTCTTAAAATGGATGGGCTAGAATTAATTATGGTAGATACTTAATCTTGGTATTATCTATATTGTCGTATTATGCGATTGTGCTTGAGCAAATGCTCGCATACTTCGTACACAGCTCGTAATATCGAGCTCATTGTTTATCAAATGTTTGATTTACCATTATTTTAATTATTTGTCAAATCATATCACGTCTAAATAATTGTGTATCAATGTTACAAACTTTATATAAAATATATAAAATTAATATTTAACAAGATATGGAAATCTGAGTTTTATTTCGCGAAATTTTTTTAATTTGCGTAAATTAAATATTCGAAATTGCATTATATAAATTAATTTTTTTTATATTAATTACATTTTTTATATTAATTTTATATTAATTAATATTTTTCTATAAAGTGTATTTTAGAAACTGAGAAACAAGTAAAATAATTCTATTATATACATATATATGTATATATGTGTATGTGTATATATGTATATGTGTGTGTGTGTGTGTGTGTGTGTGTGTGTGTGTGTGTGTGTGTGTGTGTGTGTGTATATATATATAAAATAAAGATTTTTTAAATATAAAATTTTTCCTTAGATTTATTTTTTATGAAACTATATTTATTTAAAAAAGAGATAAGAATAAGAATACTGTATTAGGTATTATAAAAAAAATAAATAACTGTAGTTAGAGAAAAATGATACATTAGTTAGGATGTGTTTTATTTATTTATCTATTCCTTTCCTTCATCCTTTCCCATATTTTTCCAAGATTAAATATCATATAAATCATTGCAAAGAAATTATATCTAGAGATATTTAGAAAATTTTTAATTCGTATAAATATCAGCATGAATTAAGAAAATATGAAGAATTTTCTTTTTGAAAAAAAATCATTTTTAGGAAACTTAATAATGATTATTAAGTATTAAAATTTATTTCAACAAAGCAATGATTTTGACTTAATTGTTTGTAGCCTATATATCTATGTATATATCTATTTTTGATTGAGAGAAATTGGTTTTATGATATAATATCGCGTATCATATAAATGACGCGAGATTGTAAATATTTTGTCAAAAAATTATAAAACTTTTTATATATTTGTAAAAAATGTCGATTTCAGTACAATTATTTAATTTTGCAGAAATATATAATTACATATTTACATATTATGTTAAAAATTATTTTAAGAAAAAATTAAAAATTTATCTAAATTTATTTATGTCAATACTTAATATAATAATTTTGTAATAAATTTGTTCGTCCTCTATTTCAGTGGTACGTATGGCAAGTGAGATCTGACGCGTCGTCAAGTACGACAGTACTGTGCAGGAACCCAACGCGCACCTATCAAGCAAGGGCGGTAACAGATGGCCGCGGAAGTCGTTGAACGTCGTGTAGCCCCCCTCGTTGCGTGCCACCTTGTCGTGGTGAGGGGGCTCACTCGTCGCTCCTAGGAGCTTTGGGTGCCAAGAGCACGCCGTACCTTTTCGTCTCTTTCGAGAGGGAATTGGTACAACCGGGAGCAGGAGCCGGGGTGGCCGCGGAAGTCGTTGAACGTCGTGTAGCACGACGATTTCGACTTTCGCGGCTAAGTCCGGCGCGCCTGCGGGGCGGAGCAGGAGCCGGGGTGGCCGCGGAAGTCGTTGAACGTCGTGTAGCACGACGATTTCGACTTTCGCGGCTAAGTCCGGCGCGCCTGCGGGGCCGGGCAGGAGCCGGGGTGGCCGCGGAAGTCGTTGAACGTCGTGTAGCACGACGATTTCGACTTTCGCGGCTAACTCCGGCGCGCCTGCGGGGCCGGGCAGGAGCCGGGGTGGCCGCGGAAGTCGTTGAACGTCGTGTAGCACGACGATTTCGACTTTCGCGGCTAACTCCGGCGCGCCTGCGGGGTCGAGCAGGAGCCGGGGTGGCCGCGGAAGTCGTTGAACGTCGTGTAGCACGACGATTTCGACTTTCGCGGCTAACTCCGGCGCGCCTGCGGGGTCGAGCAGGAGCCGGGGTGGCCGCGGAAGTCGTTGAACGTCGTGTAGCACGACGATTTCGACTTTCGCGGCTAACTCCGGCGCGCCTGCGGGGCGGGCAGGAGCCGGGGTGGCCGCGGAAGTCGTTGAACGTCGTGTAGCACGACGATTTCGACTTTCGCGGCTAACTCCGGCGCGCCTGCGGGGCGGAGCAGGAGCCGGGGTGGCCGCGGAAGTCGTTGAACGTCGTGTAGCACGACGATTTCGACTTTCGCGGCTAACTCCGGCGCGCCTGCGGGGCCGGGCAGGAACCGGGGTGGCCGCGGAAGTCGTTGAACGTCGTGTAGCACGACGATTTCGACTTTCGCGGCTAACTCCGGCGCGCCTGCGGGGCCGGGCAGGAACCGGGGTGGCCGCGGAAGTCGTTGAACGTCGTGTAGCACGACGATTTCGACTTTCGCGGCTAACTCCGGCGCGCCTGCGGGGCCGGGCAGGAACCGGGGTGGCCGCGGAAGTCGTTGAACGTCGTGTAGCACGACGATTTCGACTTTCGCGGCTAACTCCGGCGCGCCTGCGGGGCCGGGCAGGAACCGGGGTGGCCGCGGAAGTCGTTGAACGTCGTGTAGCACGACGATTTCGACTTTCGCGGCTAACTCCGGCGCGCCTGCGGGGTCGGGCAGGAGCCGGGGTGGCCGCGGAAGTCGTTGAACGTCGTGTAGCACGACGATTTCGACTTTCGCGGCTAACTCCGGCGCGCCTGCGGGGTCGAGCAGGAGCCGGGTGGCCGCGGAAGTCGTTGAACGTCGTGTAGCACGACGATTTCGACTTTCGCGGCTAACTCCGGCGCGCCTGCGGGGCCGGGCAGGAGCCGGGGTGGCCGCGGAAGTCGTTGAACGTCGTGTAGCACGACGATTTCGACTTTCGCGGCTAACTCCGGCGCGCCTGCGGGGCGGGCAGGAACCGGGGTGGCCGCGGAAGTCGTTGAACGTCGTGTAGCACGACGATTTCGACTTTCGCGGCTAAGTCCTGCGCGCCTGCGGGGCCGGGCAGGAACCGGGGTGGCCGCGGAAGTCGTTGAACGTCGTGTAGCACGACGATTTCGACTTTCGCGGCTAACTCCGGCGCGCTCGCGGGGCCGGGCAGGAACCGGAGTGGCCGCGGAAGTCGTTGAACGTCGTGTAGCACGACGATTTCGACTTTCGCGACTAACTCCGGAGCGCCCGCGGGGCCCCCCTCGTTGCGTGCCACCTTGTCGTGGTGAGGGGGCTCACCCTTCGCTCCTAGGAGCTTTGGGTGCCAAGAGCACGCCGTACCTTCTCGTCTCTTTCGAGAGGGAATTGGTACAATCGGGGTGGCCGCGGAAGTCGTTAAACGTCGTGTAGCACGACGATTTCGACTTTCGCGGCCAGTTTCCAAAGGAACCGGAGCCCCCTCACCACGTCAAGGTGGCACACCATCGAGGGGGGGAGGGAGGGATGGGTAGGATACGTATCGGAACCTCAATGAGATCAGCTTGGCCGTACTAGACGACCAATCTAATCCAATAACCAATCACTGTTGTCATTATCCTGACGTTTTCCCCCTGTCCCGTTTTTTCGCTCGCTCCTATTATTGTCTCCGTCGCTCTTATTCATCTCTCGCTCGCTTATGAGAATTGACATCTCGCTCGCTCACATACTGAAAACTCTGTAACTCAATGTTATCGACTTTTCATGTATGTATGTACATAGCACGGACCAGAACCACAATTATGCACATACGCGTTACCTTTCGGCCCAAACGTGCACATTGGCTATGTAGTTCATGTGCATGTTTTCCGACTTCCGCAGAGGGCGTATCGCCTTCGCGGATCACCCAAAATCAGGCCGTGTCGTCTCTCAGGCTTCTCTCTGACGAAGATTTACCTACGGCACCGTTGTGTGAATAAACGCACTATTTTCATCCCAGGCATCCCAGCATTCCCAACTAGACGGAAGAATCTTTCGCGCATGCGTCAGATTACAAAAGAATATTTTATTCAAATCATTAAACGAAAAATAATATAATTTTATTGATTGAATAATTTATATAGTTGCAATTTATTAAATTTACTAATTCTTTGCAATTGTAAAATATATGTTTACAATTTTAACTCGTAATACTTTGTCCCAATAGAAGACGAAGTCTACAGTAGAAAGATTCATCTTTTAACATTTTGAAAGGAAAAAGTATTAAAAAATAATCTGACAAGAAATGTATATCTTTCTAAATTAATACTAATACTTTTTTATTTTTCTTTTGTTCTATATAGTGTATATGCTATTTTTTTAATAAAAATTCCTTAATTATTAAAACTAAAACGATTATAAAATAAGTAAAGAAATTATAAAATTGAAATTTTTTTCAGATTTCTTTTTCAATCTTGTAAAAGAAATTCCAGTAAATTCAGTAAGTTCCAATCGAATTTTTGCGAAGAACGATACTCAATCTCCTTATATCTTAAATAATGTCAATTTAAAAAAAGCTTCCATAAATAAATGTCGATGTCAATTATACGATAATTAAAAATTATTTGAAACTACATTATGAAAAGCGATAATCTTCATATTTCTCGCGCACACAGGCGGATAAAAAGAAACTGATAAAGCCAAATGAGATTTTTTTTTAAGTTTATTTAAGATCTCATTAAATCTATACCACCCATAATAAATCTTACGTGACTAAGTTTTTTTTTATAGTCTAGAAAATCTATACATAATTAAGACCCGAAAAAGACTAAAAGTAAGATTAAACCCGTACACTGCGATACATATTACACTCGAGTCTCCGTATTCTGCATTCTGAATCGTTCCCTCATGCGGCAACTCTCCCAGTATTTCCTCATCACAATCAGTTTAGAGCGACATGCGGAGTACGGAGACATCCGATCTATTCGATAATTCATAACGGACATGGAATTGTCTGCATTATATTAAATACACACATAATGTTCAAAGGGACAAAGTCAGTCGAGGTATTATTCAATATCGGGCATAAGTGTATGTGTGTGTGTGTGTGTGTGTGTGTGTGTGTGTATGTGTATGTGTAGACATAAATAATTTATGTACAATATGAGTAACACGCTCTTGAAAACCGCGATGAAACTCGTAATCGCTACAACTAATGTCGCGACGTTATATATACTAATCTAATGTATAGGTATTTTCCTTTTGAGCCAATCTTGCCGTACGAATTATCGTACAAGATTACGATATTTTGTGTGTCCTCTTCAGCGTGTACCAGTGAATCGAATTCCCTCCTTCTCCTTCGCAACTGTTAACGATGCTCTTTTGATTACATTCAAGAATCGTATTTAATTATCTATATCTATTTATACATGGCACACCCTTTCGTTTTTCAATCAACTCAACGTGAGTGTGGGCACGTGTTCTAGAGTTTCTACGTTTTGAAAATAATTTACAAAAACTTTTGCTCTGTTTAACTCGCATAATTTATCGTTACCCCTTTCCAACGTCAGGCGCGTGTGATCTCTTCCTCTTTCGCTCCTCTTATTTGCGAATTATCTCCACGGTACGCGCGGAACAGTTAACTCGAAAGGTCCCTGTTAATCAACTCCGGTTAACAATTTGCTGGTCTTTTCTTAAATAATAATAATAATAATAATAAATCTTTTAGATTATGCAGCCGTGATTATAACATACATAACGGGATTCGACAACAACGACAAAAGATTTACTTAAGTGGAGTTAACTCCCTGACCGAGCCTGGTGCCCAAGTTGTCGGATACGTACTATCGTGTGGATTCTTTAGCGCAATTAACACGTTCGCTCCTCTCTCGTCAGTTACAGTAAACGTAAAACTGACAATACAGATCGATGAGGTGAGAAATCGGAACGCGAAGGCATTTCGTTTATTGATCATCGCTCCCGAATTTCTCGTCGTCTATTGTATTTGCGGAACAAGAAGCGTCACTTATCAGCACTCTATAAAACGATCAATATTTTATTATCGATACTCCAGTATTCTAGCAGAACTCTGAAATTCAGGGCACTATAAATAAAGCCTCTGTCCCGCCGATTTCTGCAGACGTCAATTAGCATCCCCTTTATGGGAAATAATTCAAAAATCTAATCTTGATTAAAAATGTCTCATACATTAAAACGTCTTTTAGATAACTTAAAAATATTTTTTAGACGCTTATGTATACGTACAGATCTTATTTTAAAATTATTAAATTAGGTAAAGTAGAGAACATTGGATAAAAAAATCCTCGATGTGTTTTAATCAAGAGTCTTTTTTCCAATTTTATTACATTTGCATCCATTCTTGTAAATTTCTTATGTATTAAGATAAGAAAATAGCATTCTATATTAAATGTCTGATGCATAAATTCGGTGCATCAAATGAAATTTACAAAACTTCATTTCGTGGATTATAAATATATATACTTAAAAAAACATGAGCCAAGTTAAAAAATAGACAAAGTTGTATGAGAAGCACAATTTTAATAGAACGTGTATATCGACAAGAAATATTGATGGTTCAAGAGCCACTTTACAGAGAAACAATTCGGAAAGCCCGTCAACGTCCGTGTTACACAAAATATTGTCTTATTTATATATTTATATATATTTATATATAACATAACTTCCCTTAAAATTCTACACGAAGTCTTAAAAGTTTGCCCTTTGCTTTGAACTTCGATTAATGATGTTATATACACAAAATGCTCCGTTTTTTTACACGAGCGGACTTTGCTCGTACGCCCTCCTCTGCTCCTTCCCCGTACCTTAATCTCGTAGAATAATAGCGTCGTGTATTATTTGTAAGTAAATTCATGCATTGTTAATATATCACGGCATGTGTATTGTTGTATTTTGCTAGCCCTCGCCTATCCTCAGAAGTGCGTTTAGAGATCACGGATGTGATCGATTATGATCCCCTATTGCATTTCCAGATGAACTGATCGTCGACTGACTCGTAATGCAGATGTAATTAGCGTAACATAATAAACGCAGGAGGCACGAATATGGGTCAAATATTTCAGAAAAAATTTAAAAAATATATTTTACGAAAGTTTAGAGAAAAGCTGAAACATATTGTTTATAAATCTAAACTAATTAATAATCAAAATCAAAGTTCAACAATTCTTTTCAATATAAAAATCTAATCGTCTAAGAGATGTACAAGACAAAATGCTTCAAGGGAAATCGTGTACACAAGCTCTAAATTGCTTGTAGAAATTTTCTTTAATATTATTGTACTGACAATAAGACAATAACACGATTTCTATACATGGAAATGTGTTATGACATCGATTTCAATTTCCATACAAAAAATACGACAATAAAAGTAACATAAAAGTAAATATCTAATAAATTTAAATTTGAAAGTAAAACTGGATTATAGCCAAATTGAAATTTACGGCAGACGTTAGTCCAGAAATTGATATCGCGCAGTTTCGACAGGTGCAGCCATCGCAATTATACTGATCTCAATCCTTAAAGCGAAAGACTGGACAATTCACGGGCACCTGCATTACTCGACACCATCGAGGATTCAGAACACCGGAGGCTTACATTATTAATTTATAAAGAATGCACAGTTTATTTGACTTGTGGTTGAAGTGGTGTTCTCGTTCTGCCGGCTGACTGTAACGTCAGATATCGAGCAATGTAAACGAATTAGCGAATTATATAATTCCGTGTCCCTAATCTGTACAACTCGGCGATATTTTTAGGATAAAATAATTAGTCTCTTTAAAAATACGCTTTATATAAAACTTTTTTTTCCCCTTTATATTTATATTTATTATATATTAATGCTAAATTTTATTTATTTATATACGTTCGGCAGGTCGATTATTGAATTTCTAGGATTTTTAGAGTGAAACCCCTTTGAAGAATCTCGAAGTTCGAAGGAAGTCCGCAGCACGCGATTCAGAACGAAATTATTGTCCGAGATGATCAACAATCATTCAAGCAAACAAGTGACCACTTCCGACTATTGTCTACCCCTTTCGTTCGCATTGCTCAATAATAAATATTCCATAATTCATTTAATACGATACATAGAAGGGCTCATAATTACTCGCAACGCGCTGTCTGTGCTCTGAGATTTTCCATCTCGCTCTCCGATCTTCATCGCCATAAAATACTTTTACATGGCCTATCGTTACCGATATTTAACGATACCGATGCTGTACATGTGATGTGCATGGCGCGTGCTTAAGACCGCGAAACTAATGAATCAATGATCATATACGACACACACATTATCAGGTTGATAATTATTCAAAACTTACTCGTCCGACATTCATAAATATATGTCATATATTTCGTACACAATATATATTTATTTTTATACATATATATATGTACATACATACATATATGTGTATATGTATATATATGTATGTATATATATCTTACACCTAATATTATTGATGAGGCATGATGAATATTCCAACAGATATAATTTAAGTTTATACTTTCAGGGCGCGGTCAGTTGGAAAAAACTCGCCGACTTTCGCTATTTCCGTAGCATCCCCTCGCTCCTTAACAAGTACCTACCCATCTCGACTTACGACAGGCTAGATTTAATTAATTAATTATTATCGACAGTGCTTCTCGATACTTATCTACAATCACCTATTTCTCTTCTTATTCTCTTTCTTTCTCTCGATCTCTCTTTCGCTCTTTCTCGCTCTCTTCCTTTTTCTCGTTCGCTCTCGCTTTCGCTCTAGTTCTCTCTTTTAGAATTTCGAAAGTCGTTACATGCGTTCAACATTATTATTTGCAGACGTCAAATACGCGCGGACGAAGCGCCAGGCACTTGTATACCAGACACAAAAAGTCTATATGTATGAGTGTTCTCTTTATAACGGTGGGATAACGCTGGCTTCCTTAGTGCATTGATATTGTGCTTTCTTTGAATAATCAGGCCGTAGCTATAAATATTAGCGTAAAACAATAATTTAATTGAAGCTGTTCGATGCAACGACCAAATCATTTTCGAAGAGCTTGAGAGTTGCGAGTGGAAATCAATCTAAATGGAATTCTCTTTTAAAAGATATTCTTAACGCAAAAGATCCTCGAGTTAAAAGAATTACATTTAGCGAATTACATTAATTATAATTTTCCTAGTTTTATAATTATATAATTGTACAGTTATATAATTATATTTAATTTTCTAAACTCCTCAAAAGAGAGTGCCATTCAGGCAACCCTCGATATCTTCAATTTTCTGTCTCTCTTTCGTTTTATAAAAATCTCGGTTATCTTTCGCTAATGTTTATAGGAACGACTCTGACTTTACATTCTTCGCTCTTCTTGTCGTAAGATATAATGGATCGCATTTCTTGCTCTTTCTCGCTCTCGTTTGCTTTTGGCTTGAAGAGCAACGAGATATGTCCGACTTATGTCCATTTCTACCAATATAAATTAACTATAAGTTTTTACTTTTATCTTTTTTTTAATTCTTAGAACTTGGAAAATAGTAAAAAGTAAGTTAATCCATTCAAATTAATCTACATTAGTGGAAATGGACATTAGATGTCAAATCTTTTAAACTTGGCGATGTCGATGTTGTACGATGTTAATCCACGATACTAAAAGATCCGCCTGCGTCTATTAAAGAGGGAATGTTTATTTCTGACGTTTGCTTTGCGCTATCGGATGATACTTTATTCGAAAAACTGAATCTTTACAGAAATAACATAAGCGCGATTATATTGAAAATCGTCTTCACTTCAAAAAAGCTATATTTTTGAATATTTTGATTTTAATACTGGCAATATTTGCGGAATAGGTAATTAAAAAAATGTCAGTAGAAACACACAAGCAATATAATATGACTGACAATAAAATACGCGTGATAAAATTTTGCTGCGTATCAATGTAAAAAAAAGCGCCAAATCTCTTTAATGAAAAATATGACTTCAATATAACTTTCTTGTATATTTTATTCGATAATTATAAAAATCGCATTTCTGAACAAAGATTCAGCTTTCACTATTATTACATTATTTAAATCGAAATTTCGAGTTGCAGATGAGACGCAGTCGTGGATTAACAAACAATTGATATGATCGCAATGAAAATGTTGACCATCCGTCGAATTTACCGAAACGCGTTAAAATGTCACCATTATATTTTCGATAGAACGACGAGATCTATCATTCACTCCCATTTTTACTCACTTAGAAAAAAAGAAAACGCTATCAACTATTTACGGAAAATCGATCGACGGAATTAAATATAAACATAAAGTGCGAATCATTCCTCTTTTCCTTTTCCTAATTAAACGATCAATTAAGCGTTTAACAAAAAAAAAAAAAAAATCCCAGGACAGACAAAAGCGCGCGGCCGCCGGACTAAGACGCTTGAAATTCGACCAAAATCGTTTCTCATCGTCGACTATGGTCTATAAAGCGTTACAATGCTAAATTACTACGTCGTCGTTCCTATTCTGCATTGCTATGTCATCTCCCTCGCGAAGTCTTCCTCCTCAGAGTGACAACCGTCCGTATAACATACTCAGTGCAGTATGCAATACTCATTAACAGCATATACTCGCACTTAGAAATTAGAAGACAAAACTAGAGCTCCTAAGGGCTATATACCTAACGCTAATATCGCTCCCTGTCGTCACGTACGCTATCGTGAAACGCCACTATTGATCCGCTAGCACTCTTAAAGCTGACACTTTGAAATCTGCATTTTCGCACATGCCTTAAGTAGTAACGATCTTACAATATAGACGGTGCATATTAGAAGCTTAAGATTCCTTAAGAAGCTAAAGATTCCTGCCTTCGACATTTCGGAGTTGAAGTTTTGTGGGAAAGCTTGAAAAGTTTCGGCATCTTCCACTCTCGATGCGTGTCCCCCAAACAAAATAAAAATTTTTGAAAAGAGGATGCTTTCTACATGTTCAGTCTACTCATTTCAATACATTGCATTTTTTATAAAAATCAGAAAAAATACTTTACATGTCACACGCACACGTGAGACAAAATAAAAAAAAACTTTGTACATCCCGCATTATTAATAAATTTTACATATACACAAATCTTGATTCGTTTAACTGATAGGTGCTATTTATGTGCACTTTACATTACGAATTTGGGAGACTGAGATCTCGAAAGTAGAAGCACTCGACTTTTCAAGACAAGATAACTTATTATTTTAATGTGCAGTAAGACATGTAGATTTTTTACAAGGTACTATAATTATACTATAATTTATGTATGTGTGTATGTGTGTTTATATTTATATGTATATATATATATGTAGATATACAAATATAAATTGTGAAACACAATCATGTCTCACACTAAACGCTTAAACAGCAAGGCGGACCACGTATCTATAGGAGGCCCATCCAATCGCGAGTATCTCATTTATCTTACACTAAACTTTGCATCTCGTAATTGCGCGCTATTAAGCGTCTCTTCTAGAATTTCATTGTTTCACTTCGGCTTTTTCTCGAGTTTTTCAGTTTTTACACGCTCGAAGAGTTTGTATCGTCGCAAATTGCAAATTCTCTAGTAAATTAGAGGCTTGACTTTTTCTCGATCAAAGGCTTTCGCTAAGGCTTAGAGTTTTTGAAACACCAAAAAGCTAAAAATCTATAGCAGATCAAACTAAATAAATAATAAAAATATCTTGTTTGGCAGAAGAGCGCAGCAATTAAAAATATCGAGTTATAAAATTGCGACGCTTAATGGCCTCCTAATTCAACATTCATTAAAAAAAAGCTCAACCTTACAATCGTCGAGCAATTTGCCATTAAAAAGAAATTGTGAAACACCTTGCGTAATAAAATACGTTCTTATCCCGTAAAACTCGCATCTTACTATAAAATGTTGTGTCATTTACATTGCCGAAAAGGAGATCATCTACAGAATAAATTACTGTAATGTATTTACAAATGAGAGGGATTAGAAGAAGACTAGTGTCTTCTTCTAGTCCTTTTTTTTCTTATCAGGCGCAGGAAAATGTCGAGTGGGAGTTCTCTCTCGCGTAGGAACGCGAGGAGATAAAAACATAGAGATACATACATACATGAAGAATGTTAGAAAGAAGAGTGCATCAATAACGCTCAGGATGCTCGCACTCGCCTTGCAATACATTATTCTTTTCACTCTTCGCGAACGATACATCAATTAATTATAAATATTTGACAAGCATTGATTGAATGCAAACTGATGGAAGCGTTACCCTCCGAACGCTGAATGTATGCTCGGCCTACGCTATTAACGCACTCGATTGAAACTTCGAATCAATTAAATCTTGCCCAGTCTCGTTTTGGTATTCACTGGAATAATATTATCGATAATATTATCGCGTCTAACTTATTCATCCATGATTCGCCTTAAAATCTAATTCCATAGTCATCCATAAATGGCTTTATAATCCGGGCTCTTCATATCACTCGATTACAGTTACGTAAAATGACGAACCATAATATATTATGTTGGCGTTTCATTCGCATAAGATGCATCTTCAACAACGCGAATAATAATTTTTCTTTTTTACTGTTTTACTTTTCTTCTTATCTTTATATGATGAATATATGTAGCTTCATCTGGTTAATCAGTTGTCCTGATTACACTACCCCAACTACACCTACCATCTCCAAACAGATTTTGCATGTAGATAATAAAAGTCCATTATAGATCTCCTATAAGGCGCGATAGTCGCGCCGAAAAAGAGATCATCTTTAATTTCCATCCTTTACTTTAACAACTAGAATAAATATTACTAATAGATTAAGGGGTCCTCTTTCCATACTTTCCGATATAATAATGTTAACATTGTATTCTTTTTGTAAATCTAACATTAGAATCATTAATACAGTCAAAAATAATATTTCCACTTTTTTACCCCAGGTGCTTCGAAAAAGACAATTTTCCAAGAATATTCTCTCTCCCAGTAAGCATTGTTATTATTAATACTGATTTACAAATATAAATCATCACTGATTATAATGTAAGAATTCGATTCCTACGCGAGCGCTCACATAATAATAGAAAAAAGAGATCTTGATATATTAATGATTCTAATAATAATACACAATAATTTAGCGCGACAATTGATACATAATTATATGTTTATGATTTCTATTCATATATTAATAGAATAAAGTTCTATTAATATAAGAGATACTATCCACAGATTGGATTATCTTTGTTGCTTCAAGGCTTGCTTAGCATTACTAGAATAATTGTGCCAACAGATGACATAGATTTGCACAAGAGTCGCGATTATTAGAGTAAATGTACAAAACTTCTAAGGTTTGGCATTATCAAGCAAAAACAATTATTCTTTCAAAACTAATAAAAAAAATCTTACTCTTATAATACTCCTACAACTAATCTTACACTTTACTTCATTGCTAAAGCATAATTAATGTTACAATTGATTAAGCTTTGACGTTTGGATAATTTCGCATTATACACGATGTTGGATTTATTCTTATCTCATAGTTCCTTGTAAGTTCTGACGAGGTTTTATCTTCAACTCGTATCTAACGCCATGTGAATTCGACTTATTCATAGCCATCTTTTATCTGATTAGATAATATCCCGGACACTTATCTCGGACACCAGACACGGATATCCGTTTACTTTCATTTCCCGGCATTTCTCGTGTGATATATTTAACACAGATCTTTTTTTTTTCTTAATAAACTTTTAGCCATCAAGTTCTAGCCGTGGTTTAAGGGGCATTTAACACAGATAAAGTTGCTTCGGCAAGGTTGTATCCTAGTTTAGCAGTGTCATTAATAGTTGACGTAAGCATAGATTATGAGCTGTGCAACGTGCAGACGATAACGGTCTAATGAAAAATTAAAGTGAGACGAATAAAATGTACATCCTAACGATTAGCAACAATAAAATAACGACGAGTTAATTCAATTACTTATGCTAAATTTGGATCCTAAAGCTTAGTGTCTATCTGGGAGTAACTTTCATAGAATTGAAGACAGTAATATAAGAATAAGAAAATGACTTTTCTATGATACGTCATAGTCATATTGATTGATAGATGAAATATGACTATCGAAAGCGATTGATAGTATTTCTCTCAAATGGACACTAGCCATTATTAAATCATATTGGAAGTATAATCATATAAATAACGCGCGTGCTATATATAACACTCCTCAACTACATCTATTACATACAGCTGTCTTTATATACGAAGATTATTCATTCTTATCTACTATGCTGCTCAGCCGAAGTGTACACATAAGTTGGTGTTGTTCCATCGGTTTTCAAGAATACTTCAAGATTATTTTAAAATGATCTGTTGAAATTTTCAGACTGGTTAAAAGTGCGTTATATAAAAGATAGCGTTATTTCTCGACATTATTTTTTTTGGCGTTGTAATTCAACGGATATGATGACATGATTAGCGATCTTAAAGATATTACAATCATTATCAACCGATATTTACTTTTTACGCTAATCACTGCAGCATGATTAAAAGTCTAGAATTTACAGAATTTACAGGATGGAGTTTCACTCCTCGCGAAATGAAAACTATACATACATGCAACAAGATAACAGTCTCGCAAATAGCGATTTATATAATTTATGTTTTTCCAGATCATTTTTGTTTCTTTGTCCCATCTTTCTTTTTTCAATACAAATGCTAGGGAAAATTCGTTCCTTAAAAAAATAAGCGTAATATGCTACACAAATTTTATCGAGTGATTATTAAATCAAAAAGTGCTATTATATCCCGTAGTATAACTAAAATTCATATTTAATTTGTTAGTTCGAGAGAAACGTTAAAATTCCCTCCATAATCTTACCAAGCATAATTTTTACAAAAAACTCGTTTAGCTTATTTTTCAACTACTTCGACCGCAGACGACTTTTCTACCCAAACGTGCAAAACATTCTTAATCTGACTTATAAACAGCATTAAAAGCACCTCTCATAAAAACTTACTCCACAAGTTCATAAAGTTCGTAATCGAAAATTCGCTTTTTCTGTACAAATTTAAAAATAAAACATTCAGTGCCATGTATACAAAAAAGCTGTCTTATAGACTTAAAGAAAAAAAGGTGAAAAACATGTAGAAAGAAAAAAAGGAGATGAAACGGAGCCGATCGAAGGTACATAAGAAAATTGAGTCGGTTAAATTGCCCTAACTGTTTAAATAGTCCAAGAATTTGTGACGCAACGTGCTGCGATTCCAGCTGCCTAGTGAAGCTTTTCACACCTGTGTCACGGAGACGCAATTATATACAGTTGTTTCTTCACACAGAGATAACAACCACCGAGCCGAGTTATGGCTCAACTCAACACGAGAAAAGAATTATGCGAAGTACATAACTCGCTTCGTGTCAGCGTGAACTGTAATTGCCCGTGCCATCGCACCCGGTGTTCTATCCTCACTACAACCCGATTGATGAGATCCTTCTCCGCTGTAAAATTAAAATTGAATTGTAATAAGATCCCGCGTATATAATTATAACGCGTATATAACATCGCGCAATTGCTTTATCACGACGCTATAATAAAGAAAAAGACAACTCACCTATCGTGCTCTTTCTCGACCAGATGATATCTAGCCCGGAACGCTACGAGATGAGCGTAATATGCCGGTGCTGGTATACTAACGGATCTCGTACATCTGACATAAGTGTGACATAATTGGTACGTGAGACATTGTAATTCGTCACTTTCAAAGTGATTGTCATCCCAAAGGACGTGATAGTGCGATGGTCTCGATGTACCCTGAAACAATAGATATATTTAGAACATCATGATATCGAACAATGGAGGCAGGTTCTCAGGTAGAGAATTATTAATTATTATTTACCTGGATGCCCTGGTGACTGCAGAGGTAAAAGTCGAATTCCGTCGGATGAGTTATGCATACGTCGACAGTTGTACCCGCCGGAATATTTCCACTTTTCCCACTTTGTTCTTTTTTATCCGCGCAAAACAGACGCGTGTGATGTCTCTTCTGCACCACGATAAATGTTATACCGGGTCTGTAATCGATCTCAAGCTTGAGACACGCCTCACGAATAGCGGTCAATTCATGTTGCAGTACAGTGAGGAACTGGCCTTCGGAAACGCCGTCACGATACAGAATTATTCTATGCGGTTTATATCCGCCTGTGCTCTTGTAAAACATTATAAGCAATTCCCTTGAAGGAAAAGGAGATCATTAGATAATGTTCAGGGCAAAATAGAATAAAAAATAAACAGAATAAATTATGAAAGTTCTGTAAAATAAATACAATATTTTCTAGTAATTCTAAGATAATTTTCTTAATACATGCATGTAATTTCGTGATATTAAGAAATTGATGATTAATTTAATACAATGATTATTCAATTCATAACAAAAGTTCATCATCAAAAAAAATTTTAATGTTACATTTATTCGAATATCATAATTAATCTGTTTTACTTTATAGATTTAAAGTACAATTAAAAGATTTATCCAACTTTTGTACAATTTCATAGATTAATTCAGGTATCTCACCTAACCATCGAACTGAGTTCTTGGATAATCTCTTGTCTATGCTGCTGAACCCTAACAGTCGCTGCATATCGAGATGGATGAGCATCCATACTGCCTACTACAGCAGCTATGCTAGGTTTCTTGTTGTCTCCCGCTGGCGGATGAGTCACATCAGCTCCAAGAAATATAACCGGCTCGTTAAACACTTTTGGTCTTATACTAGGTACTAGAATGCTATTGATGCCTCCTAATTTGACATTTATTTTAAGACAGAGATTGGATAATGTTTGTGGCGATGTTTTATTAACGTTTTTCGCTTGTACACACTGAGTTGCCATGCCCAATAACGTGTCTCCTACTCTTTTCACTTCAGCTAAAAAAAAAAAAAGCAAATTATTTATTTCAAGTTTTGAAAGTTACAAATAATTATCTAAAACTAACCTATAGATTAAAGACAGATAATTTAATCTGTAATCTATATTCCTAGTTATACATTTATAAAACATATATTTACCATATACAGGAGTTTTGCCTGGTAGTACAACACAAACTAGCTGCAACTGCGAGAAAGTCGACTTTAAGTATCGAAACATAGGTTCGACTTGATCTGGTCCAGTAGCATATTTACAAAAACATGGCTGCCCAATGATGGGCATACCAGCATCATTGCTAATTTTCTGTAGTTGCGTTGTGAATGAACGTAATGCATCTTCACGTACTGTTCTCTGGGGCGCGAAACAAGCGATCGCCCACACTCTAATCTCCACTCCAGTGAAGAATTGCTTGCCACGCATATCCCACACGCCTTGATTAGGCATCGCCTGCTGCTTCGTCTTTTTAGAAAGAGATACACATTATTGAGTGTTTAAACAATATGTTTAAATAATTCAAAATTATCACAGTAGATGCATCAGTATCTTCATATACTTATCTCATTCATTTCATTTGATATAATTTGTTCAATATTATGACAGAAATGAACAATTCCAATAAAAAAATATACAAGGACTATATGCATACATTTTTTCTACTAGATAATATATCATAAAAAATTATTATGCCACATGATATAAATACTGATAGCATCAGGCTTTTGCAAGTGATATCGGACTGCAAATGTAACATCGGTTACATTTGTAAACCGTAAGCTACAACTACTGTACAAAATAAAACGATATTCATTGTATTTATCATTTGTAATTTATCACGATGACAATTTGAATATTCGTTACACTAACAGCCCAGATATCAAATCAACCAGGTCTAGAACCCATGTATTCATTTGACAACTTTTGGCTAGAAGTGAGAGATATATCAAATTTGACCTTATTAATTAAACGCACACGTTGATTTCATCGCAATATAAATTAAATTACAAGTATTGTGAATGCTCTTATATGAGACATAAAATAAAGATTAAATAAGTCAATTACAACTGCTGAACTTGTATACTAGCTAACAATTTTACTGTGTACATTATATTTGCAAAATCTAGGAATTAATAAATAACTTAATATAATCAAATATTTGGTGCTACAAAAATTTATTCCTACTAAAAATAATCAATCATTAGCCTCTACAAATGTGATTCGGCTAGACCTGACTGATTTAGTTGGAAGTTTCTCACCTGTCCACTGAGGGAACTTACGCGCCCTCCATACTGCAGTTTGGGCGGAGGTAGTACACGACCCCTGACTTCCATCATACTATTCGATATAGTCAATCCGAATTCTTGTACATAAGAATCGTTGTTAAAGTCAGCTCTTCTAACTAGATTATTAATTTCTCGTTCACGATCTGGTGCGGAACGCGCTGTTGCTTTGATCATAGTCGAGGTCTGCATATCTGTTAGCTTTTTAATGCAGCGTTGTCCAGCAACAATATTGCAAACCTAGTGTCAAATAATTACATCATTTTATTCCTCAATGAAATACAATATACTGTATGCTAAATCCGAAATTCTTGCGCACATACTTCGAGTGGCAAATATGTGTGTTTATGTTCTTGGCCGACTTGCAAGCAAGGAAGATGTGGGTGGCGCAGCTTCATTTTGTACTTATCTAAGAAGTATTTGGCAACTGTACACTCAACTGTCTGTCCATTTTCCAATTGCAATGGAAATCTGTAATAAAATTAATAACAATGATGTATTTTCCTGGTTTCACATTTTGTTACAATTTTATAGTAATAATTTCACTATATGCTTACGATTGCATTTGAGCTGGCTTGCGTGTAACATTGCACACTCTATACTTTCGCTTCATAGCTCCGCAGTGAGTTATTTCAATCTTGAGACCTTTAATTTCTTTGGTAAATTTCACTCTCTGAGAATCCGTAAGCGGCTTTCTTTGTTCATTGATATCTCGGATATCTAACACTTCGCACATGAACTCTATAACTGGCTGCGCTTTGTAGAAGGCAGTGGCAGAGACTGGAATAGAAATAAAGGCAAATGAGTGACATGGACGTAATTAAGTGTACGAGTCGGTGATTTTCTTTCGCTTACCGTCGATATTCAACATCATTTTCCATTGCGACGGTCTCACCGACTGATGGAATCCAAACCATACTTCCCTGCCTCCACCCAATGGATGGTAATATCCTTCTGGCGTACTAAAGAACGATCTACCTACTGGAGTGTATGTCATAGATGGTAAATGCCTCATTACAACATCTAAAGCGAGAACAGCATCATATGGAATTTGTCTAGTTCGTCCTTCTAAAGCTTCTTCTAAAGCAAATAGTGAAACCTGCGCCAGCCACTTTATGACCACTCGGAAAACTCTGTCTTTTCCCTCACCAGGCAGTGTAACCTACCAAAAAAAAAAAAAAATCAATTATAAATACAATTACAAATCACACAACCGATTTTAGATTTCTCGAAAGAAACTTACCTCTAATTCTACTTTATCATGCCCGATAGGCAAGGGGTCCCTTGTGTACAAGTTATTTCTGCCATCAAACACAGGCTTACGAGATTGAAATATTTTAGTATATGCATGAACCATCGTTTCTACAATTTCTCTATTAACTTTCCGAGGACATTTATCAGGCTGTATGCTAATGTCATAGTGATGTACATAGCCACGTGGCATACTAATTTGAAAATGATTAGCTCTCAAACCGATCGGTCTACCTTCTCGTCCTATGTTTGGTCTTCGAGGGCACGTAAACACTGCAAAGAATTGTTTGTATAAAATTAACTTCCCATCAATTTTTTATCTATATCAAAGTTGGAATTAAATATACTTACTTGGCAGTTCTGTAGGTTGAGGAGGAGTGTGTGCCTGTTGTGCGGGAACAAGCCCCATATTGCTAGGAGCAGCGACACTACTCGCCGCTACTCCTGCTGTCCCAACAGAACCGCCACTAGTTGAGGGTCCAGGTGGGGGGGCTGCAGAAATAAAATTAATTATTTCTCAAAAGATCAATATCAATTTTATATTATTTGACTATATAAAATTAGAAATGACATTACACTTGCACTTTTCATTCCTTATTTCTTTGTCCATGTGCCCCAAATTTAGTATCAGAATATATAGCAACAAATTTTCACGTGCAATTGTATTTTTTACAATTTGTATTGTATCAAGCAATTATTCAATGAGCCAAGTGTGTTAACGCTTAAAAAGAAACTTTAAGTCAAAGTTAGCAGATTACAGTATCTTCCACTTCTGTTTTTACGCCAGTGATTGTAACAAAATGCAGAAAAACATCGCTGAACATATTTAACAAGATAATTAACAGGATATACTTTCAACAACATCGATTTGTTTTCTTAAACAAATGATGTATTTCAATATTCATAAAATTGTCATATAAACATAATTTGTCGTTATTTCAACATTATAGAAAAATCATAATTAAAAATGAAATTACTAATACTACTAAATTATATTCTTAATATTAAGTCCATTCTAACATTTCAATTATATCTGTTTTTTAACATACTTTATATTTTATTATTTATATTCTAGCATTTTGTTGCTACAATATGATGTTTAATACTCAATAATTTATTCGAATATTAAAATTGTTGCAAAAATATCAATAGCTATCTATCTCTGATAAAAAATGTATTGTCAATTTATTTCGATGCAATTATTGATTTATTTATATACTTGCGTTAAGTCTACATGAGAAACCTCTTTTAATTGTAAATCTAAATCATCACGATACCATTTTTAAATATTTCAAGTCAACAACGTGCTGACTAAAAACTTTATTGTTTTACGTGAGATAAAATTGAAGTACGCAAGTTAAAAATACTTTTGTTATATGACAATTTTACAATGTGTCGATTGGCTAATAAAGAATAATGAAGTCTTCGAACTTACAGAAATTTCCTACTCTACAGCCAATCAACATATCAACAAATTTTTCATACAAATAAAATAAATCTCTTAAGTTAACATTTTATCTGTCGTCTGATGATTTTTTCAGATGTATTGATTGGCTATCGAGAAGAACAATTCTTGAATTTCTAATTCTTCATTCCGTAACCATTCGATATGGGGAATCACCGATTTTCATAGTCGCGTGGTGACTCTGATGACCTAGGTTGAGTACTTTTCTATTTCAACAAATAAAATAGTATCTTAATAATATGCTCATAAAGGCAGTTTATATATAAAAAAAAAACTGATGTCGAAATGTTTACTTCTGATTAAGATAAGTCGATGTAGGTCACCAGAGATTTATAACAGATTACAAATGTCATCGACATGTAACAAGTCACTGGATACCAGTTCATAATTTTTTAAGTATGTTTATCAAACATTTTGTTAATGCTCCGGCGCTTAATAAATTCTTTCCAAAAATTCTAGCTTGGGACAATCGTTCAACAATGTGACTCATGTCGGAAACATGTGACACACAGCTGGCTCGCCTAAGCTCGGGACAAGTTTTCCATCAGCAACGTGGATTTCGGGACGCCGATCCGAGCAAGGGAGTCACCAATTTCCTAATAGAGCATGAAAGGTCAGTAGGTCTTCCCTACCACCGTTCGCTCTAACGCTTAAACGCCGAATCCTTTGTTCGCACAGCAGATAAGATCGTAATCTAGAAAGAGACGCTAGACAGGCAGGATTAGCTAGCGCGTGGTGGGCCGTCGAGGCGCGGGTGAGTGACGACACGCGTGCCTGTTGAACGGGGAGGTTCATCCGAGGTCATTCGGCGTGTCTTCACGCACGGGCGTCGCGACGTTTCCGGAACGGGGGCGAACGGAGGCTGCTGGACGAGCGTCCGCGGGGTCCGAGGGCGGGCAGGCGAGCGAGCGAGCGAGCGAGCGTGTGTGCGCCGCGAGCGGACGGGAGCGTGCCCGCGAGCTCGCTCGTCGAGGAACCGTCCGCGGGGGAACAATTCGAGAGTGTTTACGGGGATTTCCGTGGACCCCCGAGGGGGTCCGACAGCACGGTGGCACTCACGTTGTCCTGCGGGGTACATTCTCGCTGCCGCCGAGTGTAAAAGACCAGATAACCACTAATAAATAAGTAAAAAAATTCAACACAAGACCCCACTGGCCACACCACACGCTTCCCCACAACACACACTGCGAACGACACCACCAAACGAGACTGTCCCACCGCAATGGCGTCCGCTAGCGCGGCGCCCATTGGCCGAGCCGCGGCCAATCGGCGCTCGCCGACCCGTGGCGCTACTGGCGCCCCGCTCGCCCGTACGTTGCTGCGCGCGGTATTCGTCGATCATTCGAAAGGTTCTGCGCGACGAAGCCCTCTAAGATTTCCGGCATTCAATTACCCGGCCACTTCCGTTTATTGATACACGTGGAGCCCTTCTCGACGAGCTCTTGAATTTTCTTTCGAGTAAAAAAAAAATCAAGCTGGAAGAGATGACGATGCTACGACTTTTCTATAGAATGATGGTTCGATTAACGAGACTAATGGATAAAAATAGCGATGAACAGCAACCCGGAAGATTCAATCGATGCGTCATTCTTCTTATCATTCCTCATCTAGTAACGGGATATCGTTGTATTCGTAATCTTATGATCCGGCACGTGTCGAAAAGATGTGGGATGACCCTGATTAAACTCCAATTTGTTTAATCGGCAATTAATTCAATCGACAGATTGTGCGAGGCAAAATTTCTTATTTTTTTCAATATGAATAACAAAAAATTTATTCTATCCAAAACAAGCTAGCGTTACTTGATAAGCTAATTCCTGATTAAATTAATCAAAGTTTTATCAAAGTGGCTATATATTGATTTAATTGATAATTAGTTTAATATCGCTTACAACAAAAATTTTAACTATTTTATTATCTAATCTATTCTTCGATGTTTTATTAAAAATTATTTATATTAAATTAATATATATAAATTAAATTAATATAATTTTATATTAAAATAAAATTAATTTTAAAAGTTACTGTTTGATAAATTAATTGAAGTTTAATCGTTCATAGCACTAACAACTAGAAATACTAATAATAACTTTATTAAGCGCAATAATGCAATTATAAATCAAATAAAATCATAAAAACTAAAGATTCGAAATAAAGCCTGCAACTAGCTGATTCGATCGACTTGTCCGAGATATAGATAATTAATAAAGGAAAGAAAATAATTTATACGTTACATCATATGCACAGCTGAATGCGCACAATCAATTGTAGATATCATAAAAATGACATAACGTTCGAATTATCAATTTCCTATCGAACAGTATTGTAAGAAATTTATTTATCGGTCGTTGTTCCGACTCGTAAAACTCATGCAATATCCCTATCGATAGCTGTGGTGTTTCGTTCTTCTCACTAAAAATTAAAAATCTATAATTTACATTATATATGTATACTATAGATTTTCAGTTGCTATCAGGAGAAACGCAACAATAATTTATCGCTCTAATAATCTCTCTCTCTCTCTCTCTCTATTTCTATCACAAAATATGTTTTATTGTGTTGGCTAAATTAATCAACGACTAAATTAAATTAAGCAAAGTTTGGTCGAGGTGGCTTTACGTAGTAAAATAAAAATCAAAAAAGAAAGAGAAGACGCGACACGCGTCGATGTTGGCGGCATGTGCGTTGCGCAATGCTGATCCCGCAGCGCTGCCAACCCGCAAATAGAAATTTGCCGAGAATGGCAGCATTGGCGTGGCAAGTTCCGGACAGTGACGCCACGAGCGGTACGATACATGTGTCGCGTTCACGAGTGTCGTTTGTGGCTCACGTCGCGGCACCGAGATGTCGATTCCCTTTTCCGGGACCTTCACCCGCTCCGGCGGGTTGATGAGCGCGATCATAAAGCAGTTAAAGCTCGTAAATCTAACGCCCGTCAACAAAATCGACGTCCGTTTCGACCCGTTCGACGGTCGCTCCAAGCCGACGAGGTTAGTTCCCTGAAGTTGCCCGCGTTACGCTTCTCGCGACTCCGTGCGCGATACCTGTCGCAATTTGTGTGCTTATATATATTTTTTTCTAATTTCTAAAAAGCATACTCTCTCCGTGGAAAGTCGAGCAAGAAATTTTCAAACAAGTTTTCCATATGATTATTTTCCTGTAATCTCCTGTTTTTTTTTTACTATTTTCAATATATCGAAATTCGATTCGCGAAATTTTGAAAATGCATACAAGAGGATTTATCACGTATTAATCTTTTAAAATAACATTTTATTTTAATCGCGTTAAAAAAAAGATAAATGTAACTTCAAGTGAGAGATCATGTCTTTCAGAATACCTTATGTCTATTTCCATCAATGCATATTAACTTTAATTTACTTTTTATCTCTCTCTAATTCTTAAAACTAAGAAAAGATAAAAAAGTAAGACAAATCGAGATTAAAGTTAATCTACGTTGGTAAAAATGGACATTTATGTCCATTTCTACCAATACTACTTTCTGAAAATTCTATTCGTGGTAACAATACAATATTTAACAAATCATGTCCATTCCTACAAATTTAGTTTAATTTCCGTTTAATTAATTTTCTTTTTCTAATTCTAGACACTAGAAGAGAATAAAAAGTTGAACATCAAAGTTATCTACATTTTATAGTTAATCTACATTTGATAGAAGTAGACCATCAATCAGAGATTTGCCGAAGTTACCCGCGATGTCCCGGTAACGATCAACCACTGCAAGTCAGGGGATCGATTGTGTATCACAAAACTTGGTGAAAATATCAAAAGTGAGCAAATTTACTAAAATGTTTCTAATTTCATTGATTAAACATACATGTCCATTTTTACCAATGCAGATTAATTTTAATCTCAGTTTAACTTACTTTTTATCTTTTTCTAATTCTTGGAACCATAAAAAGTGAATTAAACCAAAATTAAAGTTAATCTAAATTGGTAGAAATAGATAATAATGAATTTGTTCAGTTTTGTAATTTTCATCAAATTGTATGATACACAATCGACCCCCAGGTTGGCAGCCGACGACGACACGTCGCGATTACGCAGGCGCGACGCGCATCCCCTCGGCGCCAGGTTAGCAGACGATGCGCAGCCCTCTCGTCGTTATTTATAGAAGTGTGTCCCGATTGTGCGTGCGTTGCTAGTCGAGGTAGACGCAGCTTCGGAGGATTCGCGAGCTCCCGGTGCTCCGTGCGTCGTCCGGACAGTCCGCGTTGAACAGAGGTAAAGAACAGGAGAAAACAGGAAAATCTTTCCCCATTTCTCCCCTCTCTCTCTGTCATTCCCCTTCGCTCTAGCCCCTCGCGATTCCGCAATACCGTGCGACTTTGACGTTCGCACACATACACATTCGTGGGTGCGCTCGATACCGACATTCGCGACGACGTGAATCATCCACCTCCCCCGTTTCGTTCATATTGGATCACGAGATGAAGCCCGGCATTTTTCGTCAGGCGATCTGTAATTCAGACTTCGCGAGGTAGAATCCCATTTGCTCGATTCGCTACGCCCTGTTTTGATTGATCATGTGTGTATTTTAAAATTACATTTGTGTGTCGCGGGCGCGCACGCCATGTGTGTACGTGTTTCACTTATTTATTTTTCGCGCACACGCGCGTACAATTTAATTTTATTAGTAATATTATAATATTAAAGAATTTATATAATTATTATTGAATAAAATTTTACTCTAAATTCTGACACGAACTGCAGAGCATTCAAAGCGGACTTTGGAGTCACTTCGACTGTCAACAGTTCTCTACAATTATTTCACTTGCGTGCGTGCGTGTATTTTTCGCCTACCCTTTTTTTTATTTATAGAATACTCCATAATCTACTTTGACTTCGGAACAGAATCGTGTTGACAACGCAGAAGTTTAATTTGTAAATACACATCTCAAGATGTATCTATTTAAGTTGTGAAAGAGAGCTTTTAATTGGACGAACATATTTTTGCGATGGACAGATCAAAGAAAAGCGACTGGTCTGTGATTATTTCCATCTTGTTATAAATTTACGCGCAGGAAGGCGAATATATCGCGGCGAATCATGACTTTTCTTCCACTTCGTTGCAACACACGTGTCCCTTAATTACTTAAACAAATATAACTCACCATTGCATTGGCCACATCCATACGCTTTGCCGAGCATGGAGACGGCTGTAGTTATACGAAGGGTACTTAAATCTGGCATTGGAAGCGGTAATTGCTGCTCCATTTGTGCCATTTTGCCTGTGAAAGGAAACGATAGACATTGAGAGACACAAGGGGAAGTAGCATTAGCAAATCAGGTTTTATTACGAAGCTGTCGCGAGGCAAAACTGCAAGGGAAAAAAAAAAAGAAAGAAAGAAGAGGGAAGAGGCAAAAGAACAAAACGTAGATTTAAGCGATGAAAAAAATTTAATTTCTACGAACTTGTATAAAAAGACTGTACAGACTTTTGTGCGAGACTTTTGTCACATATGAGAAAATAACATGCATAACGCTTTTTACTTGCAGAGACTTTCTGTTTTACATTAGCGGTCCGAAAGTCCGTGCGACGAATTTGCAGTGCTCGTTGAAAACGGAGGTCGTGTGCGATCGTTCCGAGCCAACCGTCACGTTCAGTCTTCGTGAGTATAATAGTAAAAGTATGGAATTGTTCATGTCACCGTTCATGTTTCAATGCGTACCGCTTTATCGTCCAATTCATTTACGTTCGTGTCACATAATACGTGAAGAAAAGAATACTCTATAAGATGAAAAATGCGTAGGGTGATTAAATTGAGCGTGCTAATCGGAATTTAATTTCGCGAATCGATAGAGCTAATATCGTGTTTACTCGTCTGAATTATTCGTCTAGACATTTTCTTTTATACTCTTTCCTTCTGCGACCATCGCGATGAAGCGCAAATGCAAGCAAGTAGGTCATTCTCGGACCCGTTTATTTTTTCAGAGTCAGGTGAAAAAGTGGTGTTAAAAACGGCCCTTTTATCGAGCCTGAACATTTTGGAGCTTTATAACAAGCACATCACTAGCTTGATTCCGCCCGATCCAGCTAAGCTTCAGGCTAAAAAAGAGGCAGAGGAAGAGAGGAGAAAGAAGAGATGGCGACCGCATCATAAAATAAAATTATGGAGCAAGCGTAGAATAGTGTATCATAATGTATAGTTTCACTCAAACGAAACGCGTATCTCTAAATAATATATCTCTCCTTGATATGTGATCTATCGTTCTATTTTTGTGGAATTTTGCAAACATTAAATAATTTACACGCGACTGTACGTAATTATCGATTCGGAAACGTGATAAGCGTGATCTTCTATAGCATTAACATTTATCTAAATTACATGTAATATCCGTTTAAACTTTGTAAAAAAAGATAAGATTATAGATATTAATAATTATTGTTTATATTCTTGCAGAATTTTCCATTTGCTAAGCACCAAAAGGCATTCGATTTCTGTTTTAAATAATTTAGAAATTTAATTTCGCGCAATCAAAATATTTTATTACAATAAGCCGATCGTAAAAAAAGGGAAGCACAAATTTTACTGATTTAAGATGTACGGGGAGGAAGATAACTTAAACATGCCGAGTCGAACAGGAAATAGTAAAGATTACAATTTAAGACTTATTGACATGCTCTACAGTCAAGTTCCAGCCTTCACCGATGTGTTCGACGAAGAAACCTGGTATGTTTTTGTCATTTGTTTTGTAGCAGGTACTTTTCTAGTAGCATTTATTCTTTCCAGATTTATAACTATAAAACCTGTTGAGTAAGATTATGCATAGCGAATTAGTTCGCAAGATGTCTTATATATTTGTCAAAGTACATTTCTACACACTTAATATCAATTTTGTTTACACGCGTCGCAATCATATAAACTTTACAACATAAAATCTCGTGCAATCAGAGAAATAAAATTCTGCGTTACTATTGTAAGAGATATGTGACTTCGTAAATGTAATGTGTCGCAATCATTTGTGCTGATAATAAAATGTTATTTAAAAAATGCGCAGTCTGGTTCTTCAAGTTTAGGAGTCGGACACTAGGTTAACAATCTGCCTCGTCAAAAAATATTGTTAAGGAAAAAGAGCTTCGAGTGGGTCACAGCGATCGACCGTAATTCTTAGGATATTAAATTTCAGGCTCGATATAAATTGTAGTGCCAGGAAAAAAAATGCAATCTTATATGAAATATGTTAGATAAATTCATCTCATTTTTGTATGTTTTTTTATATAAATATAATTATTTCTGACAAATTTATACAAATTTTAAAATTAAAGTTTTCAAAAGAACAAAGAATATTCAAGTAATTTCTGCAACAATTGCAGTCATAAACGAGAACTATACATGAAACTTATGCAAATGCACTTCAAATATATAAAACAATGTGTAAATAGCAATCAGCAAATAATTACATAAACGAATCTAAGTTAAAAATTTGTGATATTTAGAAGCTTTTACAAAAGACATTTGATTTATACAGATTATTTTAATTCTTATTTTAACATGTTTAATTTGTTTCCTATTTGAACACTCGTTATCGATAAACAGACAAAGATTTGAAGATAGAGGGAAGAATCACATTGATTTTTCATGCAACAATAAATTAAAAATTACTAAATTATTTATTGATTGCACAATTTATATTTGTTTCTTACTTACAATTAATTATGAATTTTAAGAAACTTACTTTTTTTCAAATATTACTCGTCAATTGCATTGATATAATTATTTCTGTAGTAATTTAATATTTTTATGCATATCATGAACATTTCTGATTCTATTCTTGTTAGTACAAACACACAGCGCAATATCTAGCATGCTTAGAGAAACATAAATTTTGTATTGCTTTGAGACAAACTCGCGCGATTAATGGCAGAATGCACAAAAAAAGTAACGCAAAATATCGCCCAAATAAACTACGAAAAGTTCGGCAGACCGGTGCGATTCTCGTTTCTCAAGTTTGCCGAGTAGTTTTGCTTCTCCTTTCTTCTGCCCACCTCTTTTCTCTCTTTCTCTTTCTCTTTCGTGTTTCCTTCCATTTCGTCCACATGCGTGCGCGTTTCGTTCCCTTCATTCTTTGTCTGTCTTGGCTGCTATCGTCCTTGCGGACGTATAGTCTTTTCACAGATATCTCTCTCCTTCTCTCTGTCTCTTGACTTCGCGTCTCCATGTTTTAAACCGGACTTGAAGTAAGAAATTGGTACCTTCGCCGTGTGGAAAATAAGGATTTGTCCGCTCGCGCGGTTTTGCTTGAACAAATTTGCCTCGCAATTAACATCGCCCGGAATTAGTAAGACGGACGTGCCGAGGCACGACACGTTTTACGCTTGCAATAATAAATTCATAATGGAATAGAATACAAACGGAAATACTAAAACACACCGACTAGCTTCCATTTTGCTAATCCCATAAACTATATTAGGTTCAACATTTCATATCTCGAGTTGGTTTTTTTATCACTCATAGCATAATTTGGTTTTTAACAATTCTTAATATTTTCTATGTTTATTTGGTGCAATTAACGCTAACTAGACAAAGAAAATATAGCGAATTGTCTTTGATTAGCAATTCGTGAAGGATGTCGAAATGAGAATCAGAATTCAGGAAATAGTATAATTTTCAAGTAGCTACTTCAAGCAACCCGCACGGTGTCTGAAAGAAGTGATAGATACAAAGCAAATTAAGCAGTATAAACATAAATTAATAAAGCATCAAAGCGCGTGAAGATTAAAGCTACGCAAATAAGACAATCTGTGCTGCAAATACACAAAATAACTTTAGCTCTTTCAAGACAATCTTTTAGTATAAACAGAACAAAATCCGAGTGGAAGAAAAGAAACTTTTCAATTTTATAATTTATAATTTATAATTTTTTCTAAGTTTTAATTCTGAGAAGTGCTAATTTAGCAAGATATTACAAATCATACCATCGACTCTACGCAAAACGAGCGAATAGAATGGCTAATCGATTTCCAATTTAATTTCTCCAAAACGTCGATGATCTCTCGAGATAAATCATCGGTGTCTTGAAAGAGTTAACGGCGTGATAATGAAAGAAAAAAAAAAAAAAAAAAAGGAATACAGGATTGAAACCGTGACAATCTCGACGAGTTCAATTTCCGTCTGCGTGTCCGCGATAAAGGAATTTCGCAACGATTCGGCAGTACGGAACACAAGTGCGGAGATCTCGAGGCGCTCTGCTCGAGAGCCTCGAGAACTTGAACTCGGCGAAATTCTATCGGATCTCGAATTCCACGTCGATGTGCTTCTTGTTTAAGAACTCGGCGCGCTCACCTTGTTTCTGCGTGTATCCTCGGGGTGATAGGTAAAATTTACGACATGCAAGGAGATCGCGGAGCGTTTTTTTCGCAGCGCTTCGGGCTCTTCACTTCACACTGGCATTCTCAGTGGTCGGCTCGCGCGCACGGAGCAACGGCGATGACGACGACAACGACGACAGCGATGATGACGATGCACTGACGATGTACAGTTCTGTCCGCGTGCGTGCACGCGAGACTATGTGGTCGCGGCAGCCGTGCTGCCGCGGCTATCACTCGCGAACACGGGCGAGCGCATCCCTCGCTGCCGCTCCGACGTCAACGTCCGCGTTTCACGTGACCACGATTCTCTGCAAGAACATTCACACACGTCAGGAGGTTGTCACTGCCGGCATTCATCGAAATGCCGCGCACTCGCGAGATTAGTCGCGAAATTCCGGAAAGGGCGCGGGGCGGCAGTGGCAGCTTTAAATCCGCTTTCTTTTCCCTCTCTTCCATTCTATCCCTTTAAACATTTCCATCTTTTAACGCATTATTTTAATACATGTTTAAAATAATGCAAGGCTCTGTATTTACAGCTCAGCATAGAAATCTGACGGATATTATGAAAGAAAGAGATGGATTTGCTTTTTTAATTCTAGAGAATGTGGGGATCCTAATATAATTTACAGATGTAATAACGCTCGCGACATATTTCTTTCATTTGGCTCAGTTCGATCGCATCGTTGTTACATATCTGCGTGATAATATTTAATATCGCGAAGAGATAATAACAGTAGATAAGATAATCCGTCTTTTTTTCCCTTGCGACAAGTCGCAGTCCTTTTTATCCTTCTTTAAAAACAGGTAATATTCTACTTCTTCAACACACGAAAGGTATTTACGAAGAGACACGTACGCGGCTGTACATAAAATATAGACGCATGAAACAGTCATCGATTGTAGACAGACGGTATGACATTTCTCGACGCTATTTCCACCTCGCCGCTGGGTGATAACATTATGAATGAAGACAAAAGCTGTGAGCACCGTTCATCAATAATAATCCGCACGTTGAAACAAGTCGTGAAACGCTTCTCTATTCACTCGCAGATTTTCCTTTCATTCGTGAATATTAATCGTGCTTATTAATTTCACTAAGTAAAAACTGGAATTCTTTGTCACGTTATATTTTACACAAAGTGAAAACAGCTGGAAGACAAGAAAGCTGCGATACAACCGTCATTAAACGAGATGTTTCATAACAGATTGCATCATGTTACTTTGAACACATAGTATAATCGATATATATATATATATATAATGCAATACTAATGCAATATTATGCCATGCGGCATGTAGCTCAAACGTGAAAACATGAGAGTCAACGACCAAACTTTAAAATGAACAAAAAGATGTTGAGCTGTGAAATTCTCTTATATTTATTTGATCATCTCGTTTAAATCTAGCGGATCCAATGGTTCGCTCCTCGCGACAGACGAAATTCTGCATATGTGCCGGTTTGAACGAACGCTGCCCTTGGAACGGAGGCTTAACGAGACGAAAAGCGACACTTCTGCAGCCCGTTGCTCGTATCGCCAAGTTCTTATCCGCCATCCGGACGTAAACAAGGTGGTCGTGGTCGTGGTCGTCGTCGTTACACCTCGTGAATCGCAACCGCTGGTGACAGAGCGACAAATCAGCGACCCACAAAACAAATAATACTTATTTTGCAAAATAAGTCTTTAATTCATATTTGATTGTTTCAGGATTGTTTCGCAAGATTATTTTGATTAAACACTTTAAATATTCTGAATGTCACACAATGTTGGAATAATTTAAATATTCGAAGGACAACGTTCTTCTTGTGGATTTCGAAAAACGCGAGGATGCATAGAGAAAAATGTTTCTATAGATTTAATATGTATTTCATTAAAAAAAAAAAAACCATTTATACAAAACAAATTATTTCGTTGAATAAAAACTTGATTGTTTCATTGTATTAAATCATATTAGTTGACGGAAAAATGTATTTTAAATACGTCTAATTCAAATGAGTGTTACTTGATTCAATTAACTTATTACTTGAAATGACCATTGAGTTGATAAACTTATATAAATAGACTTCATTTCTTTAAAAAAAAACATTTTATTTAAAGTTAATATATTCTATTTGTTTAAACATTAGTTTGGTTGAATTATTCATTATTTTACTTAAGAGAAATTTCTTAAACATTTTTCTCTATGCGCTTGTATTTTTAAAAATACGGTCTGACCCTCTTCTCGTTGCGAAAGAGACCGTGGACATTTCAAAATCGCGTTCATCTCCACCTCCCTCGAGATCAATCCCTCGCGTCGTGCGTGACGCGTACGCATCGCTGTAAACGCGGAGGGAAGAGACGCGGCTTCCGCGTGCGTCCGCGCGCACGCGGAACCCGCCGTACCACGCCGCGTTACGGCTATGGTTCACAATTCCGCGTACGCGGTGCTTCGTGTTTTTTTCCTTTTTCTCGTACCGCAAGCGACAGAAGAAATTGGGTCGTCCGACCGGTCGCGCGAGTGACGTTTCGCCGGCGATAATAAGCAACGCACACCGGGAAAACGCGCTCGCATATCGAATTCCTAAAATAAATTTCACGAGACTCCGTTTCCAGTCTACTCAATGTCGGAGTCGAGCAGCCGGACACGTTTCAAATAATGTTTATGCAAAATAAATTTGAAACTTCTAATGATAATTACATAAATGTAATGTCAAGAGTTCGTGTGCGAACGACATTCATTAATCAATGTACACAGAAAAGAGATGAAAAGATATACAGGATGTTCCACGACTCGCGACCGTAATTTTAGTGACATATTTCTGTGTATAAAAGTTTATAATTACAGCGATTTAAACCAGTTCCATTCATACGTACATAAGATATATACATAATTATATGTATATATTTCTTACAATTTAATTTACGAATGAATGTAATTTATATCGCTGCAATTCCTCGTGAGATGAGACGAGAACGAAACTCGGCGCGGCGTAATCGAGCGACATATGCACTCGTTAAATTACACGCGCGTGTCTGAGATTTACAGAGCGAGAATTATCACAATTTTATCGGTTTGCACACGGACAGATGGATCGCTACGACAACGACGACGACGACGATGACGATGACGATGGCAAGTGCGAGGACGATGATTCATACCGTTTGCACAACGATCGTTGACACTTGTCGCTCCCCCGTCTAACCTTCAATTCAACCTTTTTCTCGCCGATTTCTCTCTTTCGCCGATATCGGCGGGTCCGGGATGCCGCGCGATCGCGACGCGACGCGACGCGACGCTACGCGGCACCGCGCGGCACGACGCGCGACGCGGCGTGACGGTTTCGCGACCACGCTCCGCGAGAACGAGGACAACGAGGCGGGCGGGCGCGAGGAATCAAAACAAAGGGCGACCGCGCGCCGAGGGAAACTATCGCGGTGCCGAGAGGATACGCGGCAGCGATTCCAAGCCGAAACGTCGACGTCGACGTCCACGTACGCGGCACTCCCGCGTCTTTCGGCACCGCTCTCTCGCCTTCTCCCGCTCGGCTCTCTTTCTCGCTCTCTCCTGTTCCTCCTACTGCCTGTTGTTTCCTCGAGGCGTGCCCGCCGTCGTCGCTTTCACTCGCGACGCGATGCCGCCGGACGCGCGATCTCCACGGCGCGGAGCCGCCAAAAACGATCACCAAGTGTCAAGGTTGCCATTGTGCGCACGTACGTGAGCTGAGCGCGCGAGTATTTGCGCCTACGCACACCGTCGTCTCACATTGTCCCCTCGGCTCCCCTCACATCCCACGAGAGCCACTGCCTGCCTGCCCGCTCTTCCCTTACCACCCCTCCCGTCGACCCCGCCGCCGCCGCTGCTGCTGCTGCTGCTGCTGCCGCCGCCACCGCGGTACCGCTATCACAACAATGGCATTGGGAGAAATTACGATACCCGCAGCTTATTTCACGATGACACTGGGCTACGGCGCGTCGCGGCTCGCCGCAGCGGCCGATCGCAATCACACGGAGAACGGGAAACTTGGGCTCCTCACGCGTCCGGCCCGACGCCGCTATTCGCCGCGGCTTTTGTCAGCGGAATTTCGCCGTGGCGCATTCGGCGATTAGCGTTTCGCGAGGAAGTCTCCCCTCCCCCCCACTACTTGTTCGATTCGCGCGGCGGCGCGCAGCCGCGCCGGCCGCCACGCAGGGCCGGCGCGTGGCCGGGCGCCCCCCCGCACGCGAGTGTTTACAAACAAACGTGCCCGGCCGGGACGCCGCTGCTTCGATCGGCGTGGACGCGTCGCGTCACGACGACGGTCGACGGCCTGTCGACCGACAGTCGTCTACCGCTATCTCGATCGTATTGTGTGTGTCTCGATTAATGCCCGCGAATCTTCTCGTTAATTATTTCTGTTGCTGTTGATTAGAAGTCGAAAAGAAAACGCGCGTTACGTTGCAATTTACTCTGTCAACTGCAATTTATATACCCAGTTACATTTGAATAGATCTTGCTTCGCGCTCTATTCGAAACATTTCTTTAGAATATTAGATAAACTGTCAGATAAAGAAAAGAATTTTATACTCGACAGTCGCGAATAAACGAAATTGTTTCTCTTATTTTGAGACTTTTTTGTTCGCGGCGTTACAACTTTATAAATGCTTCAGAAATGAATGTTGCAGCGTCAAATACTTCTAATAATTTATTTCTATTTCTGTATAAAATTGTAATCATTTATTTGTTAAATATTTTTTTTTCTCTTTTTTTTCAAAGAAAAATTTTTAAAATTCTAAACGCGTTTGGCTTCCCACGCTCGCAGCCGCACCTGAATGATGTCATGATCAAACGACCAATTGGATACCACCGCGATCAACCGTACAAACACCTGACGACACATCGACGGCGTCACCCCGAGCAACCTTTGCTTTCTCGACCTAACCTTCCTTCCCTAAGAAAATCAATCTAAATGATCGCGCACAATTACGTCATAACTATTAATAGTGATTCAACAAGGCAACAATTTATGTTATATTTTTTTTCTATAAAATTCAGTCAAGGAGCTGTTAAAACTCAGCTGATGCTATATATCGATTATCACGATGGTCCAATAAAACGCTTGTGCGTCGTAAACAAGAATGCCCGATTGGACCGCACTTTCCCGCCATTCTTCGTCTCTTGTAGTTTAAATTCCATGTTCGATTGTTCGATTCGCATTTATTAATAAAATATTATTTCTTTTAAACTATTTTGTTTTCAATTATAAATAAAACTAGGACTTGAAAAAACAATCTTTAAATAATTTTAAATAATGCGACAAAACTCCTGAAAGAACATTTAAATACCCACACAATATACAAATCGTATATACAGTTTTGTTAAATCATTTCATTTTTAAATTATTTTATTTGCAGTTTGATAAATCCAATAAACGTATACTGTATACAAAATGTCCAATACATTAATTTTCGTACATATGTGTAATTTTAATAACGTATGATGAAATTCCTGTTTCTATTTAATCAATGTGTTTGCTAATCTCTGAATTAATGTATAAGTGCAAATTCTCAAATGCTTGAAGAAACGTTTAGGTATACGTCCAAAAAGTGTTATCGAAATTATATATGTATCTATATATATGCATGTCTAAATTATCCCGAAGAAGTATAGGAAATCTTCATTAAGACTTTTTTTATTGCGTATGTATATTCGTCATAACATAATATGCATGGTTTCTGAATAGAAAAAGGAACCGTCTGGAAATGAGAGACGCGTACAAGTCCTATCTTTAATCTAAAGCCATGCCTTCGTCGTCATCGTCCTTCTTATCAGGACTAGCGGCCGATGGTGATTGCTTCTTATTCTTGTCGTCTTGTCCCTGTTGTGCTTGCTGTCCCTGACCGTTCTTCGCTTCGGACTCCAGAGCGCTGACGAATTCTTCGATGTTTCCACTGGCCGCGGCATTGACGGCGTCCGGTCCCAAGCCGAATTGACGGATGACAGGGCCCGCCTGGCCCGACTGCAAAGCAGACCAGAACATTGATAGCGCCTGGGAGAACTGGGGAGACGATAGCGTGGTAGACAGGCTGTCCCCGGACGGCAAGTGCACGTTCATGGCACTCTCCAGGCTCTCCGTTGTAGAGATCGCCGCTGGGATAGCGTTGGTCAGCTCTGTCGCTACGCCCCTCTGCCGGACAATAAGCTGCGCTGTAGCGGGACGAAAACAACAGATACACCCGGAGAAACTTCCCCAACTGCTCAGCAGAGCCAGAGTCTCCGATAGCCAGGAAAAGTTCAGACAAAGGATAGTATTGAACAGTGAGAAAACCATGCCTCTGTCTTTTCGATTCTCTAGTCTTGCTCTATCACGATATATTGCAGATTGATAATTGAGTTTGGCAATCAGATCAACATCATTGAATTCTTAAAACGATCAGCGTCTTGTTTTCTTTTAATATTTCTCCTTATCAAAAGAGATTATCACTTCGTATCCAATAACTTGACAATAAATGTGTATTAGTAAACGTAACTTTCACAGTATTGTAAAAAACATGTTTAACAATATGTTTAACAGAATAAAAATGTTTAAGTTCTTTCCAAGAAATATTATTACATATGTAAAACTGAACTATATAACGTTGAAAATGATTACGTAGTTCACTTATAGATTCTTAAAACCTTACTGAGTTTCAGAAGCAGAGAAAGACAAACACAACGTTGGAAAACATGTTAGAACTTATTGATCACGTGACTTCTATAACGATATTATCATTATAAGCACATAAACTAACATAGCTATAACAGATTAAAAGACCGACTCAATTTAAGTACATTAAGTTAAGTACACAATCGGTTATACCACCACAAATTTCTTTAGCAATAATTTTGTTAATTTAAATATACATGTAATAATACTTTCAATGTTAATTTTCTAGCATTGCAGTTTACTACGATACGACATTGTTAATTATTCACAAATAATGGAACTAAAAAATTTGCTCACTCAAAGAACCATTTTAAAACATTTGTAAAACACTGAATGAGCCTGAAAATTATTCTGCAACATCTGTTATCAAGAATGGCACTTTATATCCTTGATAGTGATAGCAGCTGTAAAAAATGTACAATTAGTAATACGATAGATAATCTGTTCCTCGAATCCCTTCTATATGACACTTTAGAAATTAAGAACTTTCACAAATTCTCTTCTGTTTGTGATTGTATATACAATCTCATTTAGTTAGTTTTCATATATATATATATATATATATATATGTATACATATAAACTGTAAAAATGTCTTCTTCTATTTCTTTGGCTTCTTTTGTACGATAATGATTTTAAGATCAATTTCGATATCTTTTTATTTTGTCACATTTGATAAGAAAATAATATGTGACACAATAAATATTTATAATCAAAATTTAAAATAATATTTAGTAATATATATTTAATAATGACATTTATTCCTCTTATAGCTTGAAACATATTAATAATCTTGCAACCACAATCTATCATAAGAAGAAGGGATTTAATTTTATCTTCTCATATTTGAAAAAAAAGTTGTCTGTATATAAACTAACTCCTAAAAATTAATTTTATGCAATAAAATAATATCATTATATTAAATTATATGTAACATGCACATGTCATAGCAAAATTGTAAACTTTCAGTAAATACCTTTGAATGCCATTTCAATATGTGATATTTTATCATTAATGTGATATTCTTAAAAATCAATTACAAAGTCCCGGAATCATTGAAACTGTTAATTATTGTTCATATGTAAATTTAAAAATACTTCTTTCCTTAGTGAAAGCATCATCACTTTTCTAATTTTAAATATTTTAGTAATTAAATTACAAGTTCAAAATTACATTTTCAAATTTAAACCAACAAAATCCATTTAAAACTAATAAATTAAAGACAATTTTATTTTTGTTTCTCTTAAAGTTTAATTTATTAGAAGCTGCAACTGTTTATTTTACACAAATTTTCACATTGAGCGTAAATCGATTATTAAAAAGCCAAAAAAATTTATGAAAAGGATATCAAGCAGATTTTATATAAATACTTTGTATAAATTTATATTTATACAGCAGCATTAAAAATTTGACAGAGGCATCTTCTACTCACAAAATCTTCTATTATCATTTATTCCGTACTAATCCAAAACTTTTTTAATTCAATTATTATAATATTTAAAAAATAGTACATTATATTTACATATCAATCAATCATTTGTTAGAAAATTCGATTATCCTTCAATCGAAGTTTCAACCCAATCCAACATTCAGATTAACTCAATAATAACATATAAAAAAGCAATATGATATTACCTGCACAGTTGGCTCCGTCCGAGATGGTGTCGGAATTTCCGATAGAAAATTCTGCAAATCACTAAGCTGTATTCTATTACTTGGAGTTGCCGTTGTCGCAGCTGGCGTGGACGGAGCTGTTGTTCTCGTTGACGATTTGTTATTACCTAGATAAATACGTCATTATGCTACGTTGCTTTATTTGAATGCATGATTTACTCACTTGTAGATTTAGAGTCCGCCGTAGGTCCAGGAGTCAACGAATGGGGCGGTCTAGTTACATTCGTAGTCGCCGGAGTTGACGAAGTTGTAGTGGAAGCCCTTGTACTTTGAACACCGTGCGGTCTATTCATTGTACCTAATAAACTACCCAGACCACCGATCTGGCCAACGCCGCCGAACAACTGTATAAGCTGTTGTTGCGACATGTTGTTCAGTAAATTCTGAAGATCTCCCTCGGCATTAGTACCACCGCTCCTCTGAGATCCAGGTGTCGGCGGATTGTTAAGTACATCGTTAATTTTCCTGCAGTGCTCCTCATCTTTATCAGTTTTAAGATCCTAAGGAAAATATGCGTTTTGTAAAATGGTATTTAATATACAGTTCAGTTCAGCGCAATGTATGAGGTATTATCAAATGTTTATTAAATTACAAATATATATCTGAGGAATAAATATAAATCAAATCTATTTCAATAATTACAATATAAAAAAAAGAATAAGAATTATATAATTTGGTAGTAAAATCTCCTAATAAATAATTATTAATGAGTAATGAATCATAAGATAACAAATAAGAGACCATGGCATTGTCAAACATAGTCAAACATAGTATAAAATTAAAATGCTTTTATGCATATCTTGATTAGAACAATTAATGATTAATTGAAAATGTCTTTTTTACTATTTTCTTTATGTTCAATTAATGGTACCTATTTATTATTTTTAAATTTACTCCAATCTAACTATTATATTTCTATATATATTATAAAATTTCATTCTCGATACCTGTAGCCAAAAGAAGAATTTCTTATTCGACGATTTGAACCTCAGGAGATACACCCTGCCAGTCTTACACTGAGGAACGTGTTTAAATTCGCAATCGTCGGGGAAGATAATTAAGTCCTGAAATACATGAACAATTGTAGAAATATGTACACTATATTCTTAATACAAATCAATGTGCAACAAGATACAATTAAGGGCCAAGTCCACAATTTACTTTAACCAGAGTTTAACTAACGATACCCAATAAGAGAGTTTGTTTTATATAAAACAAATTGTTTTATTGGATATTGTTAGTTAAACTCCGATTAAAGTAAATTGTGGAATTGGCACTAAGAGGCAGAGTTCCTCGGTACGAACGAATAAACGTCCGCTTTTCCATTCGCGAAAAACCTTCCTAGAAATTCATTAAGCGCAAGAATAACTGTCGTACATCTTCCACTACTCCGGACGTGCGATCCTTCCAGCAGAAGTGCATTAGCGAGTCATCAGACTGGTAGACATAGAGCTGGCCCTTCCGCGTGTCCGGATAAACCATCTTGCCTTTCACGGTCATTTTGCCAGCCTTGAACTCCACGAGGTTCTTCGAGGCTCCGCGCGAAGCGTTATTGCCGAAAAGTGCACCGCTTGACATTTTTGCCGATACAAAAGGAAAATTACCGTAAAACGTGAACGAGACTCGTCAACGAAATCAACTTTGTAACTTTACTCGCGAGCCCTTACGAGACGCGCCGATGACATTGCATTTCAAGATGGCGGTGCGGAGCAGCGCACGCGGAGCAAGAGGAAAGAACGCCATCCCGGCCTTTTTCGTGGGACCGATCGTTGGCCTAGCGCCAACGTGGATGTGTAGAACTACGTGGCCACGTTCCGTGTCGATAAATCACTTCTGTGCATGGTGTGTCGCCGTGCTACATCCACTTGCGCATCCACTCTTTGACCATGTCGATAAATCACTTTTTGGCGTTCTTATGTCATATCTCTACACGTTGTCAATGTTTCGTGAATTTTATTAATAATTTATCAATAAGACATTAGAAAAATATTTAATTTCCAATATTTCTATCAATTATACTTTTTATGCATTTAAATATGATTAAATATGAATTGAATATAGTTAAGTTTAAAGAATACATTTTAATTAATTATATATGTATACACGCTGATTGACATACTGTTTATTATATAATTAATAGTAACAATTAATGTACTGTTGTTTATAATTTACTTTGATAATAAATTTCTAGATAAAACATGGAGAAGCACAGCATCAGTTTCTCCGGAAAACAAATTTCAAGAGAAATAAATTTAATTTGAAGTCCATATTCTTTGCTTTAGACAGTAAAAAGGACATATATTATCAATTTCATAATTATAACGACACTAAAAAAATAAAAAATTAAATTTAAAAAAAGGAGAGCAGCCAATTTCCTCTTCAGGGCAGAGTTTTTGATAAAAAAGGAGCCGATTTGTAAAACTAAAAGAAAATCAGAGGTGAGGCGTTATACTGAAGTTTTTATTTATTACATATTTTTTATTATTATAATCTTATATGTATAGTCATATTATTTATTATTTATCACTTTTATTATTACAATTTTATAATATTAATATTTAAATTTTATAATATTAATTTTATTAATATTATTTATTATTTATTATATAGTTATATTATTATTATTTACTACTGCGGTCTCGATGGCGGGGATGACTAGTTCACGAATCATTGATACTAATGAGCGTTCCCTTGCTCGGAACATTTTCCTTCGTAATCTTTGTTTACGATAGCGTCTTTGCTGTAAAAATAAAATTATTATTAATAAAATTGTACAGATGGATGCTGTATTGTATATAAATTACGTATTATATATAAATATATACAATACAATTGTATATAAATATATTACCTTTCTCGATAATTCTGCCTGCGGCGCCGGGAGCAGAATTTGGACCGGCACCGGGAGCAGAATTTGGACCGGCGCCGGTCCCAGTGCCGGGGGCGGCACTGGAAGCGTTGGAAGCACCTTTTTCTCTGGTGGCGGTGATTTCATGCGTCTTTCTTGAATTGGCGCCGGGGACGATACTGGCGGCGTCGAGACTGGCGTTGGGAGCGGCGTCTGCCCTTTGTTTGGAGCCCTAGTAAAAATAATAACGTTAGAAGTAGATAGAAACGGATAAAACATGTATCCTATCCCTTCAGTTTCTGACTGTTTTACTGTTGCAAAGAAAGAAATGCATAGTAAAACAGTTAAAAACAGAAGGGGTAGGATGCATATTTTACCCGTTCCTAATGGAATTTTTTCTAAAATAATGATGGTGGTATTAACCTCGGCATCAGCCACGACAAGGGTCTCACCCTCAGCATTGGCGGCGATTGCGGCGGTGATCGAGGCGGTGGTGACGGCTGCGAGGCGTCCTTTCTTCTATCTTTAACTGTAAAAAAAAAACAAATATATTTATTAAACAACATAATTTATAAAGTTAAAGTAATAATCTACTTACTATTCTTTTTTGTAGGCGCCATTTCTAGGCTCTTCACGAAAACGCTCTGAAGTTGCTTTCGCGACTTTACTTTCGCGACGCAAAATGATCCGATCAAAATAATCCGTACATGTGATTAGTCAAATTTGAATTTTCAAATTTGTGATTTGACCAATCACGCGCACGGATCATTTTGATTCACGTCGTGAAAGCAGCCATGGCCAGAGAGAAGCCTGAGAGACGACACGGCCCGGTGAGCCTCGAAAATGCGATACGCCCTCTGCGAAAGTCGATCATCATTTTTCACTGGATATAAATTTGTAAAACATATTAATTTAATTTTAACAAATAATCTGTATATTACGGTCTATATTTGCGATATTTTACTTCACCACGCATGCGCGAAAAATGTGTCCAACATTTTCTCTCGCGCCTCATGCTTTTTGCTTCCTAACACCGGCTGTCGCGTTGCTTTTGTAGGTTAAGTTAACGTTGACGAGACACTCACCCACGAGACACTTGAGTATTATTACTCCGATTAGCACTACGACCCAATTGTACAAATAATTGCGATATGGTTGTCTTTACTTGCAACCATTGCGGCGATCCTGTGAAAAAGCCCAAAGTGGCTTTGCATTATCAACAGAAGTGCCGGAATGCGCCTTTTTTAACCTGTGTGGACTGCCTGAAGGATTTTCGGTAAGAATTTGAGTGGCAAGTAGGTAGAGCTTTTTTCGGGATAAGGGCAACCTCATAGACTTTTCCGGAACACTATTTTATGGGATTTGAAAAATCAATGAAATTGTTGAACAGAAAAGGATTTTTTAAATGTGCTGATATTAAAAGAGTCAATGAGGACATATCTATGCCGAGAATTTAATATACCTATGGATTTGATTAAATGTTGATTAATAATAATAATATATTTGATATTTTTAACTGTTCCAAAAGAAATGACGAGTACGTCGCACACACTAAATGCATAACCGAAGCGGAGAGGTATGGCGCAAAGGATTACGTTCCAAAGCCTAGCGCAAATAAGGGCGAGCGCAAGCAACAAGAATGGATTAACGTTGTTAATAATTTGCTGAATGGAACAGTGAATCTGTCCAACACCGAGCGAAGCTTTTTAAATATTTTATCGACATATGACAATGTACCAAGGAAGAAGGCCAAATTCCTGAACTTTGTGCGCAATGCGGTAGGCAATCGTGTAAATGCGACGGTTGTGGAGAGCGTTTGGAACAAAATGGAGAATGCGCATAAGCAAAGTCAACAAGTGGCCACGAAAATTTCAGAGAACAATGTACAAGGACAAAAGCAGAACAAAGGTAAATATTTTTCTTATAACAGATCTGTTTAAGTTTATTGAAATTGGAAGAGCTCTTTATATAATATAAATTTGAGTATTATTTATAGTAAATGAGTATTATATTTATAGTAAATTTATACATGTAATGCTACATATAAGTTAAATATTTGGTTTTCAATAGATGAGATGACATGCATCCGAAATATGGATTCTAATAACTCGTTTGATAATCAAAATATTGTTGAGAATCAAAATAATGAAAATATATGCAAAGAAAATCATTCTGAAAGTCATCAAAATGGAAATGGAGCGAGTGAAATGATCAATGGGCACTTATACGAAAAACAAAGTAAATCTAAAAAACGGCAGTTGGAACCAAACAACATTCAATTACCAGAGAAAGATCAAACTGCTACAAAGATTAGAAAACAAACTGTTTCGAAAATAACCAATGATGGAAGTGATGTTGCCAAGTTCAGTTGGAAAAAGACTATCTTAGATGTTTTACAAGTTAAGGGTGAAATGCCTTTAAGAAAACTACGAGATAAAGTTATGAAAAGATGTATATATTACGTTTTTAGCTTGAATGACAATACGTTCAAATTGACTGAATATGCAAAAGCTGTTGCAAAGTTTAACAAAACAATGGAAAAGTTACAAAAATCATCTGCAATATGTATCTCAGAAAATAAAGTAAAATTACTTTAGTCAAATAAATCTGTGCATCATTTTTATACAAAACAGTCAGAGAGAAATGCAAAGTAGAAATGTTACATAATAAAAAAAAAATCCTTTTCACTTGACTATCATTTTATTTTTGCTTCAGTCATAATTATTTGTCAAAGGTGTACAAAATGATTTTGTAATAAAATGGTAGTAATCTCATTTATTATATAAAAGGCTACTTTTTTTATACAGTTTATGACAAATTTATTTCTTATAATAAATACTTAACGCTAAGACAGCTATTGGAAGATATGTGATCTTATTATGTAGGTGAGCACATATTGATATTTTTTTGTTACTTGGAACACAAAGCAAAATTTAATATATACAATCTTAATTCTTTCTCGATATATTTTGGATTAATGTGAATCAGATGGAAAGTCATGCAAGAATTTTTCGGAATACCATGCGTGATCACTCATAGTCGCTAAAAGACCCTTTGTAAGTACTTTGGCATCATTAGCTCCGAAATAAATCGGTTGCTGATCATATAACTGTGTCACTGTTCCTCCCAAAGCACTATAAGAAATATAAAAAATAAATAACAAATAAATATTAAGTAATATTATATAATAAATATTAAGCCAAATACTTGAATAGTAATACCTAAGAATTGCAGTGCCTGCACATATGTCCCATTTTTTTATAGCAGTCGTATGAACGTACGCTGTCGCATTACCAGAAGCTACTTCCAAAAATTTGTATCCTAAAATTTTTTATATGTATATATTCCATATGAAATTCCTAAATTATAATTAAAAGCATGAAAATATGTAGGACTGATTAATAAAATATAAAAAACAATAAGTCTTAAAACAATTTAAAAAAAAAAAATATATATATATATAATTGTTTGTTTTCATACAAGTCTTTAATAGCGAATTTTGGAAATAAAATTACATTATTGAAGAAAGCCTTTTACCTGCACCAGCAGCAGAAATAATTTTAACGTTGTCGCCAAAGGCAATTTTAGATGAATTTTTTACTTGTCCAGCATGTGAAAGAGATACAATTAAGATAGGTGTCTTATTGTCCTTTATCTGTTCAACAAAGATTAACTAATACATAAAAATTTATTATAATTTTCTTTGTTAAATTACCTCAATTTCATACAATTACCTTGGGCAAATTTTTTAAGTTTCTTGATACACCATGAGTACTCCACGTCCAGAATAAACTGTAATTCTGTCTTGTCTCAAACGGTTTATATATAACACCAATAATTGGTTGTCCTTTGACAGCTATACATACCATAGTAGATACATATTGCAGTAAATTCTCTAAAAATATGATAAAATATACAAAAGCTATCAAATTTGTTTTGTAAGAAGCTACATCAAGCTAGAAATATAAAATGCCCCAGAACCATTAAGTATCCTTCCAATTTATTCAATCATCGGAAAAAGATTGTCTATTTGGAAAAAAAAAGAACTTGGTGGATTTGGAACATTTGGTATAAAGATTTGATATCTTAATAATTTTCCAATTTTCAAATATAAAATTTTACTGCGTCTACATATTTATTTAGGAAATAAGCTTTACCCGCACATCTTAATATTTCTGAGATTGTTCATAATATGTTATATTATTACAGAATTGATGTGATTATCTGTAACATATTATGTCCAAAAATTTATTTTTATTGTTTGGTCCTGAAATCGACGCTTCTTCAATGTCTAGCCATGAACAATCATGAAAATATAAATTTGTTTCCAAATTGCGATTGCAGGTAATACATTTTCCTCACATTGTCTACAATCTAATCTTTGGATATTCCCTATGAAATTTGTGGCCAACTTATTGATTGTAATATGAATGTTTAAACATAAAAGTGCATAATGTCAGTCATCTTAAAAATAACTGTGCCTGCCATAAATAACCTGAAAAGTAATTTTGTTAGAAGTACTGGAATATAATATTGGCAAAGATGCACCTTTACCTGTAAATTCTTTAGTGGCATCAAGAGGATCTATCCAGATTGTAATATCATTAACGTTTACAATATCATCAGTTAAATCATAACCTTCGATACTTTTAACAGAATTCTTAATGTCTTCTATTACAATCGTATCACAATCTTGTGATGTTTCCTCAGATATCACAGTAATCCCTGGAAATGCTTCCGTCAAAGAGCGATACATGGCACAATGAGATCTATAATCCGCCGCTGTTACTGGATCATTTACGCCTTTAAAGGAAATATAGAAGAAAAATCATATCACTGTTTTATATTTATATTAAAATCTATCGACTCAAGAAGACAAAAGATTGCATAAAAACATAATATGAGAAATAGATAGAAGATAAAAAATATAAGACTATTATATCACATCATACAATTATGTATCGAATTATCGATAATTACCTTCCTTCGTCTGGCCTTTGCTCTCAATTTTGAATTTAATCTGATCGTGCACTGCCACTACTTCTAGTCCTCCAATCTCCGCCGCTCTTATTGCAGCGGCAAGGAGCCGCTTCAGAGATACATCCTTCTCATTGCTCGCACGTCGATTTGTGCAGAGATAGAGGATGCCTAGAAGCACAAGGGCGCCCAGAAGTAGTCTCTGCATACGCACGCTCATTTCGCCGTTTACTGGCGAATTAACGACGTGCGAGTCGCACGGTGCGACTAGCTATCAAACAAGATTTTTCACAGTGATGACCTTTAGTGCGATCACAGAAAACCTGTAACACATAATATGATATATACAATCTTATGTATATATATATATATATATATATACATATATGTACTACATATATCTACAATAAAAGCATAAAATCAATATTTCTAAAACTTACTAATTGTTTACACTTATTAATAAGAATTAATAAGAACAATTATAGACTTATACAACTGTACACCAATTTCATCAATAAAAATGTTACAAAAGATAAGATTGCTTTCACTACATGTAAATTCGACGCGATTTTTCATAACCTCGTCTGTTGCATGAGGTTATTCAAATACCAGATTATACAAGCATGATTTGCAATAAATTTGTTTGGGACATTATCATTCAACGTAGACTTTTCTTTCAACAAGATGAGAAAATCAAGAAATTTCTAAAATGTGACTTTTCTTTAATTAATTTACAAATGTCAGAGTAAAGAAAATATATTTATCTTTTCACTAATCTTAATCAATTTACAAGAGATAAATAAGAGACAAAACAAGAATTTGTGTGCTTCGTGATTACACTTTTTATGTCTTTTTAATTTTTCCTCTTCTCTGAAAACTAGACATATAAAACTTTGATTTAAATTCAGAAAATGTCACTGCACAATCAAACCAACGTTCGTCGCTTATAAACTCTTCATAATGGTCCACAAATATCACACTTCTCTACACTGCTTTCTATACTTTTATTTCACCCTCTTCGTTTATTATTTCAAATAAATAATATGCAGTTTTTTTAGCAAGGATTGTTTAGATAAAATCATTAGGCATCTATCAGTATACAGGTTTACGCACAAATTCCAATATCGACAGACACGATCCGTTCGATTCATCTTTAAAATACGCAAAAATTCCGGAGTTTCACAGATTTTCCAAGGTTTTCGATCTCTACTTCCGAATCCATTCTTCCCTCGTATTTCCTACGCTTTCCGAATCACGCTTATGCAATCCATGAGAATTGTGATTACTATGGGATAAAGAGGGAAGCAGTAGGTGATTGCGACATCATTTGAGAATCGACCAAGCTGTGGCTACGGACAGAAAGAAATGAGGGAAGGACTAGAAAAAGGAAGTGGAGAGAGGAAGTGATGGATAAGCAAACCAGGCTATGCTTACCGGAAGAAAAACGAGATAAGAGGAAGACGACTGCGTCGTTGTACCACGTGTCTGACCCCTCGTCTCTCTTACCCTTTCTCTCTCGGTTATTATTACGCGCCTTCAACCACGCGCAATGCGTCCTTGCGTTCTGCTGGGACAGAAATCCATTAGGGGTTTGTGTGTGTGTATATACATACATATGCATGTATACTATTAAAGGGATAGATTAAAGGGAGATACCTTCTGCGCAACATGCGCGCGTCTTTCGGAGATGGACGCAGAATCCGAGAGGCTGAAAAGGAGAGAGAAATCGCATCCGGGGTCTCGCAATTCCGTTGCAAGCGATTCAAGGAAGAGCACGATGGATTCTCGACGGCCAGAAATGAATCAGGGTTCAATCTCGCAGACTTGCTTTTTACACATGCTGTAGTGGACACGCAAGGATTACATTTGCAATCTCAGCAAGGTCCTCGAGATCCCTGGTGAAAATAAAATTTAGAGTGTAAATCGAATGTAGGGAAAGGAAACAAAACTTCTAGGAAGCATAAATTGAAACCGGAACCTGAAAGAAGCGTTTACGCTGAATATGCTGAATTCATACTGAAATATTTCTGTATAAAATAGTTTTGAAATGTTTTGTTGTAAATATTGTATAATATTTTAGAAATATTTCATGGAGCATTTTACTGTAGTAGATTTTAAAGTATATCAGAGAAATTTCATGCAATTTTTTTGAAACTCTTTTACTATAAGGTTTTTAAATATGTTAGAAATATTCTCTGAAATATCTCTTTAATATTTCATTGCAAAGTTGGGTTTTTGCTGGCCATAACTTATGCTGGGACCATTGGGAGCATTTTACAATAAGCGAAGATTTCGTCGTCAAATATCTCGTTTGCGTGCAAATTGCGACAGCCAATGGGCGGAGAGTTTAACGTGTAAAATTCGACGCTCATTGGCTGTCGCAAAACGCAACTTGCAATTATTGTAGAAGGCCCTTCAATGTTAAAGAGTCACCAAGTCAACAGTGGTTTCTTTCGCGCGCAATTACGTCCAATTGCGACCAATTATAACTATTGCAATAGCATACATGCTCCGTATAGTATTTTTCCTTCTCTCCCTCTCCTTTCTTTCTGTATGTCTATCTCTCTCTCTCTCTTCCCTCGGTCGCTTCCCGCTAAAATGAGAATACTCGTCGAAGAGAACGGAAAGGTGGGGGGGGGGAGAAACGACGACGAGGCAAGCGCCTTTCCCGAGGTCCGGCTGGAACGCGAAACTATTCGGCGGCGTGCGGGCAAAACAAACGCGGCTCGCGATTTTTCTTTGTCGGTTTGCGACGGACGCTGCGCGGGGGAAGACCGGAGAAACGAGCGAAACCTCCTCCCTCTTTCCCTCTCCGCCTCGCTCCGCCTAATTCGTGACGTGTCCAGGAAAATCGTGCACGCACGGGCGCGTCACCGTGCCTGTGGACCGCGTGAATTGCATTTACGCACGTCGCGGCGACGCCGCGCCGAAGAGACGCGATCTCTCGTCTTTACCTGCCCCTCCCTCCTCCCCCCTCTCGGCGGTGCGGGTGAACGCGGAAAGTTTCGGCGTGTCGGACGTATTCGCCCTTTCCCCTCAGGTGCGAAACGCTCTCTCGGTGTCCAGGTACTTTCCTCGCTCTATTTAGAGCGTAAATATTGGTTTTGAAAAAGATCAGGTGCCAGCCCCATTGGGAGAAAAAGAAGAAGAAGGTGTCCAGATATCAGGCGCGTGACTTGGACACGTCTCTCGTGGAGGAGGCGAGGAAGGCACACCGCCGCCGGTTCGCGCGCGGCGTGAGATGAACGGCGTTCGGTAGGCAGGAGAGCATTGACAGAGCGGAGGAGAACAGGACGCGCGACGAGATGGCCGCGGAGGTTACGAGCGCGACCTTCCACAGGATGCTAAAGGCGTTGCGCGAGAACGGCAATGTCAAGGATAAGCGCGAAGCATTGACCTATTTTGCCAGGTAAAGTAACCGCGAGCACGCTGTCGTCGCGCGCGCGACGAGCCCTGCGGGGTGGACGCTGCCGGTCGGGATCGCCCTCGCGAGCAGCACGCGACGCTCGACGTTTGTTGATTGTAGCGATTAATCGTGTCCGGTCCTGCCGGTTTCGCCGCGTTGCGTCTTCAGTCTCGGGATTCGAAAGGAAATATTGCGAGGAAATGAGGGAATGAATTGAAAAGATCTTGAAAAGTTGAAAAGGTTTGAATTATGTAGAATGGATGTCGTGGAAACGCGAACGTAAACTTGTAAAAGTTAAATTTTTTATACCGCCGGCGTTAGCACAAATTTACTTGGAAAAATTTGTCTAATTTTCGTTCGTTCTTATAACGGCAGATTAACTTTGATCTCGGTTTAATTTACTATTTATCTTTTTGTAATTATGTCCATTTCTACCAAATTAACTTTAATCTTGGTTTAATTTTTGTCTTTCTCTGGTTGTAAGAATTAGAAAAGAAATGGACAATAGAATTGGGAGAAGCGAAAGGTAAGTTAAATTTCAAGTTGATCTGCCGTGATAGAAATGGGCATTTAGATTTATAAGTAGGACATTGCATTTTTTAGTAATACTTTAGTAATGTCAATACACCATGTTTGATATGTATTTATATGTTGTGAATAAAGATATTGAGCGCCGGTGCATGTATGTGTACGAAATAAAAGATTTTCCCTGACATTTTGACCTTTACCTTGTAGTCAAGCTAAAAAGTTAGAAACAAGTGGCACTATTAGAGAAGAACGTTATTACAAGGATATATGTAGGCTGGTGATAGAATCGTTCTGGAAGCACGATGGAGTTTTGCAAAATGAGGCATTAGGAGCTTTCACTGCTGTTGTACAAGAGTTTCAAACTCATTCTTTACACCTTTTCGAATTGATGCTACAGACTGACAAGAAGACGAGGTTTGTCTGGCTAAGTTTGTCGTAAAATTTATGTGTTCTGTATGGATAACGAGGTACTATGCTCTCCCTTGATTTTAGATTAAAGATAATTAAGGTGTTGGAAATACAAGACGACAATGCTATTTCTGCAGCTGCCAATGATGGACAAGTTCTAAATTTTTTTAAACATTGCTTGCTTAATGTGCAGCCTAATTTAATGGAATGGTTATTACCGACAGCATGTGTGGATAATTTGCAAATGTTGACAAAGATTGAACAGCAGCCTTTAACAGATGGGGCAAAACTAGATGAGGATATAAACATTTATGCTCTTGCTCTTTTAAGAAGATTGTACAGACTGGCTTCCATAACGTTCGATCAAAGTATTCAAAAGGTATAAACAAGCACATGTGTGTCATGGACAATTTTTAAGTTACATTAAAGGCTGAAAATCATTATTTTTTCAGTATGATACATTACTGATGGATAAGATCGTAACATTGGCCTACATGGGACACAAACGCCAACGTGGTCCTGCTTTGAAAGTTTTGCAACAAGCTGTTATGACTAACGCTGCAGCTCATATTCGCAAAGACTATCCTGATGTATGGATACAATATAAAGCTAATTTACAATCTACATATTATAAGCGCATGTTGCTGTTGGTAGCGGCATGTGATCTGGATTGGACTACACAATGGAATACTACTATTCAGTTTCTTGGCGCAGATCTTCATCGCGGTGCCAGCCTTATAAATAATTTACTGAGTGTCGAGGAAAAAGCCTTCAAGTCTACTGATCCTGTAATACGCAGGTGAAACTGCAGTTCTGCAATTAAATTCTAATTTCAAATATTTGTGAAAAACTAATCGATTTTTATTTTATTTTATTGCAGACAAGCTTTCCTTTCGTGGAAATTGTTGATTGACAATTTTGCTTTAGATCATCAAGAACTTGCTACTGCCAGAAGAATAAAATTACTCTGTATTCCATTAAACGCAAAGAACAGTAAAACTGAATTAATTGCATTGACGAAGCTAGAAGTTTGGTGGCACTTAATTATTAAATTATATAGAGACATCGTGAACTTTGTTACTCCTGTTATCACGCAATTTTTAAACTATTGCTTTGGACCACTTGGGGACACACCACTGCTTTCTTCCAAATTTGATGTTGTTGCCTCTCCAGGCAAAAAATTTTTTAAGACAAAAATGGTTGCTGTGGATGCCTTGTGTCAATTACTTGTCACAAAGGAAGATCTCTTTGCAGTTTGTCCTCCAATGTTAGAAGAAAGACTTCCTCATGCTATATCTTATGAGGTGTTTCAAGAATGTTCCAAAAGCGTTATTCATAGTATAGCAGAGGCCCTCCTCATTCTTGGTCAGCTTACAGATAAAGAAATGAAAAATCGCTTCCAATTTGGTAAAACATTGTGGACAAGTTTGATGATATACATACGAAATGTTCAACTCGAAATGAAGGTTATTAATACATATTTAACTTTCCTGTTTTTGTAATTTAAAATTTGTATATAACAAAATTTGTACATAACAATGTATATAACAAAAGAGTTTTAACAATATTGTCTTATATACTGAATTTTATAGGACCATCTGTATAGGGATGTGATATTAGTTGTAACTGAATTGGCAAACCATATAGATAAAGTAATGGTGAGGGATATGATATTCAATGTAATTTTGCCAGATGTCAATTGCATTCTTGAGAAAACTGAATTTCATGATAATGCATTGCCAGAATTGATATTAAAACTCTTAACGTCTCCAATCCTCGACGAAGTGCTAAAGTACATCTTGTATGTATATTTTAAACCAATTGCTGATACATTTATATTGTATTTTACATTATGTGTGTAAGTATTTATTATATCTCTATTACAGGAATTATGACAGTAATATAATCAAGTGCCTTCTGGAGCGATGTGTTAGTCCAGAATTTACATATTCCTCAGGTGTGCTTGGATTTTTGGAAACAATAATGGAAAATCTAAAATCAGTGTACGATGGACGTAACAATAAGTAAGTTTAACGTTCTAATAATAACATATTCAATTGATTAATAATTGTAATATGTTACAGAGATAGTAATGAATTAGTTTACATAGAATTATGGTCTATGATAGCAGAAATATTGACAAAATACATAAGAAACACTGAAATTAGTGGAGACGATAACTTTAACGATAATATTATGAAATCAATTTTGTCATTTCCATTTCATACACATATGGAAGATCTTGACCTGGTTTGTATAATTTTCATATTTCTTTTTACTACTATTTAGTTGCTTGTTGCAATAGCTTCATTTATATATTTTATTAATATTTTTATATATTTTACAGATAAAAAATCAAGCAACAGTGTGGAAAACTATATATAAAGAAATCGAATTGCATTCGGATTTATTAACTACAACGAAACCAAATGAAATTTTATTGGATACCGCAAGCATGATGCGGAATTGTTTAAATACAAATAAAAATTGTTGTGCTTTTATTGTAAACTGCTTAGACGTTTTGTTAAACACCCTTGACTACGACTCTTTGTTAAGTACGTAGAATTAATTATTATATTTTTATATAGAATATACTAATGTTCAGAACATGTATGATAATATATATTTTGTATAATTTATGTTTTAGCTCAAGCTGAAATTCCATCCATTGTACAACTAATAATAGATGTTATAACAGTTTCTTTTAATGACGTACAAAGTGACGTATATAACTCTGAAGTAGCTCTGAAATCATTGTCAGCTATGCTTATTACTATATATGGACATAAACTACCAAGAGTAATATCATATCTGCATCATTGTAAATCAGTCATCAAACTTATGCTTTCATCAAATACAACGGCTCTTTTTAAAGAAGTATGATATCAATATTTTTTATAGAGCGATTATCGATTTTTATACTAATTAATTAATTTTTACATTCCGGCAATTTTGCTTGCAGATTGCAAACACATGGGAGTATATAATTAGTATTTTTAAAGGACTTAATAAACAATTAGATCACAAATTCTTATTGTTGTACGAAGACATAATTATAATAGCCCTGACTCATACTTATCCAAATATAAGAGCTTTGACGCGATGTATTTTTGACATTAAAGACCAATTCTCAGTTGCCGCTAAGTGCATTTTAGAAAAAATAGAAAATGAAGTATGTTACGTAACCTCTACAAAGTCTGATAGTGCTACAAAGAAAACAACAGAAGCAGGGCAAGCAAAAGAAGTGCGTATAGCCGGGAGTTTCCTGAATAGAAAATCATCTACTATAAAATCGGTATCCAGTAAATCATCTGAGAAAATTGATAAAAATGCGCCTATTCTACCTGAACCTGATTCACAAGTAAATAATATTTATGTTGTACATATTTCTATATTTATCTAGCCGATATTTTCTACATTTTCAAATTTGTTATAGGATTATGTGTACATAAAAACAGATCTGAAATTAGACGTTAATCGTTTGACTGAACATCAAAAAGAAACTTTGAAAAAGAAAAGAGAAGATATACCGGCATTATATAATGATCTTTCTCAATCGTCCTCGCAAAACTCTCAAAACCTGCAACAATGGTTTGATATGAAAGCCAAACATATTAACGAGATTGATAAAGTCAGCAATAAGAAGAGCGACTCTGCAATACAGAAATCTATTGATAACGATGCTAACAAGGAAAACAAGGTTACGATTAAACAAACAGAACTCTCTAACGCGACAGAGAAGAGTGTTGATGATATCTGTACTAATGAATTGGATGGAAATATTGGAGATACCAAGCAAAACGAAAGTTCCACGAAAACAGTTAAGAAAGACGAGTCTACTGAAAGGCAGGATACGTCAAAACAAACGAATTTATCTCCTCATGAAGCATCTTTTAGTGGAAAAAATATTACACCAAAAGCAAACGAGGAAGCGGATGCTGCAGTGACAACAACTGTTGCGAAAAAGCTGGATTTTGAATCGCGGGATGAATTTCCTGAAGATAAAATGCACGAACGACAATCATCTCCATCAATGTTAGACAGTATTAAACGACGACGTCGTAATAGCATGACAATATTGACGTCGTCGTTGAAAGATGACGAAACTGTCGAGACTCCAAAAGATCAAAGTACAACAAATGTACAAAGAGCATTGAGAGTGAAGACTACTCAGGGAAGACCTGGTACAAATAGTAAACAGAAGCTAGATGATGACATCGATATTAAAGAAAATTCTAACGAAAATAAGAAAGGCATTAAACGTAAATGCGGGTCGGATACTGAATCGGACGGAGGCATTCAACGACGAAAACGAAAATTAATTTCATCTACTAAAAGTCATAATGACGATGATGGTGAAACATCGCGGAATTCAAAAGACAATATTTTCTCAGACATAGATATGGATAGTGTGAGTCAACGTATGAGAAATGAAATATCTCGATTAAAAATCAATATGGTATTTGACTGTCCTGTAGAAAATCGCCGTCGAATCAAACATTCAGATGAAAATGAAAGAGAAACAATGCATGGATTAAGGAAATACGGAACATCTGATAAGAGTTATAGATTGAAATCTATAGATTCAAAATCTGCGGAAGGATCAAAGCGATCCCCAAGAGCACATGAGAAAAATACGAAAGATGTAGACGATACAGAGCACGTAATATTAAGGAGACGAGGTAGACCAAGCAAACAAGAATCCAATAAAAATTACTTGGACGTTAATAAAGAAGTTAATAAAGACGTGAATAAAGACGTTAATAAAGATAAAGATGTTAACAAAGAAAAAAAGTCCAACGATACTATTGATAAGGTTGAATTAAAAAATACTGACACAAGTACGACACATGTAGTTTTAACATCCAATCAAACAGTACAAGATGTTAATAAAGCCCAAGATGAGAGGCTTGATAAAGATAATCTGCAATCTAACTCTGATATAAGACCTGCGGAACTTATTGAATCAAACGAACAGAATCAAGATGATGTCGTCGAAAGTTCGCAAATTCCTAATACCGGTTTAAAATTAGATAAAATATGCAGCGAGAAACAATGCTTCATTAAGATTAATAAAATAACTAATGTCCAATGTAATGCTGTTACAACTTCTGATGCAACAGTTAACAAAAAATATGTACCTGAATCTATCCCCATGGATTGCGATGATAATAATGTACCTGATCCATGTGAAGAATTAGATAAAGTTAAGCTCGACAGTAATACAGAAACAAAGGATGAAGAAAACATAGATAGCACAGATAAAGACTCAGTTCAGAAAACTGATAATTCTAACGAAAAGAGTTTAATTTCAGAAGGTCAGAAGACAATCGACAACTCTTCGATTAAATCTACGAGTGTAATTTACTTTTCTTCGCCAAAAAGTAGCAAGGTATTTTCTAAGGCGAAACCTTTCACAGGACGTGCTGCTCATATGCTAGGTTTAGTCACGAATCAGACACGACTCGAGGTCGTGGATAATCAGCCTATTGTACTAGAAGAAGAACCATCCATAAAGAAATTAAAAACAAAAGACGCAGAAAATGAAATACCAACGAGTAAAAAGACATTTCTGGTTAAAGAAATAGATAAAATAGGTGGACCTTCTGGCAGTCGGCAGGAAAAGATTTTCAGCAACATGAGATCGACCGATTATTCCGCATCCTCGACACACACGTTCACTACTTTAAAAAACGATGGCGAGAAGCTTTCGTTTAAACTGAACAAGAGTGCATCAGACTGTTTAACAACGGAAAGTTCAATTGACAAAGAAAATGAAAAGAGCGCATCACCGTCACGTGAAAAAGATGAGCTACCAATATTGGAATGGTCAAGCGCTAATCCACCTTCGTTAACCGCATCACCGAGTGCTAGTATTCTTAAACGTGCTAGTATTACTCGATCGAGCCTACCAGATTCAGATCCAGATTCAACTCCTAAGGTACTTTCTATACAATTAATATTATCATACGTAGTATTAAAAAAAAGTTAAAGTATAAAAATTTGATAATTATCTTTTTTTTTAATCTTATAAAATATATAGAATTTTTTAAATTTTATTATATTTTAATTTTTATTTCATATGTTTTCGTATATATATATATTTTTTTTTATTAAAATCAGATTTATGAAATATATTGAGATATTTTTCGTTACAGCGAAAGCGAGTGAGTTTTGCAGATCCACCAGTCTCAAAAGAGATGGGCTATGAAATCCCCACTACGGAATCTTCGCAAAAAGTTAAATATCCGTCGTCACGCAATTCCATGCTGAGGAAAGATTCTCCGAGTTCGATTAGGTTCAAGCAAACCAAACTTAAACTTGTACCATTTGATACAGAGAAGTTGATAGTTGAGGATAATACCCAAAATGAAAACGACACTGTACAGGTCGAGAAAAAGAATGAATCACTGACAAAAATATCTGAAGCATATTCAGAAGTTATGGATATTGATGAGCAAATACCTAGCGATTCTCTAGAAAATAGCAATATTATTGAAAATATTGAAACGAGTTCCTATACAAAGATTGATATTATCGACGAATTAGAACTAGCGCAGGAAATTGAAATAACCACGGATTCAGTTGTTCCAGAAAATCAACAATCTCCTGATGATTCTTCGCCGATCGACGTTGGAACAGAAGATTCCGAAACGCAGCAAGACATCTTTGATGGGACGGATGCAAAGACTCATGTCACGGTGGTTCAGACGAATAATGATGACATGATCAAGAATAAATTGGAAGATTCTATTAAACTGAATGTAACTAATGATTCTGTGATAGCGGCTTTATCTACCGAAGACGATAATCCGACAAATCTGGAGGACACTGTAGACATTCAGAATATTACCGGATTAAATTCCACTGTAAATACAGATGAAATAGTCTGTGAAAAGCCAATATGCAGCAGTTCGCATGCGACAGATAACATCGCGGAACAGGACACCTTGACGGTAACTGATTCTGTATTTGGCAGTTTATCTACAATACAGGGCACTCAAAATCAAGAGGCTCCAATTAATGCGGAACTTGATCCCGAATTTCTGGATTCTACACAGTCTATTTATCCAACATTGTCATCATGCGTGGAACCTATAGATAGTATCACTGAGCAATTGACTTATCCTCTTTGGAAGCATAGTCTAAGTATGTATTTCGCGAAAAGAAATATACGCACAATCGGCGATTTGGCCCAACTGTCGGAACGTGAAATTAACAGAGTGCCCGTAAAAGGTAAACCAAAGACTGAATTTGTGAAGAAGGTATTGGAGCGTTTTGAAACACGCATGCAGCAAACGGAAATCTCCGACAAGAAGTCAAATGAAGCGGAACAATTGGCTACTAAGGCGACAGACGAAATGCCAACAGTACCATTCGCCGCTATATCCGACGTTGAAATGAGATCTGCGCAAATCGACAGAGAATCTTTAATTTGTAGCACGCCAGTTATTCAGCCCACCGAAAAAATCTCCGATAATCTGCTAAGAAGAGACTCGTCTATAGAAGATACGGATAAAACACAATCGGTCACTAGTGACATGGATATGTCACTGGAACCCACGATTCCGGATAATTCTGATATGTCAACCTTAGACACTTCTAAAAAGGATGAACAGACAAGCGTGAAGGTACCGATTGCTGCTGAAATTTCAAAACCTGAAACATTTACAGATAATGTTGAACCCGTGCCAATTCCTTCGTCATCCTCTGAAAGCAGGTACGTAATCTTTAACATTCTTATTTTATAAATAAAATATTTGCATTTTATTATAGTGAACAATTTTAGATATGAAATATCTTTTTTAAGTGTAACTTCGAGCCAGGTAGCATCATCTTCAAATATCAGTCTGGGTCACGCAAAAGATCTTGCCGGGCCTTCATGTGACGAACTTCTAATCACACATTCTTCTATTGGTACTAATACCGACGAGATGGATTCCACGCCAACTGTTCAAAAGTCGACGAAATCTGTTGCGTCTCAAATGACGCTTGCAGAATTACTGGATGAAATTGACTTAAATCAGGTAATGGAAAGCGCAGTTAGAAGATGCAGTCCCGAGGCAATTCTTCTATTGTATAAGGTAAATTTTATTTATCGTATACCGATTATACTAGTTGTTTATCAAATAAACAAGGAAAATTATCTTTCAGGTAAAAATGGCACATTTGAAGGAGGGAGAGCTGCTGAAGGAAACGATTAAAATGCTTGGCTTGCAAAACAATCAACAAGCCAACGATGCATCGCTGAAAGCAGCCTGTCGCGCGTGCGGTATCAACAAAGTCCTCCTTAGATTGCCTGACATTTTTAGCCATGATAAACAGTTCTTCGATAAAGTGCTCAAATTGTATAGCAAGAAGCTCAACATAGCTGATGGTTTGAACAGTTTAGACTTTAATAAATTGAAAAGCGCGATCTGTCAAAAATGCACATCGTCCGAAATCGTTGAGATACTATCAGAGAAGCTGAAGCAAGAAGAACAAGAAGGTATTAAATCCATTCCAGAACTATCAAGTTTGAATGCTATGTTAAAAAGATTGCCGATGGATGTGATTATTAGTCATACTGTAGCAAATGAAGAGCTTATTCCAGCGCCGGTAGTTCTGGACATTGCTTTGCAGAACAACAGCTCGGGAGATATAGCGCAAGCGTTAAAGCAGTCCCCCGTCATGGCTAAACGTGTCTTAGATAAACTGTGGACGTCCCAATTCATGGTCGGGCATATCGAAAATGATGATTTATCCAAAGAGAGCTTGCTCAATATTTTTAAGAGCGTATGCTCTAAATTGACTACGCAAGAACTGCTAGACGCATTCCATAAAGCTATGGCAAGCAAACTTGACGACATGAAGAACGTTAAGGATGTTAAGGACGAGAAAAAGTAACTCGGGGTTGACAGACATTTTTGTTTCAGTGTCAGTATCAAATAATATGACTGATCTTTATAGAAGTATTGATGCGTCTCATTCAGAAACTACTTTTTATACATACTTATCTCGCTTTTGTAACGTTCGTCATTTGAGTCTATTTTTATTTGCAGCGCGTAAACTATCTATTATCCATTATTTCTGTTTTATATTTTGTTATTATTGATAGTTTAATTGATTTGTCCTGCAAGTATTTATCAATTTTTTTATGTATATTCAACATGACATATTTGTGACATAATTGTAAAATATATGCATTAGAGATTTCATTAACTCTCGCAGTACCAAGTCTTTTCTTACTTTATGTACTTTTTATGAGGAAGAAGAGAGAAGAGAAGATATTTTATACCCATGAAGCAAAACTGATTTTCTTCTCTAGAATTCTTAGTATGTATAAAAATGGTACAAAAATTATGTAAATTTCATTCAGAGAAAGTTTACTTGAATACAAAATGCTTAATGTTATAAGTATAATTATTAATATATTATTATTCAATTAAATTATATTTTGTAATCTTGTATGTACACATTAATAACACAGGCACACAATAAGACAACTTTTGTTTTTTGTGTGACTATGTAATCTTATGATTATTTACATATTTTTTTATTAAATACAAATTATCTTTATATCGTGCCTTTTATAGGTATTCTTCACATATATCATTATATTAACTATTGCTTTATTGATTTTATTTTTTTACTCTTTCTGATTACATCTTTCATGCATAAGTGGCATCTTTTTTTTTAAAAAAAGGGCTGTAGTGACATATCTTGAGATATGAGATATATTCAATTACATCATCATTTCATGAAAGAAATTTTTTCAGAATTTCAAATTGTTCATTATAGTAGAAATATTATATAAAACAACTGATGGTGAATGTAAGACCGCCCCATTGGTAATGTAAGAGGTATTTTTTAATCAATTGCGCCATACTGCGGTACTTGTGTATATACGTATATGTATACATATATATAATATATTTACATATTAAAGAAAGATTTCCTTATTTTAATTTGGTAAAAAAAGAAAAAGATAGTTTAAAATATACAGAAATGAATATTTAAAAAATCTGAATTGGAAATTCTGCATTTTTTTCTAAGTTTTGTTCTACAATCATTTATGTCAGTATAATGATAGCGTTACATATTTTTTTATTTGTGAAATTTGATAAATCCGTTTTTTAACATTTATCAATTAATTCATTAAAATCATAGCCATTAAAATGCGATATGTGGTACCGCATTGTTCCTAAATAAATATAACGATTGCCGTTCTTACAAGTAAGTATTCTATAAGACCAAATGCGCAATTATCAATAATTATTTATTTTTTTAGACAAAGTTTTTCGTCTGAGTTATAAAAAATGTGTGACAAAATTTATACAGGGTATCTTCTTTTATCATTGCTATCTCGTATATCTTTGTTTTTCTATGATGTGATATAATAGAAAAAAATTCTATAAAAGTAAGTTTCAAGATAAAAAAATTTTTTATAATTAGTTTTTGTTATGAAAGGAACACCCTGCATAATATCTTTTACAGGGACAGCTTATTTAATGCATTTATTCTTGCTACATTAAGATAATTTACATTTGCATTAGATTATATTTGATTGATATCTTGATTAATGTCTTTAGCATGTTTGCTCTTTAGCAATTATCACTGAAATAAACAAATTTACTTATAAAGAAAAAAATTGTCATATTGTAATAATTTCATGAGATAATACCTTTTCGTGAGGCCGAATTCAACACACTTACTCAGACTCAAATACTTCAATGTCTAGGCGACGACCAGTTCATCAGTTTTTAATTTTAAGAATGCATGATTGTAAATATACATATATGTATATCATTCATATTGATGGACGATCAATCTATCAATATATTTACTGATTAATACGTTTCTTTATGTATTGTTCTTATTATACTTAATACATTTGTGAATACATCATGAATATGTCTACTTGCATAGGTAAAAAATCTAGTAGATATTAAGATTCAAATAAAAACTGGCAGACATTGAAGAAATTTTTTGGTGATTATGGGCAGGAGCATTTGAAGTGAAATATATTGATTAATTAATTGAGAATAAAATATTACATCTTGTAGTTGTAGCTATGTCTGTGATTAAAATACACGTAGTTCTAATTATATAATCGAATAAGATAAGTTGGTATAATGAACGCAATAAATGTATCCTTAACTTCTTCGATCTTTACTATGACGATCACAGAAAAATGCGTATAGAATGTAAATGGCTTATAATAATAATAATAATAATAATAATAATAAAATAATATTTTATACAAATTAAACCAGAGAAAGGTTTTTCTCAATTGTTTATTTTGCGCTTAATTTTATTATATTTTAGATAAAAAGATAAGGAAAAATTTTGCGAAATATAAATAATACGTAATGTATAATTCATTTTTCTCAACTCTAAATTTAAACAGTACATATTTTATAACTATTATATATATGAATTTTCAGATTCTACTTTATAATTGTATGACCGCAGCAATTTTATACAAAACATAATTCTCTACCATAATAAAATTTGGGCACATATTGACGATAATTACTGTAATATTTAAAATGTGCGATTTTCTAGCAGAGAAGACTCGAGTTTATTTGCTTCTTGTTTATTTCGCATTCGGAGTATCGATCTCACACAGTATTCGCGTGACAAATATACGGTCAATTACAGCGGAAATTCTAGATTCCCAAAAGACTTCGTATCAAAATACGATACCACGGACGTCATAAGACTATGTGATATCTCGGTTCTTATTGCAAGTCCCTTGGTTCGCCACAAACGACATCTTGTAATGAGAATTCTATTCGTATTTTATTTTTATACCGTTTCTTCTCGAGTGGATTCTTAAAACGATACATTTTCGCTTAAAAATTACATATTTTAATTATACACGTACAAAACTAGTTGGTTCAAATTTTTATATGTAGATTGACTAATTAATTTTCGCCCGATATCGCGGGATAATATCGGAAAAGTGTTACCATTATTCGTGTATTATTATACATATATAAAATATATATTATATTATATATAGTGAATTATCTGGAGAAAGAGAAAGAATAAGTATGTAAAAAAATTTATTTAAAGTTGACTTTTGGCTATAATAACTCTGACGTCATTTCTAGGAAATTGAATCTTTCTTCTCTAATTTTGCGATCTTTTTTCCTGTAATTACGTTACATTAATCAGACGTTAATCAATGTCACTATTTTTAATCCGAATGGTAACGTAAACTTTTGGAAAAAGAGCAATACGAACGATTAAATGAAATTTTAGAAAATCGTTAATTCTATAAATAACGAGAAAAGATATTCTTGTTACATCTTTCAAGTAGCAATGATCGTTATAGAAACAGAAAGGAATCAAGCCCGATGAGAAAAGCCGAGAGTATCAATAAAAGATGATGCTATTTCAGAAAAGGTCAGTCGCCCCGAAATTACCCCGGTGGTCCTCGATTCGCTGAAATTATTGCAATTTTCTTATATATATCTCTTGATTATAATTGACTTTATGTGATCTTGATATGACAAAAGATGTAATCAAATTATGTCAAATCAAATAGCATTTGAGAGCCATAAGAAGCAGTATAATTTTGACGCTGCAGACGTACAGATACATTAATAATTATATAGGTATAATTTTATTTCAGATTATTGTCTCAGCTGTCTCGAGAGTTGAATTTGAAATTGTATCACTGGTCAACTCTTGATTTCGAGTACATCGCACGATTATCGTTACAATAATGACAATAAATACATCGTATCTTTTTATTTTATTCCTTCTTACAGTACATTTAGAAGAAGGTAGCGACTTTCCAATAAAGAGGACGCTACTCTGAATACATTGTACAACATCATGGTCAAACACTCTTTCACATTCTCGACGCGCAATAAATGCGGATATTAGCCGCGTTACGTCCCGAAAAAGTACTCGCCCTCTCGCTGCCGTGTTTCTCCCTTTTTTGTCTCCCCTCCCCCCCCCCTCTTTGCGAAGAATCCATGAAGCGGCTTGCCTCTATGGGGATCTGTGCGCATTTCGTCGTCACCGTGAGGGAGGAGAGACAAAAAAAGAAAGAAAAGGAGAAAAAAGGATAAACCGCGACGTACATCGCGTACGTACGTCGTACGTGGGGGTGCGCTATGGGGCGAGGAGAGCGCTCGGGGGTGGAGAACGCCTGCGCCGGCTGGAGTGCACCCTATATAAGAGGCAACACATTCTGAAGAGCGATACTCACATTTGGAAGCCCGCGTTGCGGAGAAGCTGATCATCGACCAACGAGAAGATGATGGGATTCACCAAAAATTACCTCGTGAGCCTGTTCCTCTACATCTCCATTATCAACGAGATTCGCCAGCCAGCGGTAAGTGATCGCGAAATTGTTGTCTTCCCCCGCGGCGCGAATACGTACGGCTTCTGTAACGCCGGACTTGAAAGTCCTGCTTTTTATTTTATTTAAATAAACGATTAAATAGGTGATATAAAATACTTTGTATACATTAGAGAGTTCTGTCGAAGTATCAATTGAAAATATATCTGCAATTACAGTGCAATTTGATGTAATAATGTACCTAGATTTATCTTTTTTCGCGTTTTGATAGTAAATGAATTTTTTTCCAGAAAAATGTTTAATATAGTTTTTAATGTTTAACACGAAAAATAATTTAAAGATAAATCACATTCTTAAATTTCAGTTAATTAATTAACGTAAAAGCAATAAATAAATAAATAATAGTATTTTTCTCAGTACGGCTTCTTAGAATTTAAAATGTCAAAAAACTTGTTTTTTCGATAATAAAATTAATTATGAATATTATTTTATCTTTTTCAATTCTCGATAGTAAATATTTGAATATATTCATGTTCTAGATATTTTGAGTCTTTGTATATTACGTATATCTTATTCCGCGTGTTTTGCAGTAATATAACGCGTTTGTTTCTTTCAATTAAATCGGAAAAAAAATTTAATCAATGTGCATTTATTTACCTTCTTTTGTTGGACTGACCTTTCGGCCGAGTTTGATGAAATGATCCAGCAAGTACTTTTAAGCGAATAACGTGTTTACAACGTACTTGCGGGTAAAGGAATGTTTGGCAGGCACTTGGAGTATGCACTTGCAAAATTGTAATCTCGCGTCGCTTTATTGCGGTTTGTAGGTCCAAGTTGTGAGAAATTCCGTAACGATTAATTATAACACATCCTCAAAATTCATGCAAGCGACGACGAAATTCGTGATACCATAAAGATTTGAGACCGCATCTTTCTTTAGAAAGAAGAAAAAAAAAGAAAAACACCTCGTAAGGAATTTAAATATATCACAGGAAAAATGTTGATCGTGGGATTTGTATACGTGTGCTCGTTTGACTGGAACGCAGATAAAATCGTCCGTTACTTCCGGGATTATGGAGTCCATGTAAAAAGATTGTCAATGTGTTATTATCCGACGTTACTTACGTTATTCTGGATTGCAGATAAAATTTCGTATTCCTTAACTTCACAAGACGAGAGCTGTAGAGCCCGTCAGAATAAAAAAAGGACGTAATGGATAACGGTCCTTTTATGTATCGACCGTCCGGCGGTTTTAGAAAACATTTTCCATCTCTTTTACCACTCACGTTTTAACGTTATCTCATGTCTTATCAGATTTTTACCCGCTACCAGCTGTATTGTTATACCCGTCGTTTTTCGCATACAAAGTTTAGGAACCCGGTGGCGAGACAAGTGCATATATCATCCACAGCGGACGGTAGTCGAAAGGCAGGTGCACAAGCGTATACGCCCATTTCTCTTTATGCATTTAAAATATCGGGTAGAAATCGTACGCGAATATCGAAGAATGCCGGATTCTGATTCCTCGATATAGGGTTTGCACTTTTAGACAATTCGTGAGACGCGACGGCTTGTCGAGAGCATTCTCGTTCGAATATAGAAAATTCAAGAATCTTCCGGGAGTGAACCGGAACTGCATTCAGCACGGCAGTTGATGCTTTTAAAGAGCTTAGCAAAGTCCAACAAAGGGAATCGGTTGATCGAGCGGATTATACTTTCGAACATATGTATATCTGCGTATATGCCGCGTGTAATTAAAATCCACCTAAAAATTAACGGATCCATCGATCCGCAGTTACGAAACGGACCTCTCTTATTGCGATGCCTCGTAATTGGTTTCAAAGCGCCAAAGCCATTTCGAAAACAAAGACGCTTTTAACAGAGAGCTTTTTTTCATATGTTCGATTCGTATTGTATTCCCTCGCGGTTTCAAAATCGTTCATTGTGTGTTCATATTTTTTACAAGTGAACCGTCAAATAAGTTTTTTTTTTTAATTAACAAAGACTTATACGTTGATATAAAATATCTCTGTCACGGGATATTTCTGAAACACCTTGAGCTACAAAGTATTCTCTGTCTCTTCATTTTACGATCTTTTGCTTTCTTTGATGATAATGGGGATGTACAATTCAATGTAACGTGCTAACTTTGCGATAGATTATACGATTCTTTATCTTGTTAGATAGACTAGATTGAACATCAGATAAATCTTTCGAGATTAATTCCTCGATCCTTTGTTAGCTATACTTAGCTTATACTTGTATTCTAATTACGGGCAGATTAAACGTACGATCAAACGTGCGATCAAACAGATTCTATATATCAGTTTTTCGCGTGTGGAGAAAGAGAGAAAGGGAGTGCATGTAATTCTTTTTCAATCACGCACTTTTAATGATGCGTAACCGAGGGAAAACCGAAAGCCCCTTGAATAAAAAAATGTCTTTTCGATCAGAAATGGGTCAAAGGAAATATTTACTGTCGATTTCAATAAATGTCTGCTTGATAGCAAAATTTAGCTCTAATTTAATTATGATTTGATTCCTCGAGAAGAGAAAAACAATTTTAAAGGCATGTTTACTGCTTTATATTAAATATTTTTATAATTAACTATTGTGATTTTGGGACCTTGAAATTCATTGATTTTTAGAACATTTTATATACTGGGCGAAGAATTCCGTAGATTAATAATTTCCGAGTATGTAGACATATTATTTTGTTACTACCGCAGCAGATTGTCCGTGTATAGTTTGCCAAACAGAACCACAAAACAAGATTCGGCTGTTGGTAGAGCTGGTCTTGTATGACTGAACTTTCTTAATATCACACTGTAAATTTGTCTGGGAGGCGGAGTCCCTGCTTACTAGAAATCCGCAACTTCATAAGCTGTTCGCCAAACTCCTTTTCATTTTCATTTCTAAAAGTGGGATCTTGCCTCTATTTATCCTCTTTGCAAATATGTTCTTCGTCACGGTTTCCTTTGATATTCTCTAAAAATCTGCGTTTCGTTTTATCGTTCATCTAGCCTCAAAGTCTGTCTTAAATGACTTCTATTCAAGTAGTATAAAAATCAGAAAATGTACATAGAATAAATGTATTATAAGTCATCGAAATATCTTATAGTCGTTTAATTACGAGTATTAATTTTCAAGAAATTAAAACTATATTTTTTGTTTAGCTTCTGTAAGTATATAGCTTTATTGTTGTTAGTCGGTATTCATGATTATTAATTAAACTGCCGTCGTTAAAAAAACTGAGCTTTTTTTACGAAACTATTCTACAAATTGTTTCTTTGACAAGCATTGATCGCAAAATTATATTGCGTCTCCCTGTACGAGGGGATATAAAAAACGCCTTTACAAGATGCTTTTATAAGAAGTCTTTATTTCTACCCCTCTGTGTTCGTCACAATAGATGTTACGTCGCGAAAATGTCACGTTAAGAAAGGGTCTGAAGGTTTGCATCAATGATAAAGATGCGGAGAGTCAAACCTGTTGCCTTCTTTATTCAAGGCAGCGAGAGGAATGGGAAACATCTTTAACGACTCGTTACACAAAGCGCGTTTTATTGATCAAAATACGGGGCGCCGTGCTCCTCAAAGAGACTATTTCTCGATATTTCCGACGTGGAATTCAATTAATTCTCCAAGAACGGTCACTTCCGAGTATTCCGGCGTCGCGCCGGTCTATCATACAGGCAAAGTACTCGCGAAATAAAATTTGATTACGTTTCCTGTGTAATGTTGTAATACACCCCGTACAATATCCGCTTTGTAATCAGTTGAACGAATTTGTATTTAAAATGAAATTAGTGCGACATATGTGATTTAAAACTACATCTCGTTCCAAATTAAATAAATACGGTTTATTAGAATTAATTTGCTTGTACGAAGCGGCAAAGTCAGTCACGTATCGCGACTGTAACGCGACCGACTGTAACATGAGTATAAATTTATGAGATATTACAAGATATCTCGAACGAGCAGACTGCGGCGAAACATGTATGATGTAGCTGCGCACATTGTGGTGGTTTAAATAGCAGTGGGCGTTCTTAATCGACGAAAACAAAAGGCCAGCGGCTTTCACTGAGGTGTTATATGCACTATAGAAATTGGTCCGAGTGATGGTGTTTCGTATGTGCACGGAGACGCGTCCGTGTGCAAATTATATTGTGAAGGAGACGGCGCGATCTTCTTGAAAGGGCTCTTTTGGAAGGAGGCGCGAATTATTACTCACAATAACTCGTGCATTATATGAAAAGAATAGTCTCTCTTACACCCAATCTAACTTTAAAATTGAACACTCGCTTGAAATAGAAGACAAAGAACCGATACTGGCGGACACTTATTGTTACGTTTTATTTATTAATCAAGGCCACAAATTTACTTCCATATTTTATTTTTCTTCATTCCCTTATCGATCAGGCATTATTGGCTGGTTAAACGATGTGAGAAATTAGATCGATGTCGTTACCGCTAGAGTCTCAATAGTACTTCTCCATTACGCCCAATGCATACGCTCGATTGAGTATAGTTAATCTTGATCTACATCTCTCTTGGAGAAGTTGAGAGAGCACTCGCTTTGTTTGGCATACGTCGCCGTAATATAATTAAAGCCAGTCGATTTCAAGTTCCGAGAACAGTTCTGGGAACTTCAAAAGTTCTTCGGCTTGTTTAGTTACATCCTCATCCTTCGTGGACAAGAATCCTTCCCGGCGCAGTATTCCATGTCGTTCCACTCCAAGTAGTCGAGGACGGCTGTGGTCAGACTGAGCGTGACTACTTACTGCCGTTCCAGAAGCTCGCATAATCTTTCACGAGAGTATTATTCTTCGATCCTACTTCTAATACAGTGCCCAAATTTTCCTTTAAATTGTAATAGAATAAATTCTATTCATCAAAGTAAGTTCTCGAAATATGAGTCTTCTTAGAGATTATTTAAAACGTACTTAAGCTTTGTTTAAAATTTGTTAAAAATTTCCTCTTCTTTGATATATATAATTCATATACATTGTCCACATAATAAAGTAGGTCAGTCAAGCTTTACATACGTAGCAAGAGGATTAAAGAACACTTTATCAATTCTCCGAGTTACGCATTCTTTTTTTCGCGTCTTAAATATTTATGAGCGAGGACTCGAGAACGGAGAGCGTCCTGTTTGCGGGACGTGTCTGATCATTTTATCGTCGTCCGTTGAATTCCGCCGTAATCAGCGCCAAAGGTCTTCTTCACGGCATCCGCGAGTCCTGTATCTTCGATCAGTAATTTCCCTTCTGCGCGGTCGTGACGAAAGCAAACGAGAGCGAGCGTTTCTATGCAAATAGAATTCAGATTGTCCGCATCGCGCGCGGCGCTTTCTAAATTTATTGGACTCTGCACGCTCGACACACCTTGAGTTTGCCGCGGTGCGAGCGGTGCTTCGAATAAATAAAATTTTCAATAAATGTCCGTCACATGGGAAAACAGATCGCGAGCGCGCGAAATGCCAAGAAGCGACGAACGAACGTCCCTGTACAAATAATTACGTTCGAGCCGGCAGATTAATCAGAAAGTTTGATTCGCGCGACGCGAAACATTAATCACATTCACATGCATAACGCGGCACTTGTTATCAACTAACGCACCCATCCCACGTGATTTATCGTCGCCGGTTTGCGGCGTCGCACCGCTCGCATGACGAATGACAAACTATCGATAAACGAGATGCGCATCTTTCCCGGAACATGTGTATTTAATTGTACGGGACATGCAGTTTGCGCGCGAGCGAATTTGTTATCAATATTTTCCACGGACGCGCCGACAATGCAGAACGTGACGGTGACGCTCGTTACTCCAATTACGTCGGATTTTTAAATTATAAATTATTAAATATTAATTATGCATGCATCGAATTCGCGATAGGATTTTCCGCGAATTCGTCATCGTTCTGTTATCTCATGTTCGACGTTGCCGCCGTCACACAGGTCGAAAACAAGTGTCTTACGCGCAGCAGTAAACTTTAAATGGATGATTAAAGTTATCTAGCGTAATAAATGATTTAAGTGATTAAAGGAGGCCCGCACGGGTGATTAAGCTTACGGATGCCGGCTGGACTGTCGATCATAATATCGCGTATCGATCGCGCGTTTCGCCGCGAGATCGTAATAATTCTCTCGTTATTGGTCTCGAAAAGGGCGCAACTTTCGTGGAAGATTAATGTCGTTTGCTAAGCATAGATATACTCTTGTCTCACGTTGTTAGAAGCTCCCGCCCTCGTTTTACGAGAAATCCCGGTGGTATAACACGAGTCTTTTGTACGGCCTTGTCGCGCGTGTTGTTTGAGCTGTCGCTGTGCCGGTTGCTCCGATTTAATGGAAAAGCGATAGTGAACTTGTTAGAGATCGGCAATATTCAACCGATAATTTAATACGAGCGACGGTTATGCTTTTAAAGAATACAACATTTTTCTCCTCCGTAAAAAAAATAATTTTTTAACTAATACTTTTTAGATAATTTTTTCGCTTCTGTTCAATTTCGCAGACACGCTCGTTAAGATTTGTCGTTTAAATAGTCCCATCTGGATACATATCTAATTTAATTCTCAAATCTCGCGATGCAAGTCGTTATCCCCCTTAATTAATTTAAAGCTTGCAACGTCTCGTACCGCTAAAAGGAGGCTTATCTGCGACGCCTCGCACGAATGGGATTCGAATCGCACGTATAAATGGATGTCTCTCATAATTTAGAAATCTAGACCGAAAGGGCTTTCAATTGACAGTTAATTAAATTCTTCGCTTGGTCGAGGATTTCCGAAAAAGTATCTGGATCGACAATTTTGATATTTCTTATTTTTGTGTTCACGCGACAGAGCTTCGTTTCTGCCATTCTATTTCCATCTAATTTACGAAGGATATAAATGTCACGGCTCGTTTTATAACCGAGAGTCGCTTTTATTAACTTTTCTCGATATATTTTTGGCGTATATGCTTTAAAGTGCCATCACCCTCAACGCGGCATTGATGTATATAACTGTCTTTGGAATGGAAAGAACGAGTCACCATCATCGATACATCAATCGTACGATATAAAGCATAAAGAGGACTCGGAGGACCCTCTTTTTTTCCGGCTACCCGTTTAGGTGCCAAAATTGTAGGCATATAACGCAAAATCGATGAGAGAGACGATAACATCATTTGGGCGACCCTCATCATTACCGTCCCTTTCGTTAAGCTCGCTCAATCGCAGCAAATATTTTTTGAACGATCTGTCATTGAGAGAGGACCCTTCGCCGTACAGTCTGTGCCATTTCCAAGAAAACGATGCCTACGCCGCGCCGGCTCGTTAATCATCTCTGTTCGCAGAAAACGAGGCGGCTCCGAACTTCGTACGTCCACGCGTGGGACGATACGGAGGAGTCATTGCATTGATAGAGCGAGGAGATCTCTTTTATAATCTCGTCTCTACGTCACGAGAAAGTGGCGTGACATGCATATCGTGGCGCATTCTTCGAATAAAAGGCTTGGGTAAATCGGTGGATGCATTATGTAAATTAAATTGGCAGACACATTCGCGGAGACTTTTGTCGAGTCGGATGAAAATGGAGTAAAACACAACATAGAATCAAGATTACGCTTTCTGGTATTGAGACGCGATGTCGAATTTGTGTTACGAAAAAGCAGGTGATAGAAATAGATCCCGATTATCAGATCGAAGTGCCGGCATGTGTGTACATCGCGACGCGCGATTAAGGCTGCCAATAGTTCGACGCAAATTTAAATACACACGCAAGTTTTGCTAATGCGATTATCCCAACTAACTGTAATTACTACGTCGATCGAGTAACTCGGCATCTAATGCAGCGGTATATATTATCGCGAATGCTATTAAAGTAGCTCCGCGTCAATTTTCCGGCTCGACGATCTAAACTCTCAGACAAACAGCTGTAATCCGACTTAAATATGCTAAAATTACCATAATGTATTCTCTTGTACATTTTCCCGAGATAATAATAATTTGTAAACGCGTAAAAATTGTATTGTGCGGATGGTTTACCTCTGGTAACAAGATTCCGCGAAACGATTTCGTTATGTAGAAATAATTTTTGTATCGAGAAAACGCTACATGATGAACCTAAAAAGATATTTCGTGAAACATTAACCGAGTTAATTACATTTTTAATTCAACACTTCTTTAATATACATTATTTTGTAATTAGTTAGTATTTTTTACTTTATAAGTAAAATTTGATTAAGTAAAATATTGTTTAATAACTGTACATATTATCTGTATCTACATCTCATGAAAGAAATGTAGAGAGAAATTTAAAAAAACCTTAAAAAACTTTTATTCTCTTTACGGGATATTCATTTCATTAAACAGAAATATGTACATTTATAAGAACAGAAAGCTCGATAACATTTTGCGAGATTGCTTTGAAAGGAAAAAGACGTCTGGCTTATTCGCAAAAGCGAAGGAAGAGGTTTCGTCTCCTCTTTCTTCAAATACCTACGACTTGCAGGGCAAGTGCGAATGCATGTAACATCAGGCAACGATGATAAAAACTTTCTCGGTGCGCTCGAGTATCCAAAGTCTCCTCGTATCTGCTTATCAACCGTGTATAGCGATTCTCAGGTTCGTCGTTCTCGCAAAGCTATGAAGTTTTCGTTTGTCAAGGGTACGTAGCCACTCGTTCAGAATCCCATATTGTTGTAACTTGTAAGTGGACTTTCTAGCAAGACTTACAGGACGTAGCTAATCGCTCGTGAAAAAGGCTACGGTGAGAATATAAATGCGTTCTTCATGCCACATAAAAGAACGTATCTGTAACGTGGCGCACGTTGGATGTGGCATCGACAGAACGTGGCGCACGTTGGATGTGGCATCGACAGATCGGAAAACACTTTGTCACTCGCCATTGCGTCTCGTTTAAGTGCGCTTCGTCCGTGTGTTTACAATTCTTTCGAGGAAAAATTTTGTCCAGTTTGTGCTGTAGTCGGCAAAGCTTTTCTATTGAAAATACAGTTTTGAATAAAAGTAGCATGCGTGCAAAATGATATACTATATAATCTCCGGATATAAATATTTACGTATAATCTTGCAATAAACTCATGATATTGTTTTGCTTTAAATCTCAACGCCCACAATACACTTCAAGATTATTAAATAACGTTATATAATTTTTCTTCAAAAATGTTTTCCTTCATTCTTCAATGCTGAACGGAGAAGTTAATAATTTTTTACGATGTTTCGTATCGTATAGCTATTAATAATATTTCGTACGTCATTTGAGATAAGAGGAGGAGTTTTATTTAAAAATCAAGCAAATCCACATATTTTCGCCGAAGAAAATACCTTTCAGAATATATGAAAGTCCAATAGATCCCCGATATTTCCCTGTGGAATTCATGTGGTCATATTGAGAACTAAATTTTCTAGAAACGTTTACTTTGTCAATAAACTAACTTAAATGTAAAGACGTGGCATAGAAGAAGATGGAACGGAGAGAAAGAAGTATCTGCGAGCATCAGTTCAGGAGACACTTGAACGGGGAAACGAGCAATTGAATACTTTTACAACCAAATTTCGTACGAGATAGCAAGAATTTACATTGCCTCATTCCGTAAGGCACCCTTGCAATCTGCCGAAGTATTCGAATATTGCGCTTGATGATCTCACAAATGCCAAGAGAATTCTATCGTCCAAAGAAAGCTTGCTGATAGCTGCATCTTGCTGAAGTTACATCAGAGGGACAATTCAACAGAAATATCTGTATCAATAAATTGGCTCGCTCGAAAAGATCGAAAAGATAAATTGAGTTTCTTGTAACAACGATAAAGTTTTAAAAAAAAAACTTATAAAAACAATCTTCATTATCTATATACCGAAAAATAATCAATTGCTTAATCGATTATTTTTCTGTAAATGTTTTATTTTTAATACTAAATAACTCTTTTCAGAGAAATAAAATTAAAATATGATTTAAAATAATGTTTCGGATAAGTGAGATCTGTGCATATGTAATGTTATAATATGAAATTGTCACGTATTTCGTATGACTTTTTGAGGACCTATATCATATATACATTTGTACGCAGTTAAATAATGAGGTGTATACATTTCACATGTCATCCTAAAATTGTGCATTAACTTTCGGTTCAGCTGTTAGTTCGGAGTCACGCCACTTTTTCATCGCGATTTTCGTAGAGAGCAGAATTTCGAATAGACTGTTTATCGGGGAAGTTAATACTTGGTATTTCGGCATGATGTAATTGGCGGAACGTGGGTTTTCATTACAGAATAAGCCACAGTATAGTTTCCTAGGAATTCAATTTAGTCCCACTGGCCAAGGACTACGCGGTTTAACATGCATCAAAGAGGTGGAAGGGTTTAATGAAACATGGCCGTGATCTCTGGTAACACTTTCCTGCGTACGAACGAAAATTATCCTGTGACCTTTCGCGGAGCGACAATCCCCGGAAGTGAACCAATAATTAAACATTGACTTCATTAGCGTCGCAAAGTGGAATTTTCGTATCGCTCGTTAAGCGGATTGACTCGCGAACATTTTATAGAAATTATATCGCGAGCTTCAAATAATAATAAAAATAAAGCTTTTATTTAATTAAATAGATATAAATTCTGTACTTTGATATTTTATTATCAGAAACACAATTATATAAAAGTAAATTTTATTCAAGAGAATTTTGTTGAAGAGAATGTGAATAATGGATGATAAGCAAGATTAAATTACCGCAGCGACACAGTCGAATTTTCACAAATGTATAATACATGTGTTTCTGTCCATAAATTCGCGTACACTTCTCATATGCAGAAGCAAGATCGTACGTAGCGTATGAAACGTAGCAGATGCCGCACAGTATGAATGTGCGTGGAAATATTGAAACTGTTATTGCATCTTCTTAAAATTGAGCTGTGAAGAATGCATCCCCCTATCTGTTAATGGTTTCCGCAACAAAACTTCGTAGATCTTTTCTCGAGTGTAAATCTCCTTTATCTCTGACAAGTTTATATACGAACTTCTTTAGCAGCACACCAAGCTATTGCTCGACTCGACTAAATTATACAAACATTTCAAACATTCTGACGAAGTTTATCTGACATTTACATCCAGTGTTATGGGGAAGTTTCTTTCGAAACTTTTGTTTCGTCGGGTAACTCGATGCTTTACATTTCAAAAGTCTCGAATAAGGGAATATACCACGCGACGTGGAAAAACCATCTCAATTTTCATGAATATCGAAGTTTGTTTAAATTCAGTGTCCACGCTGCAAAATGTGGACTACAGGTGTCACATGGTCTTCTAGTCACAGACGTGCGTTATAATTGTAACTATCATATGCAGAGCTTGACGTCATGCGCATAACCGAAATTGAGCTTGAAGCATCACTAATCTAGCGCCGTTAATAACGTTAATTACGTTACGGGGCAAGTGACAAATATTTCATAATTACGTTATACCAGAGTCATTGTTTATGCTCGTATCTTATTTGTATTAATCTCAATATCAATCACTACACTTCAACATCAATTACAATTCCCGACGATTTCCCTTGACCCCCGTAACAATTTTACTGATTCTGTCGTATAAACTGTTTTTATTGAGAAATGTTTCATTTCTCTGATACTATCGTTCTTCTATTTTTGTTAATTATATTTTCAAATATGATAGCTTTCTTAATACAATATCAAATATCATATTTCGTTAGATAAAATCATACTCAAATGCTCAATGCGCATATGCTTTCATGTTCAAAGGATATTACCAAACGCCCACAAAGGCATACGATCGTAGTTAATGTCAACGACATCTGACCGAAATTTGCAAACCGTTTCAGAGTTTACGTGAAGCCATAATATTACGAAGGTACTTTGAGTCAGCTCCATTGGAACTAGCGTAAATCCAGAAGTGGTATAAATAAACCTTAAATCAGATCATGCAATATTCAATATAAATGTTGAACGAAATTAATATAATGAATAAAATAAATTGTTGTTACTATACATATAATTACTCATATTTTTTATGTCGTAAAAATATAAAAATTCATTGAAATTCAGTAAGAAATTTTAATTTTTCCATAAAGTCGCAAATAAATCGGCTATATTCTCAAATCTATACATCTATACCTACATTGAAAGATACGGATTTTATAGAACGCAGTAAAAAATTTATTGCCATGGGACAGCCTACACAAATGCTGATAGCGCACATCACGAAGTTCCAACGACAGACGTCAAACGTTACGCATTTTCAGCACTCGGCAAACCGCGATATTCCGTTCATTATCATTTTCGCTGCGCGTACCCCGCGTATCCCACGTAAACTACAGTGTAATATATCCGTGATCATAAACGGCGCGTCGCGGCCACCGCGGGATTTAATTCATCCCTGACATCGGGACGATCATTTAATTATAGCGCAGCTGGCACGTATTTCGCATATTATGTAGCAGATTAATTCGACTCGTATCTCGTCGAAGTTTCATAAATCCACGTGGACGGCGAATCATAGTCGCCGATATCGCGCTACCGGCGCCGTCACGTTCTCCCTGAAAAATTAATGTCAAAACGTGACAACCGTCTTGTGCGAGCCACGTGCACGTGACTCGGATTCACGACAATTGATTAAAACGGGATTTAACGGGATTGTATAAACGCTCAGTTACCTTGAGCGTTGTGGAAATAATGGGGAATGAAATGAAGTGGAATGCCGGAAACATCGAGCAGGTCGTGCCAATATTTTATTTCTCATAATAAATTCTACGATCTTTGTTATCGAGTTGTTTTTATAAACTTCATCCACGATTTGTTCTGCTAATTTGGCGATTAATTCTTCCACAATATAAAATATGTTCTTGCGATCTTTAACATTAAATGCTGATAATTAAGTTTGTAATTAAAATTCATGGTAAAAATTAAATTCAGTATTAAATAAACGCAATTTATATTATATTTTATACATTAAATTATTACACAAAGACACGCAAACATAATACTGATATTTTATTTTAATTTTAAATTAAGGAAGGTGGTGATAAAATATTTTTTAAACCATTGACATTTTAAAAGAGAGAAAATTGTTTAGTAACCTAAATAAAGTCGCAACTCAGTTTGTGAAAATGCGCGGCAGTTGAAAAATAATACGAAAACGATATTGTGCTGTCAGCGAGAAGGTAAATCATCCGGAAATCTACCGTTTTCGAGATGTCAAATAAAATATAAAAGGGCATCGATCCTGCCTGCGTTTTATTGTATTTTTTGGGTGGTTTAGTTTGTAGGTTCGAACTGAACGTAATGTACGTTTGCGCGATATTCTCTGGGGCACATTTATGCATGATATTAGATTTCGTCATTCTTCGTGTCCGTAAAGAATTTAATGAAATTGCATAATGAAAATCGACAAATTTCGACGATGCTGAAGATGAATGTTCTGATTTATCAGAAATTTCAATTTTCTCACGCTTCTTATTTCTATTATTGAAATTTATTGCAATGTGATTATATATGCAGTTATATGTAAACGTCGATAATATTTTATCATTATTGTACGTGATAATTATCACATAATTAATTAAATATACGATGTAATTATAAATCAACATGTATATCAAATAGAATATTGAAGGATATAGGAATATAAACGCTGGATTCTTTTATGCAAAAATTAACGCGAAAAGAAGATTCACTGATCCGTGACCGATCACGTCTCGCTCCAGGTGACATGCCAGGACGAAGAAGGCAGCCAATGCATACCAAAGAAGACCTTCCTAGCGTTGCTTCGTTTACCGGAAGTCAGTTCGAATCTGGCGGCGTATTCGAGGACGGCGAGAATTATTCAGGAGGCGAAGAACCATAACGACATGGCTCATCTGAAGGCTCTCAGTTCCGAGGAGAACGACGACGCGGAGATCTGTATACCCGGCAGTATCTATCTGGAGCTCTTCAGAGATCCGGCGCTACGTGCACATCTCAGCGTCATGGCGCGTACTCACAAGCTGCCCGAATTTCCTGGACGTCTTCTGGACGATAGCGAGGAGGTCGATTCGCGGGACCTGATTTCCGATGCGGAGAAACGCAGTCTTGCTACCTTGGCCAAAAACGACGATCTGCCGATCAACATACAGGACCGCGAGACCGATAGCGACGACGACGGGAAGAGGAGCATTTCTTCTAATAGGTATATATTTTCTGGAGACTTTGCTGATTCCTAAACTGATATAACTCTGAATATTTAAGAATATATAATTGAATAGAGAGAAGAAAAAGCTATAATTTACGGTCCGAGCTTGGTAGTGTAATAATAATATTTCTGTGTGAATTTTTATACATTTTTAATTTTTTCGTCTGTGCGCTGATTATTTGTCAGTCTTAAAATGCAGCTCTTAATCAGAATAATAAATCCACAGTTTATTCAATCTATAACTGATTTAACTTTAAATATTTGAAAGCTCCACGCTAAATGGCAAAATTCGAAATCGTTACATTTCATTAACTTTTTGGCCGTTGTTACAAATAAGTACTGTTTAATTATTTTGTATTTCATTCCATTTCATTTTGTATTTCATTCCATTTCCATTTCATGTTAGTTTTATTATTAAGAAGATTATCGAAGATTATTATTGTACCGCTCCATTTATTCAATTACCTGAATTAATCGATTTGTCGAATTAAGCGACAATATGGACGAGATCCTGAGCAGATTTCTGGACCGCGAATATCGTCAACGAGCACCCGGGATCTACGACTACCTGACCGAGCTGGATCCGGAAGTAGCTGAGTATCCGTTGGATAAACGTAACGTCGGCACCTTGGCGCGGGACTTCGCATTACCTTCGAGCAGACGTCACATCGCCTCGGTGGCTCGCGATTATGGTTTACTGAGCGGTAAGAGGAACATCGGGTCCCTGGCTAGGCAGAGCATGCTGCCTCTGAGCGGCAAGAGGAACGTTGCTTCTCTGGCGAGAGACTCCATGCTGCCGCAGACCGGTAAGAGGAACGTCGCCGCGCTGGCTAGGGATTCCTCTCTGCCCTACGGCAAACGATATCTCGGCTCGCTGGCCCGAAACGGTGGCTATCCGGTCCGCGGATACGACGACGGCAAGCGCAGCATCGCCTCGCTGGCCAGGAACGCCAACTGGCCCGGTTTCAATAAGCGAGGCGGCACCGCGCCGGGTAGGATGATCGTCCGGGTGCTCAACCGCCACGGGAGATCCCTGAGCGACGATCGCGAGACGCACAGCGAACCTTTGGACCTTCAGCAGCTCATCAGGCAGAGCCACAACGAAGAGAACGACGTTAAGGCGAACGTCGCCGGCAACTGGCCCACACCCTTCGGCATCTCGGAGGATCTCGACGACAGCAGGGCGAAGAATAGATCGAACAGGAGGATCGACGGCGCGACTTCGCAAACGAGGCACAAACGGCAGATTGACTTCTCCGACGAGTATCCGTTGCCCGTCGTGCAGAACACTAACATGCTTGATTACGAGGACATGATCGATGCGCTCGCCGATCACTACCCGAACGCGGAGAAAAGGTTCATGGGTGAGTAAAATCGAAGCGCGACTTTTCGGTTGGTACTCATTCGGGGATCGATCCACGGGAGATCGATCCCGTGGAATTGATTTTACGTATTCATGATACGTGTGAAACGACATTTCGGTCAGTATTAATTTATGGAAATCTTGTGAACTTATTTTAACATTTATAACGTAATCGAAAGGCTCGGTTCATCCATCTCAAATGTCATAGCGCTACCGGGAATTTATTGCGCAGAGGTGCTTCCATTCTACGTTGGTCAAATTAAATTTTGTATTTTCTTTTTGCCGAACAATATTTAACCTGGCTGATTGGTCGGCCAGTTTAAATATATAACTATAATCGCACTTTGTTCCCCCATGCACCCGCGACGCATTCACGGGGAGCGCGCCGTCGCTCGTTTAGCGACTCTCAAAATTCCACGATAGTGTAGGGAAGAAGCTGCGCTACGTCGAATGACTCGACACCGTCTGTTGTCAACCATAACTCTGTCGAGAACAGGTTCCGCGCCGGAGGTGCCGGCCGACTCGGGCTACCCTGAAGTATTGCAACCGAGTAAGAGACATATCGGTGCCCTCGCACGTCTCGGCTGGCTCCCGTCGTTCCGTGCACCACGATTCTCTCGGTCACCGCGATATCTGGTCGAAAGGTCAGGCCGTTAGGCAGCCGCTCTCTCTCTTTCTATCTATCTATCTATATCTCTCTCTCTTTCTATCTCTATCTCCGTGTCCTCTTCTCCTACCTCGGTGTGATGTCAACCGTCTCTCGTCAGTACCTGTACTCAAGTAGAGCTGTACCTGCAGAGACTGAGAAAATATGTCATATCTATGTGTATGTGCCAGTACCGACAGATCTATCAGCCACGTCACGTCACGTCCACGTCAATGATAACCTACCAAATATCAACAACCACCTACCACCATGTACAAATCACCACGTACAAAACAAAATGTTCTCCAATTGTGTCTTCTTCTTCTTCTACTACTACCACCACGATACAACCCCGGGACTCATCACGGTAGTTGGGTGTACAGTGTCTCGATGTAGTGTCTCGCTGTTAGAGACTAGACGGCTACACATTAGAACGCTGATAGTAGATCGATGTTAGACGATTAGACGGCGTAGAATCGGTGTATAGTTTGCCACGTTGATTCGGTGTTCTAGTTTGTAATTTTTTATGTCTTATCGAGTGGTTCCCAACGTTAAATTTTACCTTTTCAAAAATACTTTTAATTATTCACGAAAAATCACAAAGGGTATGATCCATTCGGAAATTTCTGTCTCTCTGTACGGCTTTCGAACTGTTATTTAACTCGGCTGTTGGGAACCATGAGTGCCGTGATGCAGCATTTTTCTAGATACATTCAAAAGAGCAGTGTTACATGGGAATGGTTTTTATGTCGTTTTATTTTTATTTTAATGGTCCATGCGACGTTACGTGATTTTTCAGCGAAGCGGTAACTCGTGTAATCGATAGGCAGGATTAAAAACCATTGCTGAAGGACACTGTGTATTATTACATTAGTATTAGATGTTCAATATGTCGAGCATTCCTGTGCTGTTGGAGTTTTTCTGAAAATATTAAATTAGAGTTACCGGGAAAAATGATAACTAATTATATTAATTAACAATGCAAATTTTTATGCTGTATATGCAAGACCCCCGTATATAATATGGAGGATGCATTCTATGTTGTGTATGAATTCATTTTATGCGAGTCACATATATTATATGGATTATGTATGCATATGGAAACATATATTTAAAAGATATAAAGATTTAATATAAAAAATAAATATTAAAGATAAAACAGTAAAATATCTTTATTTTACTTTGAAACAAATATTAAATTAAAAAAGTTTCTTTATCATTTTATTTGAAATGGAAGAAGCAGTTACAGTTTTATTCATATTTATTCACAAAACTATCTACAAATAAATCTTTTTCTATCTTATACGAATCCATATTATATGGGGATATATTAATCATTAATTTTCTTTATTCTAATTTTTTTCTATAAAGAAAAACATCTTTATAGAAAAAAAAATTGAAATTTTATATAAACAGTCAACAGCTGGTGTGCATGAATGAACTTTTTTGTTTTTTATCAATCTTTTGTGTCATTGTTTCCGTGAGATAAATGTCTGTGCTGACACTATCAGCACCGCGCGCTATCGATTAGTTACATGTTTAGAATTGATCCTATTGTGTGTGGTTGTCGAACGAGCGGCATTCTGCGAGACATAACGAGGGCGCAACTGAATTTCAGGGAGGATCCCGCAGATGGGTCCTCGTCCAACTACACCCCCAACGCGTCGGCTCGGTCGCTAAGACCGATCTTCATCCCGAAAACCCGCTACCTGCAGTCCCTGCACGGAGATTGTCGACATGGCTTCCAGAGGTTCCTGTTACCGGACATCGATAACTTCCTGCGGACGTCGAACTCCCGCGTCGCGTCCCACTCCATGTAAAAGCCCTTCGCTTCGCTGCCCGTCCCAGGGCGGCGACGCCGTACAAATTCCATTACATCGGACTCACGCGTTTTACTCAGCTAACCGTAAGGAGAGCGAGGGGAAAACGGATGTAAATATTCGGATCTTGAGTCTGACGTTCTTCCTTACTGGCCACTGATCATCCCTTGTCAACGGTAGATATACATATAATATCTCGATCATCAATGATGATCGAATAATGATCTCTCAAGTAATGATCGATTGGCGAATAATAATAATAATAATATTTAAAAATTGCTGAAAATTGAGATCAATCAAATTGAATAAAAAAATTGAGTCAAAATTCGGAACGAAAGTGAGGAAGTCCGTCAATATAATCAGCGACTAGTCAGACTCGTTGAAAAGAATTTGATCTTGGTCGCAAGATCCGTCGATGGACAATAAGCTTACTGCTCGCCGACAATAATAGTTTCACGTAATCCTAATGTGACGCCTTAAATGTGCCGTCTGTATCGAACAGATTTTAAATCCGTTATGCGGAAAGCGTACGTCTGAAAAGGAGATTTCAATTTGCAGATAGAAATTTCTCTCGCTCAAAGTTAAGAAAAGAAAAAAATAAGAATCTTCCTCCGCAGTTATATAAGTTTCTGAATGTTATGTAAAAGGACTTTGTCAACGATAGTCTCTAAATTTACGAATTTCCGTAAGCACGCACGTTTCTCTTGATATTTGTATCTCGATATTCCTCTTAATTCCCGTCGATGTATAGCAACACGTATCTGCCGTACTTTTGTAATTCGTTTTTTCCGAATTCACTTCCGCAAGGCGAGAAATATCCTTGATCGACGGGATAACAGTAATATAACAACGATCGGTCGGCTCACGGTTCGCAAATTTGACATTGATCTTCGGTCATTAGCGCCACTTAATATCGATATCATTGATAAATCACTTTCAACCGATTCATCGAGCAATACCTCGTAATTCTTTTGTTTCTCGTCGTTTGCGATGATATGAACAAACGAAGAAGGGACGGAAGGCCGACTTGGCCGTTGATTTAACGACAATAAATCATCGCGAGATCGAAATATTTTATTCGCCGACGCTTCCCATTTAAACGAGCGCAGTTACGAGAGAGGCTATACGTCGTTATATTGATTATCATTTAGCTCGGGCTTCACCCGATAAATCATTACGAGATTTTTACGCTCTTGGCGGCTCTGGCGAACCGTAAGATTGTAAAGAAAAAGAGGATAGAAAATTCGCGTGCGTCAATTCGACGATTATTAAGTATTTATTGTTAGCGAAAGCGTAAATCGCCGTCGAACGAAGTGTTCAAAAAATGGTGCACTGCTCGCAATTGCGAAACAACGTCGACGATCATGTTAGATAATCGAGAAAAGCTTTTCGTCGTTATTCTCCAGATATTTCTCACCATGTTGCGATCAATATTTTCATCGTTGTATGATTTTAGATACGTGCGGTGTTAAGAGCCATACGCAACGAATAATATATTCATTACATTTGTTGTTTGCTTAAAAGACGGAAATACATTCGCTTAAAATATATTAAGCATAACTATTATTTCATTGGCAGAATGAAGCAACAGTTCTTTTACAGTTTTGAAGTTTAAATCTTGGAAAAGGAATATCAAAGAAGTATGAAATGTGTTAATTGTATGCTTCTCTTTTATCTTTTGTTTCTTCTGAAACTAAATCTTAAAATTCACGATGTATATGTGACTTGACAATTTCCATTTTTATAAATGGCATTATTACATAGATGTTCTTTTTATGATGAATTCAATTAAGAACGTTGCAGTTGCAGAAGCGTTCAAAGACTTTAAAACTGGAAACGAGGAAGGTAGCAGGCATTTTTCATGTAACGAACTCAAATGTAGAGCACCATTTCGCGGTGCCACCCTTGTCTCTCGTCTACGAATGTTGTCATTTTTGTTATTTTTTTCGAAAAATCTTATGATTACAACCATGAGAATCTCGATCGTTCGCACACACGCGTGCGAAATCGATGAAGCCAGGAAATAATCTCCGTGAGCGTAGTAACATGTAAATGCCAGATTAGTGCTCAGAGCTTGCGAGCTCGATGACGATATTGCGAATTCGGTTTCATCCTAGTCTTCATTGTATCTCATTTAAATATTGTTAGAAACGTCGTTGTGTAACATGTATGTGGTATTGCACGTATACAATCGAAATACGCTCGATGTCGCGGCATCATCGGTCTATCATTGCTGTGGATGACATATAAGTCTCTGTCGACTTCTCTTTAACTTTACGACTTAAAGTACTATGTGTTTGTCTAGACAATAATGGATAACCGAAGTGACAATAAAAGTGATAATGATATTGAAGTAATAAACTTGAATTTTATTCCGCAAGTGAATATTTTTGCTCTTGTTTTCAATCTTTGTTGAACAATATCGATAAATCCCGTCCTGTGCACTCGCAAAATGAAAAATGTGATTTGTTGTAGCATTGCTGAGCAAAGAAGAAAAAAATATCAACATGAATGTAACAGACAACAAAATTTTATTACGTATTTTTTTGACTTGACTATTTATAAATATTCTATTTTATTTTAATGTTAAATCTTTATAATAAAATAAAAAATTGTTAATAGTAGTAAATTATATTTAGTAAGCAATCATTGATTATTATTATTCCATTATCATTAATACAACAAATTATCTCATCTCGAAGTCAGACTTCATTTTTATATTAATTAAATATAATTTTAGGAAAGGGAATAAGAAATATCATGTAGGGTTATAGATTAATAAAGAATTTATATATGTATATTTATATATCTATATACACACGAAATATATTATATACAGTTGAAGTGTGCACATCTTTTGGTGCATCATCTCTAATCTCTGTACAACAGTTCTGATTGACTAAAATATTCCACCCACACTACGATGATAATTAAGCTGAGCGTGCTGAGCGTAGCCTTCGTAGCCTTGATCGTACCAGTCCGAGGTTGTTCCCGTATTTGGGGTACTCGACTGAGTACTCTGAGAACTTGCGTGCTGAAGACTGCCGGTGTGACCCGTGGAGCTATACTCACCGCTTTGGAAATGATTGAACTGTCCCCAACCGAGCTGCGTCCTGGACCAGTCAGTGTTACCTACCAGGCCAAAGACGAAATATATAAATAAACCTTAATATATTCTCGAGCTTAGTAGAATCTCAAACGCGTAAGATTTTGAATTATGCATTCTTTATATTTTGCCATTTTAGTATATTTCAAAACTCGCAGCTCTAGTTTTATTTGCATATTTATGGATCGAACAAGTGGATCTAAAAAAAAATGTTCAATACGTGAAGGCATTTTCAGTGTATTTCGTACAGTTCTCCGATTTCTTCTAAGAACTCGGAGATTCACAGATCTTAGGAAATACTCACCGTTGTGCGAAAGCGACGTCGGCGCACCGTGCGCGGCGGGTGGCTGCATCGTCGATACCTGCGCGAGTTGCACAGAGGCCGCGTGCGCCGGAAGCGAGCCGATATGACCGGAAATGGAGACCGCGTGTCCCTGAAGGGCGCCGCTCATCGTAGTGGGCACTTGGGCCATCGTGCTCGCCATTTGGGCGACCGGGGTGCCGCCGGGGATCTGGTGAACGCCGCTAGGCGCCTGGTGCAGCGCCGTCGGGCTGTGATGCAACGTCGTGGGTACCTGCGGTATTCCGCCCGGCATCTGCGGCACCTGCGGTATCTGTACGAGCTCGTGGCTTGCCGCGGCGTATTGGCAGGGCGTCAACGGCAGGTTCGCCATCGAGTGCCCTATGCTACCAGTGTGCTTGCGGAGTCGCGCTCTGCGATTGCTGAACCACACCTGAAACGGTGCGCATGACACTTGGCAGTTGCACCCTCGCGACGGGATCGATTTGGTGGTAACCGCGTTTTTTAACTTCGATATTCGCGCTGTATATAATCAATATAATGTACTGTGCGCAGTAGAGAGTGCAAGTAATGATCTGGCTGTTATTGCTTCTTCGAATTTCTACGTCCGTTTTTTGCTTTCTTAAATAATTTATTGAATCTTGGTTAGTAAAACAATTTTATCTATAAAAGACATATTTTTTTTAAATTGCCTTTAACCAAGATTGGTGAAAAGGTATCAGAAATTCTGCTTGACGTGTCGCTCATAATCGATGTAATATATTTTATGATAATGTCGACTACTAATGTTATGCAATACTCACCTGAATTCTTGCCTCCGTCAGTCCAGTTCTCTGAGCTAATTCCTCTCTGGCGTAAACGTCTGGATACTGAGCTCGTTGGAACGCAGTTTCCAGCTGTTCGAGCTGTTCACCGGTGAACGTCGTTCTGCTTCTGCGTTGCTTTCGCTTCAATTGAATGCCCGGTTCGCTTTCCGTGTCAGAATCGTCACCGCAGCGACCTAAGGGCAATAAAAGTGATAATCATATTCAAGAAATTCAGATTGACATCTGTTGATATTACCCTGAATGATTTATCGGTAAGTCTTTTATAATTAAGTCTAATTAATGGAATTCTGAAATTGCAGTATGAAAATCTCTCGAACGCAATTAATGCTGTCTTAATTCCAATATACAATAAAATATTAATATAATACGTTATATTTAAGGAATCATATCCTAAATATATTTATAATATATGTATTCTTAATCGTATTACCACGTATATATTAATTCTACACACGTTTCTATTTTAAATACAAATTATTAAAGTTTATAGAATCATACTAAACAGATATTTTAAAATTATTAAAAAGAGAAATTTATTAGTTATCTCATATCACGAGTTTTCCAATATTTTTCTTTTTACGCAGATTATTAACTAATAAGGTGTAAAATCAAATGTCTTTTACGAGTCACAAATTATGAGCACGCTTGCAATCGGGAAGATTTTCACGATAGCGATCCTTTAAATTCCGCAGCGATTATTAATTGGTGTTAAAATGGTCATCACTGCTAATCGATAAATCGTCGAAAAAGCCGCTCTGTCACTCAACCCGCCGTTGCATCGCCGATGAACTCGCCTCTTTCTCTGAATGGGATATTGATGAGACGATGATCATCATTTGTATAATACGCGTATCCGACGACGGCTATTTCGCACAGTCATCGTATTTCCTACGGCTTAATTGTTTCCTATGATTGAATTCAAGATGTTTCACCTAATATTTCAAAAATATCCCAGCGTATCGTCACGGCTTTGGTCTTATAAATCTCTTTGTAGTCCACCGAATAATCATTTATAAAAATATTTCATTTCGTACATACTTTATACATTTTTTGTTAATTAAATTGATGGAAATAAATTGAAAAATCTATATTTATCTAACAATTTTATATAAATATAACAGAAATTCTGACATCCTGATTTAAAGTCCTTCCTATCTATCCGCTTGCACGAAACAACTTTATGCGTTCTGCATATGTTCGCATGTATATTACACATACCGTAGTCATTAAAGCATCCATAAAGTGCTCGTAAAAGACGAGCAATGGTTACCACCGTGTTCATCCGCCATCTTGCCTCGTTTTCATAGTTTTGATATGTTTTACGATCGACCACTTTTTTCAGCGCGGCCCGTTGCTCCTTATCATCAATGATATAATACTGGTCCCTCTCTATACAAATTTTTCCTACTGTTACTTATTTTTCTTATTGTTATGGAAATTAGAATCGCTTCTAGAATAACTAACAACTTAACAAACTCCTCAAATGTATCCCATTATCAATCAATTCTTTTTTTCTTTCGTCTTTCAAGATATTCTTCTATAATTATAAATATGTTACCGGCTTGTAAAGAGATGATTGAGTATCTCTTCTTGGAAATCTATTTTTTTCTCGAAATTTGAGTACATTTTCCGCCGTGCACGCCTACTTATTTCATTGAAGTTAATCTTCACTTTTTGAAATTTATTTCCCATAGAAAGCCTAAGTCTTTCTGGCCGAGAATGTACAACAACGTCATGCCTCCATTTCATCATTGCTCAACCATTCGATACTCAGAATTAAACCCTCCTCGAAGAATCCTGCGAACCTCGCATTCAGCATTTCGTTCCGTAAACATTTCTATGCGATACGCTTCTACCTCCGTACCATTGATAACTATTTGGCTGAGAGAACCGGCAGCTCGTGCGTCCGTTTTTCTAGTAAACGAGAGAAAACAAACATGTATACACGAACACGTATATGCAAAAAGAGACCATCAGTAGAAACTGACCGGACTACCTTCGCCAAATATTTACTCCTAAGTCGACTCCCTCCCTCATTGTCCCACAATCGTCCCATTGCCGCTCAATCGAGCGTTCCCGTGAACTATTGTCCCGATCAAAGTCGGACAACGTCGTGCTTTCCCTGCCGTTCTCGTCTCCGTCTCATCCGTTTCGAAATAACATTTAATCTCGTGCACGATTTTATTCGCTCGGCCGAACGCACGCGGGAGCACACGGTCGACGATGAGCAACGAGTGGCTTGTTGTGACGTCCGACAATCCATCCCGGCACAACAAATGGGGATTAGCTCGCTCTTTTATTTGCCCACTTACGCCAGCGCGCTATCGTCGATTCCGCGATGCGGAATTAAACGGCGACGACAGTAATTCTATTTCTTACGCCGTCCGGCCGGCCGGTCGACCGGCCGTTCAGTCGATTTTTCCTTCGCGTTTTACAAGCTAACGTTCATTTGAGATCGCCTGAGGTCTCTTCCTTGAACTATTCGAGAATCCAAATAAGAAAGAGATTGAAGAAGATTCGTAGATCCGTAAATTGTATATACGATTTCAATATAAAGCTTACGATTTATACAATAGCTTGGATTTTGAAAAAAAATTTGACGATTATTTTCCCCAAAGAAATTATTAAATCGCATAAGTAGAGCGAATACATGAATTTAATTGATTTAGTTATGGCATTGATTTATGCATAATCAGGTTCCCATTTTTATTAACTGAAAAGCGAAAGGTGAGGGCGAAAAGTGAATGTAGTCAAACTTTTAAATGAGCTATGTCGTCACCACAGGTCGAGAGACGTTTGTCTCATATGGCGTTTGTCGGAATGTGATTTGCGCGAAGCAAGATCGACAGATATCTTCCCGAAGAACCTGCCGTTTTCCTCGCGTACAGTAGAACCTGCCCCGAATTTTGCCGGCGGACAATGAGGGATGCTCTCTTCCCTTGCGGTTTTCACAGCGTCTGACGGGGAAATGAATTAACGGCGGCGGGGGATTGCGGCTTTCGAGTGTACAAGAAAACCCAGCGGCTGTCCTTTGAGCCTGGGTCCATTCTATTTATTGTGCGGCGTTACATTTGTCAAAACGCAACGTGGTCTCTGCGCATATGGAGGCGGATGCGCCGGCATCTAGTCAAACTTAAATAACACCTAGGGGCTTTCAGCAGAAGTAGACAAAAGGCTTTTCGGCATCCCACGAGATTTTGCACAGCAGCATTCATTAACAAAAAAAAAAATTCTCGTTGCGCGCTCATCTGATAGTTTTAATATTGTTCCTAAATTACCTCTCAATTCGGACGTCTTCGAAAGACTGCCGTTCCAAGTACAAACCTCAAAATTATGAAACCTCCTCAGAATATGAAATTTTTAATTCGAAAGAGCACGCTCGCTTTCTGGAACAGCATCGTCGAACGGAAATGTAATTTTCGAATACAAGTAGGCTCGACTTTCGGTGTCGATGCGACAAATAGTGCAGGAGACTACGAGAAGTCACTTGCCGCGCATTTACAGTCATCGCGCGTCTCTTCAGGTGCATTATGAAAAAATGATGGACATCTTTCGACGTTTACCATCGTCTCCCTTCTTGCCACCTGTACGGCGACGACGAGGCCGGTGACAGGAATTTAAACTTGGGTTCCGCCATCTTTACTGTCTGTAGATGCAACTTGTCTCCGGGCTATTCTCCCATTCTTCCGTTTGTCATACCGAGGAACGTGGACGAGCCGCCAAAGATGCCGCCAAAGGAGATCCTTTGCCGTTTGACGGTCGCCGGAAAAAGGTCACTTCATCACGTAACCACCTTTATCTCGTCTTTCCAGAAGATGCGCACCGCGCGATTAAAATGCACCGAGGACCCCGGCCTCGTACTCCTTTCAAGAAACGAAGGTGAGAGAGTGAATCGCGCGTGTATCGCAAAAGATGCTGAGGACAGGGAAATCGAAGCACGAACAAGTTACATATACAGGCGTCTAAGAAGTTTGACACTTTCAGAAAATTCTCTGCGCAAATTCTCGACATGCAAGGGTGTCTTCAAGAGTATACCTTCGCATTAAATAATCTAAATTGTAATGTTTATTTTCTTTTGTGCCGTGATAGGAGTCGACATTACGAAATTAGGAAACCTTCTAAAACATGTATCAAACTACGAATTGAAATTGAAATTGAATTGGAATTCAGCCAATTAGAACAAAGTTAGTATGAAGTAATTTTGTGAACATTGTTCCGATTGGTCAAATTCCAATCTAATCTCAATTTCAATCTGTAATCTGATACAAGCTTAAGGATATTAAAATCTATTCATATTACACATATTTTTATCAAACAAACTTTTCCATTAATGACAGTGAAATTTTGTCTCGACAAGAAATTGCATTACGATTGCAAATATTCATATTCCTGTTCCTTGGCCGCTGTTTAGGATCACAAAATAAAATCTAGGAAGGAGATATATCTGACGCTCCTATATTTAAGCACACTTTCGGTGTATCTTCCGTTTTTCTCGCTCAAGCATCAGTCTCAAGCATCGTTACAACAATCGTTTTCGGGCATCTACCCGGCGAAGATATCAGTGCTACTAATTATCAATTATCATTATTGGCTCGTTCGGCCGGCTTCTTTTCCTGCGGCATCGGCGAGACAGGGGTGGCACGGAGAAGCGCGGCCAGGTGTGCTCCTCGCGCCGTGGGGACGTTCGAGAGGCAGGGCGGCGGCGTTCGGCGAGTCAGCATTCCTTCGCGCGGCCTCTGACATCGGCGGTCCTCTCAGAGGGCTCTACCCGTCTCCCTTCGATCCTCGGGATTCCCGTACGGTTGTCCTCGTCCCGCTCCTACCGGCCGGAAGAAAGGAGAAAAAAAGGTGGCTGCCCGAGAGCGCGAGCGGGAGGCAGAAAGATCGAGTATTATGCGCGCGTGTGTGTATATGCGTGCGATCGTTTAGGTGCCCATATGTCGGACTTGTAATGAGAGAACGAATGCACTCTCCCCGCTCGGGACAGGGAGGCGGGCACTCGATGAAACGCTTTATAGATTATCGCCCCGGCCCACGCCATTGTTTTATCGCGCGCGCGGTCGTCCTGTTAGCGCGTCGGCGCCTGGAAATGTCAATTATGCCGGCTATGTAATTAAGCCCGTAAGTCCAAGACTCGGCTGGATCGCCACCTATCGAGCTTGACCTATCCGAGCTGCCGCATCTCTCGCGTCGCTCCCGGCGAGCTCTTTTACATAAGTATCTGTCACCGCGACGAGCGGAATTTTTCGTGGGTTTATGAATTATTCTCTTCACGCGCGAAGAACGAAGGTGGACCTGTGTGTTTCACTTTTACATTTCGTTGTCGTTCCTCATTCAGCGATGATGTAAGATCCGGCGGGAGCCGACGCTGTCGGCGAACGACAAGCGTTGTGCATCGGCGGGTGAATTACTAGCTTCACTTTCAGGTGATCCTGTCGCCGGGGTATTATACTCGCGGGCGCGCGCGCGCGTGCACGCCTCGGGCCATCATTGGTTGGTTCCGTTGATAGGCACAATCAATATCGGCCTCACGAGGATGAAAAGCGGCCGATCGGGCCGTGAATAGATCGCGTGAAAAGACCCGTGTAATCAATTACGGGGAGAGGGAGGCGGTCCCGCGGTGTCGAGAGCAAATATCTCATTCGTAGCAACGTCATCCAGAAATGTGCCGGTCAGCATCCCCGCTGCGTGTGCGTTGCGCTCGTACACGCGCGTCCTGTCGCGTCGTCGTGATTGCACGTACCGCGGCTCCGTAATGCCGTCCCGCGCACTGTAGCGTACGCGAAGTCATTTTGCACGATTAACACGTTGATCGCGCTGCGAGATTACCGTAAATACAGCGAAATGACTCACGCCGTTATTTTATTGTTAACGGCGAAGGCTAACGCTGAGGAACGCTTGCTCTTGGAAGAGTTGTACATTGTTATACGGTAACACGGTCCGTCAGAAAGTACAATAGAGATTCGAGCCATTCCAGGACATGGTGTCCAGCGTGTGAAGTTTTGTTTCTTCGATCGTCGATCACGCGCGAGTGATATTCTCCTGCCAGCGGTGCATGCTTGAGATGGAAGGGATGAGATGAAATCGAGTATCTAGCGGGACATTCACACATTGGACAAGACATTGGAAGATACAACATACGCGCACACACACACACACACACACACATCCATTCGGTGGGCTTGACGTTCTTCTAAAGCGGGGTGGAGCCTGTACTGGAGGATCGCGGCAACGGTTACCCGGGTCGCAATCGGCTGTCGCATGTAGATCGCCGCCGCTTTCCTGCGCCTCCCTTTTGCTTTCCGCGTGTCGAATCGGCAGCTGAATGGCGGAAAAGGTGCCGCACCTCCGTAGGTTATAAATCTAGCCCTCACCCGGCCGCCACCACCACCTTCCCACTCCCGCCGCTCATGGGGGTCCCCGGGATCCGTGTGTGAGGTCCCCTAAATGGTAACAAATGTCCTCAAAACGCCAACAATGAGCCTGCGAAGCGGTTGACATCCATGAGCCACGGTCTGTCTTCCTGTCAACGCCCGTGTATACGCGCCGTGCGAGCGTGTGAGCCGCGTAAGGGAGGAAGAGGGATGAGACCGGTAGTCGGTACGAGGGCTGCCGACCGATCTCGATGACAGTTTTCACCGGTACAACGACGACGGTCCGCTACAATTAGGCCGCGTCGGGTATACTCTCCGAGACCAAGATCTCTCGTCGGGCATCGTTGGTGGTCCGTGTAAGGGCAGTTGTGATGACGGTGCAGAGTTTTCTTTTATTTGCCGGAGTCCCGTTCCTTTCTCCACAAACAATCGCCTCTCGATTATGACTCTGAGAATTATTATGTATTCGTCCCCGTACCCCACGCAACTCCGGAATAAAGAATTCGTAGAAAATGGTCCCGGTGTCATGGCTGACCTCTAGATATATATATATTTTTTTATTAATTGTATTTTAATAAAGATCTGCCTAAATAGCGCTTCCCTGCGTTCATAATACATGGCTCAAGTAAACGTTGACAGCATCGTGGTCAGTTTCGACCTATCCATTCAGTTTCGACCTGACCACAGAATTATGAGGCATTAACTATGCCTCTCGAGATGAAACGAGCTACCGCGTTCATTATTTCGAAACCGCATTGCTGGTGGTCATTTTTTTTTAAAGAACAAACGCGCCGACTTTTTTTGGAAATTCGACGCTGACAAGTGCTTTCTTCGAAAATATGCAGTAAAATTCTTTAGGTTTTCCTGTTGTTGAATTGCTACGTCCTTGAAGATTTTATGCGATAAAGGATTTTGTTCTTTATTCCTTAATCAAGGAAAATATCAAGATACTCAATATACGATTTTTTATTATATTCAATGATACCTTATGACACGCTTGCAAAATTTTATATTGCCGTCATCTTTATAATAAGCATAAATACTTTAACATAAATTTTTCTGCGCGTTTGCGAACGTACTTCGCAAGTGTACGTCCGCAAAAATGCTCGAATACAAAGTGCCTTTATAGAACGATCAATTGATCGTCCTCGAGCGATGTTGCCGTATAATTAGCATTTTTCCGTAACATGCGCGCGAGCCTCGACTCTTAAAGTGCGCCCGATTAAATCGCGGCTTAATGAAAGAGAAGACTACGACGAGTTGCGGGCCGAGGTGGGATGGCGCAGAAGAAACGACAGAGGCGATGCGAGAAATTAAAGCGACAATGTAGTCGTTAAGTTTGCATTGCGCTTCATACCTTGTTGCAATCGTGTCTTAAGTGATTAAGATGAAAAAGCTGATATCTAAACATCTCCGACACTTGGAAATGCTTCTTCGCAGAGGATCGAGAAATAAAATCACTTGTGCGAGGATAATTAATAAATACAAAAGTAATATAAAGAACTAATATACAATCGGCTTGTATAAAAACATATTATTTACATCGAGATTATACAATCTCCGGATATTCGAGCGTGGATTCCTTCGAAAAAAGATGTCACGGTAAGTTGGGCGTAAAATGTAAGAATAAGTAATTATCAATCAATCCGAAAGGATTATCCCGCATAAACTCCGGACTCCTTCTTAATTCAATCCGAGGGTAAAGCCGCGTCCGTAAAGACACACGTCGTACGATACGGGGTATGTACATCGCTCTCAGGAGGATTATACGCTCGCGTGACAAGGATCGCGTCCACGGATCCTGCGGCCTGCGGCCCGATTCGTGCGGCGCATTAGATACACGCTTTGATATCAGCCCCGACGTCCGGCCCTCTGCTCCCTTTCTCGCGTCCTTGCGTCCCTTTTTCTCCCGCCCGTGTAATCGCTCACTGACTCCTCTCGCATTCCTCATCGCGTCGATGTGTCGACTCCTCGAACTTGCGATGTTTCGCAAACTCCCTGGAGATAAGGATTACGAAGCGTGGAGCGACAAAGTATCATTGCCCGATACGACGTTGATAAAGCAAGGAAGTCGTGAATAAATTAGAGGGATGCGCGGTTAATCTCGTTTCTCCGCAAATATCCTCTTTTTTTATCTCTACAGACCGATGTAAAAGTAACGCGTCGCGGAGTTTTTATCAGGAAACATGAATGTTTTCCTAAATATAAATCATAAATGATAATTTAAGGTTTTACGTCATTCTACGTGGGCAGTAAATTTACTTTTTACTCATCGAGATAATCGATTCCACTCCGATGCACGAGTAAAGCGAAGTAACACCAATATAACATGCAAATCACCGTTTTTAGCATACTAAAGATCCATCCCGATATTATCGCGGCTTCGAGAGATCTTATTGACTCTTCGTGCGCCGCTTGATAATAGCGCGCTGAAGCAACTCGCGACGGCCGAACAATATGAACGTCGAGCCGGAGCGATGTAATCTGCAAATTTGATTGCGAATCAATTCGATTGCGAGCGGCTCGGCAGCGCGTAAGAAAAGGATCCCTTCGACGCGGTGCGCCGAAGTGTGCTTAAACATCAAAAACAGTATCCCGTAAGCGTCGGCGGCGCATTCCCGATGAGAGCGATCGTCGATACAATCAATAAACCTGATTGTGAATCACTTAGCGGCGTTGTTCATCGCGCGGATACTCTCCCGGCCCGATCTCGCGTCGGCGAGACGAGATCCGAGGAAGTGAAAGAGAGAGAGAGAAAGAGAGAGAGAGAGAGAGAGAGGGGGGGGGGGAGAGAAACAGAAAGAGAAAGAGAGAGATAATGTGAGAGAGGGATCAGAACGAATATACATATTATACACGTGTGTCGGTGCAGCGCGAGAGGGACAGAAAGGAGGGGTGGTGCAGGGGGGTGGGCAGGACCCATTAGGCTAATCCCTCGTCGGCGGTCGAGGCCAAAGGAACGGAATAAGAAGGAATAAGAAAGCCACAGGCTACGTGTCATTCCTGCTTGCCTGCCGACACCTATACCCTGACCGACACCTCCGCCATACTACGAGTATATCCGTCCAGAGGTGCTCCCTATCACGATTGCCCCCTCGCTCCCTATTCCGCGCGCGCGGCCAGACTCGCCCATAAGTTATTCAACCGCACGGCAGCGACGGCGGCGGCGCCGAGCGCGATAGTAATTCACCCTTATCTGGAAAGCTGCAGGTAATCAGAAGCGGATCGAGCGGTTTCAATTGGTCTCTCTTGCTTAAAATCACCGATATTCGCCGATGTCACCACATAGAAATGGAGCAATCTCATCTCGACCTCATTATTGTTCTACATTTTCGTTAAATTAAAATTGACAAAATGGTACCTAGCTAATTTGCTGATAATCGTTGCACAGAAATCTTTGTTGCCTCTCGCCGCACACTTCTAAATAGATCTATTGAATTCCTTTAATGAATTTCCGTGAAAAGTTCTGCAACAGCGATACTTTTAAGTGCCACTTAAGTGCTTCTTCTCGATTAATACTGATGATGAGGAAGTCGTAAAGTCGCGTCCGTTTCGGGATTTATTTATTTTCACGGTATGTGAGAGACGCGCAGCTTTTGTCTCGAAATTCACACAAGCGAGTTGCAGCGCGGCTCGGCGCGGATAAATTGCATCGCCGGCGCTTTAATTCGGCCGATCGGCGTTAATCAATTTTACTGACCGCGAAAGCGGTTAATGACGAATAAACGGTGGCGTGAATGAGATCGGCGTGAACCCGCTCGTTAAATAATTATTCATTTTTACACCAGCCCGGCGCGGCAAGGACGCAGGCGGGCGCGGACGAGATTTCTATCGTTATAATTTTGGGGAAAAATTATGAAGCGCAGTGGAGCAGTTACACATCGCGAGGCGCGCATAATTAACCGTGCCGAAAGCGATACGCATCTGTAATTGACGGTTTTCGCGGTTTTGCTCGGTCGCGCGGTTAGCGTTTCCTCAAAGGCGCCTTCTTATTGGCGAAATTCGCGCCCTGGTTTAAGACACGTTAATTATTGTTTTTCGAAATTTATCGAGTGCTTCTGGTTATTTATGACCGCGCGATATTTTTACCGCCGTTCCGCGTCTCCGCGCCGCGGTCTCGACTTTAAGCTTCATGTCCGAAATCGCATCGCGTGTAAAACGATCGTCCGAGCGAAATTTCACGCGAAGTGATATGCACGCACTGCAAGGCCAATTTGTTCGATTAGATTGATGAAAGGATCCTCGCGGGGACGGCAGGGAGCCGCGGATGAGCACCCCTGTCGACGTGTGGCAGGCGGCCCGTTTGATCTCCGCGGGACCCTCGCGGAGCCCCTGGGCCTTGAGGCCCGCTCTTGCCTCTTGGCTCTCGACTCTTTCCTCACATTCTCGACGCTCCGCGATCGAAGGATCTTTTCTCGACCCCGGCAGCATCCTCGCCGGCCTGACTTCTTAAGACTTTGGGACACCTGTACCGCTAATTCCACCGTGTCTACCTGTATCAATCACGAAAATAGATTCCCGCTTTGCGTTTGGGAACATCTAGCTGATCCGTGCTAGCCCACAGCTCAGGAATCGAGATATTTCATTAAAGCGAGATGGAGATCTGGATCGAGAGAACTCAATGGTAGATATTTATTATTAGAATCAAGCTATCTGATAAGTTTATACATCTAATTTGCTATAATTTATATTATTCATAAAGAAATACTATATCATTCGTTTTACCGTTAAATTTTTAAGATGTAACTTTATGTAATATTTTAAATAATTAAATAATAATTAAATCATCATAATTTATGCAACATAATCTAAATCATCGTAGATGTAGAATAAAATAAACTTCTCAATAATCTACCAGCTTTCTTATCATCCAGTTAGATTATTAAAACAATACACATGCATATCAATTGTACATTAGCGATAAGTCTGTTCGCTTATTTTTGCAAACTACAAATTACTTAATAAAATTAATTTTATACTCTGTATCTCTGAAGGAATTGGAAAATTGCACAATCTTCTGCGTATTCAGAAGCGGAAAGTTATCATTGTGGAAAGTTATCGGTGCCTTCGAAGAATCACGCTTCGCGGGATAAAACCGCATCACGGAAATCTCGGAAGGAGGAAGACGGGACGAAAGACGAAGGGATAATATCCCGCGTCCCATAAGATATTGACACTTCTGTAATCCGTTTGTCGGATGTGTGGGCAACCTGGCTAATCCTGCTCACGCCCACCGGAGATTAAATCCTGCCGGTCCGCCGACTCGTTCGGGCTAACTTGGTCCCTAACAGCGAGGCGCTTAAGGCCCCGGTATATATACGCTCGCGTACGTCAAACTGGGTCCACAGCGGAGACCGGCGGAGGTTAAAAGCTCTTGATGCTCCTCAAGACGATGGATCGCGCGTCTCTCTTTCGTCTCTCTTTTTTTATCTTATCTTTCTCTTGCGTTCCATATTTCTCGCGCGATATCACGCCGGCACGGCCTTTGCTATTGGGCCTGCTGCGCGGACTTCTTTCTCGCTGCTGACAGCCTAAAAGGGTAATTAACCCTTCGACTGTCCGATGGGAACTTTACGCGGCTTTCATGCTATTTCATGCTCGTTTTACTTTTCACAAGCGACGGGCGGATAACATTCGAGTAAAGAGATACTCAGATTGTTTAAAAATTGATGTCGGCTTATTGTTTGGAATTTATTGGAAAATCGTATAATGCGCATGTAGAATTTTTTAAGTAAAACTTAAGTAAAGGAAATATCCTATTTTTCAGTGAAAAATCACAGAGAAACTTGATAGGTCTAGATGATATTAGAGACTGATATAGATTTATCCGCCCTTATCATTTTACTATTACTACTAATCAAAGAATTCAGACTTACTGCTACCACCCAGTATGCCATTGATAGTGTAATCCTTCTTCCCGTCATCCCCTGGCCGTCCACCCCGAAGAAGTCTGCTAATGGAACTGACGCTTGGTGGATCCGAGAAACCCTCCTGCATGCAAATCAAGCTATTTATTGAAACAACAAGTTACATATAATTCAATTTATCCTGCCTTATATTACTAAAGCTACTGTTTGTAATTTATAATCAGCCTTATCAATATGACTCGATCTCAATTTCCAGAAACAGAATTAGAATTCAAATCGCAAACTGTTTCACGATTGGAATTATTCAACGTTAACGGAACCGGTAATGTTTGCAAAGATTCCTTTTATTATATATAGAATGTATAATTTTCATAAAGTAAACGGCGATACTATTATTATGATAAAGATAAAATAATTCTATCGCGTTTCGTATTAATTCGAGTAATTTCCGCGTAAAACGGGATATTTATCCCGGATAGAGATTGCTAAGCTTATGCAAAGCTTCGTACGTTTCCGTCTCGATTGAACGTTCGCCGGCTTAGAAATCAGCAAACACGGACTGATCGATCATAGAGTTACGTGGCACCGACGACCCGCGTGTGGCATTTGCAACTGCAGGCTACTGCACTACAATTTGGCGCGATTATTTTCGTGTCGGCATACACATTTGCGCGGCGCTGAGAGAATCAACATTATTATACATTATGCCTCGGCACTGTTATACGGTGTTCACCATGGCAGAACACGGATTGCGGGATCCAGGTTGCTCGGCGACGAAATGCATGGGTAATCGTGGAAAACGAAAGCAACCTTTCCGGCGAGGCAACGCAATCGGATTTTCTTACGTCGCTGGTGCAGGTAGGACGCGAACGAACGTGATGACGATCCTAAGAATTTTTAGCAAGAGACTCGGGTCGGTCATTTGAGGAAACGCATAAATCCATCATCATGAATTTCACGCGAAATAAATAAAATTAATTTGACGAAGTGAAAAATAAAATTAATTTAACGTTTAATATCATTTAATTTTATTTGATGAGTAAGCTCTCCTAAATCATTTCGTGGTATTTATTGTAAGCGGGGCATTTGCTTCGAATGGCTTGTCGTGATTGTGATTTAATTATACGTGCGACGTGAGACAAATGAATCATAAAATGTAAATAGGACTGTTTGAAATTAAGATTGCTGGTTAAATTACTGCGACGAAGTATTTGTCATCTTCAGTACTCTGAGGCTTGATGAATGGTGATCGTTAGCTAGTTTTTAATTATCATTTCTTAGAACACGGAGAAGAATTCATGATTCAGCAAACAATCAGTGTTGCGAAAGCCGTTATTCTGTTTGTGTGAAAGACAGACTCTCTTCCTCAACTGCAGTGATTTTGGTGTTGGTCTTGCAGTGTATCCGCAAGTGACCGTTACGAGAAGGCCCATAACATCGCAAACGGGATCTCCGTTGAGCCATCATCTTCATCGTAATAATTGTAGTTTCAACGATTCCACCGCGGTTGCTGATGGATGTCCGCCGCAAAGTGAGCTATCCATAGGATGTCATACGGAAGTATAATAGCGATCAAGTATAAGGTATCCAATGTCCGATCCAAGTCTTTCATTCCACACAAAAAAGTATACATTATACGTAAGAGGCGTTTTGGAAAAAAACATATAAAGATGACGTATGATTTAATTAAAAAAGTGCATTGAACGAGAAGGAAAATTGAATTCGCGGTTTACTGAAATTTATCATGTTTCAAAATTCAAGTGTTGTTTTTTATAAAAGACAAATTTATATATAACTTCGACATCACGATCAAGATCAAGATTATTCGGATCAAGTCCGTTCAACTGAGATTGCACGAGATATCGGATGCGGGTCATAAGCTCGTATAGTATTTCAAAGATTTCTTCATATCTCCTGATATTCCATATCGGATATCAAGAAAACTTCGTCGCCACACCTACCCGGCATCGTCCCGCTGCGAAGCCGCGAAAATCTCCGCACGTACGCACGCGCCGATATTGATCGGCGTTATCGGCGGCGCGATCGAGAGACGGCGGCGATCGAGTGCGTGCCGAACGGGCGATTCGCTAAAGAGAACGAGATAAATAAAGAAAGCGCGTGGTAAGATCGAGTGAGCATTATCCCGCGAGCCAAGGTGAAAGAACTGCCTTTTGCCTTTGCCGAAGATTTAAAAGGGGGAAGAGCGGGTGGAGAAACGAAGGAGAGCGGCGATTTGAGAGTGCGGAAGAGGGAAAAGGAGAGAAAGAGAGAGAGAGAGAGAGAGAGAGAGAGAGAGAGAGAGAGAGAGAGAGAGAGACCAAGGGGAAAAAGAGAAGAGAAAAAGGAAAAGGGGGTCGTCGGTGTCGATCGCTATCTGCCGGATCGCCGATCTCAGAAACAATAACGATCCTTCTGCCGGTGGTGGCTGAGGCGTCGGGTCCCGGGCGATGACAGGAAAGAGAGAGAGATAAACGTAGAGCCGGCGAGGCGGCTGGACCACGGGAGCGACGAGGAGAGAGAGGCGCCTTGCGGGCCCCGGGGCCCCAGGAACGCCTCCTTCCAACATTAAATGCCGTATTAATGCCGGCCACGACCGGCCTGCCTCCACGACTGCAACGGCGTACGTGTTCTCGAAACCGTTTCTCGTTCCTCCTCTACGACGGCTCTCTCGTCGTCCTCTCGTCGTCTCGCCCTTCGTAAATCCGCCGTCCGTGCCCGCTCTCCTTTTTTCGACTGGCGTTTTCGGCCTCTCTCTCTCTCTCTCTCTCTCTCTCTCTTTCTCTTTCTCTCTCTTTCTTTCTTTCTCCCATTCGCTTTTCCTCGCGAGCTCTCTTTTCTTGCCTCTTTCTCTAATTTCTCTTTCCCGTCTCTTTCGCATCCTTTCTCTCTTTCGTTCTCTTTCGCAGACGCTCCTTCATTCTTTTTCTCTCTCTCTCTCTCTCTCTCTCTCTCGCACGCCATTACTCTCGTTTTGCTCGTGCCTTGCTTTCTTCCGCGCTTTCGCTCTCGTTCTCTTTCTGACTGACTCTTCTGCAATTTCTCTCTCTCTTTTCCTTTCTCGCGTGTACTTTTGCATGCATGCTCGTCCTTCGCAGATTGATACATTTTCTCTTTACTGTCGCTCTTGCGGTCGATGCGCACAAGCGATGCTTCTTTCGGACAAGATTTATCTCTCTATCGAGTAGACCGCCCTCGGCTAGAGAGGCGTTTCGGCATTAAAAGGGGGACAAAATATCCCATCTTATCGGAATTTCGCACGGTTTCGGTTTGAGAACCGTCGTCGATCTTATCGCGGAGACACGTAGAGATATTCGTGGCCCCCGAGATCCGATACCTAACTTTTATTGCTTCGAGAAAGGAGTGCTACCGAGCCGGACGATCGACATGATCGCAAATAAAAGCAAGATGAGCCCGGAGATGAATAAGAATTTACGTCGCTCGTGACGAAGCCGCTGCATTAAATAGAATTAAATTTTATAATAGTTTTTAATGATATCATCTTTCATCTTCTTCATGTAGCATAAAGTACTTTTACCCAAAAAATGAAGGATCACATTCAGATCCTTCAGAAACCGAAAAAGAAAAGAAGTCATTCTTATGTAATATAATTTTTGCCAGAGAAACTTTCAATTTTTCCTACATACTTGTATTCTCCTTACATTCCATAATTTACACCTACGTCGATAGCAACTCATAATTAAGTATGTTCTCAAAGTCGGCGTTGACGTCGCGCGAGTAATTAATCTTCTCTCTCCTCACGGTAATATCTTCCTCGTACGAGCGTTTCTTTCCATTTTTTTCCCTTTCCTTTTCTTTCCATCGGAAAATCGTCGTCGGAGAGTACGGTACATCGGGATTGGACGGTGCAACGCGGAAGAGATTATTCACGGAAAAGCACATTTGCATACTCGAAAATCGAGACGCGGAGGTGTTACGCCAATGAGGCGTGGGTGTAGACGGCGGTCAGTAAAGTATTAAAGGACACGCGAGTCGCCTCGGGCTGCTCACGTACCCCGCCGCTCTCGCCTCGTGCACAAGATTAAAAAGCCCCATTGAGCATGATCCCCGAGAGAGATAGAGACGCACACACGAGTAAGCGCGCAGAAAACGTCCACCACGTTCGATCGAAGGGGTCGAACGATGGCTCGCGGGGTTTTCGCGGACGGAAAAATGCCCGCGTGACCGGAATAATGAAGCAGCAGCTTGAAATCGCTGTTTTACCTTCGTGCAATCGTAGCTTCTCTTTGTATTTCTTCTCCCTTTTTATTATATATGAGCGTATCCTTTAAATTTATTTAAAATTCTATTTTTCCGGAGGGCTTTTGAAACGGGGATCTTTCATCATTGTTATTTGAATAATTACGGGATAACATGCAAACGACGTCTTCCGCTCACCTTCATGAGTTTATCTCTGATCTCCCAAGAAAATATTCCCGGATTGTCTCTCTTCAATTCCTCGATCCTCGCCTCGACTTCCGGCGTGGCCACTCGCGGTTTGCTGCCGCCGATCACGCCCGGCCGAATAGATCCGGTTTCCTGGTATCGATTCAGGATTTTTGAGACGCAGCCGTGCGAGACTCGAAGCTGCCTGGAGATCACGCAAGGACGGACACCCGCGGCGGCCATTTCTACGATTTTCAGGCGGATGTGATTAGGGAGAGGTCGCCCGTTAATGAAGACTCCACCTAACTGATTCATCCGTCCTTGTCCTGGAAGAAAAAAACGAGAATTAATAAAATTCAAAATTAGAGCCGCAAATCAACTGCAAAATATAAAAATGCTGTTAGAGATTTTTTAATTTGACTTAATAAATATACATTGCAATCTTAAATTCCAACGTATATATTTTCGTGAACTTTCTTTGATACGAGAAGAAATAAAGGAAATGTTCAAAAATACAAAAATGATAAATATCAAGTAGATGGACATTCATTTCTCTGGGCAAAAATTGTGGCAATGCTCGGCGAACAAATCGCACGTGGTTCTCATCGGAAAAACGCGCGACGACGGAGGGAGACGCGATTCCGTGAGCGGCCCGCGCAATTGCGGTGATTGAGCTTGAAATTAGTGGCGGAATCGGACCAGGGCGCAAACATGAAATCAGATAACAGGAGCGGCGTGCACTCTCATGCGGCCGGGGATACCAAAAACACGGCTAACAGCCGTAAAATTGAAGAAGTTATGCGCGCGAGGAGGCGTGCGCCGGGCCGTTTCCAGCACTAACGAGTATAAAGCCGGATCGTTAGTCGAATTAGCCACCCTACTGTACGTGACATTAGCTCCCGTATCATCAGGCCATCCCGGGTAAACGCGCCGTGCGCGATGCCGCACGCGTAATTACTATGTTTACGCATTACGGACGCTCCGTGTACACAGAGCGGAGAGACGGGTAATTATAATAATCGTCTGACCGCGAGCGCGCGCGCCCGGAACGACGGAATCTCATTGTCGACGGAAACGCTCGACGGAAATTTTCAGTTTGGTTGAGGATCTCTTTCGAAAGATTTCTAGCTAGCTTTCGGCCGATATTAACAACGGTAATCGTCGCCTTTGTCATGCCGACTAAGGATGGCCTGCTTGCGTCGGGACGCCTTCTGAGCCTTCCGTTTCGGGCGTCCCGCAGTGAGTACAGTAAAAGTTGTCACGTCTGCTGTTATTGCGATTTTTCGTCGTGGATACTTTAACAGGCATTTTATGAATCTACACGTTTCGTTCATTTAATGAAATGAGTGAGATAATTTAAAAAAGTTTGAAGAATTTAAGGATTAATGCGTTCTTAATATCCCTCTATAGAAATTACAATGGTTTTGTAATTGTGTTTGTTTATAAATTTCAATATTTACTTTATTTTTTAATTATATTAATAATTTATTTTTTAAATAACAATGTTCTGAAATTGCACAAACAGATCTTTTTTTTTTTATTTGTCGAACTGCAATCAACTGACACGGATCTCGAATTCAAATAAGAGCAGCAATCACGATATATACATTATCTATCATTTTTAATGATCTGATCGCTAATTATCTACTTAGCGAATAGGATATATCGTTTCGACAATTTGCGGTTCGCGTTACCGCGATGCGTTTCACACAATGCGCCTAAGGGAAAATTATGTCACGCTTAATAAATATCCATATCCAATACGGGGCACGATAATATCAAATGTAGATTTGTCTTATTCAATTTCGAAGCGCGCGAGCTTGTATTAAAGATGAATATCAATTAAATGGCGGCGAAGGGAAATGTTTAATGTATGGCCAGGCGCGGCGCGAACACGCGTTACCATTTAATTTACGACGGGATCGCTCGCTTTGGACAGGATTGATTTATCAAAATCATACGGCGGTACGATCGATCGAATGTGTGTTAATGGCGATCGTGACTGAATTTAATTATCGTCTTAATAACCGAGCACGAACGTGACGATTAAGCGGCTGTATTGTTATCGACGTGGCGTTGCGTAAATTATTTAATCGCAGTAATAGAATTTTCAAATGCGACGATTAACGCCGGCAGTTAATTCGACGCAAATGCACCCTTTTACGCATACTGTTATTATCGTATGAACCCCATCAGAGACGCGCGCGGCCAGATAAGATCTGAGAATCGCAATTAAGAAATGCAAATCGCAAAACTATTCCCATTAAAACATTTATGCATTATAATCAATTGTATTTGAACAGCACGATTATAATTTGCCATATGGTGGCTAGTTAATTTATTTAAAAAAAAAATTGATAATTTATGCAGCTGAGCTTTAATCTCTAAAGATCATATGTTTTTTTTTTAAGAAGTGGATGCGTTAATATATTTAACTCAAAAGAATTTATATTTATTTCAAAAAAATTTCTACCTGCCACAAAAATTTCTGTCTTGCCACAAGGGACTTAAATTTTCGTAAAATCGGCTTCTGAGAAAATTTAATTATTTTTCTAGTTACACAAGAGACTTAAACTTTCGTAAAATCGCCTTCCAAGAAAACTTTATTATTTTTCTAGTTACTATATTATTGAATTTTCTAACGAAAAATTTTCTATGGAAATGTGAAGAAGAGTCAAGTTTTACTAAGCCGCATGTCGCTGTTCATCATTTTGCCAATACGATGCTGATTTAATTCGTTCGTAATTTCGATGCAAACTAACCTTGAAAGGGATATCCGCCAAAAATGGGCCTCATTCCGCTGGTGACGTCCATACCGGACGCGTTACGTTATCCGAGTGACACAATTCTCACACACACTGACAAGGGAAACTCCACTCTCGCCACTCTTGAGCCAGAAAGCGCTATGTCCTTTGCGCTCGCCACTCGTCTCAAAAGGAAAAGACTCTTCGCCGAGCCAAATCCAGAGGGAGGAGTGGTCGCGCGTTTTGGTCCCAGGTTCCAGGTAGACACGAATGGTGGGATCTCGCAAGAGAGAAAGAGAGAGCGAGAGAAAAGAGAGAAAAGCAGAACTGACTCTGCCGCACGGAAGGAACAAATAAAACGCAGCTCTCCGCGGTCTCCACGTGTAGGGGGTGAAAACGGTGTTTGGCGCCAAGTTGCCACGGTTGCCCTCGACGCACGGGGGAGGGCAACGTCGCGATCGGGCACGTTCCTGAGCCAGGAAACAAGAAAACGAATCGGCAAAGCACACGTTGCTTTCGTTACGAGGGGTACTGCGGCAATAACGTGTCAGCTGTGGGGTACCGTGTGTCCCGTGTGTCTCTCCCTCGAAAGAGAGAGCACCGAGGGGGGCTCGCGTCCCAACGTGAAGAAGCGGAGGGTAGAAGGGGGCTCCGTGATCTCTCTCGCTGGGACTCATGATACCAGTGGGGTCCCACTGCTGGCTACGCCCTGCCACGTGGTTGGCAAACGAATGCCGCACAATGGGCGGCTCTGCCCACGGGGCCGCCCACGGAACGTGTCGTCGCGGAGGATTGCATCTCGTGTGTACCGCTGCTACTGATATGTATGGTACGACGGGGACGATAACGCGGTAAGTCAAGTGATTGCCGGTCGTTAAGTAAATTTCGAATGGAACGCATTGTTTACGATGCAAATTTGAGTCTTAGACACAGTGGAATAATTCGTCATTCGTTAGAGATAATATATTCTTTTTATTGGTAATAAATTTAAGAATAAAATAATGAATCCTAAAACTCTTAATATCGTCTTTATTTGGGTTCCCTCAATTTTTTTCTGAGACACTTTTTTTACGTGACTTTTTCAATAAGTTATGCTTATTAAGTTACTGCCTACCATAAATATCTCGCAAAGGTATTACCGAACAATTATTCCTTGAGATTTTTTCTGATCCATGGATTTGAGAGCTTTTGGTTACGAAGAGCTTCCTGTTCGTCCTCGGAAATGCCGGTCGCCGCCGTCCAAAATGAAGAGATATTTATGACCTTTAGGGATAAAATAATGATGAACGTATAATGGGCCTAGTATAAATTTTTACAAAAGATTCACTTTATAAATGCCGTTCATATACCTGCTTGTAAATTTGCCTTCGTACGGTAGCGAAGACCTGGCAACTCGAGGTTTGTAAAGAGCGCCGGGGGGTCCCATGGGATTCGCCAGCTTAGAGCGGTATGAATTTCTTTCTGGAGGACTCTCGAAAATTCCTGTCGCTGCAACGAGCCCACCGTAGGTGGTTGCAAATATTGTGCGTTTCGTTTCATCGATTCAAGATTTACAGCTGATCAGCGAGACGCAACTTTAGACAAAATCAGAATGAACCTTGCCGGATTAGCCGAGAAATCAATTCATGCATGACTGATGTTAATAAAGATTAGAGAAGAATAGTTTAAAGGTACACAATGCGATGTTTATAAGTAGATTAAACTATAAAAGGAACAAAGTATCAGAAATCACGCATCTGTTGAGTGCAAGTTCTGTAACATGTAGTTCAAGGTTTTAGTGTAAATTTAATCAAATAAACCACATTCTAAACCATTACCAACAAATTCATGAAATAATATTTATGATGTATATTGTAATGTGTAGACTAAAAATATACAAGTTTCAAGAATAAAGATTGAGAGAATATACCTAAAATATCTGCAATGCATTTCTCCGAATAATCCTAGAAAAATATTTTCTTATATTTTAACATAATATTTTATTAGCGTTGTATATCTGACTATTTGGGTTAAAAACTTGGGTTGAAAACGATATCTTGGAACATTATTACTACCACCTGTCCTGTCCACTTCGACCATTAAGACATTTCTGAACTCGTCGATAATTTTTCGGGCCGATTATATCAGTGCAATTTCACGACAGGGAGCTGAAGAAATATCGCCTCTCCGCTTTTGCTCTAATCTATCGTTTCTTTCATCGTTACCGTGCCGTTAACACCAAGTTTGACAAATCCGATTGGATATGTGCTACCGATGGCAGGTTGGAAAAAATTCTTTTTGACAATTAGCCGACGGAACGGGGCGTGACATCGCGGAGAAAGAAGTGTTGCGAAGTCGCATTCGTTCCGTGCGTTTTCCGGGCGAAGGTAGACAAAGGCACGGATCGATAGTTCGACGCGACAGTATTTTTCGTATATTGTCTAGGAATCGGTAAAAGTCACTCGGACTATGGTCGAGTATCGCTGAACTAGTCGTCACATTGGGTTTCTCAGAAAAAAGTTTTCGACTCGATTGGTCCCCCGCGACAAGGTCGCACGAATGAAGAAGAGGATCGACGAGCGATGTCAGGTAGCACCCTGTAACGTGGAAAAAGTTGATTAGCCAATTTTGAAGTCTCATGAGAATCTTAGAATCGACCGAACTTGATCTTTGTCAAAAACTTTACGGCTTTACTTGTAGTGGTTGGCGTCTCGCCTAAAACCAAATCTGCAGCCGTGGGAACATTCGTTTTTCACTCCTCTTTCTTTATTTCCTCTAATACAATGATCCGGTACGTTTTAGGTCAGTTTGTAGCTAAAATATTAAATCCTTTGCATATAAACTGACAGAAAGTAGATTTCATAATATTTTTCCTTCCTTTCTTTTAAGAATCTTAAATTTTAATTTTTTTATATTCTAAATTCATCAACTAAAAAAATTTGCAATGCTAAATTTAATAAAAACCACAAAGAAAGATTTTATTTCTGTATGATGGACATATCATTTAGGTTTTAATGTTATCGTTACTATTGAAAACCATGGATACCGGAGAAGCATGTGTTTCTCAAACACACGCACGATCGATCAAGAGCCGATATTACAACAGATGTTGCACGTTAAAACTTTTATCTTCTACACTATAATTCGTGTCTGCGCGTAAGGAGAAAGCGCGAATTACCGCGCGGATAAGGAACGATGTTGTGGGCACAGCCGCTCAAATCGAACGCGAAGTTAGACCACTTGGCGCGGAGTTAAACCGTGAAATAAAACGATTCCGCTTCCGCCGGCGATTAGACATCGATCCTCGCAAGAAACACCTGTGCAGTCGCGTAATCACGGAACATATATACAAGCTAAGACACTTCTTCGCGTGCTCCAGAGACGCGGCCGAGGCGGCCGAGGAAAAGGCCGGGGCATTTAAGGCTCGACCGAAATAACGAAGAAAAGAAGAGAAAAGAAAAGAAAAGGGGAAGGCGGGGGACGAAAGAAAGAGAAAAGAAGAGAAGACAGGAAGATGAAGAGGAAGCGGTCAGCGGGAGAGGAAAGAGGCCGGAGCATTTAGGAGTTCCTCGCGGCGGCGTTCCTGCTGCAGTTCTCGATTTCCGAGGGCAGCGTCCACTAAACGGCCGCATTAAAAATTCTAATGGAGAAAGGGGGCAAAGGAGGGGTTCGCTGTGAGTCCCGTATCCCGGCTTTCTCACCTAGTTTAACATAACAACGGGGCCCGCGGTCTGGTGTAGAAAAGTCCGAAGAAATTCGTCCGTGTCCCCGTATACGTGCACGTTCACCGCGTGTACGTCGCGCCGCACACGTACGCGTTATACGTACGTGTGCCCGGGGTACGCGCGCCCCGGCTTTTGTGTATTGGTAATCGGTGCGGGGCCGCGCCGCGGGCGTCTTTGACAACGAGACTGATGTCGGCGTATCACTCATCAAGATTTATCGGGACTTAGACTAATTGCCGCTTTTAATAGAAATTCGTGCGCGCCGGGATCGACGGGACTCTGTCGGGACGAGTCGGACCCGGGGTAAAGGGGAGCCCCCGGGCCCCATCAAAGGGACGCCCCGAAATTGTTTTGCGTTTCTACGCTCGAATTCGAGTGGGTGGACGACGAGGGGGCGACGATCGATGACCTTCGAGCTATTTCTCTCTGGTAATTGAATTGGAATCTTATTAGGCGCCTCAAGTGTCTATGAGAGGTGTCGGCGCGGACACAATGAAGATGAACATTCATTTCCTGAATGAGATTCGGCGACCGATTCATATGAGAGATCGTAACATAAGTTAGCATAAGTTATAGGAGATCTGGATACATTACAATAAGTATTACAATATCAATCAGTTTGTAGAAATATTTAAGCAGCAAATGTCTTTAACTGATTTTTCTCATTTATTACAACTTCGAAGATTTATATATATCTATATTTTTCTGTTTATACACTTATTTTATTTTTACCTTCAATTTCAAATAATCTTAAAAATGATCATAGAAAGAGCGAGGACTTGCATTTCTCGAAGGAGTGTAAATAAATTACGGTCTCTACGATACCGCGGGCGAAAAAAACATATTAATTATGCATTATGTATAATACATCGGGGAAAGTGCGAGTCTTGTGTCTCCCTCCTGTGACGTTACCAGCTGAATAGACATTCACGAAAAACTGTAGTTTTAGTCCGGGTCCCCATGTCTTTCTTTAACCGCCTCGTTAGACTACCAAATGCTCCAAATATCTTCCTGATCACCTTATTGAGCGGATGAATACATCCTTTGCATAACTTTAGAATTGGGCCATTGCCGTCGGACGACCACCCGGCATTTAAGCCACGGAAGAAAGAGACGCATTTTTAAATGTCTTCCGCGAGCGCGACCAGAATTTATGCAGAATCCACTGTTTGCTGTGGTTGACGCATTCTCCACGACGGGGTAAATTATTGGAGATAGCCCGCGTGGTTCCTCGCTGTTCTCCAAGGGCGCGCATTCACAAGCTTCGACAGATCTTCGATAAAGAAATTATTCAATGACTCGCCAAAATTAAGAGATAATATAAATTTTGTTTAGACGCGATACTTGGAATATGTTTTGATGATTATCTGCTTGGATAATCTAAAGATTGTGATCTCAAAAATGCAACTTGCACTTAGAATATTATTTAATACATATTTTCAAAATATGGATTAATATGAAAATTCCAAATTATTAGATACTATTAGAGCTAAATTAACTGCTTGCGTTACGCTCGATTATTTTTAACATCACCACGCTGATTCACCAACAGGCGTTGAGTCAACCCATTTGAGAGCGCAAAATCATTAGCGTCAACGTAGCGGCATAATAATAAATAAATTTGCAGACACATTTGCCAAAGCGCTATAATTGACCGGGGCCTAGTCCGGATCCCTTTAGTGACCGTCCGATGACGACGAGCGTCTCGGAAACGCGGTTTTTTCTGCAGAAACTGCCGCACGGTGTAATGCGCGACGTCACATAATTTACGTAAAATTTGGCGATAAGTTCTCGCCGCAGAGGTGGCCGGATTCGAGGCGCGGCACCTTTGAGGGAATTAGTCTTATTGGGCACAAAATTGGAACAGAGGGCCCCCTGACCTCGCCTCGCATAGGATACACGGTCCATGCGGCCGTATGGGGGCCCATAAGGCTCACGGCTCGTGGGGCCAGACGAGAGAGGTCCGCTCGCGTATAACGAGCTGAATTATGTTCATACGGGCGTGCTCGCTGCCCTGACATTTTTGAGAGACGCATAGTTCGCAAGCAGGCCTACGAACGAGCCTACCGCACACATAGGATGCTTCTTTCGCCTCTCGTCTACGCCTCCCCCTTTCTCGCTTCTTTTCCTTTCCTTTCGACCTTCTAAAGAGTACGCGAGGAACACCCACAATATTGGCCACGACGAGACGCATGATCGATAGATCCCTCGACTCCGAGACCATCTGCGAGAATTTTCTCGCTTTCGTGAGAGATCATAGACGCTGAGTACCCCGCAGTTTCCGAGTGTCTCCTGAGACTTTGTAACAAGAACCACGTCATTTGTCAACGCTATAATTTAGACGTCGAGCTTCCGTACTTTGGTATTTTAATTTCGATTTTATAGCGGAAAGAATACTCGCAATTTTTTCATGAAAATACACGCGAGTTTCATAATAATTTAGCGTTGCGCGCACAAATTCTTTAATAGATCAGTAACGAAATACGTGATAAAAAATTCATTTTTATTTGACTTTAGTTTATAAAGCGATCGGCGAGATTTGAGATCTAAGTAACAAAGTGGAATTTCCGCGCGCGTCTTGCATTACGATCCTAGAGGGTTCGAAGAATATTTACAGCACGAAGTGCGGCAAAAACGAGAGTGCTTTATGAAGCTTTCGCAATCACGCGAGTAGACTGATGTGGCGCCAGTCCAAGAGGTCGACTTGGACTCCACCGGCAGCGGTAGTAACGTTCCTCGCAACGTAAATCCGTAATACGCAATGGGTATTCGGTTTCGCGCGTAACTTACGCACGCTGAAATACGCGACGACCCTTGACATCCCGTACATTTTGCGATTGTGCGAGAATCCCCATCTTATTTCGCAAAAACCACCCGTGCGATTCTTGACATTCTCTATAGCGTTTATTGTTGTTAAAGATGGTGCTTGGACGATCCGTTAATCATCAAAATGAAAATGCGTCTTCCTTTCTCTCCTTCCGCGTTTCGTATAATTCTATTTGATGCCTGATATTTTTATTTTGCAGCGCGTTGCAGCCAGCGTTTCCTCGTAACTATGATATATTTCCGAGAGAGCGTCCGAAATATAACTCGGTGCTAAGTTTCGCGCGCTTGCACGCGTCCGCTCGGTCGCTCCGGCCAGGAGAAGGGAGGAGAAAGCCCTTATGAGTAAAAGAAACAAGAAAGGGAAACAGTAATATGGCATATCGGCGTACACACGTGGCTATAAAGGTACTTCGGTAATGGGCTCGACCCGGCCCGACAAAGGGCTTTATTTAAATAACTCGCGGCAAGCGCGACGGACCATTCTCAAATCCGGGGACGTGCGAGCGCTCGCGTCTCGCTGTTACTTGAGCGCGTTTATTCCCCTGAGCACCCCGTGCGATAATAAAGCGGCCCACTTCTCTCCTTCCCCCTCCCCTCTCGGCCGAGTTCCCTCGCGCCTTGGCGGGGCCCATCAGTCTCGGGTCCCGCGCCCGTAAAGCGTCGATCAGGAGTTAATTGACGGATTTCAATCTTTCCGGCAGCGACGTGCGCGAGATAAGCCGACGTGGATCGACTTTGAGAACGGCGGTGTGCAAAATGAAAAGTAAGGCGATATAGTGCTCTCTCTCCGTATGAAATACAGACGATGAAAAACGAATTGTTGTATCTATTTAGCGAATAAAAATTAAGAAATTATTGTTACTATAATGAAAAAAATTCTAGTTAAAAACGGATGAATCAGAAAAATTTTGTAGGATTGATCAAATATTCTAGTTATTATAATAGGAATTCTGGTTATTATAAGTTATAAAATATTGAGTTCTATTATAATAACCAATATGTTTAATCAATTCTACAAGATTTTCTGATTCGTCCGTTTTCAACCAGAATTTTTTTCAGTGTATGCTTGTCTATCATCTTGTAGTATAAAGCATGATAAAGAGTATAATTCAAAAAATATACAGTGAAGATAATTCTCACACATGTTTCACATATAGATTTTCGCGTATAAATACAATTTTTCTTCCAAATATCAACTGCAGTTTATGTCACATCATCATTAATAAGTAACGAAAATTGTACACATTTTTCAAATTTAGAAATATAAATTGAAATAATTTTCTCCAGTATGATATTTGTACGGATATCGGCATCGTGTTGTTTTATTCGGAAAATGCAATTGCAGAATAAATTCTTGGGATACCGGTATTCGGCATTTGTCGCGCGTACCGAAACGAAGTAATCCTAAACGATTGGTGCCCCGAGGGTGCGGCGGGACGGGGACAGAGGCAGTCTAATGAAAGGCACGCGCAGTCTGACGGGCCCGGCGTGAGAATAAAATAATTAGCTGAGCTGTGCCCTCTCCTCGCGTCGAGACGAGAGGAGACGGAACGGGACGAGACGAGACGAAACGAGACGAGAGGAGAGGAGATGAGACGAGACGAGCGGCCGCTCGTCTCTCCCGCGCAATCCTTTCTCGCGTTCTCGTCGGGCCCGGAGCCCGAACGAGAGTGTCGAGTGGGACGGAACGAGGTGGAAGTGCCAGGGCGAAGGGAGATGACTGGCTCGGCCAGGTGGTCGTAAAGCCTTAGAATGATGCTCTAATAAATCCCACTGAAAAATTGCGACGCCTCGAGGGCTCGCCGAGAAGTTTCTTCTTCTCTTCCTCGACCGCCTTCCTTCTGCCTCTCCTTTTCCTCCTTCTCCACCTCCGCCTCCGCCTTCGCCTCGTCTTCCCTTGCATCACCGAGGTGGCTCCGAGATCCGAGAGGAACCTCGAGAGGACGACGACGCGATGCAGTCTGTTTAGCCGTTCCGCGTATCCGTTCTCGTGACTTTAATGTCTCGACGAGGAACACGTTAGGGATGAGTTGTGCGAAAGCGGCCGCGATCGAGGATCGCTTAGCTGTCGGCGGAAACAAGGAGCCGTCGCTTCGTCTGGGTCCTTCGATAGCTCTCGGAAGCGATGAACATGTCGGGGAATCCGAGACGAATTGATGGGGGTTGCACCGCAAAGCTGGATGGCGATGGGAAAAATAAGTTCGTCTCTTCGAACGTTGGCAAAGGAGTATATTTTACTAGAATGGTCCTGTATTGTTACGACAATATCTTACAAAAATAACCTAGAGACTATGAGACTTTAAAATTGCAGTTCTTCAGGTCGATACGTTATAAACATTTCGAGTTAGAGAAAGGTTCTAAATTTATTTTTATTCTTTTGCCTTAATTAAAGGAGAATTTCTTGATTAAACAGGAACAAACTTGGTTGCTACGCAAAAATTATTAATATCTAACTGAAGTAGATTGCATCTTAATTATACAGAACTATTAAGAGAGAAAGAGAGACAGCAAGAATGTTATTTTCCGTGATGAATATTTATTCGAGGCACTGCAACGGCGTAATCACGAAATTCTAATGAAAAAAGAATAAGAAAAGCGGCTAATTGCAAAAGCAACGAGGTGCAACGGAGCATACGAGTGCGAGACCTAAATATTAAACCCAATAAAAATCCTGGGATTAAAGTCGCCCAAGTAAACACTTCTAGAGAAGTTCCTGTGCTATGAACTTTCTTTTGTTTTCACCTTGCGCAAAAATACTTAAGCGACATTATCATCCGATATAAAAAAAATAACGTTAAAGTATTTCTACGAATAAACAATAACTTAGGTATTCGGTTAGAAAGAAACGTTGAGTGACATGTAATTTTCTGTTGCTCGTAGAAATCTACGCGGCAAGAAATTTGGTGAAACAGTCGTAACCAATGTTTTATATTGTCGAAGTCTTTGAAGGAGTTGATGACTTCTCATCGCTTTTACGTCTCTCTTGTATTTCCCCGCGGTTCTTCCAGAACTATGCGGATACTGTCTTTACGAGCGGACGTATGCATTTGCGAGGGAGGTTGCATCGCGAGTTGTTCCTCCATGTAATATGCGCGTTGCGGCTTTACGCACTGCCTTTTCCAGCGGCGATGGCGGGCGGCGTCTTTGTGCCTCGGCCGCACGTTTCGGTCGATATCCATCCGATATTGCCGCGCGGCAGCGTGCGCCCGCCGATGTAATCGATCGTTTCTCGCTTTACTCGAATCACGCCGATTAAATCTCGCCGCTTACGCGGCGCTCGGCAGCGTCCGAGACCGTTTCGCAAGGCGGCGATGCGAATGCATTCTCATTAAAATCGGCGAATTATATGTTCGATCAACTAGACAGGATTCGGCTCGGAACTGGAACGGTCGTTGGCAGGATCTGTAATTTTCTAATTACGCGTATGACGATACCGACCAATTTAATTGAGGATGTTAATCATCAAATTTTATATCAGACTTAATTCTGTATTGAAAGTAATGGTTGCGCTTGCAGTTATCAAGGATTGCAATGTGGAAAATAAACATCTGGAGGCCATTACTTAATGAGATTTACGAGTTTTCCATTTTAAAACTGTATGTCTTTCTCTCTAGAAGAATAATTGTTAATTGATTATTCACAGTACTCTAATAATTAATAATCGTTATAAAAAATTATATTTGATCAAACTTTACATTTTTATTTATCTTATTCCGCGGTTCTCGGCGGTGGGAGAGTAGAAGGAGCATCGTTTTATACTTTCAATTTTTTGCTATTTTATTCTTCACCGTCTCAAAGCCAACCTAGCTCTATTTCCTTCCTACGCCTATATTTCATTCCTTGTAATTTGTTTTCCCTTTCTTCAGAGACGTTAAGCTGCGATCTACAGAATTATACATCCGATCATCCACCACCCGCATCGAGACGACTCGTGCCCCGCTTCCGCGCTCTCACATCCATCCAACGGCGCTGCGAAGACTCCTGATCCTTTATGTACACGAGCCAAGTCGATCTCTTTGACCACACAACGTAGGACGCGAATGTAAAAAGGATCCCGCGCGGCGGAATCCATCGTGGTCCCAAGTTTCCGATTTCGTCACAGTCCGCTTGCTGCGTGAACACGGATTGGACGCGGCCCGGTGTCGCCCGCTCGCGACTTCGTCCTATTTACCGATTATTCGCCGTGTCCTCCCTATCGGGAGCCCGTGAGAGACCCCGCCGCCGCCGCCGACGATGATTTCTCTGGTGACTGGCAGCTGGTGCTGGTGGTCCGTTGCGAATCTGGCCCCGGGACCCGATTCGAACGACTCGAGAATGGTCCCAGAGTGAACGACGAGCTCTTCTGGGACTTGCCGTGGATATCAAACGCCGATGATCGAAGAGATCTGTCGAGGGAATCGTTCTGAAATAGGACCTCATCTCGTATGAGTACTTGAGAGAAAATCGCGAGAAAATCTTTCGATTTTGAGAGTTCTAGAGAGTTTAAGATGATTCGGTAGTTTTTTCGAAACGATATCGGATACACAGTTTTTCGGTTTTTCCTGTCTCATTGGATATTGTTTTTGCAAACACTTGCAAACCAATATCGATTTCAGGTATATACAAAGTCGGCTCCTGGGGAGAAATAATACTTTAATAGAGAAAATATTTGCTCAGAAAGTCGTAGTGACATTTGACGAGACGACAAAAGAGATTAAAAGATAAATGTTACAGGAAAACTCGACTTTAGAGATCGAAATCCTTACTCTGACCCCCTAGTAAGATAATGCATTTTAATACCTTTAGGATTCTACTGGATAAGCCACGTTAAGCTGACACTAACACTTTTACTCTTTAACTTGCATAATAACCAGAATTTTTCTATGTGTATGGTTCTTTCTTAAAAATTGTTTATTTGTCACTTGATCTCAGGAACAAAATGTAATACAATTCTGCCAGTTTTACTGTTAGAAACCTTTTTCATACGACGAGAAAAATATTATATTTCTGGATATGAAAGTTTTTAAAAATATATTGGTAGTAATTTAAATGTAAAACACATTTAAAATTGTAAAATTAAAAATTTTTCAGTTAAAAATTCTTGTCTCAGAACGTTCAATATAGTATACAAAATTTATTAATGATATAAAAACAATAATATATTATGAATAAAATAATTTCTACATACTTTTCAATTAAATTTAGAAAGTTAGCTTAAAATTTGGTTTATATCACTTGTAATTATTAAGCTTTAGAAATGTATTTTCTAAACGAGTCCGCGTATTTGATATCAAAAGCGATTAGAGAGCAAATAAACTTAACGTTATTTTATAAAGTCGAATTTATTTGTAACTTTTTATTATTCTGCCAGACATAAATATTCTCGTTAAATTATTGCCAAAAGTGACACACCCTGAACAAGCATATCACGACGGATCAGCATATTCAACGGATCAGGCGGTCGATTCACGCGCGTATGCTTAACGAGGAATGTCGAATTCCCCGTGTCCACGTCTATATCATCGCCATAACCAAACGAAACTAATCCAGTTGGACCGTTTTAACTACCCTAACTAAACGCGCGATGTTACCGTGTCAGCGTTTAGCTATGGACGCTTCCACAGATTTTTCCCGCACGCACTTACACACCTCAATTTGCGCGTGCCCGCACGAGTTTGTGTGTGCCTGTGTGCACGGCTTTCCACGTAGTTCGCGCGAACATCCAGTCAGGGTGGTCTTCGTTTTCGACGACGAGCTTCGTTTTCAGGGGGCTGAAAAGTGCGCCTTGGCTCGGTCAGAACCGCTTTTTCAACCCTCGGCTTCTGCACGCTTAAATCATATTTGTACGCTCGATTCGTACGCACCGGGTTTGGGAACGAAGACAGGGGCTTCGGAGAGGATCGGGGTGGGGAGCTCTTTTGACTCGGTCTTTAACCGACCAACGCTGCGAGGCAAGACTTTACGCTTTCGTTACAGATTGTTGGATCTTGACACCATAGTCTCTTGTCGACAATGCCACTCTACCGAAAAAAATGCGAGAAAAATACCGAACAAAGAGAAGGTAGCACTTTCTGGAATAATTAAAACAATAAGACGCCTGTCTTATGGATGTCCAACTGATACCATCTAAAATAAATGACTTATGTACTGATTTACATTATTTTCCACTGAATGACTAAATTGTATTTACAAATCATTACCATCTTCTACGACCACCAACATCGAATCTTCATAAGTTAATGAAGCTTAAATTTCCAAACCCTCGGATACCAAACAGATTTCCGACAGATGCGGCAGTAATACCCGTTTCTGTTTTCCGAGTTGTTTTATGGCTACCGTATGTAAATATAATAATTTTTTGTAATTATTAATTTTCTTTCACAAGTTTGAATTAATTTTTGTAATATATTTCTAATAATACGCGATGCTTTTAATGTGTTTTTAAATATATATGTTACTTATTTGTTAAATAATAATATTAATTGATTTGTTGAAAAAATTTTTCATTGATTGCATTTTTCTGAATTTGTGTGTCGTCTTTGGCCTTTAAGCACGCTTCTGTCAGTGATACATAAATAAATATTTGTGATTTATAAAAATTAAATTTGTTTAGAAAAACTTCCAATAATTTTGGTTTTAGATTTAAAATAATCTATTATAATCACGAATAAGTGCGGTATTTTTAAAGCAAGGATTAAAGCGGGCCGTTCTTTGACATAGGTGTATATATTCCGTACTCTTCAGAGAGACCACCTAGAATATTATGAAAACTTACCTAGAATGTGATCAACTGTCAACAAGCAAATTCACTCGAGTGGTATTGGAACTAAAGATGTTATCATGTCGAAAGTAAATCCCGTCAAAATATATTGTAATATTGACAGTTCTGAATTTTGTGATCTGCTCTCAGTGACATCGGTAACAAAACGTTAGAAAATTCTAGCCTTTTCGCTAAGAAGATTACTAGAATTGATGCGTAAAATTCTGAAATCACATGCCTTATTTTGTTTGTGGAACAATCTTTTTTTCGGCGAGAAATCCACACCACTTTTTATATGTAATGAAAGAGATTAGATACCCTTGTCAAAATTGTAGTGACATGGGCTACGATTGTAGTAATTTCCAAAGCCAAACAATAATTTCCAAAAGCCAAAAACGAAAAAGTGGGGACTTTTGAAAAATCTTATATTTAGTATAAAACATTATTATATATAAAGAAACAAACTTATCGAAAATATTTATTTTTATATATTTAAAAAATATTAATCTACAGATACATGAAATTTCTTCATTAATTTACTTACTCCATTTTTAAGTTATACAATCATAAATTAACAACGATATCTATATCAGTAAAGATACAATCTACTACTCAAGACACAACCTATCAAAATCCGAATGAGTCGTTATGTAAGCATTGGATTGACATGTTATTCTACACAATTCTTAATGGTAGCAATATTGCTTTAGATGCGAATTAAATTAGCACCGGCTCATAAGCCTAGAGATAGAGATCGAGCGTGCGACGGAACGCCCCAAGTGGCGGCAGCTAGATAAAAAGGCCGTTTGTGACGTAATAACCGACGTGGCCAATCTAATTTCACGTGAAGATCCGATCGGCGCCGCATAATTGACCTAATCAAATTCTCCGTTGCAGGTCGCCGGCCGAAAAGCGTAAAAGCATCGACGTCAACTGGTGTAAGTAAGCATGTCATCACGCGTTACGAACTTAGTTCTGCTCAAAAGACTTGGGAACCCTCTCCATTTCCCCTGATTCTCAAGCGCGTTGCGACCAGGATCAGAAGAATCGAGGATCTTCGGAGCTATCGAAGTATGTATTGGGATGTGCAAGATTTCTCTCGCAACAAAATTGAGACAAAATGGCGTGAATATGATCATTGCGAAGGAAAGAAATTTTGCTAATATGGCTACATTACTGTTACAAAATCAAAGTTGCATGATTTGACAATTGCTGTAACTAGATCAAATATTTATAGAGTTTACATTCAATTCCAAAGCTACTGATATTAATATCAACATATTCATACGATATTCTGCGATATTTTTATTCTCGTTTTATTTCGAATATTTATATTGCTTGTGATATAAACGAATAATAACAATTGCAAGTGTCATAGTCATATATTATATCGTGGATTCGGAGATGCGTAAACATCGCTTCTTCGGACACGGAGTTCGCCAAGCGCGGCCATGGCTGCTCGCGATGAGGAGCGCACACCTTGGTACCCCGTGCGAGAACAACGCGGATCTACGGGGGTCCTGGTTAGGGGAACCTTAGACGCGTATACGCTGATCGCTTTGCAAAAGATCCATAAACGCGGCGTGATGCGCGACCAATCAACGCGGCGTGGCCAGCTGCCGTGTGGGTAACGCCGACTGAATCGGCATGAAGCCCCGGTTCATTCATCAAAGCCCTGGTTACAGCAGCAGCAGCAGCAGCCCCCGAAAAACTTCCCCCCTCGATACTCTTCGACCTTCGCGTGTCCCCTCGGCGCCATTTCGAAATACGTTGAAACGCCCCTCGACAACCAGGCTCAGTCGAACATTTCTTATCTGTTCTTAATGAATTTCATGAGCTTTAATCTCAGAAATTTGATAGCGATCGAAAAATGATACGGATAACAAGCGATATTGTTTATTAATTGAGAGATAATTTTTATTCTTATATAAGGAAACAACCCTATATTTTTGCGCACGGCAATAAACCATCTCATTTTCCTCTCTTTAGTTATTAAATATTATTAGCTTCACATTCAGTACGCGAATATTCAATATGCGAAAGGTGCAATCGCTGCCGATTAATAAATCTTCAACATAACGATACAATGGATGCATCAGTAACAACCATCGTTAAAAAGTGTCATCTCACATTCAAATGAATGACCTCGACGATAAATCGGGGCAAGGGTCTCCGCATATCAAAGGTGTGCTTTCCGAACGCTGTCAATTCGAGATCGTCGTTAAATTCGCAACACCATGATGCCGGCGCGGCCACGATGTATTCTCATAGTTCTCCCCGACATGACTTCGCTAGGACGCGAAATGGGCGAGCATGCAACTGCTGCTCGCTTACAGTCGCACGAACGGGCGGCACGCACGTACGCACGCAAGCATCCCCCACGCGGGATTTGCACGGCTTTCATTGGCTCGGTTAAGTTTGATTAATCTATTCGGTCGCACCATTGTTCGAAACGCGGCGGGCAATCCCATTGGTTGAAAAGGGCCGACGATGCACCGCACGGGGGGCTGCATTGCCATTAAGGGGGAGCAGCCATCATGTCCGCGTGAACTGGTTCTGTGTGTTTTTCGCTTGTCCCATCTCATTTCCGACGATAGTCGGCACTTCGTTTGCGCGGAGTAGAACTAAAAAAAGAAAAAAACATATAGCGACAAAGTAATAAAAAAAATAATCCGACAATGGCAAACAGCTGTCCAGAATTCTTCTTATTAAACAAAGTAAAAGAGTCTTCACGTTATATTTTTTAAACTATAATAATATTCAATTTCACTACGTAATGACATAATATTTTTTTAATCGATGTCTTAAATGCGCAAGAAAGTATATTTTTTGGCATAAACCATTATTATTGCTTAAATTCCAGTGATATTATTAAGTTTAATGGCTGAAGCGATAAAACAGTTCTAGAAATTACAATTTCAAGACGCTGTGCGTTAGAAAACGCTTTGGGTAATGACGTAAAGCGGTTGTAGCAGAGTGAAAGGATTTTGCATCATCGAACGATTAGCTCCTGCGTGGAATTTCCGCAATGCCGTTGTATCACCATTGAGACAGTTAATGAGAGCAATTACGCCCGAGAAGCAATGCTCGGGGTGTCAGAAACATTTTGTTTTGCCACTTCGTCCTCTTTACTTAACAGAGCTGCACTTGATATTCGAAACGTTAGGTAACACCAGTAATTCCAGTAAGTAATAATTAATGGTAATTACGTAGAAATTTATAACATATAGTCCAGCAAATGCATCTGTCGGAAGAAAATCGCATTAGCCGTTTTATGTCGCATAAAGCGACTTTATACTGTGAAAAATATATGTCTCGGATATGCATCGCGGCGCATATAGGCTGAAGTCACGCAATGTACGCGCACGCACGGATTGGCCGTAAGGACACCCTCAGATTTCCGTCGTGAGGGTGCGGTTTGAGTCTGGGAGGTCGTCACACTTATCAGCTTTGCAGTTGCCGGTACATCTGTTCTGGTTACCGTACAGGAAAACTCAACGAAGAGCGAAGATTGATTTAAAAACTATGATAAAATTTAAAAAAAGAATTAAAAAATAAGTTATTTAAAAAATAATCGAAAGATATAGATTCTTAAACTTGCAATGTATATCTTTTGTGAAAAGATTATTATTCATTGCAACGTTTAATTTTATCATACTTTATTTAATTTATCTAACTTTAAAAAAGAATTTTAAAAAATAATTTCTTCAAAATTACTTGTCACAAAAGTAACTAACATCAAGTTATTTTACAAAAACAGTTTTTTTGTTTTGATTAATAGATACAAATAATTACAAATTATTCTGGACAAAAAGTTTATCGAATAAAAGTATGCTGAATGCCAAGTTAGAAATGCATTTTATGATGAAAGTTCTCACGAAAATACGTGACCACGCCGTTTTTTTGTACTAGTCCTTGACCTACCACATCGCTATTGGGGCCAGAGCAATTTAGGAGCAACAGATTGGGGGAAGATATTTGGTTGGATTGGCGACGAGAGAAAGGCAAGCGATGTCAAAGAAGCCGCTCTTGAAGCAACCCTAGTACCGCGCTTACGGGGGTTGGAATATGGGCGGAGATCACTGAATAGCGAATTACACACGGAGGCAGGCAAGCGATACGTGAGGTCCAGAAAAAGCATCGTGTGACATGGCTCGAACTTTTAGACATCAAATTTTGTGATATTTCTTTTGCTGTTCGTTGATCAAAATCAATTTTATATTACATGGATTTCGACGATAGTCGAAATACCAGACAGAAACGTAAGATAATTATTAATTCGTATAGCTCTCAAAAATCTAATTTATTTAATAATAATAATTTAGGACAATTTTTTAAAAATATATTCTTTTTAACATGTCTTCTCTCCATTCACATTTAAAATTGTTCACATATGTATGTAAGAGTCAACAAACAAGGCGATATTAAGAAAAATTGATATCAAATATAATTTTTTCTTCTATTTTCTCTCGCCTTTCGAATTATATGTTTAAGAAATTATTTCAAATTACAAACTCAAATTTGTCAAAAATAATCTCATAATATTACTGTTGGAACGATAAATGTAACTATAAACTAACGCAAATTCGTGATGAAAATGTTTGTCTAAATAAATCGGGCGTACGGAAATGGTAAGCCACACGTACGGTATATCCGTAAACATGGTCACTCAATGAGATACGAAGGGTTAGAAGTCGGTAAGGGCGAATCTTCGTGCAGTGGTACTTTTGTATCCCGCTTGGATCCTGCTGGCCAGGCCAGTACAAGAGAGAAAGAAAGAGAGAATGAAACGACCACCTACTTCGTCGACACAATGGGGCACAAATGCGTGGCGACAGGACCCGTAGATATACGGCAGGCTGATTGCTCGTTGTCACTGTTGCGCCCGATTGTCGGCTCTTCGGGGACCGCCGAACCCTCTGCCGGTCGCGCACTGTTTCCTGACGACGGGCTTGTGATCAACGACGAGTTCGCGGGGGCGGCTGAAAACCAGGAGACAAGCCTGACGATTCGGGACCGATCGCGAATTATGCACGCATCGCTTTTTAGGCTGGTCGTTTCCTTAAATATGACCCATGAGTACGTAATAAAGAGGAGAAGATAACTGTAACTTATTACATATTTTAAAAGTCAACACAAATCTGCTTTCAATTATACAAACTTTCGATCTTATTCAATATTAAGAATAATAATTAAATATGCACTTACCTTGCGAGCGAATCATAAAAAAATTACCAGTGTATTGGAAGGACACGATAAATATTTTCCGCATAATCCATTTATTTATATAACGTTGCATTATACAAGGATATAACCAGCACGTTATGTGCGATATATACAATAATTCAACTGGCCAATTGGATAACTTGTGGGGTAGGGTCACAACATCGATTGTAATAGGAATATTTTTATCAGTAACTTTCTTACGACTCAATACGATCTACGTATAAATATGTACAGCTTTATCCATAAAATAAAGTGACATGAGTTATACATGAATATATATAATAATATAAATAATATACATATATAATAACATTATACATACATATTATCTATATTATTAATTATAATGTATATATATATTATCTATATTACATAATATAATAATATATATAATAATATTATAGATAATATATATAATATTTATAAATAGCATTATTATATTATTACTATAGTAAGGCAATTCTTAAGGCGGTAAAGCAACCAAGGCATCATTGTTGTACAACTGCCAAGTGCTAATCACTTTAACGAATAAATCTTCGTAATTACGACACTTCTCGGAAGTTGGTGAGCGGCTTACCTACGTCTATGCGTACGACTTAAACGTGAGTTTAACTCTATCATAAATATGCAGTAGCTTCGACGTGGAAAAGTTTACGCATATTATCTATAAAGCGTTTTAGATTTTTATATACAGTCGCTTTGCGTCTTACGCATAAATTACCGATTACATATTCATAAATAAAAAAAACTCTTCTGTCCAAATTTCGAAGACTATACAACACATTTTACATCTATTTCAATTGGAAATTCTATTCTATTCTATTCTAGAAACGTTATTGCGATAAAGTCCTCGTTGAAAGAATATTTTTTGAATTTTATAAAACAATAAAAGTAACAACGCAAGCAATTTAACAATAAAAATTAAGAGACGCGTATTTTTATGAAATACAAGAAATCTTTTTAAAAATGCAAATATTTTTACCAATTCAAATCTAGCCTCGGAAAAAAAACAGGATAAATAACAATAACGATTTTTTAAGCCGTCTCCTTCTGTAATTACATGTAATTGGTGTGCGCGATTGTCTCTCGTAGTTAAATTCAGTGAATTCTTCCGCAAACCTGAGAATCGATGCCGCCCAAGTACGGATATCCGCTCTTCGCCTCGCTAGGGCTGTGCGGAGTTACATGAGGTGCCATCCCCGTCGAAACTGGCACTCCGGAGGAGGATGCACCACTTTGCACCATGCAGGCACTCATGTTGGACCCAGTCGGGCTGACGCTGCCCCCCAGACTGCCCAGATTTAAATTGGTGGAAGTCAGATTGGAGGCAAGGTTGCTGCTGCCGTAATGGGAGGCGTTGAACAATCTGCAACAAGCGAAAGCGACTGTCTACTTACAAGGAAATAAATAAGAACATGAGAATGATAAAATAAAATTTATATCAATTATTGATTTTTGTAGAGTTGTTATAAACATATTTTATATGACGCAAAATTCATGTTTAGTAAATAATAAAAAAAAAATCTTGTATTAATACAATGACTTGAAGCTAAAAATTTCTTTCTCTGAGTAACATAAATCACGTAAATTATGAAATAATGTTATTAGATTCTTATATAATTATTATGCGGTTCTATTAACAATGCAAAAATATATGCAACTTTCAATCTTAATTTTAAAAAGGCCTGGGAAAACTCTTTTATTAAAATTGTGAAATTGTGAATATAAAGTAACAATCGACAAGCTCATTAAATATTGATAATAAAAGGAATATTCTCTCTCACGAGCATATATCAATCGCCCCTTAAGAAAAATACATTACTCGCCAATATTCACAATTATATCTGCGTTCGACATCTTTGAATATAAATTAACTATTGTACATGCACATGTATACGCGGACACGTGGGGAGTTATGCTGCGATACGATGAAATGAGTCGCACAATGGTGAAAGGTGTCCACAAGTGGTAATACGAAAATGAAATTCCGGCCGTGTGGTTCTCTCAAAGTGGTTACTGCCGTTTGCAAGGCGATACCGAACTCATGCACGCTCTGCGAATCGGTTAGGGCGTGTCGAGGGCGACGGCGGCCGATTTCCAAACACCATCGCGGCCCTTTGAGCATTCCGATACACTAGTGTGATTAAAGATCTCAAATCGTTGTCCCTTGAGTATTGTCCCTTCGCCTTTTTGCTCTTATTATAATATCGTTATTTTTCAAACTTAGAAATTAGAAAATAACTCTAGTATTTCAACATGAATAAATGAACAGAAGAAACTTGGTAGTAAAGTCAGTCGCATCTTTTAGTACATTGAGAGGAACAGATTTAGACTTTTGATAGTATAAATTATATTAAAAGAATTACATTAACAAGTTGGTGACACATGAAGGAAAAACGATTGGTAGTAAGAAATGAAAGTATACAAAGTCCAGAGCCATAGGAAATCAATTCTTAATTAAAATAAACTTGAAATGCATATCGATATTTTCGGGCGATTAAAGCGTACGATTGTAAAACGAAGTCGGCCCTTTGAGCGTTTCGCCATGACGCTTTAAGCACCCTAAATCCCGTCAGTGTTGGGCCTAGTTCGCACTATAACTTTATTTCTTTCCCCTCTTTTTTATTTAAAAGGTAGCGCGACATTTCTGGCGGAAGCCGCGCGATTTATCGACCATACTCCGCCCTACGAATCTATTTTCATGCAGAAGAATATCTCCCTATCCGCTCACAAATCAAATTTTTTTCTATGGTCGCGTTAACGAATTCTTAAGAATTTAGAGGCGACCGAAATTTACAGCTCGCGATTCTCCGGAATTAAAATCGGCCGTCAAATAAAATATGAAACTTTCATTAAATATTCTTTCAGGACAAGCCGACTTGGAGTTTCTTCCTGTATCATTAGAGAAATTCAAAAAACCATTAATTTTTTTCACTGCATAAAGAACTTTTGACTATTCGAGAGTGAAACTTGTTTTGATTTTTTGACCAGTGTTAAGATGACTTGCAATTTTTTTTCTATACCTCCTGCTAATAGTTTCCATTTTATTTGAATATGAAATATTTTTCAGTAGTAAGTATCAATATTCATCTTTTTCCTACTGAGAAATACACCATTAGCAGGACTCATGAATTTCCGACGCCTGAGGATACATTAGCCGAAACTACACATTTCCGGGTGTCGGGACTTGTCTTTTTCTTCCCAGAATGGAATGCATTGTTAACGTGACTCATAGCAGTTCCATGACAATCCGTAGTGTCTGTGCTTGTCTAAACGTGAAATGGCAAAAACGGCGACAACCATCGACAGCAACGAAATCGTTCGCTCGGACTGACTTGAGAGAGCCGACCACGAAGAGCGACCCCCCACGAGGTAGGCTGACGCTCCACCGGGGGTCCACCGAGTATTATCCCGGATGTTTAAAACCGGCGAAGCTCCGCTCTGCGCACCACGTGATGGCTCGGCACGGTGAGCCAGCCCGTTGTTGTACAGAGCCCGAAGGGGCCCCAAGCGAGACAGTAAGCTCGGAACATCGCCGCGAGAAAGATGCGCGCGCGGCAACGCGCGGAGATAAAGACGGCGAAGCCGGGGTGTTTCGAACAATTAATTCAGCCATTGTGGCGTAATAACAGGTTGCTCCGGTGGCCGGGTTGCTACAGTGTGTTGTTACACGCCGAGCGGACGAGCCGATTCACTTGAGCAGAGAGATAGAAAGAGAGGGAAAGAGGAAAGCGAGAGGGAAAGGGACGGTGAGCACGGTGGACGAGGAAGCGGGAGAAAGAGAGCCAACGGGGCCCTGCCGACACGTTTTCTGTGTGGTCCTCAATTATGTTGCTTCTTGGGCCTCCGTAATGAAACGCTACCGGCTAATAATCCAACCCGGGTCTTGATCCTTCGACGCAGGGTGTACGTACCTGCGCCGTGATCCAGCTTTAACCGATCGCGGCAGCGCCGCGAGGTAGCGACGATCGATCGCGGATAATCGTTGCGGGGGTGTTTACGGACGAGAGATACCGCGTTCGATTACGTATCCACGTGACTTCGGATCACTCGAGAAACGAATAGTTATCGAATTTTATCTGTTAATAATAAGGACGAAATAATAATAAAATTAAACTTTATTTCAAATAAAACTTTTTGCGTAAATTAATCGCCAAGATCTAAGGAATGTAAAACTGCAAGCGATAATGTGGTTAAGTTTTTGTATTAGGAAGACGAGAAACGAAAGGAAGGAATTCAAAAAATCTTAAAGACTGTCTAATGGAATAATGGAATAATGAAGGATCCCGAAAAGAGATTCGTGACACACGGAAGATTGGCATGAGGAACTGGTTATTAAATCAGTAGCGATTTTCGTGCTGATTGACATTGTGCCGTTAACGCGGCTCTCTCCTTTCTGTCTGGTCTACTTACAAAACGGGTATTTTGATAAACACGACGCATTATTAGTCGCTAAAACTTACCCGTAATTGTCTGGAGTCGCCCGCGGCCATTGCTGCTGTGCCGCGTAATAGTTCTCCCCGTAGTTGTAATGCTGAGAATAGCCGGCGGTGGTTGCGGCGGCAGCAACACTCGCCTGCCCGTAGCTTTGATAGCTCTCAGCACCGTTGCCGTAGTGCTGGGTCTGGAAGGGTAGACTCATGTTGAAGGCGTTCAGTTGTTGGCTGTTCAACTGTTTGCGAAGCCTGGCGCGCCTGTTGCTGAACCAGACCTGCACTCGCGCTTCCGTTAACTTCGTTCTGCAAAAAGAAAGGACACCCACGAATATCAGTAAAAATATAAATAACACAAATCTATCGTTTACGCTATCACAAAGTCTACAGCATTATAATTTTTTCGCAATTTCCTGTGATGTGCAATTTCAATCACAAGCTCAGATTTAATTTTAAGTTTTAAGAAACAATTAACAATTTATTTAATGCATAATTAACATATAATTTTATAATCAATGTAGTTAATTTAATATTACGTGAATACATTTTTTTAACATCTAATTTTTGTACGAAACAGAAGATAATCTTAAAAAAACTTACTTTTGTGCAAGCTCCTCTCTGGTGTACACATCAGGATATTGGGTCCGATGAAAAGCCGCTTCCAGCTGCTCTAGTTGTTCACCGGTGAAGGTGGTCCTGCTTCTGCGTTGTTTCCTCTTCAACGCGATGCCAGGTTCGCTTTCCGTATCGGAGTCATCGCCGCTACTTCCGCCTAAGGATAATCAAAGATCACGCTATTTAAATATTCAACTTCGTCACTAAATATTCAGCTCAGAAGCTTGTATCAATTGTCAATTATTAACTTGTTCCAAGATAAATAAAGTCATTTCAGTATTCTGTCGATTGTAAAAATATGACACGTGAAAGGAGACGCGAATACACGATTCGGGCATTAAAACATTGTCGATAGAGAGGAGAGATGCGAGCGTGCGTTCCTTAATAGCGGCGAGAGCACCTCTCGGTCCAGCACGTGCTGCACGTCAGATACCGAAGATAGGAAGCGAGTCGTTCACGCCCACAGTTCACACGCCGGTCTCAGCAACCCACCATTAAGACCCTTCTGATTACAGCCGTGCCCAGCCGAACCTATACTAAACTAAAACACCGGAGAAATTAGGGTCCGCCGCGAAGAAATTAAGTTCTTTGACATGTCCCGTCCCACCCGAGCTAAACGAAAGCCCGTTCCGAAGGGGAACCGTTGTCTGGCCCCACGAGACACTATTTATGGAATTTCAAGTTTGATTTGTAACCCCTTCGGACCTAATTTGTTCTCCACGGTTTGTCCCTGTTACGCTGACCTCAACAACTACATCGATAACGTTATAACCCTGACCGACGAGACTTAATATGAATAATTTAATATTTAATATTTTCTTTATTTCAAAAATCCCATTAATAAAATTTATTATTTTTATTATCACTATTTATTTATTTATTGTTATTAGAGACACATAATGGTTTTCTTCTATAAGAGCACAGTTTTTTTTATAAATTACAATATATTTTTGGCTAACGTTAATTTCTGGGCGTATCGAGGTAGCATCGGAAGTCCTGTGTCTCTTTTTATAGCCGTACTCCGTAATTTACAAACTTATTCCTGGATTAAGTCGATCGATCGGCGGGAATAAATGTCTAAATCAATAGCAGCACCTGCGCGAACATCAGCCAGAATTCGAAAACCACGAAGTGCATGGCGGTTCCTGCCAGATTAAAGACTGCCGCACGCTCGTAAATCGTCACGGGACTTTCAGGAGCATAGTCAACGATTTTTCGAGATCCTAACGCTTTTCACGAGCTATCAGCGTTCACCGATACTCCATGAATCTGAGACCGAATGCATATATTAAAAAAAAAAAAGATTATACAGTCATCTGCTTCCAGAAAATAAATTTAGAAATACGCTCAAATTTATTAGTACATATTGTTAAATTCGTCTTTTAAAAATCTTGTTTTACATATGCAATTAAAATGCGTACGTAACGTGTATACAAAAAAAATTACATTTACACATTCTACGTAAAGATAGAAATGATATTATTTACTGGAATAAAATTTTTATGAATGCTATACAAGGAAGAAATAATTCTGCACGAGATCGCGTCGTTTATAACGGGATTATTTATTACCAAGATCCTTTATTGCTTTTAAATTGAGGGCGATATGGCAAGCGCGACGTTTCGCGATTGCATACCGTTGGTCGAGAAGCGTCGAGGTAAATATCGGCGGGAAAGGTCGAGAGATGCTAAACAATTACTATCGGAGGAGATGACCAGCGAGCTGCGATCGCCGTCTCGGGCGCGGCGAACGACGAAGGTCTCAATCACGAGTCTGCCCCGCAGTAAGAGCATCTAAATCAATAGAGGGTGCCGTTGCGTTCCGCGAACAAGCGGGCACGGGGTGTGTTGTTGGCGGTTTGTAAGATTAGAGGCACAGGCGGCTGGATACGAAGCTGAGGAAGACCACACGCCGCGATTGTGCCGCGTAGGTATATATATACAATATATATATATATATATATATGCGCGCGGGTCCCTCCATCCTCCTCGCACCGTCGTGGAATCCACGGCCATCCTCGTCGTCTCGTTCCTCAGGTTCGACTGCTCTCGCTCCTCATAGCCGTTCCACCCGATTTCTTCTTTCACGTTCCTCCGACTCTGCTCCACCTGACTTCCTCCTTCTCTGCACGCGCTACGCCCGATCTGTCCCTCTCTCCCTCGCGTCCCTCCTCGCGCGATCGTTCCTCCCGATTTCTTTTACGGAGAGACAGACCGCGGGGTTATTTATCGCGCGTGTTCTTGGCTACCGGAACCGCCGGGTGATCTTGCATTCTGGCACTGACATGTCGGCGAGGGGAGAAAGGTGCGCGGAAGATGAATGGACGCGGGGCGAGAAATGATTGAAGTGTGTATTTGTGAGACCTTTTAGGTTCCCCCGTGTTGATTGCATCGTGCATCCGATCTACTAGATTGTTTGCTATTTCTCATTTTATCGCCATTTAACGTTTTATATTTAACCGTTCATTTATAACGTCTCGAGAAAAAAAAAGAGTAATTAATATACGACAGAAGAATATATTAAATGGAAAATTAAATTATACGTGCGCTATCGAACGTGAGCTATCGGCGAGTATTTCTTGTAGAGGGAGAAACACCTAGGAAGATATCCCTATCCATATTCTGTTTCTTCTTACTTGACTATGATGATGTGTTATTATCGCATTAGTGCATCAATCGCTCAAGTTATCTCGCTCTTCCTCCTCGTCCCCCGCGATCCACGCTATCCGCGTCGTAAGCCGATCCAATACGTTGCCGACTTCAGTGCTAAACCATCACGCTGCGATCGAATAAAAAGAACGAAGGTTCTACGTCCGAGGTGCGCGCATTCAAAAAGACTTGGTCTTCCCCTGCTTCTTCTTCCTCTTCTTCGTCTCCGTCTCCGTCTCCTTTCCTTTCGCGGCGGTGCATTAGCGGCGGGAACAGCGCCTGACTTTCTTCTTGTTCCTCCCCTTTGTTCGAATCATAATACATAATTTACCCGACCTGCAAACGCGGCGAACCCAATAAAGACCTACGCGTCTTCCTCGGGACTTTTATCGAAGTATTCATAATTGAATCGCTACCTTCGGGCAGTTTTATCTCGACATCGCGACTTATTGTAAACGTACAATATTCTTCTCGTAAAATATATAATAAATAATCAATCGCTTTATTTAAAATATAAGCTTTGACGAGGGTGTAATCATTCTTTCATTTCTCTGCTTATTACTTCAATATCTCTATTTTAATTCTCATTTGTATCTCATTAAATTGCTGTGATATTTATTTGCAATCTTTCTATGACGGATGATATGAACAACATCGGGAGGATGAAAGTTGCTTTCACAACAGCCCAAGATTGGTCAATGCGACAGGAAGCAACAGGTCGAGTACCATCCAGCGAGTCCTTGCGCGAAGTTGCAATCTCGGGCATATGTCTAATCAAAACTAAATCTTCCCGACAAGGTAATAAACTCGACACATCTACGCGCCACGGGACGCCTAATATTTCTTCGCGCCCCTTACCGCCGGTAATAAATAAAAAAGAAAGGAATTCCCCTTTACGTTCGCCGACCAGACCTATATTCCTACCAATCCTCAGCGTGCCCACGAAACTGCTGGATACTTCAATAAGTAGAACTTGCGTGTGTGGACGCAAGTCATACGCGTCTCGAGACTCTCATGCAACGTCCGACGAATGCGGAATAAACGAAATACAAACGATAACGTCGCGAAAAGCATCCGCGTAATAATATCCCTTGGTGCAATGCGATCGGTAATTGAACTTTTTATTACTTTCATGTATGAGCCCATAGTAGTTATAAGCGCGTTAAAAGCTTGCGACTTTAGAGACTTTGCGCGAAGAGCTAACGACTTCCTGATCGCGTTACGTATATGGGAAGAATGTCGAGTTGCATTTCGGATCGGACACCTCGAGCACGCGAGCCGCAAACAGTCGATCGTCGCGGCCACCTTGCTTCAATTAACTTAGCATACGACTACGCTATAATTACGCTTATCGCTCGATTAACCCCGGGCGCTTCATTTGCGTCCGCCCGTGGTGGTTTATGCAGTGTTAAAACGACGATACATATTGCAGGAATAGACTCCGATAATCTTTTCCGACGGCGATCCACTCGCCGCGTAGAAAATGTTGATAGTCTCGATAGATCGGATCGCGATAATCGTAAGTGTTATTCATAATACTCACCGAGAATGCCATCGATAGAGTGATTTCTGCGTAGATCGTCGCCGGGACGGGTCTGGTTGGCTGGTCCACGAAGAAGTCTCGTGATGCTAGATACGGAAGGTGCCGAGGCTTTGTCGCAGACTCCGTCCTGCTGGCAGAACCGCGTTGGACCAGTTAGCATAATTTTTCTTTCATTCATTGTTTTTTTTATGAATTAAATATGACGTTATCTATTCTTGATTTAAATAATATAATAACAAAAATATATTTCAAAAACTATAGAGAAAGAATACTTTAAGTATCATCTATATCTTTAGGTAACTTTGAAGACATCTTCATCATTTACTTTGAATTTTAAAACTGCGTTTATTTTATTATATTTACGTTAAAAAGAAAGGCGGCGCATAATACCGCATCTTAAAATACTTTTCCCTCTCGTTTCAAATAAAAATATGAGCGTAATGGCGTGGGCGATATCAACGGACCTTTATCAATTTTTCGCGTATCTCCCAGCTGAAGATTCCAGGGTTCTGCCGCCTGAGATCCTCGATCCTCGCCTCGACTTCCGGCGTGGCAACTCGCGGCTTGCTACCGCCGATCACGCCGGGTCTGATCGATCCTGTTTCCTGATATCGATTCAGAATCTTCGAGACGCAGCCGTGTGAGACTCTGAGCTGTCTCGATATGACGCACGGCCTGACGCCGGCCGCTGCCATCTCGACGATCTTCAAACGGATATGGTTCGGTAATGGACGGCCGTTGATGAACACACCGCCCAGTTGGTTCACGCGACCCTGTCCTGCAAATGTAATAACGCAGACCCGTTTACCATAATGGCTCGTCACGTGCTTCGCGAAGGTGTCTAATACATCTATTTCCACAGTACAAGAGCGACGGGTCATACATGATTATTTAATAATAACAGAATGGATATAAGACCGTCACGTAGATTTCAGTGTCGGAGACATCAAAGACGGTAGATGCGATAAGCGTAGATTGGAATCACCGCTTTAAAAGACACAATTTTCCGGCGCGAGAAATACAGAAATAAGGTTTCTACAAATCGTTTGCTACAAAGCAATTGTCGACGTTCGAAACTATGTGTCTGCAACTAAATAAACCACGTGAGCCGAGAAGAAAACACTACCGTGCGCTGGATGGTAACGAAGCTGCGGAAAAATAGCGTGTTTTCTCGACGCCTCGGCACAATACAGCACGACGCGGCCATTTTTCTAAATGAGAATAAGCGGAGCCGCGCACAAAAGTGGCAGAGAGAAAAAGAAGAACCGGAGGATCAGCTCGCGCAAAAGAGAGCCGCTTAGCGGACAAAGCGCGGCGACACGCGAGGTGCCGCTCAAACACCGCTAATTACCGATAATTAGCCCACCTCTCCCTCCTTCCTCCCTTCCACGACACCCCCTTAATTAACTTAATTATAATTACGAAGTCAAACAAACGGCGTTACACGCGACGGCCGCTCTGGCCCTGGCTTGGCAAAGGGGGGCAAAGAAGCGGAATGAGATGCGCGCGGATGCGGTGGCTCTTACGACGCGCCGCGAAGGTGGACGTCTCGCGTGCTTCAGAAAACCACGAAAGAGGACCGGCGTCACGAGTTACGGCTCTGGTTTTGCGCGGAGTAGTAAAAGCCATGGGCAAGGAGACAGAGGAGGCTGGCGGAAGCGTCGGAGGCGAAGCGGCTCTAAAAGCCCGGGGATCTTAAAAGCGCTCTCTCTTTCGCGCACGTGGACAATGGGGGGAGTCCTCGACGGACAACCGGAGGCACAGCCGTATCCTGCACGTTTGTACCTATTTACATAAAGGGGGCTTTGCATAAGAGAAGACGCGCGCTTATGTGCGTCTCGCGGATGCTGCGCGCGATGCTCCGGATCGGAGATGTGACAGACCGAGGAGTTCTTCGCAACAATGCTGCTGCAATCTGATATGATAAATCGAATCTAATTTGCAATCAGCTCTTCAATAAAACATGTATTTCTTAATATGTTTTACACTGTTGATTTATATATTTTTGTTAATCAAACATTTTTTAGATTCCTTAAAAGGTAGAAACTCATCTGGGAATAATATTTGAAATATATCTAAAGTGCCCGTGTACTTTATACTTTATATTACCTCTTTTATGTTACCCTTCAGAATGATTTAAAATTATTCAAGAGCAACGAGAAAGAGCTACGTTTATCGCGGCAAGTTTTAATGGCAGAACGAGCGGGATTCGCGAGGTGGATTGTGAATCCATGGCAATCCAAACATTTTCGCGATCGCATTGGAGACCGGATGCGCGCTAGCGCAGCGCCAGTTCGTGATATATTCGCAGCCGGCTACCTGCTGCGAGAAGCGCGGGGCCTAAGGAGTCCGCTAATTACCACGGCGTAATTCAAAAGACGACCCCCTTCCCGGGCTCGTCGAGCTCTCCGGCACAAAAGTAGTCCCGTTTCGTCGTTCATCACGGACCTCAGAGATTTACATCCCCCCTCCGTTCCCCTTCGCCGCCCCGCGCCTCCTGCTGCCTCTGTCCCCCTGAGACCCTCTCGCGCTCGGTAAGGACATATCCGCGAGTGCGTGCAACGCACACACTCCCACATACACCAGCCGTGCCGGTGTGTATAGGCCGGGTTACGGTCCCGCCGGACACCTCTCCGGTGTATGACGTCAGTCAGGCCGCGGGGCCCGACGGGATTACAGGCAAGATCAAAAGGCGCCGACCGCCGCCGCCGCCGCCGCCGCCGACGACGACGACGAGCTTTCGGTGCGAAGCGCGTGAGCATCGCGGATATTCGTGGTAAATTTCTGAAAAAAATGGATGAATCAACTAAGGATCGAAATATTAAGTAAATTTAGTAATTAGCCGAGGAAAACTAAAAAAAACATGAAAGTACAGAAATTACCGCAATTAATGGAAGAAAGAGTATAGAGATCGCATCAGTAGGCCATAGTGATCTCAGAAAAGAAAAATAAATAAATTTTAATAACTTTTTTTTTGTAGGCATTAATATGAATGAAAGGGAAGTAACACGAGAAAGATAATTGAAGACAGATCTAATAGCGATTTTCCTGATCAATTTTCCCATCGAGATCTCCGGGCCGAGATTACAGAACCAGTTGAGAAAAACCGTGCGGAGGCACGAGGCAAATGCCAAGAATGCCAGACTACCATTCGTCGCACGTGCAAGACATACGCATGCATATGTTGGCCGCGCCGCGCCGCGAACATAACGTTGCATTCTCGCGCGAGGCTCGCTCTTGCGAATACCGGAGATCGTAACTCGAGTCACGGAATCGAAAGTTAAATATTACCGTCCGTGCGAGCGGGCCCTTTACCCGCGTTTTTGTTCCCTATCCACCGATATATGAATATTGTTCGACGCATTCTTGCGGAACACGCCGCCGCTACGTGCGTGTTGGCGGGTTTCCCACTGCGTCTCGCGCGATTAGTCCCGGTATCGATTGCAAAAGCCTGCACGTTACCTATTCTCTCGGATCGGAAATCAAAGTAATTTGTACGTCCGTGGAATCCACGAAGCTTTGTCTCGATTCTGAGATACGGCGAAACAGCTCAGGTTTCGCATCCGAGGATGAAAAATGAAAGCGAGAAAGATGAATGCTTGTACAACGAAGAGGAATCTCTTCTTCCTCCGGACTGTTTCCTCTTCAAATGCCGCGGCGTCAAGTTTGGCCGCAACAAAACGATTGTCTCGGGAGGACAATTTAATCCAAGCAGCTGGTGAGTGATTTATGTCCTCGCGTAATTTATTATCGCGGCGAAGTCATTTTTCGCGAGGTGGACCACCCTGTACGAGTATACAGGGGCGAGAGCGCGCGCGCGCTGCAAAACGGTCGAAAGAAATAATTTCCAACATGAATTATTGATAACGGGCGATTGATTGTTCAGCGATCAAGGCTTAATGTCCATGATCCGCGTGCGGACGTGACGAGATAAGGGGGAGGGTCGCGGCGTCTGATTTGAATTCGCCCGACGAAGCGTCGCGCATCGTTAATTTTTACCTGCGAGGCAGCGACGGCCTCGCCGGGCCGAGGGTGCTCTTAGACACGGAGGTGCTTAGAGAATTCCGAAATAATTGCGGCGTACGTCGCCGGCCGTTCATTATCCGCGTGTCGTGAGACGTCAATTAAACCTTTTTCCCTCCCGGATCGGCCTCGATAAATTATTACGTGCGAAGAGCCGACGCACCGTACTTTGCGGCCGCGACACTACCGCGGTTCACGAGCCGCGAGCCGTGCAATTACGCTCTCCTCTACGAGACTTTTCTTTATGGTAATCCCTTGTGCCCCTTGTCGCGGAGGCCCCTTCTTGCTCTTAAGCAGTAATAACAACGTGTTATCTGGGTATTAATTGAATCTCATTAAGGATCGCATCGAGCTATGCGATCGTTCCAATTTTCGCATGATGAAGTACGTGGAACGTCTCACGGCCCGCAGGAATTACGGGATACGATCGCTAAATTTGTTATTCGAGGCTTTTAGCTGTAACTGATCATCATCCAATTACGACAACAGAATCTCTCGAGGCCATTTCAATCGCGCATCGTTCATCTGGCGTTTCCGATTATCGCGTAGATAATCTTTAAGGAAGAATTGAAAGATTCGATTCAAATCTCAATATATTATACAATTACATATTAATGTATAAATATTTAACGCGCTTTACACTTATACGTAAAGAGTAAAAAATATGAATATTTTATTATAGTTTGTATTCCACTCAAATCGAAAAAAATTTTTCTACACGTTGACAAGTTATGTAACTGAAGAAAAGAGAGAGAAAGAGAGAGAGAGAGAGAGAGAGAGAGAGAGAGAGAGAGAGAGAGAAAGGGGTACGAAAAGATACAGAAAATACAGAAAAAGACATTATTATGAATTTATGAAAGTATTATTACATAGCATTAATTTTTAAGTATACCAGCATACAATTTTTTGTGTAAAAGACACATCGTTTCTGCGACGAACTTAACGATAATTGCCGAGCGGCGCGCGTACGAAACGATTCCAAGAGAGCAAGGGGTCAATTTCGCAGGCACCGAGTGGAACGACGAAAGTTCCGTTGCGTCGATTACGCAATCTGCCGTGATACGAATGCGCCGATCGGTCCTCCAGATGGAGAATCGGAGGATGAGAGCGGAAGGCTGCACGCGCGTACCTGAGTGGGAGTAACCGCATGTACCGAAGGGATGCATGTACTTAGTGCGTGCGATGTGAGTTCCGAGTCGCGCGAGGACTTCAATCAACGTGCCGTCGCCCGAGGCCTATCCGATATCAGACATTAGGTACCCACGGGTACGGGTACCACCCCATGACTCTTTTCCAATGATCCGACGCCCACTATGCGCGGGCCTGTGTATCGGACTTTATTCGAAAGTGGCCATCTCTTCCCTCTCTCTCTCTCCCTTTTCCCGTATATTCCTCGGAAGGATGGATAAACAACCGAGATTTAAAGGCGCACGTGAGTGAAAGCGATCCGGATCGTTCACCGTCCAGGATCCTCTTTCTGCATTACGTGGAAGAAATAAATAATGAACGAGGAAAGAAGCTAATTATTTAATTCTATGATTCTATGAATCATAAAATTGATTAAGAATAAGAATAAGAAAAATATGTAACACATTTTGTTGAGTTTATTAGAATAATTATTATTGCGTAAATTATCAAATAATTTTTTTAAATAAAATGTTATATAAGAATTATTTTTCTAGTACCTCTTTACAAAGTCGAATCGTCTCTTACATAATCAATCACAAAGAATGAAAATAACATATTCTTTTGGTCCGTTACCCTTTAGTTCAAACTGCCCCCCTCGAAATTTATACGTCAGCGTCGCGCACTGTTCCATGACTCATAAATTACACAATGCAAAACGACGTACGAGCTTCTGTGCGATTACTTATGCACAATCTCTTCCTCTTTCTCTCTCTCTCTCTCTCTCTCTTGCTGTCCAGGCTTTTAAATCATCATGGTCAACGTGCCACGCGTACATTGCAAAACACCGACGTATATACAAATTAGACTCTACATTTAGATTATGTAACGGCATCAACTACCGTAAGTTTTAGCGGGTGATAAGTTTTCGGATTTCAAATTAATCGGCCGGACCAATTGCGTACAGACCGGACAGTAACAGTGATATAAAGATGGCAGAATCGTCCGTTGGGAATCGCATACACACGCATTGGCGGACAGCGAATAATTCAGTCAAAGAGCATCGTAACCATTAACATCGGTTGTAAAATATCTGCGGCATCATTGCGGAAACGCCGGCGGGCGCCGTGCGTCGTCGTGAAACTCACGCTGACATTAATTACAAGATACTCTCGACGAGGAAGAGTTTCTAAGAATAGCAGAAGATGCTGTTTTTTCTTTAAAAAGTTAAACATAAAAAGCAAATTTTTGAGAGAATAATTGATATCATTACAAAGCTTGAATATATTTTAAACACGAGCACATAAATTATTAAACTCGATACCATATAAAAATAACGTGTACTCCCGTCGGGCTTTTATATATTTTGTGGAAATAAATGTATCTAATTGTACTATAATTAACATACAGTGGTATATATTTTTTGTAAGAAGTACCGAAGATAATAAGTCGTTAATTTTTGTACAAAAGCGAAATCATAAAATTGCGATAAATGTTTTGAGTTAATTAATCCATAAAGAGATTAAAAAAAGATTAGTATAATTAAAAATTACAATTTAAAAATTTAAATAAAAATTATATTAATTATCTTATTTATGCATATTACTACATATATTGTTACATAAATAGACATAAATAGACAATTGTCAATATAATGTTCACGGATCGACGCGTTAGAAAACACGGATGTTCTACCGCTATTGTATTATCAGCAAATTTTCAAAATTCTGTTTCTCGCACAAATTGCAAAGTCTTTTTCTAAAATAATCTCTTAAAAGTAATTGAAGTATAGTTTAGATAATTTTTAGAATTGTATATTGTGGATTGTATATTGTAAGATTTTAATTAATAATTTAGAGACTAAGATATCCATAGGAGGGAAAATCGTTCTTCATGTTGCGCATAGTATCAGGTATCTTCATAATTATTAAAAGTCCTACCTTGAAAGGGATAACCAGTGAAGTAAGGTGCCATGTTGATAGTGCTGACTGCCATCTAGCTGTTCCTGTTTCCAGGAAGGATCTTTCTCCGTTCCTCTCTCTCTCTCTCAGTCACCAGCAGCACCAACCACACCAAGGATTGTAACTTCCGATCGATTTCGAGTCCTGCTCACAATTCGTTTCACAAATCGAATCCTCACTATGTCGCGATGATGAGCAGCGTTCAACTGTGCCGACGTGAATACTCGACTTCGCTTCCACCACGAGGGGGCCGAAACGAAAAGGGGCCTCGCCGCCCTTTCTCTTTTTTTAATTTTTCGCTTTGACACAAAGCAAGACGGACCTGTTGGCTCCGGGGTCTCGACTCGGACTGCCGGTTCCTGCGGTCGTGATCGTCGAGGGTACGTAAAAGAAACGAAAGGCAGGCACGAAAGGAGGAAAGCCTCCGACGGAAGGCTCCGCCTTCGTCGTGGGGCCCCTTTGAGGAGCGACCAGCCGACGGTCCCAGCCGCGCTCTTTCATGGCTTTTATCGGCGCCGCTGCATTGGTCACCTGCCAGGTGATCTCGCCGCGTTGGAGGTGGTCGCACGTCCAACTCCGCCTTGGAGAACAGACCTTCCTCCACCATACCACCCACACGTCGCGTTTGTTCGCGCTTGACTTACCCTCCCGATGACCGGTGATATCGATATCGCGCAAACTTCCTGCGATTATCCGATCCCTCTAGATTTATCCGAAATCTTTCGCGGATTCAACGCGAGATTCGTCTTCGAAAAAAGGTCCAAATTTCAAACTGGCGTGCTCGGTATTTTAATTCGCGAAAAGATACATCGTCATCGATCTTTATAGTAATTTATAAAATAAATATAAAGAATATATAAATCTAATTGACTTTATGCTATTAGCACAAACGATATGCAGGTACAGTATTTAATATTAATCTAGAACTTAAGACAGAAATGTTATTATTTCTAATTTTTGTATTCATGCTTTGTCAATTCTCATTATTAAAATATAATATTTATATTATACATTTATCTTAACATGCCACATTAGTAGAAATTTGCGAATAATTTTATTGATTTTTAATTCGACAGTCAATACATATTATAAAAATATTTATAACATTTCGCTGATATAATTTTATATTTTTTATCGTAATTAAAGAAAATGTAATGTTAATGTATTATTATTTAATGGCATATCGCGCACGCTGCTTAATCGTCCAACACCTTCCGATGGCAATTAGTTGCAGATTTCAGAGCAGCGCACTGCGACGATACGACTTACATCGCCGATTTCATAACGGCTCGAACGAGGCTCCCGATATAAATTTATGATATCTAATCTCCCTTTGATTCACACGAATGCCGCGCGGCCGTCGACACTCTCGTCGTGAAATCCGCCCGACCGCCTCCATGCCATCACGCATCGCGTGATCCCGCCAATGAGATCGTGCGGCCGCGATTCGGTACGCATCGTTAATTAAAATTAATTACGTTTGCCGAGTAATCGTGCGTTTAATTGAATCGCGAGATTCCGCCGGGCCCGCCGCTAAAAGCTTCCGCCCGAGACGAAGGCGGAAAATGGAACGGCGATGCCGGCGGCGGAATTAATATTTTGCACGGACGCGCTTCTCTTTCCGCGTCCTTGATTTTTCCCCGGCGACGATATCGTTTCATCCCCGTGTAATTAACACCGTAGAAAGAAAAGAAACGGACAACCATCGTAATTCTCCGTTCATGAGAATCGTTGTCGAGGATGGACTACGAGGAAAGCGGGCGATGGGAAAGAGAGGTTGGCGAGTCGGCGTAAAAAAAAGAAAAAAGAGAAACATGATGCTGGGTCCTAGAACGCATGCGGAGCACGATCGCCTTTCTTTCTTCCTTCTTGGGACATTAGACATTTCGGACGGGCTCCCCGCCGCGGCGAAGCTACCTCGGCTGATTCGCGTGTAATCACTTCGGACATCGACCGAAAAGCCGCGAGGACTCGCTCGGACGAGCATCGCAATCTGGCACAATGGGCCTCAGAATCCGCACCGCATTAATACACGTGTCAAGCCCTGACGCGTATCGGCTACGACGATAATTCTGTTTGTTCGCACAGGAGTAACTCTTGAAACGATGCGCCGAGTCGAGGCATTAGCGCGCTTCGCAATGACAAAACACATCGTAATGTGAAAAGAAAGTTTCTAAACAAGCGACAATAGAGTTTTCCTGTAAAAAAAGGAAAATTTTCAATGGTTTGCGGCTTTTAAATGCAGAAAAATTGACATATCATCAAAGGTCGTTAATAATCCTGTACAAGAAACGCTTGGGATTTTACGGCAAAAGAATTTCAATGGTTCACAGTTCTTAAAAGTCAAACCAATTTACAAGAGACATTCTAAAATTAAATGTCCTGAATTTATCGAGAAATCGGACCATTGCAATTTACAATGTCAACATGCACGATAACGACTGAGTATCTCAGTATCTTTTGTGAGAGGCGATTTAATGTACTCGAGTCGAGAAGTTACACATTAACCGCCACGTCGATCAACGTCGGCGGATTTCCCGCGAGGATCACGAGAGAGCTAATTAATTGCAGGGCCGGTCGACGCGCGGTCCGCATTAATCAGCATCGAGAGCGCGCGCGAGAGAGAGAGAGAGAGAGAGAGAGAGAGAGAGAGAAAGAGAGAGAGATCGGGAGAGGGGGAACGAGGGAGGCCCCTTTTACGCGAAATTTATGCGCGCCCTCGCAGAGAGTCACCCCGATCAGACACGCTGTTGCGCCTCGCCGCTCGTCATTAGGGGGATAATGCATATCTTAATGATTACGAAACGAAACACTGACATCGGAATGGATACGTGTAAGTACACCGATGAATGGCGTCCGGACACGGCGGGTGCCCGTCCACCGTTCACCAACCGGGCGACGTCCCACGCTCCCGCAATCAGCTCCCCATAAACTACAATCACGACACGTGCTATCGCGCCGCCCGGCGCATCGCGGTGCACACCCTTGCGAAAAAATAGATGATAGCCGCACATTGGATTTCAACGCTCCGGCGACAGATCGGCGGCGGTGCGGACTTTCCAGGAATCTAACGCGGATCGCTGCGAGCCTTCTCGGAGTTAGGGATAGAAGACAGTTTCTAATTATGAAGAACGGTACCCATTGTTTCGTTGTATCGTTCCAACCCGAGGCCTTTCTTCTCGGCAGCTAGGTCCGAGACCTTCATTCTCCGGATAACAAATGGAAAACTTTGGCCTGAATAAAGATTCGATTGTCGATCTTGGTGGTCGCGAGACCTAAGAATTATCCGGCGCGAAAGATTGATAATTATGCTAAGTAACTTTTAATTATATTAATATTTAATTTAGAAACGTAACATGAGGATATGTTACATTATATTAATATTTAATATAGAGAATGAATAATATGAGAACGCACAGTGTATACGTGAACCGTCATTTTTCACATGCGCTCCGCGAAGAAGTCGTTTGTACGCCATGTACAAAAAGTATTTCCCTTAACGCTTAAGTAACTCATTGTCTTATCCGACAATGTAGGAATCTATTCCGACCGTAGATTCAACCTTCATGCTTGAAATTCGCTACGCACCTGTCACGCGGGGTACGGCTCGTCCGTTGTCTCCAAACGCGCTAATCTCGGGAAAATACGAGCGTGCCCGCGAATATTATCGCACACGAAGTTAATTATCGCGTCAAGCGGCGGCGATGAGAAGCGAAAAAAGAAGAAAAAAAGAAGAGATAAAGATGGCGGACGGTCACACGGCGAATGCACGCATGGAGGAGGTTGTAACGGCGTTATGTGCCATTAAAGACAGCAAACATCGTAGCTTTTATGCGCTGTGGAAAATCACGAGATTGTTCGGGGGACATTAGCACCGAAGCCCATGGATTCTAATAATCGTCGCTCCCACGACGACGGGCCGGAGCCGGATTGGAGCATCTCTGGCTCGACGTTACCCTCAGACCCGCGGTCGGGGAGGACTCGCGAAGAGAGATATTTCCAGCTCACTTAACGCAGTTGCGCGAATGAAAAACCGCAAATTGAAATTTAGCAATGATGTCTGTAATAATCTCGTTCGGGGAGATTATGTGACCGAGGATAAATCGTAACCACCGTCGACGTATTGAAGCAGCTACCTGTGCTACAATGCACTTGAGCGAATAATTGTATCTCAATCGACGATCGTTCGCCACGAATGCCTCCAAGTTTCCGGGCAGATCTTTGATTTCCTGCAAACGCCTAAACAGCTCGAGTGATCAATCGGTCTGCTGGGATCGATCGTCGCGAACAATCTCGGACGACCACAATTCGGAGCTCGCTGCAATTGGACTTCTATCCCCCGATGTGAGGCAACCTCGTTCGAGTTCTAAGAATCCTTTTCCCTTGGGCAAGCGTCTGTTCATGTAAACAGGTCGAGCTAAGACGACAAAGTGTCAAAAGTGTCACTATAGAAAAACTATTCTCTCGGGATATTCGCGCCTAACACTTATCTTCTCGACCAAAGGAAATCCCTTGAAATTTCTCGAAGGACAATATCGTTTTTATACTTAAAAAGGGCACTGTAAACCTACTTGGTTACAATGAACCTCTTTCCCAAACGCATGTATGAAAACGAAATAATATAATTTTTTAAGCAACTCAAAATAAAGTATATAAATATTTATTATTTTTTATTATAATTATTATATATATTTATTATAATTCAATTAACTATGGTTTATACAAATATCAATGTGCACAAACTATTAATATACATTATACTTTTACATACATTATATTTACTTACATTTACATACATTTTAATTATTTGAAACAGATTAATTACCTGAAATTTATCGAAAATAGGAACTACAGTTAAAAAAAACTCATTCTTTGTTACAATTAATAATGTAGCCAGATGTTTTCTCATTTATAAAATTTTTCTTTTTCCTTTATTTATTAAAAAGGATAGTTTGCTTTAAACGTTCTCTTATTGTCAGAATAGGCCTTTCTTACAAAGTCAAGTATTGTTAAAGTCACCAAGGCTATCGTAATCTTTTGATATTCCAAATTCCCCAAACTTGTAAAAAGTAGGTCACCAAGGACGATTTTGTGAGAAAAAAATATTTCTCAAGGTTAATAACCCTCCTAATTGTTCGGTCATTCATCTATTTAGTAGTCAAAGGTGCAACCATATCTTTCATATAGGTCAGTCTGCTAATTCATGTATTGATTTATTTTGACTGACTTTTTTATATTATACAATGGCAACAGTTTACTCCCCTGTGAGTACGAGACGTTTCCGATAATTTATTTGCAGCGAGTCAATAGAAGTGATGTACGCACTATTATTAGATTCGCAAAGGTGAAACAGCATGTTATACAAATATCCGTGAAACTTAATAGTGAATTCAGCAGGCATCCAGCTTTTTGTAAAAACTACATTAAAATTTGACCCTGAAGTGCAACCGTTTTTTCGTTACCGCTAAAGATTAATTTCTTTTTGCTAATTACAATGATCTGTGTTTTAAATTTCCTATGCATGCAAAAAATTGATAACGCTTACTAAAAGATGTATAATTTCTAAACGTCTAAATTCTGAATGCATGAATCACGAATGAGTTACGATCGAAACGAACGACTGAAAAAGGATACGTAATATCTGCCGTAGAATAAATCATTAAAATTAGCGTAACGGTAAATTAACATAGATATTCGGCAATCAAAGATTCAGTTTTATTTCTGCCGCGGAAGATAGTTCAAAGCTTTCTAATTACCGAGTAATTAACCTTACGCAAGAGCCGCCGCGAATGTCACGTATTATTAACGTAACATAAGATTCCGCTGTTAATTACGAGGGAACTTTCCCAACGGATTACACTCGTAAATCATTTTCTATGATATCTGTGTACGAGTGGATATTTAGAGCATCATCTAGAACAACGTTTGAAGGTAATGGTCGTTGATGGGAAGTTGATAAATTCCCTGATGCACACGTGGGTAATAGCGCCAAGGCGTATGCGCACGTTACCGGTTTCAGCAACGTGCATTTTTCCCGTGCGATGTAAAGACCGTAATGCATCGATCTTTAAGTCATAGATCATCCGGCGATAGGTAAGGTCGCCTGGCGAACATTGTTGCAAGACCTATAGGGCGTGGGAGCAAGGTGATACTTGACAGTGTTGATCTTATCGATCAAATGCGACGGAGTTTTAATGTCAATGATTGGCAAATGATAGTTGCAATGTAATTATGTAGTAACACCGAAGCCTTTTCACGTCAAAGTTTGCAAACACTAATGAAAAAGAATTTGAATGCATTCAAATATGATGTCTCAATAATTGGAATCACATAATCGTGATAATGATTTCTCAGGTATGAAGAGTTGAGACTCGTAATTTTTGATTTTCTTGGTTTTTTTATGACACAAAAACTACAGATTTAGAATTGTTTAATTGTATTTGCCAGATACATCACAGATGTAATTCTATCTACTCTCGGTGTGAAATTAAATAAATTTAGAAAACTATGATTTACGCTATAATTGTCTCTTGAAATAATTTATTTTCGGCTGTTCCGAGATTTTGAAGGATTCGTGGAAGAAATCGGAATCGGAAAGATGGCAGGTGTGTTCGCTAAGTGAAATCTTACTTTCAACAGTACGGCCGATCTCCGACAGAACGCAGATGATGGTAGGAACTTAATAACCGCAGTTCCATGCATGCCCACGAGGCGAAGAGGCGTATATCTATATCCGCGCGAAGCTACGTCACCACCGGCTCTAGGCTCTAGGCGCGGCGGCGATGCGGGGACCGAAGCGGGATGCAAACCATTAAACAACAGCTCGCGAGGTGATAGATGGGTCGCATGCCGATCGTTCTTGTTGGCAAGGCCCATTAAAGCGCGTGGGTTCGACTCGAGTTCGCATTTACACCTGAGCTTTGACCACCACCACCACCACCACTGCCGTCAGCACACGAGGCCCGACAACGACCGAGAACGCCGACCGGACCGAGAAGGGCACGGCGGAGGGTGCCAGGGGAGCGGGATAGCGAGAGAACTCGGGGCCCCGGGACGTGGCCCGCAGTTAATTGCCAGCATTTAATGAGCGCTCTTTGACGCGCCGCGCGAACCGCCACGGTAAGAGCTGTAATGGCCGCAGCAGCGCTTTCCTGACGACTTTGCGCACCGTGCGTGCGCCAGCCCTGGCCAGCCGAGCAAAAATTACCGCTCGCGAGAATATTATCGGCCACCAACGATAATATCTTCGGCCCGACGAAAACCGATTCGAGCGATTGAGATATTAGCGCGACTAACTGCGCGGAGAAACATCTTAGCGGGTTCCTTACAATTAGATTTCTTCCGAGCTTTTCAATTTAAAAAGAAAATAATAAACAAGATCAAATGATTTCTCAAGAATGAAAAGTTGATCATTTTTTTACGATTTTCTTGTTTTTTTGCGCCGCGAAAACATATCATTACATTCAAAATTGTATTTAGAATTATTGTTCGTTCATACGTATGTGCCAGATATGATTTTATTTTCTTCAGAAGTATAGCAAGATTAAACACTCATGATCATTTTTTTCCAATTTTATAAATTAATCTCCCTCTCTCTCTTTCTAATTTATATATTACAAATATATAATAATAATAACATAATATAATAAATAAAATATAATATAAAAAAAAACAGTTGTGACAAATAAATAAGAATTTATTTGTCACAATTGTATCTTTTCCTTTGTGTATTTGTGTACAACTAGAGAAAAATTCCGTAGAAAAAAAATCAAAGAACTAAAAACTAATTCAAAGAAAGAATAAAAAATGAAGTACAGAAAAATATTTAATTTAATAAAGAACGGAAAAACCATCTTCTATTCTTTCTTTTTAATGTCATTTATATTACTCAGTTAGCGAGAAGCTACTTAAATTGTGGTTGATCACAATAGTCGGCACAATGGCAAAGCTTTAGAGTTGCGTCGCCATTTTTTATGTGAGAATCATTTCGTCATTGACAAAAGCGTCGCCATTTTGATTTAGAGACCACATGTAGTCAATGAAAAGCGTTGGTTAGCAAACTATTTGTAGTTACTGAAAAGGAAAGACAGTCATCGAATCTGCGGGAGCTTCCCTGATCTTTTCCACCTGCGGTTATTTTGTGGTTTTGTCCTAAAAAAAAAGAATCGGCAAAGTGTGTGTAAGTCAATATATTAAAATCTGTCCACTCTTTGAAAGATACATGCGACAATATATAGTGTCCATAAGAATTTTAATTTTCTAAAATTGATAAAAAATGACATTTTTGATGATCTGTTTGAAATTTTTTGGATTTAGATTTTTCTTTTATGTTATAAAAATACAATAATTTATATAATTTAGATACATTGCCACTGTTATAATTAATATGCTTGTTATATAGAAGAAGAATTATAAATTCTTAAAGTTACGTATTTTCGTTACATATTAGATAAATATAAATTCTAAAAATAAAGATTATAAAATATTTTAAAAACTACTAAGAGCAATAGGCAATATGATTAACTTAACACACCGTCGATGTAATAACATTTGTTGGTATAAAATCAAACATACCATATATTACAAAATATAACTCAAATATAAAAAAATATTATCTTAAAAAATTATTTTATCTGTTTAATATAAAAAAATTTGATTCGATAATGTAGTGTAATTTACAAAAATGAATAAATTATAAAATCATAATATCGATTGATGATGAAAATATTAAAGAGAAGCAGGCAGTAATCCTTTCTATCATTCGCTGTTCAGAAGAAATCGCCACACACTGAAGTGTTACCTTCATTATCTTCTGAGCAATAAAAAAAATCATCACTGTAATTAATAAAAATAATTGCATTATCAGTAGAAAAGTATTGTATAAAATATTACAGCATAATCTAAACTTACAAAATGCAAAAAATGTTAAAATATATAAATGTTTACAAAGATCTTCATTTCTTCTTAAAGTAACTTATTAGATATTGTCATAGATGGCGACATAATATCTTCTACATCGAAGAAATCCAACTGCCCAACCTCAACTGATAATAAAAAAATGTGCGAAGCTATAATAATTCAGACTACAATATCAATTCCCCCGAAAAATAACCAATTTGCAATTCTGAAGAAGATTTAAATAATTTGATACAATGAACCTAAACTAATGCATTAAATATTATTATTGCAATATTTCGTTAGTTTGATACTCAATATTATAAGTAATTTAAAGATTATTATATTTTTATTAATAAAAAATATATTGCTTCGTTTTTAAATAAATAAATAATCTATTTAAATATCTCTTATTAAAAGATATATCTTCTATGTAATAACTTTAAATCAATATATATTTAAAAAATGTATTAATTATTAAAATTTTTAAATTTTAGATTTTAATTATTAAAATTTGTAGGCACTTAAAATATTAAATTTCTTAAATAAATTAGATATTCGAAACTGGGCTTAAAGATTTTATTAAAAATCTTTCAAATTATATAATACCAAATATTGGATTTCTTACGGCTATCACAGATTAATCACACACGAAGTATATTTGTTAACACCAACGTGTACATCAACATAAATAAATGTACGCAATGCTTTTTAAAAATAATCCTATGCCAATAAACTATGCTGTAAAATTAATTATAACGCTCCCCTAACTTTAATTAATAAAGATATATGCTTTAAATGGAAAAACTCGTGACATAATAAATTATATAGTAATGGATTATATTCGCAAAGTAAAGTGCATTTAAATGTTTCATTCATCGTAGTAATAAAACACGTGAAAATGATATTATAGTCATCTGTCTCTTAAAATACTTGAACAATAAAAAAATCGCTCTTTAACATATCACAAGTCTAAGTAATAATCTGAATTATTTAAACTTAAACTATTATCTACCGATTTAAAGCCAAGTACCAAAGTAACACAGAATTAACATAATATTACGTAACTTTACAATATTGATGATCTCAATCATTATTGGTTTAGGTAAGGTATACAGTGTTATTGCCACTAGCATTTAATATAACGAAGATATTGAACAAACTTTATAAACTAGATAAATTTAAATATATTTCATGTTTGTCATTCTCTGAGATTATTAAAAATAATACTTAAAAATAAAAAAAATTAACATTTAATTGAATTATTATTATAAATCTGATGATCTTTTAAACTTAATCTTGAATAAAAACTTTACTGTTCTTTGTCATGTATGCATGTTTCTAATAACTTTTCTCCATTCTCTTCATTTCTTGTAATAACCCAATTGTTAAAGTTGCTGTTAAAAAATATTTTACACTTAATACAATACTATACATAATATGTCCAGAGATTTACCATCACTTTCTAATTAAGTCTTTCAACGACATAAACCCGTAAGTAATCAAAAATAAATTTCGCACCTTAAGTGTTTTTTACTTTTAATCAGCAAGTCCAGAATATATATTCGGTGCGATATCTTCACATTCTTATTAAGAAAAAAATTATCTTCCTTCAATATGTCAAAACACATATAAATAAAATAAATGACGATACATTTTCAGACCGTATATCTGTATAAGGAATACATATCATCAATCTTTTATTACAAAGTGTTCACGCGCTACCATGGTCTCCACATCGGGTCGCGGTCATCCACGCGCTCGACGTCGATTTCTTCATCGTCATCGGCGTTAATGTCATGTGGATCACTCGTTTTATTCCTCGCCGTCGTCGTTGTCGTCGTCGTCGTTGTCGTCGTCGGCGACCGCCGATCCCTCAGACTCTTCGATTTGGCACTGCAATTTACTGTTAATTTTTCATCGCCATTAACGAGCGACATCGAGGCTTGGCATCGAGGCGTGGAGGCAACCGTCGTCGTCGACGCGGTTTCGCCGACAGTTTTATCGGCGTGAGGCGTGGATCTTATCGGCGACGTGTTCGTAGAGAGTATCGCCGAGTCAATTTCGCCGGAGGTGCCGACGGGACAAGGTGCTACGACGTTGGCGATGCGATCCAGATTGGCCAGGGTAGGCGATAACAGGTTGGCTTTCGGCTGAGGAGAACACGTTTTTTATCGTCATTACGGCGGTCGTTAACACTTCGCGATCATAAATCTTTGCGACTCGCGTTATTCTCGCAGCCTGATCGCGCTACCTTTTTCGCCATTTTTGGGCATAACTTCGTAGGACATAACGAAACTTAACATACCCATTTTCTATAAGCCGGAATTTATATATTTTTTTACAATATATCGTAATTTATTTACGCGAACTTTCAACAGCTTTGCAAGGATTTATAGAAAATTATATGTGCAATCAAAAAAATAATCATAAAACGTAAGAACAACAAAAAAAAATGATAAAAAAATTCGTAATGATTCATAATTAAAATATAAAAAACATCTAAATTTTTCACAACTTTTAAAAAATAATTAAATAATTGATTAATTATTATATTGGTGTATATAATATTACTACGTTTTCATGTATATAATACTACTACGTTTTCATAATTTTCACACTTTAACCACTAGTTATCAGTGTTGCAGTAAAGTACACGTATCAAATGTAATTGCAATAAATTGCGGGTTGCAATCCCTCGCGTAAATCTATTGTACGGCAACGTGAATTTGATGTATCTACATACAGCGACTCGAGACTTACATCTTATAAATAATTAACGTTGGCGAGCCGTATCATAAATGACGCGGCATTAATATTTCACTGAAAAGTGAAATGCCTCAATTAAAAGTGTCATTTTCTTTTTGGCAACAAACGGTAGCGGCACGCTGTCAACTACGATATGAATTTACGCGACGCGATCGGCGAGGAATGTATATCCACGCACATATATACTCGATATTCTCCGCTCGATCACAGAGAACTCTCGCCTCGTTTATCGTCGTCGCTTTCCCCCCGTGCCGTGCCGTCCATTAATTACCCACAGATTGAACACGATAATCACCGGTGAATTTGTCTGCCGGCCCGTTTGGAGACCAGCTGCGAGGTGTCTCGCCAGTCTCTCCGCAGCTTCACCTGGAAGCAACGAGAGAAATCTGCAGGCTTCCGCCGCGCAATGTCCGAAGCCGGATTGCCAGCGGCTCTCCGCGGAAATTTCGTCGCCGCTCGCGATCGTCGCCGATAATCCGGAGGGCCGCGAGGTCTGCAGCTTCTGCAGATGACGCACCGTCAGTTCGAGGATATCCGCCTTCTCCAACTTGCTGATGTTCTCGCCCTCAGTCTGCAAATCATTCTAGTTTTACTAGACTCATCCATTCTCATTACATATCTCATTTTTTCTGTAAAGTACGAATTTTAAAAGAATAACCAAGCACACAACATCGTTAAGAAAGTATATTGAGAGAAAAATATAGTTACTTTTGGACTCAATCACAATTTTATAATATTTCTAACGCGAATTATGATTAACATAATGATGCATATAGTTAAGCTAATTATATTTTTTGTTAGAATGATAAAATATTCGAAAATTATGATTGAGTCCAAAAGCAACTATATTTTTCTCTCAGTGATAGCTGTCGCCGCGTTGAAAATATAACGAATATTAGGTAATTCCGATAATTTTATAATCGATTCTGTCAATCCAATTTGCTCCTCCAATCATATTGGAGGAGCACAACTGAGTGTGTAATGATCATTATATCGGCTACAATACTCGTCGACCGTGCAATTTCGCGCTTCCACCAAGTTAACCCTTTCGTTTCTGCCGGACAGTCTTTCGTCGGCCGTCTGCACTAAGTAACGCGAGAAAACGAACGATTCCATACAAAAAGGACCGTCTCGAGTTTTTCGCGCTAGAAGAGAGAGATTGCTATTAAGATGGTATCGTTACCGGCTCGTAACGCCCGCGGGGCGGTTTACTTTACGTCACTCGATTGCCCATTACAAAAAGAAACGGAGACGAGCGGCTCTAAAGGATCGTGGCCACGACGGCGCCTGAGCGTGGAAGCTTTACGCTCGCCAGTTTGCGACGTTTTGCGAGAAGAAGAATAGCATCCGGTCGGCGGGCATTAAGCCGTACGAAACGTGCCGATCGGACCGGGTAATGTGCCGTTGGAAAATTAGCATGGTGAAATCAGCGTTGCCTTTCACGCTGATTCAGCGAATTATGTGCGAACATAAATTTCACGCGGGCGAGTGTTCCGCGCGGAAAGACGGTATCGACAAATTACCGTCAGTGGCGCAGCGCATTGTAGCGAATACCACTTAGGACGTAATGTACAGGAAACGTGTAATGTAAGCGCTTCTTTAATCCACCTTAGGTTTGCACACTGTTTTCGAAATCTTAGAGATTGGGCAAATCTTAGAAATCAACCCCCTTATTTTCGCATGTATTTAACACTGATTATTTAAAATTGAATTTAAATACAATATTTTACTTTACGTTTGTTGAGAAAAATAATACTATAAATCACAATAATACAAAAAAAAATTCTGGTTAAAAACGGACAAATAAGAAAAATCTTATCAAATATTCTAGTTATTATAATAGAAATTTTGGTTATCATAAGTATGACGTATTGAGTTTCATTATAATAATCAAAATTTCTATTATAATAACCAGAATATCTGATCAATCTTACAAGATTTTCTGATTAGTCCGTTTTTAACCAGAATTTTTTTTTAGTGTAGAAATCACATTGGTTCTTTTGTAATTATCTTGATACAGTATAAACTTTTATATTCGCGTAGCGACAAAGAAACTTTCTCTAGAGAATTGAAACGTAGAGTTTGCTTTATCTAATGTATTCAATCTTAAATAAGTGCGTCTAATTCTTCAGCTGTTTATCTGAATCGCGTCATCGCGGGCTGAGAATTGCGCGGTTGCGCTTAGCGCTAAGTGTGCAACGTAAATACCGAAGCTCAACGCCGGGACGCAATTATCATTAGAGATTAGACGGCGATAATTGAGGATCTTTAAATATCAGGTACGCATAAAACACGTGTAAACGCGGTGCGCTTGACTACGCACTGAATATCATTTCGTTGACACTCACTCTCGCCGGGTGCAGGTTCCCACGCTCTGAGAATATTTAAAAGCAAAATCGCCTGCACGCGTAGTTGCGGCCGGAGAATGCGTTTCCTGCTAGTCGCGATCCGTAAAATTGCAGCAGGCGCGGTGACGCGCGAGGGGAGGGCACCCGGTATCATAAATAGAGTCGGTGGGAGTCGAGCAAGAAACACGCGTTTCCTCCGACAGCTCACCCAGCGCGCGCGAGAGGAGAGAGAGAGAGAGAGAGAGAGAGAGAGAGAAAGAGGAAAAAAAAGAGCATAGCACGTGCTCGCTGAACCAGGCTTCGGTATCGGCTCCAAGATTGTGGCGTTCGGAAATGTCGCCACCTCTTCGCGCTTAACAATTTATCTCGAGCGTGCGAAAGAGAGAAAAAAAAGGCTTGCGCGGAGTGAAAGTTAATTGGCACTTGCAAAAAAGTTGCAAACGCGCGAAGTCGCGTACCATTATTATATCCAACTACATCTTACACGTAACTCATAACGCTCTTTTGCGAAACACCTGGCCAAAGTTACCATTTTGATTTGAGGACTTACAAAAATGGAAGTTGCCAAGTTGCCTAATATTTGTATAAATTATACATTTAATTTAATTTTAGGATATAACAAAGATTTTTTATCACGAAATCGTATTTTGCTGCTCAATTTGATGTAGCAGCTGTGTTGTTTCGATACTAGACATTTTATATTGATGATAGAAAGCATCAGCACACCTACCTCTAGCGCGTCCACCATGAGATCCTTGAGCTCGTCGAGACAGCGGTTTATGCGCGCTCGCCTCTTCCTTTCCAAAAGCGGCTTTGTTATCTGTGATTATTGAACACACGTTATATTTTATTAATCAACATCCTGCGGCAGCTGCTCCAAGCGTTCGCGCCTCGACCAGACTCGGCGAAATCTTTTGCACCTCGATCTTGCGTCGCGTGTCCGATCGTCCATCACAATGTAAAGTGCTAATTTACGACGTGGCGGGATGCGAAGGCGGGAATCGCGTAAGTAATAATCGAGCTACATGCCGCGCCGTCGCTTTATCGCGCACCATCACCGGCATTAATTCAAGAAATCTTCGATTTGTAACTTGGGGACTCGACGGCGTCGAGTCGCGCGCGAGAATCAAGGTCTTGTTGTTTCATCGCGGCGCCGAGACAGCCTGAGCGATGATTTAGCTTCAATTAGCAACCGGTAATTCGTTCCATGCACCATTCCTCATCGATTTCTTCGGCGGTTAAGCCGCGAGAAGAAATACGAATTTATGCTGTGCGACGCCAGGTGCCAAGTCGAAGAAAAAAAAAAGAATCAATTGTTGATGTCGCGATCATAAATGTGCACCTTTACAAAGTACTCGGCTATCGATTTACGAAATGATGAGTATCGCGAAAATTGAAATTACTGCAAGCGGAATTATTATGCACCAGCATATTCTTTATATAATTGTTTCATGTTTCTCGAGCTTACAATTAGTATTGACATCACATCACGTTAATTGCTATTAATAATTACTATTTATGTTGTATCAGTGTTACCGTATAAGCTACACGAAGCTAATTAACCGTCGCCGAACGATGTCGATAAACAATCGCCTCTAATCCTAAAAATAGATCTCTACGTGCCGCTGGCAATTAACGAATGCAACTCATGTATGAACTTCGGTTTGAATTGAAAAACAAGCAGTTGCGTAAACTTGTTACACAATCTCTCGCGAACGTAATTAAATATTATATATTTCAAGTAGCCTTTTATTTTTATTTAATTGACCGCCTTTATATATTTCCGATTCGCACAATTATACAAGAAGGAAACGCGGTGCTTATCGTTTACCGTGTATATGGATCATACCTTCTTATATTGGTATGTTCTCGAGACCGGATGAGGATAATCGTACGACATCATTGCAGGTGGGAACGGACATAAATCCAGGAAAGGAACTAGAAACTGCAAAAGAAGCAATCGATGTATAATCGATATATAATACAAATTGAATAATTGAGAAAGAGTCGACATAAAGTATCGTAATAACAAGAGCAATATTAATTAAAATTTGAGTTGTAGATATATGATAATTTAGAATAAATATAAATCTTACGAGCAACATTAAAAAAATGCACACACGGCAGACGCTTCAACCTTTAATTTAAATGCTACATATCTTCTAATTGTAAGTTCGACATCCTTTCTTTAAGTTCTAGCTAATTTACAACCTACCGTTAATCATGTGACACTAAATAATATTGTATGTGAATAAATAACCAGTAATTAAATACAATCGACGAAGCTAAATATAGCTAGTCAAACCGGATAATAAAATGTATAATGAAAATCAAATGCAGTTTCGCTAGCAGCAAACAAATTTATTCGATAAATAAAACACATGAGCATTGGCAGGGTATGCTAGATGATCAATTAGTACGATTTATAAAACCATAGATTAAATAGATCCGGATAGTGTCGACGAGCCGGAAATTTTATTCACACTTTAAAATTTTAATCACAATCGTGCAAAATATTCATCTTTAAAATTACTATTCTATAAAAATGATGCTAATTTAAGAAATGTACACAAAAATTCACTTTTTCACAGAGATAAGAGTGATTGTTTATATATACGCTTCAGAAAAAAGAAACTTAATTTTAAACGAAAACCATATAGCAATCTCTAATAATAAGAGGTGCATAAATAATAAATAAAAAAAATAATAAAATTTTAAATTAAAAAGTGTACCTTTGTCAAAACTGGCGGGTCCAAGCCATCAGCGATCAGTAATCGTGAAAATCATCATTTGAAAAGAATTGCTGGAAATACTGGCGCGTGAAATGACGAATCCTTTGTTTATCCTGCCGAATAAATAAAGTTGCAACAGGACGGCGCGTGCGACGATATCGATTCCGAGACTTTTGCCAAACAGTCCGATCATATCACAAGCCGATTTGCCTTACGGCGTCTCGCCGCGACATTTTACATCTCCCGTGTCGAAATGTAAATGGGTAAAATATCGAATAACGCGTGTATACCGACGACACGTCGAGCGGATTGACAGGTCGGGACGGGCTGACATTAGACACGCAGGCGGGTGCACTTGGTGAGGTCTCTACACCAACTGACTCGATGCTCTCCGCTGCCATTCCGGCACAGGCTACCCTCACCCGACTACGAACCCTCCGGAGAAGCTACTTTGGATAGGAAGGTCGCTCCAAATGCTTCACTGTGTTGTACACGAGCGCACGCGCGCGCGCGCGCGCACGCAACCGTGCGTATCGATGAGCTGACAAAAACACGAGGGGCTGTACACGAGGGAATAATTTAAAGTCAATATACTTTAATGACATTGTCAAATCGGTTTCATTAAACTTTCTCACGACACAATCACAAGATATTCTTCATGTATCAAAATCTGAGAGAACTTTTCGTATTTTGTGATCTTTCATGTTGTAAAGATTATAATAAAAAATCAGATGATAAAGGAAATATATTTTTTTAACAATTGTTAATTATTAACATGGATTTTTCTTCGTGAATTCTAACTTTGTTTGTCCGCCAACTAATATAATAAGGGCGATTAGTAGCTACTGTTTATTAAGCTAATACGCGGTATATGATAACTAATGCCCTGCGTGGCGAATGGGATTGGATTACTAATTTTACACGCGCGTCCGTGGGCGCACGCTCGCGTCGAATTTGTTTGCAAAATATTAGCGATCGTGCCGAGCTCGCAATGCGCCCGTCGTAACACGAGCCATCGCATTCAGTGAAAGCAAGCAACGTTCAATCAGAATGCCATTACCACATATCCGTCGATAATGAGGCGGAAACCGCCATGGCACGTTTGGCGCTTCTGCGATCGTGTTACGTTCGCCAGTGTTTTTCTCCTTTGGTTCAGATACTGTAAGCTTGCGACTGCAAATTAGAATGTTTCCAGACAAAACCTGATATCCTTTCCCTGAACCCAGCGATAAAGGTGGAGACCGCGGCAAACGGGTTGTGATTAGGGAAATAGCACAAGAAGACCGCGATCACATAGCGCATCTTGTAATCGATGCATAATTTCGCGAGTGTAATCGCATATTAAATATTTTCTAAACGTCAGATCGGAGCAATTTTCTAAAACTTCAATCTCGAGCTATAATTACGGCGTCTCGATCGATTCGCAGATATCGCATCCGCTTAGCCGGCGAATCATCCACGTCGGCAGTAAGGGCTTTTTTTAACAATCACATCGACTGCTAATTAATATAGTGCGCAAAACGAGTCGTAAACATCGTATACGCGGCAAAAATGTCGTATGGAGTAATATATCGCCCCTGTGATTGCGATGATAGCGTGAATCCAAATGAGCAGTCAGCTGTAATCGCATCTCGCAACTCTAAAATTATCATATACCTAAATTGTAAAGTAGCCCGCCGGCGATTATCTCTTCATTAGCATCGAGCTTGTCTTAATACAGCTACGAAGACAGCTGGTTTCCTTGCGCAAAAATGCCGCTCTTAATCGGGACGTATCGTGACGGGCAAAGAACTGGAATTTAGTCTATACCGACGATAACTAATTCGAAAGTAATGCGGCAAATTTAAACGTTAAGATAGAAATCGTAAAATAATGATAAAAGGAGGATGCGCTGGCCAGGGGATCATTTTTATAAGGGAACGATTAACTTTTGAAGAACAAGTTCCAGGCACGCAAGATAAATTATTTAAAACCGTCGCTTGTGCCACAGTACTTCGGTGTATTTGCGACACTTGGTAATCAGTAATTATGAGCGATATCTCGTCGATGAGCATCGATCGCATTTCGTGCCGCGTGACGTTCCACCTCGTGACAGCGCTGAAAAGACACCATTGTGAAGGCTTCAAGAGGCGCGTCACGTCCGCGAGATTTCGGCTGCCTCACTCGAGATGATAAGCCGAAACTCATTAAGATTATCTCTCTGTGTACTGGAGCTGCCAGATGCTGAAGAGACTGCAGACACGCCGCGCCGACTGCATTTGCACTTGGCTTGCAGTTGCCTTCTGGAGCTGCCTCGTCGCTCATGTCAACGAGGAATTTTTATAGAGATGACCGTCGTGATTTCTGAGCTACATTAAGGTGATTAGTCTCACGACGGCGCTAGAAGAGTCTCCTGTTAGATAGATAGACCATACTTCACGCGCCGAGGTGTGCGCGTGAGAATTTCTAAAGCCATGTGCTCCATTAAACTTGAAGGATGAAAATATCGAAGACAAGTATGCCAGACATAACATAGATTTCATTTCTTTCGGTATTTCATGATTAATCTAACCGACGAATTTAAATGACTTATGTCTATTTTTATTTATCAATGCAGACTTAACTTTAATTTCGATTTAATTTATTTTTCATCTTTCTCTAGTTTTTTAATTAAAATACGATGAAAAATAAATTAAACTACGATTAATTTGCATTGGTAAAAATAGACATTAACAGATTATTTGGATTCAGCAGTTTTTAAATATTTTTAAAAAATATTGTATACTTTTTTGTTTACATTCGCATGACGAATAAATTGTTATATAAAAATCAACGCTTCTAACGAAATTTCATTCAACTATATTCATCGTTACGTCATTGTATTCCAAGGCATATAATCGTGCGATCTATCAATCCTTTTACACAGCGACAGTTCGTGTGTACGGATTGTATCCGGTGCTGTCATTCACTAGACGTGCAGACGCGTCTGATTCTTCGGCATGCTTTCATTGACGCCAACCGACGTATTATAATCCGACACGAGTCGTAAACATTCGCACGCTTCGCGTAGCGGCCCGCGATACGGCACAAGCGATAACAAACGGTCTGATAACGACGCGAACGATATTGCACGGGCGGTTTCAACGTGACATCGGGTGACATCAACTAATTATTGTTTTCCTTCCTGGTATTTCAAGCTATGAACGGCTCGCTCTTTCTTCCTTTCTCCCTCTCTGCTCCTTGCTCGGTAGACCGACAGACACACGAGAACTGTGAGACTCGTGCGGCAAACACAAGGCGCGATGATCGATGAGGAAGCATAAATAAAAACTTCCGTACTGAATACCGATGAACTTCCTTGAAAGATACGTGGTATCATTCGATAGATTAATCTCTTCTCCGAGGCACCGGGGTCTTCCCGCGCTATCTAAAACTTACAATTATGTCTAAAGTTACGTCTAAAGTTAAATAATGTTCTTAAAAAGCTCTTGAAAACGTGATTATATTCTTAAAAAAATAATTTATTCATATCTAAATTTCAAGTAAATCAAATAGATTTTAGATTTTAGAAAAAAATTTGCTAAAGTTCTACTTATATCTGAAATTAAACATTAGAATTTTCGAAAGAGAGAAAAATTTTTCCCTTGTATTCAAATGAACCAAATAGTTTTTAGAGAAAAAAAAAATCAAAGAATTTGGTATACTTTGTGCATGGAAAGTAATCCCAAATAAAGCCAGACTCTGAGTAACTTTCCTCTGGATGCAACATTTTCAAAGCCTTGGAAAGGATCAAAGCCTTGGCCTGCACGCAATAATTATTGCTTTTAAAAATCGGGCAGATACAAATTTCTTTCCCAAGATACTCTCATCCTTACGAAATTACGAGTGATTACTTCGCTGCCCGGCGAAATCAGCTTCCTTGATGCCTCCGCCGCGCATTTCTCAGCACGTTCATTTCCCACGCACGTGGTGTAAAATTGTGGTGCACCCTCTCGCCGTTTACGATCGCCGATCCGCGGCCGCAGTCTTCTTCGCGTGCACGTAAAAAGAGGTAGCTCGGTTTGCCCCCCTTTTTTTAAGTTTATTGCGGTTGATTGGCGAGGCCAAGACCCCGCATGATACTTCGCGGCACGAACCGGTGGCGTCGGCACCCTTTCTCGCACGGGCCCGCAACCAGAAATTGGGGCCCGATAAAGCGTTAAGACGGCGGAAAGGGCGAGGAAAAGGACGAGAGAAGACGAGGCGTTTGGAGAAAGTGCGCAACAAGTGAACGCTCGAGAACGCGAGCGCCGCGCCGGCACGTTTGTAATAGCCAAGAATGAATCCTCAGCTGGGCAAAGTCGTTGTGAAAGCCGGTCAAAAGATAAAACCGCCACCTACATTACGTAGAGAATGAGATATTTGGCCGGATAAGACATGTCGAGAGGAACAACGAGGCGAAAGTCGGCCAAGAAAGAGAGAGAGAGAGAATGTGCCAAATGCTGTTTGCAAATTTACGTGCCTTTGTCGTATAATTTTAGCAAAGAGGAATGTGTACAGTCCTATAATATTGTTGTAATCGTCATTCAATTTTCAGTAATATTAAATTGTTATAGTTGTTTTATTCAGAGCTAATTTTCTAAAACATCTCTGAATGTCAATTTTAAACAAGTCATATAGTATTTCTGTTTTTCTCTCCTCGATGCTGCTACTTTACATGCGTCTGCTCTATAACAAATCGATTTATTCGTGAAAATCTTGGAATCTCATATTTCCCAATGTAAAGGAATCAGATATACAATGCCTACGTGCGTACAATCGTCAGCTAGAAGACGGCAACGTGTTAAAAAGCCGCGAACGTATCATAATGAAAAACGGGGGAAAAAAGCGCGAAGTCACCGCGAGAGCGGGGCCCGTCGCGGTAGCGGCCGGAGCTCGCAGAAAAAAGGACGGAAACACGAGAAGGAGGCTGGTGGCAGAGAGCGCGGCGGTAACGGCAGCAAGAAGAGGAGAAAGAGGGAGGTAGCGCCGAGGATGAAAAAAACGCGGTTTGTGTTCACGGCTCGGGCGGCTCGGACGTGTGCGAGTCGCGTGTGAGGCTCGCGCCTGTCGTTGTCTCTGTCGCGAGCACGGGCCCGGGCAGCGGGCCCCAGCGCTCGGGGGTCCGGACTGTTGCGGTCTCTGTCGGGCCCCGTGCCGGCTGAAGGGCCCGTGTGGGACGCGATGCCTCGCCTCGTTCTCACGGTAGCCTCCGACGAAGGGGGCCCCCTTTTGCTCGCTTCCTCTTGCTCCTCCTTCTCCGCCCCCCCTCGTCACCGCTGGCCGCCGACGCTGCCGCTGCTGCTGCTGCTGCTGTTGCTGCTGCCGTCTCTTTCCTCTTCGCTCCTCTCTTTACACGGCCCTTCCCGCTCTTGCGTTCTCTTCGGCACCTTCTCCCTCCTGTTTTCCGGACCGTGCGCACCGCCGTGACTCGCGTGCACGCGTGTGCGTGCCGCGCCAAGCACGCGTCTAGTCCCTGCGAGCGATCGTCAGATTTTCTGAACGTCGCGAGCGCAGAGATCGTAAATGTCAAGCTACTTGACGCATGTGTCATCCATGATCATCGAAAGCTCTTGTTATATTTCAAAAACGCCAAAATATATTTGGCGACCAATAATAATTATCATGTTAATAAGCCTTTAAACAATCGTAATTTATCTTAATACATGTATCAAAAGACGCAAAATAAAATTATAATGAAAACTTTTTTAATTTTATCGCCAGTTAAAGAGTGGAAAACGATATATTTTCTCTAATAACATCTATTGCGAATGTGAGGCGATTGATAAAATGCAATAGCAATGTCAGAATTGATGTATTATATTAACCGAATGGGCTTCTCCAATCCCAAATAGAGACAGGAAATTAATCGGAAATCGCTTGATACGTTGATGATCAGGCGAGTAATCGATTTCGACTTTTAGCATACGTTTTTTTCGGGAAACATCCAAGTGCTCTTTCTTCCTACAAATGCCTTTCGTTTTTGCAGGTATTTCGGAATAAATATTGTTCGGAGATTAAAGAGCAGATAAAGCTTCTAAGTGCGGACGTTTAATGAGTAACCAACGAAATTTATAAAGCAGAAGCACAAATAAAATTTAAAATCTTAATTTAATGTATCGTGTCTGCTCATGGATTTAATTGGCGCGTGATCTGAATGCAAATGACAGGATAAGAAATCTAAAAAAAAAAAAAAACAGCTGCGCTTCCTGTGGAAGCCTTCGATAATTGAAGATATCGGGAGAGAAAGCGAATTAACGTTATAACGACTGTGTGTGGTGCCTCGGGCTACCTAAAATATTGATATAACGGAATACGCGAGCACTGTCTTTACCGATCAATTTCCTGTCTTAATTAGGGATCGGCTACCGGACGGTCTAATGTAAACATACATTTTTTTCAGCGATAATGCATTTGGTGAGAAATCGCTCGCATCTCTTTAGGTCGATTTTTGAAGAGTCTTTTTCTCCTATCTGACTTGCAAATTCGCAGAGAGAGAGAGAGAGAGAGAGAGAGAGAGAGAGAGAGAGAGAGAGAAGAGACAGAAATTCGCTCGCGTACGTGGACTGTGGCTATTATTAAGAATGGATAAAATCGTGTGCTCGATGCACAACAAATTTGCATTAACGTAAAATGTGGTAACATTAACATAAAGTATATTAAACAAGACAATAACATTTCTGTTCCCACGACAACCCTTACGTGTTTTTAACATACGATTATGTTGATTCACGTAGAATTCCTCACGCAACGAGAATAAATAAATAGTCATAACCGCAATGATAAGCATCTGAAGTGGATGAAAAGTGGCACGGTAAGGACTGAGGGGCATTCTTGTATACCGCAGCAATAACGTGAGCGTTCCCGAAACGACAGAAGGATGAGCTCGAAAGATGTTTTCGTTCTTTTCATTCCGCCATCGACTCTCGTACATAATTTTGACACTCACGGCCGCGGCTCACGACAAACGCCTGTGGCTGCTTCCGTGGGAGAGAAATGGCAGACCGTCGCGTCGTTTTGCCGGAGGGGGACGCCGCATACCCTCACGCGAAATTTCAATTTCCGGTCCGGCCGCGATCGCGGCGAGGCGTCCCGCGCTCGCCGGTGCGAAACGCCGTCGTAAAACACGTGCAATCGTACGCCGGTATTTCTCTTTCGGTGAATGGAGCCCCCCGTCGCTATCCCCCCGCAACTTTGTCCCGGAGGGGACCGGCCGATTCACCGGCTCCGCGTACCACCCTTCATTCACGAATACGAAATTATCGGGAATCAAAGGTACACTGGACACAGTTGGCGGCACAATGAGCCGCGGCCGTTCGTGAATGAATGCGCGCTCGTGTACGCACGAGCCATCACTACATGTCCCAGGGGGAGGGAGGAAGGGGGGAACCATCGTAGCGGGTGGAGCTGACGGGGGAACGAGAGGGACGGGAAACGGAGGGGAGGATTTGGAAGAGTCCCGGGACATAAGCTGTGTCCTCTCTCAGTTAAATCCCGTCTCATTGTTGTCCGGCTTAATATTCATGAGCGTCTATCGCGGGAATCGCTGTTTGAATGAGCGCAGGTGCCCGTGATCGTGGGAATTTCGCTCCGGCTTCTCGACCAACGGGAAACCGATAGCAGGTGGCGGCAGGGCGGACGAGAAGGAAAGAGAAAGAGAGAGAGAGAGAGAGAGAGAGGAAGGGAGGGAAGGGATTCCGCAACGGCGGTGGCGGGCCCGACGATGGAGTCATTCGGTTATTGCGGAATTGGTGCGGCGTCGTTCTGGGACGTGCGATTCGCTGGTCCATCAGACATCTGCCGATGGATGGTTTGCTTAAGGCGAATTTACACGGTTCCCTCCCCGATCGTCGTTCCGATCCGAATAAATCATCCACGGTGAAAGAACGGCGAAAGAAATTGGCATAAGCGGAGCGTCCTTGCCAAGATACTTTAATTATTTTCCGTAAAAATGGAATAAATTATTTGAAATAAAATTTTACGTCCTTCTTGACGTACAATCGTCTTTGAAATCGATCACATTTTGTCATAAAACTTGGAAGCGTCGGCGTGAAAGTAAAAAAGATTTTATTATGTAATCAATATTTATGCATGTCGTTACGTAAATATAATTATCATAATGCCAGCTGTTTTCTTATCGAACTGTTTTACATTCAGCATCGACGCCATCAAATTTATTTGCTGCACGATCCTGCATTTTCTGTTAAAAATCTTTCCTTCCGATTATCATCTTTCGACTCGGTTGATTATTTACTTCGCTATGCGTGCCCGCGATGATAAACGGATCTTTACCCGGACGTACGTAATAAACGATAATTCTACTTGATCTAAGCATCGAATCCTGTAATGAGAGGAAGACCTGAGAGCGTTTCGGTCATTTTTGCGGCCTGCCATTAATCGCGCGCGTTTCCTGGGACATTACTGAAACAAACATTGCGTGGCAATCCCCGCTGCGCAGGGAATCATTTCCAGCGAAATCTCCCGGCGCCCCGACAAAGACGCCCCGCTGCCACTCGTGCATCCGCGCACGGGAGCCTCTTGAGCGGCGACGGCGAACGGTCAACCGCGAATCCGCACCGGTCGCACCTTGCGCGCGTCAACGTTAACGACACCGCGTGCACCGCCCCTTGCATCCCCGCGATTCGGATCCGCGGGCCGCGAAGCGCTCCGAGCGCAATCTCTGGCACGCACGCGATAAGAAATGGGGCGCGTAAATTACGCGCCGCGTCAGATACGAGCCGAGTGTAGATTAACCTTCGAATGCACACATGCGGGTTCAACCACTTGATTTTCAGCCGCAAGGAAGCCGCGGTGTGTTTTCTTGATTTTTTTTTATGTATAATGCTTATGACTTTAGTCGAGATACTTGCACTACTACTCGTTACATAAACCCTACATTACGGTTATTTGTCTAAAACAGCGTAATACATGTACGAAAATTAATGTTTGTTGTGTAGGAGGTCTCTCTTCAAATTACACGTAATGAGTAATAATTGCCTCTGTGAAGGCCCGAAAAGGACTTTCCTCTCTCGAGACGATGAAAATTAAACACACCGCTCGCAGAGTGTCGCAGCTGTTCGAAAGAAATCGAGTATTTCCAGAGACAAAATCAGAGCGTTACGATCGTAATCGGCGGCCTTCGTTTAAAACGGAGTAACTTTCGCAGGTGAAAGTTTCGTCCCGCAGTTGTCACACGTTCCATTAAGCCGTAATCGGTTTGTGACTTGAAATAATTGACTGCCAATATTACAGACGATACAAAGTAGCGTTATCGCGTGGAACCGATCGCGCAAGCTGATACACCTTTAACTCGATCGAGTTTAATAGCACGGTGGGCGTGTTCCATCTTTACAAATTGCAGACGACCGACACGATCGGGCGGACTTACATTCGAGGTTTCTGCTCGGCGCGCTAACCCGCTTAATTGCATCGCCATTCACTGGCATTGTAGTTACAACTTGGACGATAATTTAGTTACTAATCATTCGCGATGCCGACACGAATCGCCAGGATAAGATCAATATATTTTATATATTATTCAATATCGATACAAAACGTCTCCGATTCTTTTATCTTAAACATACAAATGAAACCTCGTCGCGAATCTTCGTATCTTTTTCATCTATTTTATACCTAAAATACCACAATTTTAGGCTCTACAAATATGTAAAAATATATTTTAACAATTCGACAGAATAATAGCAATAAAAAACTAAAATATACAAATGTTAGAAAAAGTTAAGACACACGTTGATTGAAATCGTAAAAAGATGTACGTTCTGGTCGAAGCTTTTAACCACGCATCGCGCCTGATTACAGAGTCCGCCGCTCACTCCCGTTCGCTCGCGCGGGGAACTCTTGGCGTGCGACGAGTCCCCATTTTCCTGGGTGTTGAGGATGCCGATTGGAGCGTGGGCGTCGTCGTCGAAGCGATTCAGAGTGTAAGGAGGAGTCGGAACGACGGCACGGAACACCGTCGTTAGAGGAGAGAAACCCCGCTCTCTTCGTCTCGGTGATCGCGGGAGCGGAACATGAAGAGCTTCCTGAAACGCTCCAGCGCCGACGGCCGTTCCGTTCCCACGAGGCGCACGATCCGTAGGGCCCCGGCGTCGTCCCGGGGTTGATCCGCGTGTAACCGACTATTCGCGGCGACCGCTAATGATCGTGTCGGTACCAGGACGCGCCTGAAGCGTGGCCGACGCGTGGACGAGGAGTTTTCCGGTGTTACGTGCCGAGTCAATTTTCCGCCCTTCCTGCCCGCCAGCCCGACAAGAGGACATAATCGCGCGTCATTATTAATCCTGTGAAAGCGACCGGCTCCTCACTTAATATATATAGAAAAGTATTAAACGGCTCCGGCAACCTATTATTTCGTTAATTAATTTTCTAAATTAGCAATCGCACCTCTCATCGTCGGAAGATCGTCTTGTACAGACTGTAATTCTCGGGCCGCGCAATCTACCGCAAGAACGACCGATCTTCCGTCCGCGCTCATTACGCGGCGTCGATTAAAAAGCGCTCCCTCTTGCTCGCTCGCGAGGCTAGATGGAGGACGAGATACGGAATTCAGAAATTCCACCCGCTTTACGCACGCGGACTTCACCCGGGGAAACCTGTTTCCCCACCTCGCGCGAGCGCGAGCGGCGTGACTGACACGTGGTCGCGCGGTTGTCCGTGCTCGCCCGAGATCTCTTTCTCGATTACGGATGCTCGTCCGTCACCTTGGATCGGCTCTCACGATCTTCATAATGCAGAAGATTACGGCCGCCGGCACTTCCTGCTTTTCGAAAAAAGAAGAAGGAAAAAAAAAGGGGGACTCCGATAATGCACGGTTCGTCTCGCGCGAAACGTGGAATTTTGCTCGCGTATCGCGCACCGCTTGTGCATCTTAGCTGCTAACCGACGATTTTGGGAAGGCGGGATCTCGTGGGCCTTATGCAAATAAACGAAACGGCGTATCGCAGAAATTCGGCAATAAGCACTATATAATTTCCATACAGGACCGGCAATCAATTGAACGACGTATTTAACCGCTCGCCTTATTAAGCAATTATGGTGCGTTGTAAAATTACGCCCCTTAAATTGCATGAAAACTCTTGCAGGGACACGCGATAGTTTGATCGAACAATTTAAGACCGAATCCCACTATTCCATGGATCTATGGATGAGATCATCAACAGCTTTTAATTGAGATTCCGAACGTTTATTAATTATAAATCTTAAGTCTCTCCAGAAGAATTTCAATCCCGACAACAATAAATTTGTTTCGGACTCTTCGTCGAATTACTTCCAGGACAAACTGTAAAATAACAGTCCATTAAAATCTCGGTATCGATCCATCTATCTTTTTCTACAGATTTATTGACAGAAAGTTACAGAAGACTCTAAAATTTATGCAAACACGTCCGGGAGTGGGTCAGTCACGTGGACGAGCAGAACGAATGTTCATGTCAAGTCGCTAGTTGAACGCCTTGAAAAATCCAAAATTTTGTAGATTCTCACGAGACTATGTATTTTTGCAGCCTGGTAAATGCGTGACCTAGTCACGTGGCGACTTTTGCTCCTGGATCGAATGATCGAAGCCGATTCGAGTCGGAGGCGCGCGGCTCTGTCTCTGTGGGATTCTTCCCATGGATCACAATGAGAGAGAGCACACGAGAGACGGACACGATCCAGAGATCCTGAATATCCCCGGGGGCCTCCTCGAGGACCTCGACGACCGCCAGACTGGAACGGTCTCGCTTTGGTAGTGAGAGTCGAACGCAAATAAAGTGCCACGAGCCTGTACATCGCCGAGCGCTCCCTCGACCGAATCGATCCGCGTTTTTGTGATCCGCAGCGCCGTGTGATTTGTTCCAGGAGCGAGCGTCGGATCGGACCGACCGACACGGGCGAACGACCGCGTTCGCGCTTTTTCTCCGTCGGACGGGGAGAAATTTTTAATTATTCGTTTCTTCGTTCGCAGGACAGCACACTCGTTCCTCTTCTTCGGCTTTTCTTTTCTCTCCCTCGCACCGCGACCGCGAACGTAAATTCATGTAAATTGCGCTTGTGCGCGCGCGCGCACGTCCGCAAAACATCGCGCAAACCGAATAAAAGCGTAACCCGCTAATTAAGAGCGAATGGTCCGCGACTGATAGAGGCGACCGCGAGCGAAAGACAGCTTCGTCACGCACTTCGTCCTTTCGCGACCGGGACTTTTTGCCCGGTAGAGAAATGCCTTTAATATTGCCAAGTGCCCGCGCCCTGCAATTATTTACATACAGACGTACACTTAGCGAGACGGTCATTCCGGCGCGCCTGCCGGATCTCGATCACCTCGAACGGATCTGAAGGCGTTCGTCACGCGCGCGTGCAAAGAAAAAGGGAAAAAAAGAAGGGACGAGAGTGCAGGGGAGGAAGGGACTCGAATCTGGCCGTTACAACTGGAGGAGCGTGGGAAGGCAGAAGTCGCGAATCCTTGTAAGGAACCGTTGTATTTCCTGAAGGAGGTCCTGCGCGCACCTGACGCCCTCCCTCCGTCTGGCCCCCGTGAGAAAGCGCGACGCGTTACGGGGCCCCGGTCGTCCGCCTTTTATCCCTCTCTCTTCTTTGTCGCCCTCGTGTAACGGCCACGCGAGCAGCACGCTTTCAGCGCGTTACGGCGACGGCGACGACGACGTGGGAAGAATCCCGTGCCGATCCGCCTATCTCCGTTCCTTCGCCGCGGCAACGGCATAGCCTCTTGAGACATAGCGGGGTCCGATGTAATCGCGCGGGCGACAACGGCCGTTCGTAACGTTCTCTTACGCACTTTGCCGGAAATACGCGTCGGATCGTCGCGAGGCGATGTAGCCGATAGCGTGGATTTCGATGCCACGTGGGCGGCTTCGCTGTCATTTACAAGAGCGGACGATTCAATGAGAAAAAATCAGCAGAGATATCAGCAGACTTGTTTGTACGTTGGAGAAATGAAAACATCCGTGCGAGTAACGGCCGCGTAGATAACATCCATTATTTCCGCGAGGACTCCGCAACATGTGAAACATAAAGGGAACATATATTCGCGCCTGACGCACACATCGGTTGGCGGCTGCGCTTAACAGGATTCGCGAACACGAAGGTGCCATTGGCGTGCACGAAATTGGGTCAGTGACGTCAGGAGAGGCTGCTGAAGACGAAACATTCGGAAGAATAAAACGACGCGGGCAACCCGGTTCCACGATTTCTTCGCCGGTTATTTTCTGAACTCTCGTGGGAACGGCTCCCCCGCGTCGGTGAACACGCGCGGCTCAATCCGTCTGGCAAAAACGTGTCTGCGAATGCCGAAATGTCTGCTCGAAAGTAAAATACACTCGCGATCAGTCATAGTACAAAAAGTCCTAATGACAGTCAGATAATTCTTCCAATATCAGTATTTAAAATGTATATATTTTTCGTATCTACATTTTTGCATTTTAAATTATGTAGAAAAACATCGCAAAATTTGTCTCTCTCAAATCATTCGCTAAAAAATATGATATCGTATCTGAAGATGTCTGGAAAAAAAATAGAAAAAATATAATATTAAAGATATAATAAATGATGAAGAGCGATTTCTCTGAAGATCTGGTTGCTTTTCATGCGACACGACAATGCCGCAATTCATCGATCGCCCCGTCAATTGCAGTGAATCGTCGGGGGTCAACGACGAGGCGTCTTTTTCACGAAAATAACGAAGAATAGCAGAGGGGCGAGGCGAATAGGGTCCGAGGTGGCATTCCTCCACGAACACACGCATGCAGCATGCATGCCGAAAATGGTGGCAGGGGCGGGGCCCTGCGCGCGGGATTTCTCGGCCGCGGGTTTACATCTATTTCGTGGGGTGAAGAAAGGGGGGTGTTGCGCGCACCCCGCGCTAGCCACCTGACGCACCCCGGCCGTGGGAACCGAACGAAAAACCGTAGGAATCCTCTAGGCATCGCCACGGCGCGGCGTGTGTGCACGCGTACACGCGCGCGCTGCGTGCCGATACGTTCTAATATCACGGTACCCCCGGCTCTCCCGCTCGCTGTGAAGAGAGGCTTCAAATTACAGCAACGCCCTGTGCACTTTTTTTGTGCCTTTCATGCTGTCCTAGAATTCCTAAAATTTGATTAAGTTTGGCTCTTTCGACAGATCGTTTTAAATTGAAATAATTTCAGATTTTTACACAATTTGTAATTAGTGTTATAATTTGAATATAATATGTATATTTTTTATTCTAATTTAACATAATATCCATAATATTTTTAGCTATCTCTGATTTTTTCAAAGCGGAGGAGAAACTTGTCAAAATTAATAAAGTAAAAATCCGTTATTAAAATAAAAATGTATCGAACATTCGAGGCAGCCGTAAAGTAGAGAAGATTTTTATTGCGCTCGTTTATCCTGAAACGGTGAAATCGTCGGCGCACGCTTCGTGCACGCGCGCGGCTTATCCGTGTATGGGAATGGACTGCGTGACAATATTCGTCGGTCGGCCGGGAAAAGGAGGCGGCGGTTTACGATCGTACGCGCGCGGCGTGAAAGTATGTGGGAAGTCCATCGCGATTCGAAGGAGCGTCCGGCCTATGCGTAGCCTCGTAATCGCGCGTGCACGTCAGCTCGTAGGAGCGAGAAAACCGGAGGAACGACTCTGTCACGCGCCAACGAGGAGAGGCAAGGGAGAGCGAGCGAGAGGCGGAAAGGCGCAGCGACGAGGAAGGAGTGACGGCCGAGATTATTGTAATGCTGAAACAATAGTCCAATCTGTATGTACGAGCGCGCGGCATCGCGACGAGGGCGAACACGTCGCGTCGCACGAGCGCGGCGCGCGCGCAAAATCCGCGTCTCGCATTATCGCTCGGTGCGTCGCGGACACTCGGGACCCGGATGATTCGGTAATTTCCAGGCTCGTTAAACAAATTGGGCGAGATTATAACATCACTGCGTGATCGCGCCGCATAAAAATCGCGCAATAACATTATAATGTTCATTTCTACCAATGCAGATTAACTTTAATCCCCGTTTAACTTACTTTCTATCTTTTTTTAGTCCAAAGAATTAATAAAAAATGAAAAGTAACTTAAACTGAGATTAAAGTTAATCTGGATTGATAGAAATGGACATAAGCGGTTGCCGCGTAACGAAACAGACATTTTCACGCGTCGCTAATTCATTTATTCGGTACAAAATGCTGAAATTGACACGACTGTCGCAGATACCGTTGTTTTAACGACTTCGCGCGTGACCGCATTGTCGGAGAACGAATCCTCCACCGCGCTGGCGATCAAAATTTCAAGCGGATGGACGAACTGGGGGAGATAATCGGGAGCCCCGGCGTATCTCGAATACGAATTTTGACACGAGGCACGGGAGGAGAACGCGCGCGGAAGCGTGGGAACGGGCGCTCTTAAGCCTTCTCAAAACAAAGCACGAGTTAGCTACGTGACGGAGGTGGGGGGCACGCGACGCACCTGACTACCGCGATGCCCCCGCGCCGCTCCACGTGCTCGCATCCGCCCGCACCGCGACCGTTCGCCCCCCTCTGTACCCTCTCACTCATGCTCGTACTCCGGTGGCCGCTGCCGGTTTATTAAGTCGTTACCCAGGGTCGAGTACGTTCCTCAAGCGCGCAAGCGAGTTTCGCGCGTGCAGCAGCGTCGGTGAAGAACGAATGGTCGTTAATCCGCAACTGATACGCGCGCGTTAAATAGCGATAAAAAATTATGACAGATTATCTCGACCTTCATCTTTTAAATCACACGTCTCTGACGCAAATGTAGATGCGAAATATAACATTGAACATTTTCATAACATCAAAATTTCTAAAGTTTACTTTTAACAGACATAGATTAACTTTAAATCTCGGTTTCATTTATTTTTCATCCTTTTCTAGATTTTAAAACTAGAAAGAGATGTAAAAAGAAAGTTAAACCGAGAAGTTAATCTGTATTGGTAGAATAGATATAAGTCGGAAGGATACCTCAGTTTCTCGTATGTGTATATATTTAGATGCGGAATTAAATGAGTGCAGATAGAGAGGTGTAAAATTACGCAAGACGCGATTCCGTGAATAACCACATAATACCGGAATCATGTGACACGTGCCGTCAGTTAAATATACGGTACGATAATGTCGAAATTACGCTTGTTGTAGTAAAGCGACATTAGAATGGCTCGTGAACCGAGACTGGCCTTGGATGATCATACGAGACCACCTCGATACTCGAGCCAACAGTCATGATAAATGACACGCTAATTATGCACACGTGCGGAGGACATATTGTAATCGCGCTATACAATCGTCACGCGCGGAGTTTCTACTAAGTAGACAAGGACCGAACATCTAATTGGCATAAAGAGAATTAAAATCGCTGTTTATTTGTGGCCACAAGTTACCTCACGTCGTTTTTTTTATTCTCGAATACTCTTTTTTGTTTTTATTATACTCACGGAGAAAGGATTAAAATAGAATATTAAAAGGCGCAGTACATTATTATTTTTTGTTGGAGTGAAATAGAAGAGTGATAAATGTTATATCTCGTATAATTTTGCTGGATGAGAACGAACTAAGTTCTGAGCTCCACGAAATAGCTCTTGATTAACTGGTTTCCACGAAACAACTTTTCATTAGGAATTCTACCGCCGTATCAATTTGATCAAGTGACAAAGCGCAATCCGTAGGTGTATACGTATGTGTGAGTGTGTGTGTGTGATTTAATGATTCAATTAAAACGATTTTATAATTTCGGTTTGATTGTCCGAAATGGGCCGAAGTGCTTCACGCACGATTCCTGGATCCAATGCGAAATTGTTATTCCGGATACGGTTCGCGCTTTTTCTGGGTCAGACGAAGACCCCCTTCCCCCCGGACGAAAAGTCGGACGGAAGGGTAGACAAAGAGCTCTAAGCCTCATTAATGGACGGTGATGTAAAAACGCATAACTACCTGTCCCGTATTCCATCGGTGGGGGTCTCTCCTTGAGATCTGTCCTCATGTAGAAGAAACGGGGTCCTTAGCCTTACTACTGCTATCTGCGCTGTGTTGGTTACATAACGCACACGCGGTCGCTCGCATGAATGAATACATTCATAAAGACGGGGTCCGGCCGGCTTGGCGCGCACGTCACACACACACACACATGTACGCGAGGCGTACAATCTCAATAAGAAAATACGTCTATTATGTCGTTACAATAACGATATCAATTCGTTGACCGTCGTGGCACCGAGCGGAGCCCATTGTCTCCAAACGACGGTAGGGTGTCCCCTGACCGGTGCACCATGTAAATCGCCCTCGAAATAATTTCGAGCCTCCGAAATCGGGAGCTCGAAAGTCTGATATTAACGCCGCTCAAATTACGTTTATCATTAATTATTACTAGAGCGATTTCCTTTTTATCATTGTTTCTTTTTTTCAAAGAAAAACGATTAGAAACGGACGCTTAATTTTTTAAGGTAAGACGCTGTTACTTTCTTCGAATACTTATAAAATATTTAGGGTAGGCATGATTCTGCATTTTCTATCTTCTACTATCTGTAAGGAGATACTTCCGTTCTACGTTCAAGGGTTAATGTTATTTCGAGACGTTAATCTTTGCGACATAAGGCACAGGGTAATTATCCTTTAACGAGACGGAAGATTTGAACGAATCAAACGCTGTGCCTTGTCTTCGTTTCTGAAGACAATTGATTTGGTCACTCTATCACGGATCGTACTTCCTCCGGACAAAACTGATATATGATATTTTAAGTGACGGAGTACCCGGCCAGTAATTGAATTTAAAGGGCGGAAGCGAAGAAATCTGGTCCCCTTTCATATTAACCTAATCAAGCGCAGTTGTCGGTACCGCCGACTGTCGCGGTCACAATAGAGACATTAAATTGTCAGTACGGATTTATTAAACCCGGCGCGGTTACAGCCGTGAAACCGCGTGGATCTTGGACGATTTCGTCTGACTGTTACATCTGGATATTTGCAACTAATGACTTCGCATACGGCTGTGAGTTTCAAATGTATATACTTTGAAAAATTTGCAAATATATCAATAAGACGGTCTAATGTTTTACATTTTCATTAAAAACTTCATTTTTGAACACGTATATTCATGTTGTTATTTATTAACAAGAATTCGATGGATTTACAGACCTCACGATAAATTAAAGAGAAAACTGTAGAGGGTCGTTTTCTGTGTTACCAGAGCAGGTGCCAAGCAATTTTGCTCTTGTTGCTGAAAATTACGCACGACCGCTACATTAGCAGAGAGGCTCTTACGCATCGGTGGCTTTGACTTTTTATTATCGCTGATGCGGCCAACTCTCGTAAGAGTCGCCATTAGACGTTCGACATACAGGCGAACATTTTGTCGTTCTCGGTACGATGACTTGTCAACAATTCATCGCGGCCGGTACCGCCGTGCAAGCGGCCCCCTTCTTTAGGGCCGTCATGCTTGTGCGTCCTTTATCATTCAGTTTAAGACAAGTTTTTTAACAATAATGAGCTTCTCGTATACTATATTTCGGCGCATGATTTAAGAAAAAGTTAAAGTGACCGAAGAAATAAATTCGGCAACAGGCATATTTTATTAAATTATCGAGTAATAAATTTTGTGCACCTATAGTTTTCATGAGTATCTCTAAAAATCTTTTATGATGTAATCATATTACTAATAAATAAACTAATAAATAACAATTTTTGCTTACCTTTACGTCTTGAATTCATTTGAAAAAAAATCTCTGCTTATGAAATTATCAAGTTAAAATAAAAAATGTTTGCAACAAATTGTAATTCGAAAAAAATTTTTAATTTAATATTAAATGTAAATTTTGTAACAATAATTCTCATCTTTGATAATGAAATAAAAATAAGTTTACATGAAATAATTATAATTATTTTTGCAAATTTCTTATAATTCAGATTATTGTTTAAGATTTTTTTTTTTGAAAGGGGAAAGGGACGAAGAATTATTGAGTCGCAAACGATGGTTAATCATATGGCCTTAATAATCCCGCGCCTAATTAATGAAAAATCGTTTATTAAAGACAAATTTTATTACAATAAAGTAAATTCGCACAACCGTGGGAAAAGGCACATAATGAATTTCTCCTTGGCGAACCAACGGACATGGAAATGGTACGTTTACCCGTATACAACAAAGTACGCGTAGCACGCAAAAAGGGAATCCGTACGATTAAGACATCGTAGCTTCGCGTTTCTTTGATGTCGGTACCATCGTTGTAAAAATGGTGTATGAAAGAAAAGATTACTATCTAAAAGATCGCTTCCAAATGATACTTGGTCTTGCACAGCTTCTGCAATCGAGAGATCCCCTCCTCCCGATTATCACCGTACTTAGTTTCCCACGCATCGAATAACATATTGTAGTATCTCGGAACATCGAAGTACTGCAAGTACTGGTGGCTAGTGGTAGTAGGAAAGATCTTTTCGAAACTCCCCAGCTGTGTTAGCTCATCTTCGTAGATAATCAAGTGTCTTACGTCATCGGGCGTCAAATCATCGATTATTTCGTCAAGATAATCCTCACGGTTTCTTAAGTTGGCGTACAAGGACTGTTTATGTCGTTCTTGGTAGCTAAGGGTAGTTCGGTGCAGTCTGTAATCTTGGCATACCGGATCTAACTGATATCTTTGGGCTAGTTTCTCCGCTTCCTCCGCCGGTATGCACGTGGGCAGTTGGTATCCGGCTATATTAAAGAGGTTTCTAATGAGGGGCCCCTTGACCGCGATGTCGAGAGGCGAGGAAGACTGTAGAGAGGGCGATATATTCACTTCGAGTAACCACGGTCTCCGGTTCTCATCCAGAATAATATCGATCCCGAAAAGCTCGTAGCAACAATACCTTAGGATTTAACAAAATTACGTATTACGTCAGAAAGATATTGACTGGAACGTGTAAGCAAAATCGTATTAATTGCATTTTTAACACACGAAAGCGATCATTCTAAATTTATTGACTTTAAAACCTTGCAAAATTATTTAAGAATTTACTTAAAAATTATTTCAATAATTTTTATTTTTTTATCGTTCAATTTTAGCAGTGTTAAAATTTTTTTTAATGTTAGCACTGAATACATAAAAATAAAAAGAATAGTAATTTATTTTATTGAAAAGTAAATTAGATAACGTGGAATCAGCTTCTTACCTTGAAGACGTATTAGCTCTCGTTAAAGTGTTGATAGAAGATTCGCCGGCTACCATCGTCTTGGAGACTATATCCTTTATCGACTCCCATATCTTGGCGACGTTGACGTTTTCTTGCTCGAGGTAGGACCACAGGGTCCTCAAAGTCCACTTATGACCGGTACTGGAATCCGCGCAGTCGTTGCTGGTGTAAGTCGCGCTGGTCTTATTGATGCTATAGTTGGTGAGATGCATGAAACGGTCGCTGAGGTAGTTGATGTCGTCGTTATACTTGACGGAGGCGAAGCGCACGAGGCCGTCCGGATATATGTAAACCTTTAGCGGATTGAAGCTGGTGACGAACACGTAGAGTCGTAGGTCGAACTTGGCGCCCCGTATCAGCATCGGCCGCGACAGGTATTGCTGCACGACGAAGGGGCGTTTCTTTGGTATTTGGGACCAGCGGTGGACCACGCGGATCCCGGTGCCGCGCGCGGACGCCGGCGGCTTGACGATCCATTTCTCCTTGCCGCCGTTCTTCTCCCATACCTGGCGGAACATACGTAGATCCTGAGGTAGTACGTAGGTGCGCGGCATGAAGCCAAACTCCCGCTTGCCGTATTTGACCATCATCCGGCTAAGATTGCGCCACAGCCGATCCTTCCGGCCGATCTGGAAAGTGCCGGGGAAGTGGTTGACCTTCTGCGACTCCTTCAAGCCTTTGTAGCAGACGGACTTCATGTGCTTGCCCCAGGTGCCGCTCCAGTATCGGCATTTCTTCATCAATCGGTAACCGGAATTCGCAACGACGCGACGCACTAATATCGGCGTTATCGTAGTGAGGTGCCACTTAAGATGTCTCGTCACTTCGAACGGCAGCGCCGAGCTGTCCTTGCTGTCGAATGGCTGAAAGGCGATGTAAGGGGGCACATTATCGAACAGGCTTCTACGAAAAGGCAGCTTGTTCCGTTTGATACCGTCGATCGACGGTAGATCGTCAACATCGAGGTCAGGCACGCTCTCCTCGTCGTACTGAGTCTCGGCGCCATCAGTGCTGCTCGCGATGCTACTAGTTTCGTGCTGATTATATACCATTACGTCCATCTCGAGTAACCTGCAACACACGGAAGAGGGACGAAGGGTCCGTCGTGACGCGATGTATTTTTGATGTTTTTCGAGCAGTTCTTTACATTCTTTACATTCGTACCAGTGTCTCTTCAACTCTTTAACGAACTCTCGGTTCAGATAACGGCAGCGGCGAATCGACGCAATTTCGTAATCGCAGAATCATGTCGATTCGCTGTCGTTGACATGAACGTGTTTAAACAATTAAGGCACCAATGAATACCGTTAATACGGTACAGGCTACCGTTACCAAACATCTTCGAGAAGCGAAATTGTTAGAGATGAACATATCACGACCTGTCAAGAACTTATATAATTCGCCGCGATCGGCTAAATTCGAGCTACATATGTCGATATAATTACTAAAGATGCTACGATCTCAACATCGTTATTACTATCGTTATACTTCCTATAGAATTTTTCACCGACTGATTACAAAGTATGACCAGTTTCCTCAGGGGCATAATTAAGCGTCGTAGTGACTGCCAACTCGTATATGTTATAAATATGTTGTCGGATATAAATAGCCACAAAGTTATTAGTTGCACGAAATAAGCAGCTGCAAGTCGATTTACTTGTTACACTGAGCAGCAAGATTGTAGATTGACATGTGAAATTCGATTAAAATTCAATTTCGCCGGCAGCCACATCAGCCTCAACAAAATATTTCCCAGAAATATTTTCTCTTCGTAACTTATCGCTGCATTTTATCTGAAAAGTTCCGTTCAACAGTTCCATAATGTTGAACATTCAATGTAAACAACTCCACAATGTCGAACGTTTAACATAAAAATCTAAATTTTTATCAGATTTAAAAAACTAAAAAATGAGTTGTATTAACCGTTATAACAAATGTATTATACATATGCCTCGCAACATTTTACTTTACAAACAAAATATACTTTGAATATTTAATATATAATATATTTAATATTGAATATTTAAAAAAAAATCTTTAATTTACATTTTTTAATTCATGGTTCTTCGAACATATTTAATAATAAACTACACGATTAGTGATCGCAAAACCGAATAAAGCGATAAAATTATCGCTTTTATTATCGCACTTTACATCGCTAAGCAATTTTTGCATAACAATAGTATCCGCAAGTGAGACTGACCCGCCTGGATCGAATAACGATGCTCCACGATCGCAACGCACGATATAAGCGTCTTAATGCACGTGTTAGAAAATTGAGCATGCACGATCGCGAGAAAGATTTGTAAAAGAAAAGGTATACGTACCAATCCGTATTGTTTAAATGCCAGCAGCTGCCAGCATTATGACGACACGACCACAAACACCTGAAACATAACAATTGATTCGCAAGTTATTATAATTGTCGAGAGATCGTAGTAGTAAATTCTTAGGATATCCTTCGTACAATCATTAGTAACGACGATTAACGTTTTCTCGTAGCATAGGAATTTGCGGGGAAAACATTTCGAGAAATGCGCGCAAAAACACGGAGGCAATAATGCCGATCTTAAAAAGCACGGTCCGCCGGTGTATAATCGCGAAATCGTGAGGCTAAGTATCGCAAAAAATAACAGGGGCATTTACACCATAACAATAATTTACGTTTCGATAAACTATTACGGATAACTTACAAGTCAATTCAAAGATCACTTGTCCTCGAGCATCGACTTGTATTTCTCAATTTCGTGCAGAACATTGCATTCATTCCTATTTTTTAAACATATACACATCGAAACATTTTACATATTTTGTATTTAATTATTGTAAGATTAGAGAGACAGCAGAAGATATCCAAAGATAGTTCTTTGATAGTTTTTTTTTCATTACACAATTCACAATAGTTTAGCTAATTCTATTTATTAACAATGTTTTGTTAATGGATTTAAATAATGTTTAAACGCTCGTGAATCAACGACTAGCTTATATGTATATCTCAATAATTGCGAGTGCAGTCATACGCATGCGAGCATGCATATCAAATTATACATTGCGCTTGAATGAGGAGCTGGTACGTCCGCTCGCGTGCGAAATGATTGATACATCTTACCGCGATCGCATTTTCAAAGGGATAATATTGTAGAAGCAAAACAAAAATGTAAGAATTACTGCTAATTTATACCTATCGTAGAAACATCACTCGTCTCTTACTGTCGATCAACATTTTTCCTGAAATTCGTCAGTTTTCTAGCTGTTCTCGTGACAATAGAATATTTTCATCATTGAAGAGAAAAGTGTGTCATCTCGCAAATAAGATAGTTCCCCAAATTTTTCCGACGAGACGTACTGTCTGTACGATAAAAAGATGCGGAAACGCGGAGATTGAAAAAAAATATTTATTCTACATTAATGAGCATCAATCTTATCTCGCACGATTAATAATCATAAAGACTTACGACACATTTCCTTTAATGATAAATTCGCGGCAACAACATGCAGAGAGAAAAATATGTGCAGAAACTGTGAAATGGATAAACGCGATGATTGATACAAGGATGCAGATGTGCGAGCATGCGTTGTTGAATATAAAAAGCGAGAGCTGTCGATTAATTCGCCGCCTCGAAGCGCATGTTAAGTAAATATGCCGGCCACCATGTGGCAATTAAATACTCGTTATTGATCGTGCAGTCGTCGGAACACGGTAGTGCATTAATCGGAAAGTAAGACAGGGGACTCGCGGAGAAGAAAGAGTTAATTTTCTTTCGTGTCCCACTTACGTAAAATCAAATTAACGCGACGCTTCAAAAATACAACCAGAACGGAAGGCTCGAAAAAGTGTGAAAGCGTCGCGCCCATCGATCGGCGCAATTGATCGATTGACTTTTGGACCAATCTTTCTGCCCGGCGCAAATTCCTCTTCCTTTTAAATCGTAAATCGTCGTAGTTCCAATCAATGAAGAAAGAAGAACCGCTCGAATGAATTCTAGACTACAGCGCGCTAATCAATATCGGAAAGTAATCGATGTATTTCTAACGAAAAAATTCAGCTCACGCGGCTTTGGGTCGATTTGGGGGAAAAAAAAACCCGGCGAGAGCGAGCTTACATCCTGCCGTTGAAGGTGCGGACGAAACAGACATTGTGTTCCTGACGCCCGTGGAGAATGAGGGAAATTGATTAAATTGTGTTTTAAGGCTGGGATGCAAGAAAGTGTACAGCTCGCGTATTAAGTCGCGTAAGACGCATTAATATTCATGTGTCAGTTTCGCCACCTCCGGGTACGGTACCCGGGCGACGGCGGCAGGTGACAGGCGGTTTTCGATTTCTTGCAATGTCGCACGACGCGATTAAAGCCGTCGGCCGAAGCATTGTAAGCCTTTTGCATGTGCCGAAGGTGACTTGCTGTAGCGTTCTCGTCGCAGTGCTGTGCAATTTGACAGTGCGATTTAATCTCGTTGCATCCTCTATACCGTAACTTCCGTGATTTTTTTGGCGATAGCCGCAGCGGCAAGGCCGTATCTTTATAATTGGATATGGATGTATGCGTGAGACGAAAATATAATGGTGAGGAAAATGATACATTTCCCGCGTTTTCTTTCAATGACAAACTGCGTCTTCCGTTATCTGTAACTCCGATAATTTTATAAAGCTTCGCGCGCGCCTGCATTTTATATAAAATAAATAAGAATTCTAGAGCAAATTATAATTCTCATTTTGTCTATAGATTAGATAATTAATTTTGCGAAAATTTATTACGACGCTTTACAACATTTAATTCCGACGTTTCAAAATTTACTAACGAAATGTAAGATTAATCAAAACCATTCGAATCAAACAAATTATTTTTGTAAATGTTACTAGTATTGTAAATGTTTTCCAGATAAATTAATAAATAATAGAAACAATAAATATTGATGGAATAAGTGTCATTCTTTCTTTTTTATATTTCAAAGTATATCAACTTTTTCGCTGTCAATAACGACCTCTACGTAGATATTGTAGTGATTCATTGTTAAATCATTAAAAAAAACTTCAACAAGTTTTTTTTCTCTCTCGTTCGTTTAATTTATTCATAATTGCACAAATATATTATTTCCGTGATAGAATAAAGTAATAAATTCATAATTTGATTTAAATTCTATACTATATACATATAACAGGAAAGTATTTGAATGGAATAGCGTTTTGCTGCGTCACGCAGCGCTTTTCATATATGATTCTGTCGTTATAAGAAGATTAATAAAGAAGAGAAGGATGCGGAATGTATTGTGGGTGGTGATTCGATATCGTTTATCATTGAAACAAGACGTTTATTGATGATGATGATACTGTCCGACGACCTCAACAGAGACGCCGGACGGCATTACGTCGAAAAAGGTTCTTAAACATAACAAGTTAACATCTATATAATAGTCGCTTTGCTTTACGAGAAAATAGTCATCTCAGGTACAAAATGGAACCCTATCACAGACGTCACTTAAAGCTTTAATCACCTATGTACAATGCGACCGAGTAAACCGCGTAATAAAAAAACAGAGTAAAGTTCTCAAAGAATCCTCAACGAGGGTTCGCAAAAGTTTTCATTTGGAAGACAGCGCGATTTGTCGTTCTCCTCCTCGCGGCGCCATTCAACGGGAGGGCTCCTCATTATTGGATCGTTCATCTCAATTGCTTCAAACGTCCGCCCTCGGAGATCTCAGGATACTGTCGTCGTCGTCGTCGTCGCTCGATCGCTTCATCACCAGGGTCTCCAGACCGCGTTGGAAGACTCCGAGGACTCCCCGGAGGAGCTGGCGACACTGACGGGGCTCTGCGGTGGCGTGTACACGTTCTGGGGCACGTTGGTCTGGCTCGTCGGCGCCTGAGTCGGCGGCGTCTTGGTCGCGGCCGCGGTGGTTGCCGCCGTCGGCAGCGCGTGCTTGACACCAGCCGGGCTCTCGAGTCGTCGCAGGCAGCCGCCGAGGTGTCGCATGAGCTGCGCCCCAGCGGCGGGATGAACCGCCGCGGCGACCGGCGTCGACAGGAAGGTCGACACCTCCTGGGCGCACTGGGTGAAGCCGTCGCGGAACCGGTCGGCATAGCTGTTCTCCGGGGTGAGCGTGAGCCTCCTGGCGGCGCGCAGCGTGTGGAGGTGACGTACCGTCAGCTCGAGGATGTCCGCCTTCTCCAGCTTGGCCACGTTCTCGCCCTCGGCCTGCAGCGCGGTCACCATCAGGTCCTTCAGCTCGTCCAGGCAGCGATTGATGCGGGCGCGCCGCTTGCGCTCCAGCATCGGCTTCATCACCTTGCGGTACTGATAGGTGCGCGACACCGGCTCCTCGTACTCCATGCCGCTGACCGGCGTGTAGCCCGTATGCGGTGACATGGCGATCACACTTTTATAATGTCACTGGTCACAAAACAAGGAGCAACGAAGTCCAGGAGAGTTGAGAATGGAATCCCCCCGTAGACGTTTTCTGGTTGATCCTCGGTCGAATCACCGATCGACGATGCGATCCAGCCTCAGGAGAGATCCACGATGCTGCTCTTCGTATATAGCCGTCTTCGCAGTTGATTCAATCGTTGAATGCACGATTGAACACGCTCGACGTTTATATTACTCTCTCTCTACTGCTTCGCTGTTCTCGGAGTGCCAAGAGTGCGTTCTGAGTCCGTACGTATTCGTGACGGTTCTGAAGCGTTGGTGGGGCACAACCCGTTATTTATATGCCGCGTGGTGCCCCACCCGTGCCGCCGTCGTCCTGCGCCCCACAGCTGGGTGACGGAGGGGACCGAGGGGCACGGTGTGCCGAACCCTGCAGCCCGCGTGCACGGCCAGCCAGCAGCAGCCGTGGCGTATCGTGGGAAGCTCGCGGGCCGGAGCGTTCCCACAGATCGGGGGGCCTGTTGGGGCCTGCACAGGTTCTGTGCCGCTTGACGCCTGCCGGACCGAGGAGGGGGGCCCTCCTTGCGAGTGAGGAGCGCGAGCGTACGTGCGCGAGAGCGCGCGCGCGCGCGCGGGAGGGGACACCTCGCTCACTGAGAGAACACACCTGCACGCGGTGCCCTGGCACGACGCGACGCGTCGAACCGCGCCGAGAAACACGGGCGAGAGGCGAGAAGAGGAGAGCACACGCCACGACGCGCGACCAGCACGAGGACGACTCGCGCGATCCGTCGCGCGGTAGAGCGGCGCGAGCCTCGATCCTCCGCGCCGGAGGTAAAGATTATCGCGATTGAATCTACGAAGGACGCTGCTTCGCGAGGGCACGGGCTGGGTTGATGCGTAACTGGAGAAAACGGACTTTCTCGCGATCTCAGAGTCATTTGGGATATCGTTCGCTGATCGTCCGTACAATTTTCAATGACTGTTATGAATTCTATTGCGAGGGTATTGTACATTTCTGTCGAATGTTACATGGATGAAGCAAATTTTATATATGGTGCAAATATTCAATCTTTTATTTAGGACGTGCGCTGTTGAGAAATGCACATTTTATTTTATTATGCCCTTCGTGCTCCATTTATTCAGTTATTCATTTATTATAGATTGAAATATAATTTAAAGAAATATCTGTGAAGAGAGAGAATGTTTATTCGATCGTGCCCTGCGGACTATGATGTCAATGATGTTTTCAAGTGTCATGTTTATAAGAATCTAAGAATCTGTCGGTTTGCACATACGCGCTCGAGGCGCACGACACTTGTTGATTTACCGGATTACCACCGACGTGGTGCACGTGCATGCGCGTGTCGACAACACTTCCCCGAAGTGAATCACGTCTTGGCGGCGTAACGCCGTGTCGCGAGCTGGACCACTTCGTATCTCTCTCCGCGTGGAACAATGAAAATAAATATTACGGATGGTGCGCGACCCGCCCACGCTTGTCTCATCGCGATTATGCGAGATCATCCGTTTGATTGCTTCCGTTGCGTCATACGAATCGCTGGGAACGTAAAAATTTAATTGGCAAAAAAGAAATTTGTAAAGCAGTTTTAATGAACTGAATTTAATGTTCTTTTATATGAAAGCTGTTTAGAGAGATAACGGACTGCTGCTCACTGAATTTTGGCCGTAAAGTTAGTCTTCCGCGTGGGAAAAAAATTCTGACCTCTATCCATATTCACATACTCTCACATAGTTTTAGGTCGCCTTTCTATTCTACGACGGAGGAACACGCGGATATATCATCTATATCCAGTTCTCTGAATATTCGACTATAATTAACCTATGATCTCTTCCTGTTCTTAGAAGATTCGTGTAACTCGGAGAGAATTTTGCATATTCCGATCACGAGATCAGCCCAACATTAGAGAATCTCTCCAAGGGTTTCTGACAACCGGTTCCGGTGCAATCGGAGCGGGTCCCGGGAGCCGATGTTTTGAATTATAAACGTACGTTCTTAATGATCCGCCCATTCTCGGACTCGGACGGGCTTCGCTTGCGGGACTTAACGAGGTGTTTAGCCCTTTTGGAAGCCGATACCCCAAACAAGGCCCCGCTGAGTGGGCCGGCCGAGTATTTACGAGCCTTTGGGTCTAAACGCAAAAGCAGCTAGTCGCTTCGGAGGCGATCCGGATATTACTACGATGTGTCGCCTTCAAAAATTAAAAAAAAAAGAGACGAGAAAGATTCGCTTCTTCGGGCATGCGGTCGCCACTTAATTGCCGATCTGTCCGAGATTGCGGCGGAAATTGATACCAGTGGAATTTCGTCGAGCAGGAATTTTTAGAACAACACTCGAGAAGAAATTCTTCTTCGGAAGAAGTTTGCCATAATGTCTTTGTGAATCTCTGGTCTCTGGAAATAAGTTCGTCTTTGATTTTAAGAGACTGCATTATCAGTACAAACTCTTCACGAGAAAGAAGATAGAAGATAAAAAGTTAAAGATAATATTTTAGAATAGCTTATTGTGACAAAGCCTTCCCTTTCTCTCTCAATAAGATATTATTAATATTATTCTCCCAATCTATATTTTACAACGAAAAATAATATAAAAGTATGTAAGAGTGTTATAATTTTGTTATATGTTTTAAATAAAAATTTATCTTACATCGTTTTCAACTGATTATCTTCGTTTTCCTAGTACACAATTACACTGATCGGAACACTTCTCACGTTGACATTTAACTGTGACACACGCGGCTTCGAAATAGTCTTAAAACCCGCGCAATATATATCTGTTTCTGGCAAAATGACAGATTTCTAGATATGCTTGAACAATTTTACTATTCCACGTGTGTGTCACGTATTTATTATTAATCTTTATATTGTGTTTGTCCGAGCACGACTCACATTACATGTCTCTTCGCCCTTGATTCAAGAGCTTCTCTCTCTCTCTCTCTCTCTCTCTTTTGCTATATCGTATTTATCATTATCAATTCCCCTCTCTAACTCGAATCGTGATTTCTGCACGATAAGTACATTCTCGATGTGCGTCGAACGGACGAAAATAAGGCAGGAGCGACCGCGCGCCGGTAGAAGACTGGTAGGATAATTACATTGATTGGTTATACAAGCCGGATGCGGTGGTACGCGCGTACGCCAGTTAAAGCCCCGACGAAACGAGCGTTATCCGCGCCGATGCGGCGCTACCGCCGGGACACCGGGTATATATTATTGCCCCACGTTAACAACTCGTTACGCCCGCTCACCATCGGCGGCGAATGAAATGAACGTTGATATTCCCGCGGCGGGAACGCGTCCTTACGTGATCCCCGACGATGAAGTTCGTAATTTGTTTCTGGGTACGATGATGGATTTTTTGCGCACCGCCGTTCGCCGCACCGGCCGGTCCGCGGCAAATCGCGCGCTTCCTCGTTCACCGACAGATCGAGGAAGTCTTAACCTCGAGAAAGAAAGAAAAGATGAAAAATAAAAACAATGAGAAAGAGAGCGATAAATGCGTCGAGATTCACTATAATTCGCGTTAGGTTGCGCGCAACCGTTAAGTCGATATTTCGGTCGATATTAAGCAACAGGTACGTCAAGCATATTAATTAGCTGCAAGATGCTCAAATTATAGGGTTGCCGAAACTTCTCTGAACACTCAAAAAGTCTTGCATCCGATATATGACAGATCCGACAGGTTTGATAAGGGTGATAAGCGAAAGATCGGCGTGACGCTGAATTAAGTACAGCATTAAAGCGTGTATGAACGATGGAGTATTATTATTATTACGACATAATAATAATAATGTTGATAATGAGAATGCATAATATTAACTTGCAATTTTATTTCGTAATTTTACTTCATAATGTACATCCCAATATAGGATTTTTTAATTGCTAATTTTTATAATGATCTTTTCTGAATCTTTTTTCTTAGAGCTATGTTGGAACAAATTACGATTTAACACCTGTTCAAAATTTTAAACTAATTATTTAATAATATTAAATCGTGGCAAAAAAGATAATAAAATAAAAACCTTTATAAAATTATAACTGTATCATTGCGTATTTTAAATAATCACGTCGCTATACTGCAATCTTGCGCAAATAATAGAAATCGATACTTTTTATTTAAGGAGAAACACCGATTATCTCCCAGTCAAATATATAACAAAAACGTGCGAGGAATATATAAGATAGAACAATAATCAGCTACACCTCGTGAAAAAAACGTAGACCGATATTCCAGGAAATAATCGTGCCAACGGGCTCGTTCGGACATTACGGCGTATAATTTATTATCAATCCGTATCAACGAAGTAACGTGAATTATCACAGTTGAGAGTTTATTCCGCTCCTACCTTCTCGAAGCAAAGCAGTATAAATAAACGATTAATGTATCTCCCCAAGCTAAAGTAACAATCCTCGATCCCATCACTCCGAGCAACAGCAATATTTACCGGATCCTGAGTCTCTCTCTTCGAGGGGGCTCCTCTCGACGCTCCTTGACCTCCTCGTGCTCCGTATCGACGTGCCTTCTCGCGCTCCTCCTCGAACGACCCCGTCTTTCGGCGCGGAGGAAGATACGAGGTCGTCGATGCTAATTCGTCGGCACGTCGAAACACTTCCGCGGAACAGGCCTCTCCTACTTCGTCCCTTGCACGTAAAGACCGCGGCCACTCTTCTCTCCCCATCCGTTTCCCCTATCCTCAATCTTTCCCTTCTCATAGTCATCCGCCGTGTCTGTCCATCCCCCTTGCTCGCGGGATTCCATCCGTCTCTTTCCCCCCTCGGCGCAGAATGGGTAGCCTCGCCTCCGAAATTCTTCCGGTTGTATACTCTTGGCTCGTGCTACGGAACGTGGGAATGTTCTCAGGCCTGGAAGCCGACCCCACCACACGGTGGAAACACACGTTGCAACGAACCGCGTGTGGTGCGCGTAGCGATGGGATCGAGCGAGAATCCTCGCGCAAGTTATATCTCTGGCGATCGACCAGCAAATTGTTCCGAAATTAAATTCGAATATTCATCAGTTCTTGTCTCCGGAATGGAAGTAGTAACGTATGATTAAATATAATATACATATTGCATTATCTATACAACTCAAGTTTGATATAAAATTTTCTTAGTTATCGCTTATTAAATCAATTTATGAATCTTCTATCTTGCAATTGTTCAATTGAAAAAATGCTTTTCTTTTGCGAGAAAAATCTATCATTTCTCCGAGGAAACTTATTTATAGTTTTATTCATTCAAGTAATCGGATTATATCTTTGACACTGACAAAAAATTCTGGTAAAAACGGACAAATCAAAAAATCTTATAGGATTGATCAATATTTTGATTGTTATAATAGAACTCAATATTTATAACTTTTAATAATCAGAATTCCTATTATAATAACCAGAATATTTGATCAATTCTATAAGATTTGTCCGTTTTTAATCAGAATTTTTTCAGTGCACTAAAATCAGTGCATTAAAATATTCTATTCTTTGTGTAGGTTTTATGTTAAGTGCTATTAGAATTCTCCAGCATGACACCAGTTCCACCCCATCGCTAGGCGCACACGAGCGTGGCGTCGTGCGTGCGTGCGTGTGCGGAGCACGTACACACGCACGGGCGCGCTCTTCCTCACCGATCTCATTGTGCGCTACGAGCCCTCTTTGTGAGAGGAGGAGGCAACCAGCCGGTAATGTAACCTTAGCGCTGCCCCATCGCCGCGTTGTGCACATAATGCGGAGGCTATTGTACGCAGCACGGGCCACATTGTTGCCCGCATCTTGCAGGCACCCTACGACGCCGACGGCGTTGTTGAAGGAGCCGTCCGCGTCGTTTTCTCCTTCCTTCTTTCGCAGCTACCACGCTTCTCCTTCTTCGCAAGCTCGTTCTTGTGGCGAATTATCCTTATAGGTCGCGCGACCAGTATCGGTAATACGCTAATACTCTTTATATAATGGGATTAAATGATCGCAACAGGATAGCCAAAGACGAATAAAAAAATCTTTCTCAATTTTCACATGAACATTGTTATTAAAAAATTCACGTGTCATTATCGTTCTATGTAGAAATGGTTCTGTTATTAATTTCCTGATATAAAAATCGCTTGAAGTACTTAAAATTTAAATAAATTTAATAATAAATAAATAATAATAATAATAATATTCTTTTTGAATTTGTTTTCTGTTATTTTTAATAGTGAGCATATTTTCCAATATCAACAATTTTTTATTTTACAAAATAACTTGTATCGTAAGAAATTAAGTAGATAATAGACTTTTCATTCGTTAACCGCATTGCATTGCTTCCTCGCTTCTACTTCACAATATGAAGATAATTACGTAAATGATTTCATCATTTTTATCTATATTGTATATCCAATTATAATATTAAACTTCATAAATAAAACTGATAAATTATACCGATACGATGTGAGAATAAGGATGTATATCTTGTTGCTAGTTAATTGAGTTTGTCTCCACAAATTAAGATGTTTAACAAAAGAACCGCTAATAACATGTTTGATGTCAACTACAACCTTGCGACATAATCGTCGCACGTTAAAATTTGTGAGAACAACATTAGAGTAATATGAACATAGATAATAAAAGCGTTCTTATTAAAATAACGTAGCTCATTCTTGCCCGCATGCTACATTCTCCACGTATTAAAAAGGGGGAAAAAAATTCATAAATATCGGCGTGCAGTATTTTTCTTCTCGTTTTTTCCTTCGTGTTTCTGCATAGTAGTTTTGCTTCAATGATTCCGCACTGCATTAAATAATGTCAAGTTGAATATTCAAGACTTAAAGTTGGGGAATGGCAGACTCGCAGAGATCTAAATCGCAAAGTAGATCGCGATAACATCCTTCAAGTATTCCACCGGCTGGATCATAAATTTCGAATTACGCATTTCATTATATTCAGAGGACGATTTTATGACTTTTGTACACGCACACAGATTGCGTCGGATATGGTGGCAGGATTCTTAATCTTACAATTATGAAGGCGTCCTCGTCTTTCTTTAGGCAAGGAGAGTCCGCCGCGTGTCTTTTTAACCATCTTATTATCGCACTGATTACGTGCTTGCACTTGGCATAAAATTAACAACGATATCAGTCGCATGGTTAAAAGGAAATTTCAGCTCCCGACGAATATTTCAGACCCATCTAATTATCGAGGCAAACGCACGTCACGATTAATAAAGGCGGTATCGTGCAATTCGCCGACACTGTCTTAAAGAACTTCCATCATGGAACGAAATCAGAATCGCATCCGTTTATTTTCACGCGTCGCGATCACTTGGGGCTTCTGCAATTTCGTCGCGTCCTTCTTGTTTCACTTGGCGCGCGGAGTTACGGCGTATGCTGCACAACGTGGCCACGATCTCGCCTGGGTTTTGCGAACGGGCATTTTTCATTGTTTATCTTCATCTCGCCTCCGTTTTGCGTCCCTCTCCCGATCCTCGTCACGATCCCGGTCTCGCTTGTGCCACCCGTGCATGGTGTTTACGTCGCACGCTGCCTACATTATTCTAACATCGGTCGCCCGCGGCAATGTCCGTCACTTTTCCGTCTTTTTGCCGAACTTCTACGTCTTCCTCACGTGCTCCTCGAGGTATCTACCGCGGCAGAATCTCCCTTTGCGATGCAATTTGAATAATTGCACTACACGCGCGACGAAGTCAAAAATCGGCGTGCTATTAATGCCCTAAGTACTACCGCGCGATATACTTCGAAGCTTAGACTGTAATTTTTATCGGGCGAAACAGTGGCAACGATTATGCGAAACTTCGTGTTCCTTCGGACAGGAGAAAGTGCGAATGAAGCTCTCCTCGACGTTGTTACCAGCTCGTCTCATTGAAAGCCGCCGTCCGCGATTACGTTCATTTAAGAGAGGCTTCGCAAAACGAAAGCGACACTTCTGCGAAATTTCCAGCTGTTAATGATACCGATTCTCTCTGCCGCATGTCGTCCCGCCGAGGGAAGACTTCTGCGAGCTGTTTCGCATTTAGCATATCATTTATCTTGATACTTGCAATTAAACCGAAAAACATATTCCGCAATTAAACCGAAAAACATATTCCGCTGCGGGCGCAAGAATTTTGATACGATTCTTCGACTCACGGGCAGGATAATTGCTGTGCCGACGTTGATTCGTCACGGATTTCGAACGTGTGCTTCGCGGCGTGAAACATTGTTACGCCTTAAATCACCCGCATCTCTCGTCGGGTACGCATATTCCGCGGAATCCGCGGACAGCGTGTACCTCCGTACGTAATTAAGGCCGCGAAGTCTACCACACTTCTTTGCTGCTTCGTCACTCTTCTTGTACTTATCTTTCTCCCCGCGGGCACTCGGCTTACCGCTGGGCTAATGTAGGATCAAGAGTTACCTCTCGCGTCAGTAATAACTCCCATCGTTTTTCACATGCTACAATGTTGGAGCCGCGAGTTCGTGACGTGCACACCTTACGTGCCAGCTGCGGAAATCTTTTTATGCGGATACGCCGATCCGACCGAGACGGCCGTGAGGAATTAAACGAGCCTTTAATTATCGGTGTTAATATTTTTCTCCAATGTTAATGCGCGAATTACGATTCTTCATAGTATTAAGGGCTCTCTCTCGTGCTTTCAATAGCGATTGTTGGACACGTAGGATATACCGTGCCGTTGAACCTTTCCTATCTGGAAGAACTAGTTCTCGTTTCGACACGTCAGTCGCTTCGGGCGTGAGTGTCAGTCACGTGTCTTTCAACGGTGCGAGCACGACGTCCAATGCGTTTTGCCGCTGATACGAGCAAAACAACCAAGACGGTAGCCGCAGTCACTCTGACGCGGACAGCATATCATTCGGCTGAGTAACGCAATCCAAACACTCGGAATTCCAGAGGCGCTTATCACGCGACGAAACAATCGTCGTTCCTTTCATGGAGCGAGTTGCATGAATGGACGACCAAGTTATCGCTACGAGCACGCCAAATATCAAACAACTGGTCAATCTGTTATCGCTACGAGAGTAAATATCAAACCAACGCGACGAACTACGATTGACGTAACGCAAACGTCACGTAATAACGTGTTATGTCTTATAAGCAAACTCAGTTGATAATGTCATGAAACGATAAGCAAAGAACATTGATTAATATGCTACGAAATTTCCAATTAAATGCTTCGACGCACTTTTTGTTTCCAATTAAATGCTTCGACGCACTTTTTGTCATTATGGAAATTTAATAATAATTATCGTAAAAAAATTGATTGCATTACTCAATTACATTTATTTGCCGCACATATTTACTCTCTTTCTCTCTCTCCTTTTCATTCTCCCATATTGAGTTGCAGTATAAAATATATATTTTAAAATATCAATTTTAAATTAATTATACTTCCATTTACGGTCTACGGCGCGCCGGATATGATCGCGAGTCTCGGTACTTATGTAAGAAAAATCGTGTCGCGTTCATCATCGAGCAAGCTCCGTGTCGCACGCCCAACGTGGCCGATTTACGGAAGACCGATACGACCGGCAGGCTCACGGCGATTAATCGGGCTCGTGCGGATGGAACGGAGTGCCTTGCGCGCGCGTCCGAGCTTACGTAAGGCTGACAGGCTTTACTGCTCAATCTGGCCGACGAGGTGAAAGTCGAGGATGGTGCCGCGAGGAAATGAGTTTAACGTTTAACGACTTCGAAATCGGCCGCAATCAGATCGGGATTGGGCGGCCGTCGCCATTCGTAAAATTGTCGTTTTCCGTGATTTACGTTAGCCGCGGTTGACGCTGATGAGACGTCGCGACGTTGTCGTTTTCGTACCGTTATTCTCGATGTTGCCCAATGATATCCGGTTTTTGAAGCTAAGTTATTTCATCGACACTGCGAGAGTTATCAAACGGCTGAGATAGAAGCGAAACGTATATTTTATATCTATCTTCTATCATATATTTAAGATAGAGAAACTGGTAAAATAAATATAGATAATAAATTTCACTCAAAATAATTTGTAATAATTACATTTAAAATTTGTAGAATATTTTAAGATCCTTTCTACAAGTTAGTGGTGATTCCTGATAATTTCATATGAGAAATGCATTGAATTTTGATGATACCTGTCGTTGGTAGCAAATTTAATTACAAGATTTACCTATCTTATTTAAAAGCCCATCGGCAGCTAAAGAAAAATAAGATTACATCTCTCGATATTCCCTTTATGACCCTCTAGATTAGTCATTTGATCTTTATCGTCCGATTCCTTCCCACATCAATCTCTCGCCTCTCGATACGATTACATCCTCGAAGGAGCCGCTCGGATATCGAGACACTTAATCCATACGTAGCGCACATAATCGATTAAACGTTAAGTGATCGACACCGATATCATTTGTTACATTGCAATTCGCCTGACTACGAAGGCAGAAACAAGCTACGATTCGATCAGTTTATTCTCAGAAAGTACTTCGAAGATAATGAAGTGTAAAACAACTTTGAACGATTAACCTTGCAACCGAGAATTTATTCATCTCCATGATACAAATGAATTTAATTCCATTTAATTTAAAATGTGTTACTTCATATATTCGTGTACATTAGTTGTCGGTTCATTATGTAATTGTTAATATTGCCTGCATAATTATTCGCATTCGGTTCGCATAGAGATAATTAAAAATTCTTCGAAAAATATCGTCAAAATTAATAGCACTTTGTCAAGCATTACAAATTATTTCAAAGTAAGAAACTGGTTTGCGGATTTATTAATTTTTAATGCAAACTTTATGTAACGATGCATAAAATTCTCATTTAACGTTGATATAACTCTCGCCTGAAAAATTGGCTGAATTTATCGTTGAGTACCTATAAGGATAAGCTCCGTAATGGATTAATGACAAAATCGAAATGACCGAAATTAAGGAGCGTCTCGCGAAGGGAAACGAACCGATCATTTATACTTCAAGACATTTATCCGATTCTCGCGAGGAAACGATCAAGCTGAAAAGTGAAGCTAGCAATTCCGAAGCAGTGACTTCTGAATTCAGAACGATTACACGGAATGGGAACCTACTATTTGCCATCGATTGCTAAATGTAGTCGAAACGTTTCTCAGAAATTAGAACTTCTGTCTGCATTCCGTAATCACTGTGAAGAATCTGTTGATCAAAACTTCGTCCGGCTGATTCCAGAAACTCGGAGCAGACAGTCTCAAACGATCATTACTGCAATCATCGCAACTCAAATTTGCTCGTTTAGCTACGAAATGGGAATTAAATTGATCAAATTATCCAAGATAAGCTTTCTCAACGAGCATTCTATTTCGAAGAGAAATTGTTGCAGCTTGAAAAATTTGAAATCAAATACGTTTAGTTTTTCTGGGAAATATCTTGTTCTTCTTAATACATTGTAGATAGAACTATCGATAATTGTTTAAGATCTTTAAAAATTGTTTTGAGAAATGACGTAAAAAGAATGAACATCCGAACCGGACTTTTCACAAAGCAAGAATGCATTTACTCTCGATTAAAAGCGGTCACAGGCCCAGGTGTGATCGCCGACCAAGTATCGAGAGATGCAAGGAATAATTACTCGCACTCACAAATGTAAGGCGCGACAGTTTGATTCGAGGGCCGTCGATGAAACAGTTACACTTCCTGCTGCTTCAGAAATTTAATTACTCGAGAGAGAAGGAGATGGAGAGATGCCGAAGGGGCGAGAAAACGAGATGGAAAACGCGCGGCGGCTGCGGCGACGGCACGCGAATTCGATAAATATCAAAGTGACCGCGTGACCCGTTTAGCGGGACTCAATTACGAGGCGCATCAGACGAAAATCGCACCAGCTGCTCGCCACGGCCCTTGTTGACGACGAGAGTCTGCGCGAGATGCACACGCGATATGTGACTCACGTGGCTTCGGCCTCGCCCGGTCATCAGGATGTAGGATGTACTGTTACGGGGCTCGGATGTACTGCTCACGACGCGATGAAGAAGCGCCGAGGTCACTGCGGTGCGCCCGCAATTTTCGCGGTTGGCATTTTTCTCATTTCTCGCCGGTGCGGGCAGTACCGTTACCTCTCTCGGTGCTCGGGTCCGCGGTAATCGTTTTCGTTGTCGCCGTGAGGCCCGGCTCCTCTCGACGCGGCTAACCACCTGCTTCGAGTACGCGAATCGCTCCGATATCGGCTTCGGCGAAAAGTCAGTCGGCCAACGGTGTCGGGCGGATACCCGTAACTTCCACTTTTAATCGCGCGTGCGGGTCGCACGAGCCTTTCGAGCGCCGCGACGGCTCGAACACGTAAAGTTCGAGGTGCGAGTATCGTGTTTCACGAAATAATTGAGATCGCGGTAGGAAAATTGTGTGTTGTAAGAATATGTCGGCTATCAAATAAAATTCAGTTGTTAATACTATTCTACAGAGAGCAAACTTAAAATTAAAAAAATACAAGTATTTTCGATTTAAAAATTTTAAAGCAATTCGTCCTTTTGTAGTACACAGAGAGAAATGTTTCTTTGGATATAATAAATTTTATTAAAGTCAAAGAAATTTAATTATTGGAATAGGGTCAAACAAACTAATGTTTGAACAAACAAATATGATTGTTTGAAACTTTAAACAACATATATATTTACTTGAAATAAAATGTTGTTTGGAAGAATTTTAGTTTTTCGTGGAGTGAAACAATTGTATTGTACTGTTAAATAATTATGTTGGTTCTTGTAACAAAATTTTATTTTATTTTAAAAATTTAATTTTAAAAATTTATTATATTACTTTGAATAATTTTGTTATAATTTTTGCACATCTCATTCTCAAGTTCCAATTCTAATGCCGTTGGAAGTGTAACTTTCAAAACCTAATACACTTTATTAAGAAGTATACTTTAAGCTTACTTATATATGTTTCCAAGTAAATTTTAAATACGAGAAAGCTTATGGTCTTATGCGACGCCTATCGGCGCAGACGAATGGCGACTTTCGAAAAAAAAATGTTGACTAATTGAAAGAAATAATGCATTTGTTTCAATCAAACGTATTTACAATATTATTTCAAATAATACTTATTTTTCCGTCAAGGAAAATGATTTAGTGCAACGAAACAACTAAGTTTATATTCAATAAAATAATGTTTTGTATACTCAAATTTTTTTTTAGTCAAACAAATATAATTCAAACAAACACATTTACTAAATCCAAAGAAACGTGTTCTCTCTGTGTATTAAGATGCAAAATATTCTATATCCAAAAGATAACAAACGGACTGACAAAAATGTTGATAGAATATTATTGAATTTAATTTTACATTTTTTTATATCTTCTTAATTAATTATTTTTCAGTATTCATTAAAGATTTCGCTTAGATTATAGGATGTAATCTTAATTAAAAAACAAATTAAGGAATATATAATAGTATCGAGGTACGATCAGTTTTTTCATGGATAATTATGAAATCGTCATTCATCGAACATTATTAAGATCTAAATAAAGGGGAGGAGAATTGGTTGTGGCGGTATTGAAATCGAAATGATTCGGTCCGAGAACAGAGACCTAGGCCTCTTTTTTAACGAAGATGATGCCGCCCGGTAAGAGGCGGCAGAGAAACGACGCGCTACCCTCCTACGGCGTGGAAATGTGGAACACGCCTGCGACGGGTACCACGTTAATTGGTGGTGCTCGTTAATTAGTCCGCTCATCGTTTGCGCGTTGACGAGGGACCGCCGCCAGTGTCTCGAGAAATAAGGCCCGGCCACGGCGGTGGCCTCTGTGTAGAAGTTAATTTTAGACGGCCACTTTGAGAATAGCAGCTTGCGCGGCGGTAGAGTCATCTGGAGCCCCCTCGATTCCTAATGAGTGAGTCCAGGCAGGATCCTCTAACTCTATTAAGCGCCTCGCGTTTTTTATATAATTTGTTACAGTGTGACACATTTCACAAAATTATTTCACCGAATTTACCGCTTTTAGCCTCCGGCTTTAAAATTTCGAATGTAATTTGATGACGCGAAAATTTTTTCTTCAGGTAAAAGTTTGTATCTGAGAGATATATGATAACTAACAATAAGTGTCGAGATTCGGGACAGTTACCATGAATAATAAATCGACGATTTTTTGGCTATACGTGCGTGCGATGGAAAACGCGCACAATAGGTGCCGTATAAATCGAGGGATAAGTGGAATTCACGAATTTCCGCTATCCTTTTAACCCCTCTGCCCCTATCCTCCTCGTTAAAATAAATTCGCTCCCTCACCTTCGTATCGGCATTTAAAAAATCCAATCTCACCCTCGCTTTTCAGATTGGAGCCCTAACTACCCGCGCGTTTCTGGCTTAACCCTGGCTCGTTTAACACCCTTCTCGGCTGGCCGTAGGGGCTGAGTGGGCAGCTCCTCTTTTCTGGATCGAAATTAGGGTCGAAAATCATAGCGTCCCTTCGGCCGATCCACGGGGTTGCCCTCGTCCTCGTTCTGACGCACAGGTGGTACCTCACCTCGTGGGAACGCAGCAAACGATGTCTTCCCGTGTTTCAAGGGACCCGTTTGCAGGCTCCCCCAAACGTAGCGGACTCAAAAAGCCCCGCAAGTGTGTCTCAATCCAGGATTGTCTTACAATTCATCCGCACCCCGAGTCGTTCGTAAGTGATTGAGAACAATTTTGAAGCTTATGAATTTTTAAATATTTAGTAATATTCCCTGCGATAAAAAAAACTTTTGGAAAATAAATTAATGAAATATATTTCATGCGTGTGTATAAATTTGCAATTTATGTATGAGTAATGTAAACGGCTTAGGCATATAATTACGTATTATTAGGTCCACAACTAGATGTACTGTCAAAATAAAAAATCGATGGACATGGATCTTTCTGGCGCCCCTCGAATATTTTTTCCCCTTTTTGCATCGAGCCGATACTGGAGCGACCCCGAATACGACCGTTCTAGCGGGTGTCGGTAAATAGAGATGACCCGTAGGCTCGTTTACCTCCAGTGGAAGTTATTCTTTTTCTCCCTCGCGCGCCACGCATGCACGCACAATGCGTGTACGCGGGCACGAAAAGCACCATGGAAAGAAGTGTGCTGCTCGTGTGCGGCTCGTGTGCTGGTCCCTGCGTCGGCATTCTGTCGCCCGTGGGGTTCGCATCGATCGATCGTTACCGTAAAAAAGGCCAGCTCTCGTCGAATCCGTCGGGCCTTTCTTATTTTCGTCGGCCAACCACGCGTGGCTCGTCCGATCGATCGTCGTATCGTCGTATTGCTGTGCGTCGGCCCGACATCTTTTAATTAGAGCGAACACGACGCGGCCGCGCCGCGTAATAATAATCCGACTAGCCGTAATAGTAGCTCTATTATTTCACGCGTCCCGGCCTTCGGATGATGCGGAATTGAACATACGCACCAATTTCCTCCCTCTCTCTGTTCATGCGCACGAATACGCCCATGGGCTCGGTAGCAATTTACACGCTAATTATTACTTCTCATTATCGCAATCTATTGCGCGGTGTTTCCGATACTACTTGAGGCTCCAACAGCCGCTTCTAACCGCAATCGATTCAATTACGAGTCCACGGCGATAACCATTATTGCCTCTAATTACAGACGGTCGTATAAATAATTTCATCTTTGATTCGGTTGTACGAAAAAATGCTAATGCAATCGATGGTTAATTGACCTTGTTTTCTGCGGATGAACATCCGCATGAACGGATGGACTTCGATCAGATGGTCCTTAGAAAGTTCATTATCGCGACCGATCTGCGCCGATTGAAACCCGATCAAGTATGGATACCCATTTATGACGGGCACTTTCGAGAAACTTCGTTTCGTAGATTGCAAGCGTTCCGATGAATGTACGGTCTAATTGACGAAATACTTGGAGCTGATTAGCATTTATTATCGCAGAAATGCGATGAATAAGTGGATATAATGCAGATTCCACTCATCTATGTAAATTCAGTTAGGATATGCAAGATAAATGTTAAGATAAATCAAATATAAAAACAGTAAAATATCTATATAAATGTGAATATGTATAAAAATTATGAAAAATTATGTATCTCATGTAATTAGTGTACGTTCATCTTTAATCTTTGGCGTCAATGGTCGCTGCTGATTTAAATGTGCAATTCGTGATTTTCTAAAGTGCGAAAAGAACCGAGATACCGGTGAGGCAATATGTTTGCAGCTTCGATTCGGATTATGCCTTGCCAGTTTTATCTCTGCTCCGAGATAGAACGGCTAGTGTGCGCGCGTTCGTATGCAATATTCCCATACACCGTGGCTTTATCAAAACGGCCTCTCCATTAAACGGTGGACTCCGCTAACGATATTCGCCATCGTTTGCATGCGAATAGTCGAGATGAGCGCGTCGCCGCTTTCTCCTTGAGGGTCCACTGTTATCGCCACCGCCGAAAGTAATGAGCGGAGATACGCGAGTCAATAATTTTCGTTCAGCCGACTCGATCCCATCTTCTTCGCGTGACACGGCGACTCGTTCGGATAAGATTTCGTATCTCTCGGGGATGCGAGTTTGCAATCTTACGATGCGACGGGATTCGTTTAGAGGATTTCGCGCTCCTCTCGTGCGCGAGCATCTAGAACGCGCGATATCACATCAGCTTCTGATCGGAAATGCTGAATTTACCTCGCCGATTTTCCACCAGAATCTACATAAATTTCAAACGGAGAGATAAATAAAGTTGTTAATATATTATATCAAGGAAGGAATTAGCAGAAATTAGCATTTGCGATTAGTATGATAATCTTTACTCAAGTAACATATCTTTACTTGCAAAGCTTTTTCAAAGATCAATACATCTCCTATCTAATCCATTATTAAAAATACCAATGATTTGACAAAGCGTTATTGGAGATTAACGGAATTATTATTACCAAGATTACTTTGCACTTAATTTTCAGGTAATAAATATTGTAAAAAATTCTTGACCAGCGTTTTAAGTATGAAAGGCACTCAGGATCATGAGCGGCGACGGTTAGTAACTTTATCAAAGCGGATCAGATGAAAGGCGTCCCCGCGCCAAAAGTCCAACGACTAATCCGATCACGGCATCGGTGACGTCGGCATTAAACTCGCAGGCTCACAAACTCGTTTCTCGCCTCCCCTTTCGCCCGACGCAATCACCCCCCTCCCCCCCATCTCTCTCCCGAGGATTAAGTGTCCCGATCAAAAGGACCCGAAACTTGCGTACATGCACGCATCGGCGGAGATCCGGTTGGTCACGCACGCGGCGAGACGCTCTTCCCTCGTAAGACAAATCGACGACACACTTTACTTCAACGTCGCTTCGACGTCGGAGAAAAGGCTTGGAGAGACAGTAAATTATTTTTACCTTATACGTGAGACACATAAACTAGATTTTTACGTGATACAACTACAAAGATTTAAATTAAATTTCGCTTCTAATCCTTTCGCCGCGACTCTCAAAACTTCAGTCTAGCGAGTTGCTTCTCTCACATTTGCACCACGTTCGTCTATCATCGTGAAACAGCGATTAACATAAACCTCTTATCCAAATAATTTCCTCTCGTTGTTTAATATTTTATTCGGGTCGCCGATTCGATTGCTTTGTTCGAAGCAATTGAAAAGTTCCAAGGATTTGACAGAGCCCAACGCGTCGTACACCGCACGCACCGGGCATCCGTTTAATCACGCATCCTGTCCGCGGCACCTCCCGGGTGGTTTTCCCTTTGTCAGAGGCAAATTGTCGATGCAAGCCGTGACACGTCCTCCAACGGCCTCCAGAGAGAACAACAACACATGCCTTCACACCGTGAGTTCCCATAATGCCCTGCCCAGAAGTGAGCTCGTGCCTTTCCGCCTTGCCTCCGCACTTGCACACGTCGCCGCCGCTGCCGCCGCCGTTACCGCGGAATTCGCTCCTTCTTCTGTCCGTCCGCCTCGACGTTGCCGATCGCGTCCCGCATTCGCCACATCGTCACGAGGGAGACGTGTCGCGCGTGTTAAGTCGCCGCCGTAAAAGCCTGTCCGCGGTTGGCGTTATCGCGAATTTGTGGCGATCCGAGTGGGTTCCGAGTAAAGCGGTCGATTCCCTCTTCTTTTTTTTTTTTAACCCTTTCACGAACGTCCGTGTGTCCGGTTAAAGAAGACGGCCGCAGGTATTGCCGTCGCTCGAGTACAAGGGAGAGTCCCTTTGTATCGTTCTTTCACACTCGTGCCTCGATTATGATCTTCCTTTTTCGTGCGTTCGCATTACTGTACACGAGTGAAAAGATCGGACGAGAGAGGAACGTAAAGTGTTCGGGCATGTTTTCTTATGAACAATAAAAGAAGCCTTCGCTTCATGTATGAATAGCGATATTGAAAACTGCGCTGTTTAGCGCTCGATGTTTTAATGAGCTCTTGTCTTACGCGGCAATATCTCCTTATCTCGCCTAACGTGATACGTCATCCTGCAATTTTTACGAAGAAAAAAAAAAGAAACTTCGTGTGCAGCTCTCCGAAGCTTCACAATCGTCGGAAGTTAAATTATCGTAAAGATAATATAAAAGATTTCTCTCTATCTTTCTGTCTAAAAGTCGTTTTCATTTCGCGATCTACCTCGAAGATCGTCCGCTGCGAGCAAATAATCATCAGCGACGAGAGAAAGGCAATGACGCGGAACTGCTCGGGCTGGAGGGCGGCGGTGAACTCGCGTTTCTCATCTAATAGAACCAACAAACGCTTTCTTCTGCGAGTTTCTTGCGGTAGGCGGAAAACGCGTTTATGCACGGTGGAAGACGGCGGATTCCCACAGCACGAGAGGGACTGTGCACGAAAGTGCCCGTGAATGTTTGGCTTTTCCGTCTATACGGCGCGGACAAAAAATCACGCGGTTAATCGCGCGGCTCCCAGCATGCCCATGGAGAGCCGGCAGTCGCCCCTCTTCGACGATTGTCTCCTTTATTTCGTTGTCATTTTTTTTTTAGGAACCGCGATGACGGGACCGGCCGAAGACGGGAGCCAATCATCGGCATTTCTTCTCGTCTCTTTTCGCTTCGCCGAAGCGTGAACACCGAGAAGCGCTCCGATTCGGTATACCCTTAAGATTCCGATGGGCGTGCACGTCGTTTTAATAGGAAATCGCGGCAATTATACGGGCTAAATAGCGTGACACGTCGGCTCGACCCTTATTCCCTCGCGAATTAATGAGTAATATTTAGATTATTATACTTTACGCACAAAAGTTGCGATCGATACAGAGACAAGTGTCAATAGAAGAAGTTTCTTTATAAAATACATATTTTACGATAAATATTCTATAACGTTTATAAGATGCGGAGAAGTTTGTGCGCATCTGAAATTTAGTATACTCTTTAAAAGAGGAATCAGAATTCTTTAGTAAGAATTATGCGCGCAATAAGATTGAAAGAATATATAATATTCCGACACGTGTACAAGAACAATCGACGCGGTATCTTTTTATCACAAACACGTCACTTTACGTTATAAAGCAGCATGAAGTAAGCACTTCTTATCAAGAAGCTTAAAATATACTTCCTCGATAAGAAATCATGCGAATTTGTTCCGCCGTTTTTCTTTACGAAGATTACCGTTTTGCATACATAGAATATTGCGTCGGCAGCCGTCTTAATGATCACACAGTTTTTATCGACGATTCCATGAATCACATGTCTGCGCGATACGTCAGCATTGTATGTACATATGCTAATTAACATTCCTGAGACACGTGAAATTCCTGAGGTCCCGGAATTTCGGACCAGAAACAAATTCGCGAGAATGGACGTCGGTCTGTTGCTTGTAATATCGACCTCAATCCCACTTTCATAGTGTTCTCCTCACAAAGAAAGTTTGAAGGTCTTCCTGCATACCTTTAATAGAAACAATTTTTACTATTGAAAAATTTTTATCCTTGAGAAACAACTTTCTTAAAAAAGAAAGATCCGAAATAATATGTTTCTCCACTCATGAATGTCGATAGCGTGAAAGAAACTTGGGAGTTTTGATTGAGAGTAAAATATGAAGAAAAATTAAATAACATACGCAAAATTAGGGAAGAGAAGAATACAAAATGTATTGAACATTGAAAGCAATATAAAAATGATACTTTCCGAGAAGTGGTTCAGAAGGTCGTTGGAGGTCGTCATTTTTAAGCTGACTGATCACGTACACTGCGACATGCCGCATCTATGTCATACGCTATGACACGTACGATGATGCTAATCCTGTACGCTATAATACGAGAATAGAAATCTCTATCAGTTGGATAAGAACTTCCTCATCGCGGGAAGTTGTCCTCAATTGAGACGTCGAAGTCAAAGTTTAACGTTGCGATGTCAAACGAATTAATTTCCGCGATAACGATGTACACGAAGACGCAATGTCAAACACATTAATTTAATAATAGAATTGTGCGCGAGCTAACACATAACACTAGTACTTAAAATCGGTTTTGCGAAAATATAAAACCAGCACGATTACCATACAATGGAGATCGATTAATTGATCGTTCTGTTCGGGGAACGTATGCAAATAGATAAAAATAACAGTAGTCTTCCTGTCTGTTATTGTCGTTGACCAATTTGTAAATTTTAATTAATAGCACGCCGAAGATCGTCGACCATGAGGATAATGATCGGTAGATCGAAAGTGGAACCGGTTCGGCGCTGAAACGCGGACAACCGGCTTGTGCAAATTAGCGTAAAGTATTTAATCAGCAGGCTTTTATTCGGAGAAGGCGCAGGCACCTTGTATCTGGTTGCCGTTCAGATGAGCGGACTTTTGCAATTACGCTAACGGAATTGTTGAACGATGTAAGAAATGGGAGTAGCATAATAGCGCGTGTTGCAATAACACGGCGTTACGCGTTAACCTATGTACCATCGAGAATAGATCGGCTTGCGTTAAAAAGCTCAACGGAGAGTCTATTATCCACAACCGAGGATAACCGACAAAAAAGAGAGAGAGAGAGAGAGAGAATAGATCGGCGGTCAACTCTGTTTTTATAAAGTATTATAAACGGTGATCATTAAGTTAGTCTCTTCGCACCAAACGATCGCGTATACGTGTATTATCGAGGCGCGAGTTTGATGGTCAAGCCTTGTTGATTCGCAGAACTCCGACGGCTCTTTTTATCGGTAAAGATCGCAGCTATTTAATGATTATTAATGCGATAAAAATAACGTAACCTCGTACACATTGACTGACGCCAATTACACTGATTGTGAGTTTCATTCGCTAACGCACGTTCTCCAGCTTTGAGAAATTTTATCATTATATATGACGGAATCGATCGCTGTGCATTATAGATGATACTTAGGAGAAGGAACATAATTTAGGGACAATCGGAAAAACGAAGCAGGTGCGTCGTACGTGCGCGAGGATGCGTCATCCGCGAAAGACGTAGTCGCTCCGTCCGATGATTGAGATCGATCGTTCGAATGACGCGATGATTGACGCAGAACAGTTCCCTCTCGAGTACTTAAAATTCGCTTCAGTACTTCTTTCCAGAAGCCGACAAGAAAAGCGTTGCCAGAATTAAAATACGTCATTATTAAAAACTGGAATATTACTTGAAATCTCACAATATACGCAGGAATAATTTAATTTTTCAAAATTGGAGAACATAGAATGTGTTTATATAATGCACGCCGTATGTGATGTCAAATTATAAGCATTAATGTTTATAATAATACAATTTTACATGTATGTCTGCAGACACAGTTTACTTGTGTAATCTTGATTTCCTTTTATAAAAAAAAGAGAAAAAATGTAATTTGTATGAATGAGATTGGATGCAATTGTCCCTTGAATATGCCAGAGTTAATTCGTGCATCGCGAAATTGTAGTTTCTTAGTATTCGACATTCGGCCGCAAGAAGCTACGCGAGAAAGCGGCGGAAACGACGCACGCGTTATCCTGAAATTGCGATGCGAGTCGCACGATTAAAGTCAAAGGTCAGCACTCGGAAGAGAGCATCGTCGTTATTGTCGTCGCTGTCGTCGCTGAACGAGCGGGTTGTCCTTCTCGCCGCGTATGACGGCTGCACGCGCGGTGCGGCGCGGCGGCGTACGCCGTGCGTGCACACACGCTTCTCGTCTCGATAGAGGCTCTCGCTTAGGAGAGAGACCGAGGTGACGGAGTGCGGCGGGGTGCGCGTGACGTCACGTCCGGCGCGAGGGCACCGAGTGTGGGAACCGGCGGCAGGTGCGTCCGAGAGTCAGAGCCGGAGAGTGGAGTAGGGCTGGCAGGGAGAAAGGGGGAGGATCTCGAGCGAGAGGAGAATCCCGGGAGACGGAGTGGGCAGGAGGTGAGGATCGAGGGTGACGAGGGTCGGTGGGATGAGGTGAACCCTCTTCATCTCCCTCATCCTCGTCCTCATCATCCTCCTTGTCACTCACACACACATACACATACACCGATCCGAGGAGGCGAAGAGATAGAAGGGGAGGGAGGCAAAAAGTAGAATCCCGTACCGCATGCCGCCACGCTCTGCGCGCACGCCATGCACACGACGTGCGTGTGTGAGCCGCGTGTAACACGCGCTCGTGCTGTGTGCGTGCGCGCATAAGCACAGAGTGTGTCACGTGGAAGCGCGACGGCAAGAGACGCGACTTTACCTCGCGTGTAACTAGGATGGAGAGACTATTTTTAAAGCGCGGACTGTAAATGGAGACAATTGTTTTGCGTGTATCTGAATCGACAGATATTACCGGTTATTTTAACATTGACATTAAAGTTATCGCATCGTTCTTATGGAAACACTTCTGCGTACGCTTATAATACGTGGTCAAGATTTCCAGATTCACACGTTTTCAATAATTCTAATTTTTATCATCAGTTATTTATTATTCGATCAGCCGCGTTAAATCGGAGTTCTAAGTAATAATTCTATTGTGGGCCAGATATTCATGTTCTTAATTTTTCTTCCAACGTAGCGACAGTCATGTCTCGCGTGAATATCGCTCGCGTGAATATCGCTCGCGTGTATCTACGCGTTTTACATGCGCATACACGTAAACGATATACGCGATGTATATTGACATACGTGTTGTCCCGTGATAAACAACATTACGCAGGGTACCGGTGTCACGATCTTCGGGTCCCCCAAGTTTCCTGTATGTAGATAAACGCGAACGCTCATGTGAATAACGCGCATGTTTCCTTCCTGCCTTTACAAATTAAAAAAATTCATGAAACACGATGTCGTGCATATGTAATTGCACCACGAGGATCAAAAAGTATTAATTTCATCAACGATTTTTGAAATTTGTTTTTGATAATTGAACTGTTACATACAATAGCGATGTAAGTTACTTTCCTCATTATAAACAATATTGCTTGCAAGGAAAATTTATTGAAATTTGACATAGAATTCTACTTTAAATTTCTTTAAAGTAGAATTTTAAAAATTCTATAAAAGAAAGAATCTTTGTATCATGTTGAAATAAATATGCATAAAATTTAACATATTTTGCATTGTTACAATTTTTACAACTCGTACATAATCTATTAATAATCTGGCTAAAAAAATTATCTTGTTCGATATTTAGAAATTTTAATCGTGCTGTGAAATGTAAGAAATGCGAAGTTTAATATTTTTCACATTAAAACTGTTCTGTTTATCTCCAGTGAGAAAACGAAATGGAGGCAGAGAGAAACGCGAATAAACGCGAAGACGGTAATTGAAGCGGAAACTCGCTTCGCTTTCGTAGAAACCCGCGAGGCGAGTCGCGTGTTCGCGATTTGTGGTATTGCCGAAGGTCGCGCCGCGAGTGCCGCAATTTTCCACGATGTTCCTGGAAGCCATCGCGCGCTCGCGCGAGCGAGTGCCGTGCTCTCCGCCGATGCTTCTTGAATGAACCTTAAAGGCCGCGGTATTGCAGCGCGCGGCGTTGCGTGAAACACCGCGCGCTGCACCGCGGCCTGCACGCACGTCTAATGATTTATGCGTAAATTATACGCAACGGCGTGATTTATCATGCGTCTTTCTCGCGTGTTCAGTTACTCGCGCCTGCAGGCAGCTGCGCCGATGGAAACGCCGTAAGATTCCGTAAATTTCCGCGTCCCGCGCGAAAGCGAAAACATATTGCGAGACGCCTCGAACACGATAAAGCAATTATGTTTTTCGATGTTCGTCGAAATTTTATCCATTTGCGGCGCCGTACATTTAAAATCTGTCCGAGAAGAAATTGTAAACGAAGACGAATCGCCGCAGGTGAATCCGTCACTTGCGTGTACATTCAATTTGCTGTTTTGTGTACAGACGCGCGCGGTTAATTAAATGAATTGCGCAAATACGTGTTGCGCTGTTCGTGATGCGGGAGAGACTGGCAGCGTTGTCTTGAAAGATAATAAGGCGCTTGTGCCGCGAGTTAACGAATCATCGCCGAGACGCCGCGCCATGCCGCTTTCCTCGGGCTAGGACGCGTGAGGAAAATTGTTCCGACTAAATGGTGCGAAGAGAATGTTGTGACCGAAATACGCCTACCTAATTTCTTTCTTATTGTAGATTTTATCAAAAAATTTGAATAATTCGTGATTCACCGATCGTGGCTGTAATTGCGACGAGGTCGAGCAAACAACTTGCAATCCTTACATAGTTGACAGTCGTGAAAATAGGCATGCTAATGAGATTGGAATAACGAGCTTTTGTTCGCTCGCTAATGCAAAATATTGATGTTTCGGTAATTTTAGAGGTCGTGCGTGAAGTGGCAATAATTCAATCTCTGCATTCATGAATGCAAGAGATCTTTACACTGAAAGAAAAATATAGTTACTTTTGGACTCCAAGCACAATTTTATAGTATTTCTAATGATAAGGTTAACATAATGCATTAAGTTAATCATATTTCGTGTTAGTAATATTATAAAAGTTAATCATATCAAAAGTTAATCATATAAAAGTGAAACATTATAAAATTATGATTGAGTCCAAAAGTAACTATATTCTTCTCTCAATATATAAGCAATTGAAAGTGCATAAAAATCCTTCTCTGAATTTTAGCTCCAAACTTTCACCATCATTTCTAACAAAAATTGAAAATTTCAAAGTATGAAAAGTTTAAAAATTAAGAAAAAAAGAGGAACGTGCGTGTAATTAGCGGCTATAATGCATGTCTTATAAACATGTGAATGCGCTGATAATAAAAATGTAGTCATTTCGATCAACGTTTTTATTAAATCCCTCTTGATAAATCCGAGGTACGATCTGCGCGAGCTAAGCGACTTCCTTTATAAAAATGCATCGTACCGTTTGTGTGCAAAATCGTTCGCGCGTTGTCACGCCGATCTTTTCGCGCGAATTCGCTCGGGGACGCGTTGCTCTCATGAAACTTTCAGAATCGCAGCGACTCGCGCCGCAACGATGTATTTTAACGAACCGTTGAATCACGGCATCCTATCTAATTACGTCTCGGCAAGAAGTCGCGGGAGCCGCAAGGGCGTGCGCGGATGTGCGTGATTCGGCGTAATCTCACCGTGAATCGATACCAGGCTCGCCCTCGAAGCAAAAAGTCGGGAGGTAGCACCAGATGAGCGTCCGGATAAAATTATATAAGGTCGTGGAATTTATAGATGCCGCATGTATAGCGCGCGCCGGTAAAATCCGTCGTAAAAATTCTTAGATTACCGAAGACCGCGGTTATAAACATTTCCGCTAATTAAGATCTCGTGAAATATCAAATAACTGCATTTCCACTGTAACATTAATGTGACATTAGAATTAATGCGAAAATGTCACGAATTAATGAAATAAGAGTTTTCTATGGATAAAGTGTAAATAGCATGTAAGACTATGATTCACGAATATTTTTTTCACGAATCGTAGAATGAAACTTGATGAGATGATGAGAGATTTTTCTTATACATTTGATACGCGTAAGTGCATTGTTTTAATAATTAAGATTTATGTTTGTTGCGTTAGATTAGCATTTTCTGGTGTTTACTTGTGCGAAACTCGAGTTTTCGGCCAACACGGCGATAACGGATCAAAGGCGTTGCTAAATCCGCGATTATTGACGCGCCCGGGGCGAAAATTCGCGGCTCATTTCCATAATCCACTTCGGAACGGTGATTTTCGCCGTGAGTACAATTGAAAAGCGCGAAGCAAAATACGAAAACCGGCGTGTTTCATTAACGATCGTAAAGGCGATGCGGCCGATCCGACCAATGACGGGCGCTCTACCGCGACCGGAGCCTGTAATCACGGACTTATAATAATCTAGTATCTTCGCTCCTGCAAAACCCGACTGTAACGACCTGAAATTATAAGCGATATCAATTTTATACTTACAACATCGACCGTAAACGTCGGCACACCTGTCCAAATGCCGCGGCCACTCAACGCTCGTGAAGTGTAGTTGTAATAAGCACGAAACTGCCAGTCTAGCACGGGACTTTTTCACGCGTTAATATTTTCACATTTATGAGTTTATCATTGGCGTTCTATATTTGTGTTTAAATACAATATTTATATTGAAAGAGACGTAAGTATATAGAATTATTGATTAAATGAGATAGAATGCGGCAGAAAACAAACTCACATCGCAGACTCGTCTTAATTATTAAATGGTCTTAGATTTAGGCAAACTAATTGTAAAGTTTAACATTTCACTTTCAAGATAATAGTTTTGATACAAAGAAAAATGAACGTTAAGTCATAATTAAAAATTATCTTATCTTATTTATAAAAGTAATACAATCTAGAATACCAAATATTGTTAATTTATTGTAACAGTCATATCATAAATAAAATAATATTTTCGATAATCAAGATCTTTAAATTTGTATACAAAAGAATTCAAATGAAATATAAACAGAATAATTAAAATGGATCAACCACGAATGTTGTAAAACCGTATTTATGTTTGTTATCAAATTTGGCGAGTAATCGTTACTATTTTTATTTATTCGGGAACGAGCGAGTTTTTAATTTTTGATTTATCTACTCTTCTAAGATATCCCAGTCACTGATTATAGCTTTGCCTAGTAGGCAATGCCTACGGCTACCGTTTCGATCCTAATAAATTTGATCGGATCTCCGATCGTTTTTACCTAGATTTAATCTGTGTAAATTAACGTTCATTAACCATGGGAAAGCTCTCGTGAGCCCACGGCCGAATGAAAGAAGCGAACGAGATGGCGCAGATCGACATGCGCCTGTTTCGGGACGATCGCGGATGAATTATTTATACTCGTGGAAATACGCGGACGCGCGCGCGAAACGCGATGCGCTTCCTAAAGCTCACCGACGTAATCCCGCCCGCAAATTTTCTCGCGCGAACAATTACCAGCGGGATATTATCTCGCTATGTTTCGAGACGCGCCTTTAACGCCACGTGGAAACACGGAAACCACTCGAGATCACCGTTCCAGGAAAGCGCCCATCAAAGGGCACCGACTCGCCCGTTTGCTGCAAATTACGGTGAAATTGCGGCGAAATTCGTTATGTGTATCCTCCTGGGGGACTTTGCGGTGCCTCCTCGACCCGTTACACGCGCTTACGATTACGTATGAATCGCCTCTTCCCCATCATTCCCGCCCTCTGTTTCTTTCTTCCTTCTTATTGTCGAATCCGCGGGAGATTACGCGGTTGCGTAATTGCATCGAGACCGCCTTTAAAATGCAAGTGGATTCACTTTATAACCCCCTTTTAAAAAGCAGTTACGTTATCATACTTGGAAGAAATCAGTACGTTGTATATACATAAATATTAAAAGACGCTTAATCTAAATATAATCGTTTCGCGCAATCCAGGACCTCACACGAAAGTGATTGCGAATGACAAAAAAATTATAAAAAAAAGGATTTCTCATTTCTCAATAATATCATTTACATTATTCATGTAAATTTAGCTTAATTCACGTTTCAATTAACGATACCTACTAAACTGGATAAATGTTTATTCAGGTATTCGTTTGTTTGTGCTCGAGTAACTATGTATGATAATAAAATATAAGTAAATACGTTATGATTTTCTCGTGAATTTAATAATTTATCGCTCTCGGATATCCTCGCTATGCCATGTAAGGTTGAGATGACAGAATCAAAAAAAAGGTCGTAAAGAGTCGAAAACCCTTCGTTGATTGACTTTCGCCAAAATGTTAGTAGTGTAAACGAGTGTATGATTGCAGGCTGCCGTCGTTGACGGATGATGAACCGCGGAAAGGCCGGAAATGTGGAAGCGAGTTCGAGAGACCATGATTATTTCGCCGACATTTCGTGTGTAAGGCAGACCTTATCCTTATTGATCCAGCGAATTCTACAAAATTTTGAGGTCTGTGAAGTTGGCACTCCGAAATGTGAATCCACTCTTAAAGTTCTCAATTGACTCACTTCGTATTGCGAGAGTAACCAATAATAAGACATGAAAATTATTTGTAAATTTTTGCTTCTAAAACTAATTTTTTCGCTTTAATTTTTGAAAAGTTACGAAAAGTTCGATAGCTCAATATTAAGTAACTTTTTAAAAAGTGAAGCAAAAAAATTATTTTTAAAAGCAAACAGTAGCAAAAAATTAGCAAATAACTTTCATGTCTTACTGATTACGTTCTGATAATTCGGCTTAGATAGCACAGGTAAGTATATAAATCTATAATATCTAACTGCCAACTTCACAGATCTAAAACTTTGTACTTTTCATACGTAAAAAAGATTTAAAACGTAAATTTACACGAGAATCGCTTTAGAAGATAGCGTATTGAACAACCGACACGCACAGGAAGTTATTAAGCGCCGATATCGTCGCGGGCTTTTTCTGGTCGGCGGCATTTGCGCCAGCCTTCTTCTTTATAATCGAAAGGAGAGGCAGAAGAGAGGAAATTAATGTCGTCGACGTGTCGTCGTAACCGCGCGGCGAAAGAAAGACGTAATTGGACGTGGTTACCGCAGGAGTATTGCCGACCGGCGTCGCATTCGACGGCGTACCGCGCCGTTTCCTCTGCATAACTACGTCCAATTAAGGATCAAGGTATTCGTGTTATCTGGCAGCTCGAGCATCGTCCGGTAGCGTTACCGTAGATGGAGCCGTAAAATTCCGCGAATTTGTCAAATACCAGGCGGGAATACGCGGCTGCGACGACGCGACAAAGCGCTCGTGAAGTGCACCACTGAAAGGTGCACGCGCGATCGCGATAGCGCACGTTATCGCGGCGCGTTTCCTCGCTTGCACCGCGAGATTTCTTTTTCTCTCGCCGCGAATATAACCGGCTATCGTAGGGATGAACGTAGGAAAAAAAAAATTGAGATAGCAGATATTACGTGGAAAGTGCGCTTGGTACTCTCTTAGTTGACTTTAACACATAAATGGCATAAGAATGCTTTTAATCTGGTAATTACGACTTATCTCGGTAGAATTAATCTATTTAGTCATAAGAATAATACCAAAGTGCACACGAATTATTAATTATAAGCGATGTAGTAAAAGGAATTATTGTTATAAAATAAATTGTTTAAAGAAATGCTCTGTTTTTTTTTCTATCCTATCACACTTCATCTGTTATTCCAGAAGAAAAACTGTTCCTTCTGATAAAAAGATGAAATAATTTTTCTTTTGCTTTTCTTGCTTCATCCATAACTTTGTCAGCTGATCGATTAGTTAACTTATCCTTATAACGTATTTTAAACTCGCAGAGTTTTTACACAGCTGCGCATAGAATCGCATCAGGAGCAAATCCGCGCGAGCGCCCGGAATTCCACGAGGAGCGCCGGCACGTCCTGCTCTCCCAATCGGGCGTCGCGACGCCCGCGCTTTTTCGGTTCATGGACACGTGTCGACGCTCCAATGTCGGGCGAACCAATGTCCCTGCCACCTTCTACATCCCTGATAACGGGGGCTGTTCGCAAGCAACCGCCTGGATGCTTCGTCTTATCGAAAGCTCTCCGGAATCGCGAGCTTTTCCTCCCTTTTTCCTTTCATCGTCGAAAGGCGATCGGTGTCGCGTCGCCGAAGACATCGGGCGGGCAACGCGATGCCCGCCCGAGACGTCAGGGGAAAAAAAAAATCTGCCGTTCCCGCCCTATCCCCGCCGCCCCTCCTGTCGAAACAACCGATACACGCACACAGTTGCGCCTACGCACATGCACACGCGAGTGATCGCACGTGCATTCGCGAATGCTCCGCGCTTTCGTTACGTTTTATTATTGGCAGTCGGCCCGATATAACCACGCGTACTCTCCTGATAGAGCGTCGCAACGCCAACGAGCCGACGCCCCTAATTCCGATACACCCTCATAAAAACTGTATCGGGTGATGCGCGTGACAAGGTAAATTTCAGCTAATAATAGGTAATACGAGGTTCTACGTTTTCATACGTTCTAATTAGGAGTCGTTTCGTTCATTCGCATTACGCACATGACATGATATATGTATCCTTCCAGTTCTCATTACGACGGTAAATACGTTCTATGTACGTGGAGTAATGAAAATGAAATAGAATTAAAGTCGCATAATTTGAAATTATATCCCTTATCGTAGCAGAAAATTGCTACTTCTAACGAACAAATTAATAAAATGCGGAGTTTTACGCAATGGCGTACATTATTTCTTATACAATTTCGCATACAATTTCAAGCTAATATAAAACATGATTATTTTTTATTCCAAATATCCAACTAATTTTGTAACATTGCAATTTAGAGATGAAAAGAATAACAAATATTTATTATTCGAAATTCTCTATCTAACGGAGAAGACTTCAAGGTTTTTCTAAAAAGAACTACAGAGAAATTTGTTTTCTCGCAAAAAGAGTCAAATGCGACACATATCTTGTTCAATCTTGTTTTAAACGAAGAGCTTTCATTGTTTAATTTATAAATATTTCTAACGAAATCTTGCATATTTCTGTAGGAAATTTAACGAAATTTATTACATAAATAAATTCTACCATTGCAATTATTATGCAATATAAAATATCGATTAAAAGACTAATTACTTTTCTATTTATTGTATATGAATAGATGTATTTATATCATGACTAAAATCTTGTAGTTTAAAACGCGGAGATCGACTTATTATTTTTTAAATTTTATAAATGTTTGTACTTGTTTTCGGGAAAACTCGACACGCGAGGAAATTGCTGCTCATCTTGAATATATATCTTCTCGTGCAAGCTCTACACGTTCCTATAATGTCATGCTTTCCCGAACCCGGCGCTCAACCGATCAACCTATTCCGTAGACTCCGGCGGCAAGTAGATATTGACGTGCTGGGGTCGGACGATTGCGACGCCGGAACGCCGTCGCGGTCTGATGGGCGCCTGGTGCAGCGTCGGCTCGCGACCCGACCTGCGACACCGTCCACGCCACAGGTGTGCCGTCGCGACGCCCGTCGCCGTCCCGCCCGTCGCGACGGCCACCCGCGGCATCGTCCGTTCGCGACAGACATCGCGACGTCGGTCAGCCGGTGGACCGTGCGAACGACGTCGACAACGTCGGCCTCCGAAGGCGGACGACGAATCAACGACGGCAACTGCCCACCTGTCGCTCATCGCTTGTCGCGACTCGGTCGCAACGAGTTTTCCGACGCGGCCGGCATGAGCGCCGAGGAGCTTCGCCGGGGCGTCGTGATGCCGGCGTCATCATGTTGGCGACAGCGCCCCGTGGCGCCAGTCCTCGGGCGTCGCGACGCCGGAGCAGGAGAACACGCTGCACGAAAATGGCCCGCCGTTGACCGATCACTCGTTGACTGTCATCACTGTGAACCTGGGAGCTGAATGATTGCGCTTTTATCCGGCATCAATCCTTTGACGATGACTTCGATGATTAATAAATTACTTATCCTAGATATTAAGTTATTTACTTGGGGTTGTTTCCTTATCTATCCTAATAAAAATTCTAATTTCAAGAAATGTAACATACGTACAATTTAAAAGTACTACTCAAAATATATACTCAAATAAATTGAACGACACTTGTAAAAATTCTGATGCATCAAAATATAAAAATTATATAAAATACTAGCTAGTTGGATTATATTAAAGCTGTGGCTGATTAAGAAATAAAAATTTTTAATATGCTTTAACATACGAAAAGAGCTTTCGATAATTGTAATACTAAAAGCAATTATGTGTGCGCACTTCAGTTATCCAATATTATCTATTGTCTACTGTGTCTACAAACTATCTATTTAGATTTCATTTTGCGCTGTTCAAGGATGGCCAAAATTTTATCCAATTATAATTTTATCCTATTCTAATTATCAACTAATTATTAATATACAGCATATTAACTATCTCTAAAGTAATTTATTTTCGGTTATATGTATAATAAATTTCGTGTTGCGGATAATAAATGATGCGTTTTTAATATCGAGAAACGAAAAATAAAAAGCTTTTTATGCAGCCTGTTCGTGAATTCGATAAAGTATCAAACTTTTGGCATCTACTGTCCGAGATATACCACATAAAATAATATATGACACATTGTCTGAGTATAAATTACACGCATTTCGATAAGCAGCGGTCAACGTCGTCGGAGCGTCAGTTGTTACGCTTGTACCACCCGACGAGCGCCCCTGAGAAAGCTCTGCGGCGCCCTAGCGTCGCGACGCTCTACCCGGGGAGCATGACGCGCGCGCGCGGCGTCGTGCCAGCGTCCGGCAGCGAAGCCGCGGACCCGACAACGTCTGACGGAGCTGCTCGTCAAACGGAAGACGTCGTCTGACGTACCACCGTGCCAGGAACGCATACACGTGCAGGAAGTGCACGAGCTTTCCGCTCGGAGCTTCCCGGGTAGCGCCGGGGCGTCGCGACGCACGGCCGCCCGGTCGTGGCCTGCCGGCCGTCGGCCGCGTCGGAGGCCGCGCCGCGACGTCCTCCGGAGCCAGGAGAACAACAGGCGTCGAAAGGACGCCGACGTCTCCTACGACGTGTCGCGACGGGCGTCGTTGCGGCGAGAAATCGTGCCAGGAAAACACGAGCAGCGTGGAGCTGGCAGGCGTCGCGACGCCCGGGGTTAATTTTAGACTCCCTCGTGATCCCTACTACCACGCATGGGGGATGGAAATAGATTGGAACGCCTCCGGGTTGCGCACGCGTGCTTGGCATCACGAAACTTCGATCGATGTGGTCGTCGAGAATAGCTTCCCTGCGTTAGCGGGGGCGTAATGTACGTAACACATGCTTCTAAGCTGTCGAGTAAATTATTCGGTTAATCTAATATTTCAGTATTTCTGAATAGTTTGTGTGGTGTAAATTTCTCTCAATATGTATGTATGTGTGTGTTCGTGTTCTTTATATCATTATAAAAAATATCGTAAATATATTATATTTTCAAATTTTCATTCTAATTATACATATATATATATCATATATATAAAACATTCTTTTCTTAATTAAATGATTATCTCTATGCTGTTTATAATATTATAACAGAAACGTAAGAAACACACAATCTCAAGTGCATGTACAAAATGCTATTCTCAAATAAGATATCTTTTGAATAAATAATAATAAATAAAGATTATAATTTATGTAGGAAACTCGATATTCGTGATTAGTCTTACTCGAAAACTTAAGGGAGCTTTTCATTGACATCAGCATATTAGGGCTACATGATGGAAGGCAGCATGACGGAAGCGTCTCTAGTAGTAGAACAGTATTTACGGAGCTTTTCGACGGTCGCCCGACGTCCCGACGCTGTAGCAGGAAATCATATCGCGTCGCCATTGCCGTAATGACTTTAAGCTGACGTACACATAAACCCACGAAATTTGAACGGCAAAAAATGAGATTATATTAATTTAGTAGTATGACTCGGCTCATTGAAATTGATACAAGTGAAAAAGAAAAATCCATAATTTGCCAAGCAATGTGTTGCCAATATATACACGCAAACAGCGTAACTAATGTAGTTAATGTACTTTACAGTAATTTTACTTCGCCATATAGATGTATAAATATATAAATCAAATTTTTTTTAAATGTCATGAAAGATGAGTCATGATCAAGGTAAAAAAACAGACGCAATTCCAGCTGACCGAAAACTAATCGCTGGTAGAACGCACCCAACTCGCACAACGACGTCAACGAGTATCTGTTGCGTAACGAAACTAATTTTATTACATCGCACTCGCGCGTTTGTTCCTGCGTGCGAGGACACAGGACGCGAAATGAATAGTGATTCCATGCGGAACGGACATAATAAATACATGATCGACTATCGACGCACGTACGCATGCACGCGAACTTGGGGCGCGCCTCTCGCGATCGTTTTAACACGCTCCCGACGAGCAACATCCGACCGAATCAATTTCCGGTAATCCGCGACCGGTGGCGTGTGCGATTCTTTTATCGTCGCAACGCGACGAAAAACGCTCCTCTCCCGAGGTCGCTTTCGGTAGCGTGACCGTCGGCCACCGCTCCTTTTTGTCGTTCCGCGGCGGAACGATCGCGAACGAGCGAGCGTGGCACGTAAACCTTTTTGTCGATCACGTTAATACTCGTGATTAAAGGTGTACGTATGCCGCGCAGTGGCACCGTCCACAGAAGCGCCATTTGCAAACGGAACCCGCATACGGGATTAAGGTGACATAAGAAGATACTGTCGCTCGCATTACGTTCCGTAGCTCTTTTGCGGAGCACCAAGGAGAACCGGTTGCAAAAAAAAAAATACGCTCGTGACATTTAAGAGATATAAGGAATATAATGTAGTCGAAATCGTATCTCCGGAACGGCATACTGTCAATATGCAAAAACGCCATACCGAGTGAAAAAATGATCCCTGAGATATCGCTGTATTGATGGGGCCCATATAACGTTCTCTGCCGCGACGCGGACTTGCGTGCCGAAAGTCCACCGTTGTCAAATGTATCGTCATGCATGAAACTGAAATAACTTGCGATATCAAAGGAGATATTATACCAATCAACCGTTGAAAAATGATGACTTCATTTAAACATGGGTTATTCAAGGAAGGCAGACTAAGATAAACGAAAGTAGATGCAATTGATGTGGCACTTAAACGTGATTAAAGAAAATCAAGGTCCACTCTATTTCTCGAGCTCCGTCGAATGCCACGGCGACTCTTCAATGTCACAGTAACACGTGATTTTCACAAAAATAGTTGGCGACGTGACACTCCTGCATCACACTGACAAGTATTACGTGCAACTGATTTTCTTTTGCAACGATCACCCGGAAATTCTTCAAGGATCGATGCACGATAAATAGCGTATCGAGTAAAACGAGTATCGCAAGAAGTAATCCTAATTCCTTGAAATGCTTGAAATATCAACCGAGTATTTTTTAAAATGCAAAGCTTGTCATCAATCCAGTCTTCTTTGCGGATACGCGCGTAGCGTTTTATGGGCGCGTATATGCACAGCCGATGTCGAGGCGTTTGATGAATGGTCGCATAAATCAGTTAAACACACGTTTAATTCGCTGCATATAAATATCGGACAACGGCCAGAAACGAGGCGCGATACGCCCCGGTAAAATACACCCTGGCAGGCACTTTGCGCCCATCGTGTGCTAACACAACTTGGGAACCCGGCGAATCTGCATGCGATCCGATCTTTTAATTAATCGACCATCGCGCGTCGCACACTCGTAAAACGCGACGAGGCTGCATTAATAATTTAATATAATACACAATAATTGGCGCGGCAAATGGACGCGAGCGCGACGCGGAAAGGTTTTAAAAGAAACGCGCGCGCAGATAAGCTTCTGTCGACAAGCGTGCCATATAATGAAGACATCGATATCTCCGCAAATATAGCGCCACGTTATAGCTGTCGCGACTCGTTCCGAAAGAAGATTATGAGGTTCGTTAAGCATGCTCGTTAAGAGCCGCCGCTAAAATTTGGAAACAAGCCGCACTAATAAATTATCAAATTGAAATTATCGGTCGAGAATGTGTTTCGTGCAGCGGTTCCTCGTCACGCATTACGAATCCTGGCAAAGCGCCGGTATCGTAATTCCGTGTGAATGTAAGCACTTTAGCTCCAATAGCATGATTTTATGAGAATTTAACACGTCATTCGAGATTACGATTGATCGTGCATTAACACTCCGATACTCGGTTCTTTCAAATAAATGTTCCGATTATTTTTCATAAATATTAATACTCTGCCCAATTATTATTCAAGAATCTTAATAATTATTCAACAATTATACGTTGTTGCAATTATAAAAAATTTTTAATGCTTTAATATTATCATTATTATATTTAATATTATTTAATATTATTATTACAAGATAGATTAAAAATATTTTAAAGTTAATTATATACATATATATAATTTTTTAATAAATTAAACATAATTTCTTTTTCTTTTTTCTACATGTGCCGCATCTTTCAGTGATAATACTAATAGTATATGAAATAATCTAAAATCTTTTCTCTTAACAATATACACTCTGAACTCAAGCTACGTGAATGCAATAAAAATTATACGTTTAGTAAATATTTTTGTGTGCCGCGAAAACCACAGAGTAAACGAGAATTGTATGCCTTTGCTCATTCGACATACCACTTTAACTCAATTTGCAGAAAATTACTAATTGCGCACCTGCAGCCTTATTACGCAACCCGCCGACAATCAGGTCCACCTGATTCGCGTACTCGAGATACGCATAGTGAATGCAAGACCCCCCGATGTTGGCCGGCATTAATTAACGCAGATTATCAACCACGGACAACCGATAAATTTCGCCTCATCTCTCGGGCAGCGTGCTTAACACGACGCACAAAAGCGTCGAATCTCAAGTGAAAGGCCACGCCGGTAACATGGCCGCCACAAAGTCGAACACGAAGGGCGGCATGCTCGGTTCTCAATTTTCAATCTATTACTGAAGATGAAATCTTTCCGAGTTGAGCAACGGCCGTCGTTTACAGGCGCAGATTATCGGGCCCCTGTGGCCGATAAAATTCGCCGCGCTTTCAGTAGCGTCCTTATTACGTGGTACAAAGCCTCCACGGTCCCCCGACGAGGGAGAGGGTCCTGCATCCGTTAACATGGCGACTATAGGACACGTGGAGGCAGCAGTTTTAATGAAGGTTCTCCCTTCCTTCGCGAGAGATATACGCAGTCAGGATACTCGGTGCGCATTCTACCCGGCGGCGAAAAAATAAATAAAAATCCGCGCACGGCGGATGGGGGCGGTGAGAGGCGAGGAAGCGAGGAGTAAAAAATTAGCAGCGCGTTTCGAGCTGCGCAATAATTCCGGAGGCGCGTGTTATTCGCGGCGGGCCGCCGTTTTCTTTTTAGAAATTTATGAGCGCAACGACTCTCGCACGGCCGCCGCAAGGTAAATTTAACACGAAAAAAAAAAATATTGAAAAAAGAAAGAAAGAGAGAAAAGAGAAGAAAAGAGGGAAGGGAACGGGGGAAAGGATCAATGTCTGAGGAGAGGACGTAAGCTTGCCTGGTAAGCCTGGGCACTCGCCAGGAAAGGCGAAGGACAGAAAACGACGAAGGCGAACATCCGCGCCGACTTGCAGATTTAAAGGTCGTAAGAAGGCGCGCAAGAAACGGGAATAACGATCGGCTCCAAGTTGTAGTCGCGCCGAAACTTCTTGCGCGCAATATAAAATAAAAATCACGGCCACGTGCACCGCCGCCGCGTTCGCGGACTGTCACTTCTTATGCGTCCCGTGCGCAGTCGTGCCGCGTGATTTTATCCTTCGCGAAAAGGTTCCATGTAACGTCACGGCGATTATTCTCGCGACGGATGGAATGCGAACGCGATCAACTTCCATTTCGGTAAGCGATAATGGAAATTAAAGTAATTGACATCATATCAGTAATGTGTTATACAATCGCGCGCGGCGGTAATTTCTTTTTCTGCGCATTTGGTTGGGAGGTTTGAGCGAAAGGCTGCATTACCTGCCTGCACATGGCGGAAGTGCAATATCATGTTATTTCGAGAGATCGTGATTTCGGGACGCCGCCGTGATTCTTATTATACGGATGTCCCGACACAGTCGAAATGCGACGAGAGATCGTTAACCCGCTTTTTGTCCATCTTCATAAAGCATTTAGCTGCACGACTCGATATTCTCCTTTCGACATATCACTTCTTATTACTATCTTTAATGTAATATCATTTATGTGCCAATAACAATTATTATCGCATTTCGATTTATACAAATCGTAAATTCCTATCAATTCTCTCAAGCCGACGGGTTAGCTTCAATTAAATTAATCTTGTAACCTTTTAATTTTCAAGATTTATCTTATCGTCTAACGATAATTTCTATTTCTACATGTTTGATAGATCTGTGTATATGTATCTGTGTATAGTAGCGGGAATATATAACTTGATCAAAATTATAGTACTTTAAATTTTCTTCGAGAACGTATGTGTTCAAATACGTGATGAGTAAACCACGATAAAGCGTAAACTGCGCAGTAGCTCACTCGCTTCCTCGCCGTTAATGATGATAATAACGCTGAGTAGAAACGACGAAACAGCGGCCAGAGGTAAAAATAGAAACACGAATGACGGTGATAATAATGATGAAGATGAACACGGGAAAAGAGAAAGGGGCCAGAGTCAGACGACGTGAAGCCGAATCCCCAATGCGTCTCAAAGTCGAACAAATAGAAAACAAAGGTTCAGTGTGTGGAAAGGGGGAGGGGGCATGGAGAAGGGAGGCAAGGGGCCCGAGGAGGAAAAAAGAGGGGCAAAAGGTGGACGAGAGGCCTGAAAGATTCCAAGCGATGGACCAATCCCAACAAAGGGACGATCGCGGAGGTGTGGTACGATCCCTTGATGCGAACCTCTCTTGTTTCGTCCCGACCAATCGCGATATGGCGGTAATCTGGGCCCGTTTCTCGCCCAGTACTCGCTTCAATTGCGCGACGTACTCTCGCAAAGTATCGCAATAGTTTACAGCTTTCAGTAGCAAAAAATGCTAGCGTACTTTAATAAACATTGCGCCAATGGTAACGAGTGCCACAAATACGCGACATTAGTTCGTAATGATGTGAATAAAACAAATTTAAACATATCATATTTACATTGATGATCAGAATTCTAAAATTAAAAGTTTTTTAATCTTGATTCTATTAAGATTTTAAAATTAGAAATTTTATCAGTACAGGAAAATATCGCTGTATCAATAGGAAATTATTGAATAAAAAATTATTGAGTAATTCCAAGCGATGCAATTTATATTGCATCGCTTCCATTGATTAACGATTCATCAATGGCAAATACAAGGTGATATCTGAGTTTCACAAAGTATGGCATGCGTATTTACGTCCTTTAAGAAATAATCGCAAAACACGTTTCGTTTTCTTGGCATGTCACCAATATCGAGGCAAAAATCCGTTTCACAGTTTCGAAAGCAGCAACCCCCGCCGTTCACTTTCTCTCGTAAAAGGGGCCCTAATTTTTGTTGCGCGCTGGTCCCGCCCATATTCTCCCGTATCTTCTCTTCCCTCGTTCATCGTTTTACATTATGCACTTTACGCGGTGCACCTGTATACTGAGGGTCCCCGAAAGCACACAATGCCACTTGTCCCGACGTGCTACCCTCATATAGCGTTAACAGACGACAATGGCACCCGAGGGTTATACCAGATTTTCCCTACTCTGCGCCAATGAATTGTGACGCTTCATTTAAAAAAAAAAGAAAGATCACCTATATAGTAGAGAATAGGTATGTGTGAAACTACGTCTAAGAAACAAACGAAAATTTTACACTACAAATATAGCTGCATACAACTTGAATAATTTGAAAATTATACGACATAGTTCATTATTTTAATATAAGTATGTATCTTTTTGTTAAGATGCCTTCGATGTGCATAATTATAATTATATAAAATTCAAACCAAAATTTACGCAAATATATGTAAATTAGATTATTAAATTTAAGATTTAGTTGACAGAAATTTCTTTTTCTTTCTCGATTAATTTCCGCTAGAAATTTGATAAAAAACGCAACAATCATATATCCATAAAGACGAATAATATTTGCAAATAATAATAAAGTCTTAATAGAATATTATATATAAACTGAAATTAAAAAAAGCATATTTTATATTAAATATGCCTATGCGCGCTTTCGCCGCGACCTCGAACAAGATTTTTCTGTTGCACGACTGCGGAGAAATATCGTCGAAGGATTGGATTTCACCGTCAAAAAGAACCGTCAAAATTTCGCAAGAGAAACGAATAATATATATCATGTTAAGACAGGCGAGAATTGCATTTATGGTTATTATTATAATTGAGACCGGCAAGCGTAATATTTATCATTTTATTATCGCAATTAAGATATAATGTTCTCGACATATAATTATAAGTAGCGAAAAGATGTATATATATGTATATGGGCACATTGTAATGTTCTCGAAATTGATTGAAGAAGTCATTAAAAAAATCAATAAACAAATCGGCATTCAATAAATGACGTATAATTATAGAGAATAATGAGTGTGGATGAGAAATCTTTTCTTTACATGCCTTGGAAATGATCTCTCTTCAAAAGACACTCATACATTCTCTGGACGATCCATCACGACGATTAGTCGGCCCATGCATCGAGTATTTTTCCACTTTTTCTCTGCTATCCCATGACACTCTTTGGATATCGACAAGTCGTGTTCGTCGAAGATTATGTGCACGTAGAGTGTATCTCTCTCGTGGCAGACCGAAAATATCTAAAAATAAATAAGCGTGCCCGGCCCTCTGCCCCGTACCCGCGGTGCACACGTGTACCGTCGGTGGTGAGAGGGTCAAAGACGGAGCGGGGAAAAGAGGGGAGTTCGGGGAGGCAGGACGAACAGAGGAAAGATGAGGCGAACGTGAGTCTCGGCGTGGGAATAAGCGGCAGGTGCGCGACGGCGCTACCGGGGAGCCACTTGTGGGGGCACAATTCCCCCTACGGGCCCTCTCGGTGGGCCCATTCTCTCCCCCTTCGCCCCCTTGAAGTGGTGCCCCTGTCCAGGATCCCGAAGTATGATGCGGCCCCACTTCGAGCAGCACTGTATATAAAGTAATCAGAAAGTATTGCACGTGTAAAGTCGATCGGGCCCGATCGAGAGCGAGCCGGTCGATAACCCTTGCGGGTCTCCTCATTGGGCCCCGAATGATGAATCATAAACGCAGATGAACACCGGTGATAGATGACGAAACGATAGCGATGGCGACATCAAAGAAAGAAGCAAACGGGAAGGAGGGATAGGACGCACGTTGAAAATGCAGAAAAAAGTATAGGTCAGAGCGAAAAATTTCACAGATGTTCACTCAGAAATTTGAAAAGAAAAGAAGATAATTAAAGATTATTTAGGAAAAGTAAAATGAAATGCAATAATTCTTCAATAATAAAAGAAAGATTAATGTTACAAATAAAATTATTGAAATACTTATTGACACATATTAATAATTTTATCAATTGCTTACAGCAATATATCAAACAAAATTTAATTATATCATATAAAATCTCTCTTATGATTAATCGCGGCCATTTTTTCGCCTTCGCTCACAGTTGTAATTATTAATATTAATAACATGATGTAAGTAATAACATTTGAGGTAAATTTTGATCATGTGAGAATGGTGTCCTCAAATTTTCGCGTAGAATGACGTAAAATAAGTTAACTGTGCAAAAATCCTTATCCAACAATACGTGGAATTACAAGGAAAGAGAAGAATGGATACTAACGTATCGCGGTCGTGTCGCCCGTTATGTCTCATGTTTTGCTAATTCTTAAATGCCCATTTTACGCACAGGTGCGTATTCATCTCGCACTCTCGGTTCTCCCCTTCATACGTTTCTCTTTGCGCCCCTTCTCTCCCCTCACCGCCGACGTTCACAATAATGCGATGCGGGCGCGAATTCTCTCGATTTCTCTCGCAAACGCCTCTCGTGCAAGAGGCGCGACGATAGGGATGGACGAAAGGACGGGGCGAGGTCAAGGCTACTAAGGGGTACGGCGGAGGAATCTTTTAACAAGGGGGCATCAGGTGCGGGACGTGTTCTCGACATTCAAGGTGGAATTTAATTGTTGGCGTAAATTTCGCGGCGAAGGACGTATCCATACGTTTCTGAATGTATGCTGAACCGCCAAGGCCGTCGTCGCTAAAGAATGTCGCTCGGAGAGTATTAACAAATGGCGAATATCTGGTTGGTATGACTCTTACATGTCGCTGGTGCGATAACAATCGCTGCTATTCGGTAGTTGCGCGTATAAATTGCGGCCGAGTGAAGGTGCGACTTATTCGCGCGGAAAAATCGCGGACATAAGATGCAAAACATCGCGATTGCAATTAATGTCTGGCAGCGTTATCGTGCAATAATGTTACTTCTAGATGAAACAATTTGCAATAGTGTTACTTGTAGATGAAACATACAGCGTTCACTTAGCGCAATTATTACTACATCTGGCACCATCAGAAGAACAAGTAGTTGCTCGGAAAATGTTAATAAGTGGTATTCATCTTCTGTCAAGTTCAATTAAACTCAGCAAATCGTAATTAAAAGTTTAAGATAACAAGTACAAAAAAAATTGTGCGACTTATTAAAATCATGAACGGCCTATAATTAAGATTCCTGACAAGCATTAATAGCAATTGCTGCGTCATGACTAATTTTAGAAGAAACTTGTAGTGAATTAAATAGTATATAAAAGTTAATTAAATCCGTTATTCAAATAGTATAAAAATATAAATAATTAATTAAGCAAAATTCAAGTTCGTATTAAAATTTTTAATGCTCGATTAGAAACAAATAAAGTTTGAAGATCGTGATACAATCGTACTTAAATTGACTTGCAATTGAGAAAAAAGTAATTATGTTAAAAGAAAAAATTTTTTATCATAATAGAGCGTCGTCAAAATTGACTTTCTGATTTATAGAACACTTGAGTTCTTAAATATAGATAAATTCAAGAGCCACACTCTTATGATGAACAAGATATCGCGATATCAAATATATATTTTAGATTATGTAAAATTAAATATTTTGCATCTATTCGAAGTGTTAGATAATTCGAAACATGTACATGTTCTTAAAAAACTTGGATTAAAAAGGAAATATTAATTAAGAATTAAGAATAGAAAAACGTTGAAAGTCCTTAATAGAAAATAGAAATTCAAAACATTAAAAATATTTTCTAATATTTAATAATATTAAATCAATAAATATGCGATTAATTATTTATATCTTTATTATTCCAACCATTGCCCGGGAGAATTTTAATCGTTTTAGCTACCATAATGATATAAACACTAATAATATGTATGTGTCTATTATCATAATTTTTTTAAATCTTGTTTTCAGATTTCGCTACTCCGCTTACTTATATTTTAAGTTTCATGTATATGCATCGTTATGTATTTCATGCATCAATGCAAATTCGACGTTTTGCGTCATCGAAGTCCGTCGAATGGCTTGTTCCGCCCAGCGGCATTAAGATACAGAGGCCATTTCGGCGGGCGACACCAAAAATCAATGCGATCGCAGCATCGCAGCGGATAAATCCATTTTGTGTCTCACACAAGCTTTGCATTTATGGTGTTTAAAATTCACGAGGAAGACGATGAGGCAGCTTCGATAAATATCTGTTACCGCTCGTGATACATATATACCGCGATGCGGAGTAAAACAGATAAAAGGGGCAGTCGGGTCGCATCACGTGCTCCGAAACGAAATGCAGATAGACGTGAGGGAAACATATGCTCGTTAATCGACTTAATGTACAGCTGGGTTCGGCAAAATACCGCTATTCTTGATCTTCGCGTCGAATTTCGTGAATGCGAAAATGTCGCATGCAATACGTGTTGCACTTTAAGCGGGTAAGTTATCGCGTTGTCCCAGCGACGGTAATCGATCGCGGATTTTACGGTATGATAAACTCGATTATTTGCCTCCGCTGCATTCCTGCCAACGTTTTTTTTAACAATAAGAGAATTACAATTCGGGTGTGCAAGAAGTGATTTTTTTCATGTGATATTATCAAACAAGTTTGCGAATGCGGTTAAATCGTGATGAAAAATAAATTCAAGGTGCACTAGCTAAGACGGTTGTATTAATAAATAACATATAGAGAACGCAACTCTAATTTTATGATTCAGAAAAGGTATATAATTCTGTCTCGACACATTACCATATTTTCCCTCTTAAATTCTAATTAATAAATAATCAAAATAAATAAATTAAATTCTAATAATATTCGAAATTACATAAATATCCTTTTGTAAAAGTTTTCTTTTAATATTATCTATTTTATGAAAATTTACGTCGAGAGAAAGTAATGATCACATATATCGTGTATTTTATTGCGCGTAATCGTAACGACTTTTATAGCCGCGAAGTTCTAATTGGTTCATGTATCCGCTTTGAAAATCATATTTCCCATTTTATTAATATGGCACCCCGCTGAGGGAAACACGTTAATGGCGATTTAGTGTGCGACAGGTTCATATATTTTTCATATGTAATTTACTGTACTATTACTATTAAAAACTCAGCTATATAATACCTTTTACAAGTATTTGAATTAATAATTTCTTATATATATATATATATATATATATATATATATATATATATATGACATAAACAGTTTGAAAAATAATGAGCAAACTTAAGAGAAATTAATCTTGTCCATTGAAATGCAAATTGTTCGCGATTTCTTCTGCACGTATTGAGATGTTAAATAAGTAATATAAAAATCTGAGGCACATTTGCAAACGTGTTCTGAAGAAAAAATAAAGTTTTATTTGCGATCTTGCACCCAACCCGCGAATCTATATTGGCTCGAAAGCGATACCCGCCTCTTCCGAAAAACAATCGGCGCGAAATCGTGGAATATAAAGGAACTGGCTGTGCGTTTAATTACTTTCATACGGCGGCATGAGGAGAGATACACGAGGGAGAAAGAGAAACAAGGATCATGTAAAATCATCGCGACCAATCCCGACCGGGCGTGGTGTAGTGGCGTTGCGCACGTCGACCGCGAGCGGAGACTACCGAGGATCGCCGAGATGCACGTGGAGGCTGGGGGGCAAAGCGATCTCGTGGGAAAAAGGAGCAGGTGTGACTCGACCGACTCCGTGGAGAACCTCGGAATCTTTGCACGCACACGCACGAACGCGCGCGCGCGTACGCGGACGCACGCACGCGTACGCGCGTGTAGAACACGTGGTCACGGCCGCGGTGGGCGTGCGTGAAGGAAGGCTCGAAGAGAAAGGGTGAGGGGGTTGACGGGAAAGGAGAAAAAGGACGCACCTCTGGTGGAATGACGAGAAGGGCTTAAGGGGAATAAAGACGGAGTGTGCTTTATCGGAGGGAGAACGGAGGGCGAAGGGAGCTAGAAAGAGAGAGAGGTAGGCGGGGAATGGAGGGTTGATCGAGAAAGGCCGTATGTGTTTTGTTTGAAGAAGAATGTATCTTGTATAAGGAATAAAGAGAAAACTGAGAGAGAAGAAGGAGGACAGTTTTATTTAAAGTAAAAGGAGATTGAAAGGGAACGTATGTTTCATTTCAAGAAGAACAAGAGAGATCGCGGCATCGCATCGAAGGTCGAGAAGGGTGATTTCGCTTAAAGGAGGGTGGCATGACGGAGAGCACGTTTTACTCGAGAGAGAAAGATTCAACTTTGCACACGCGGTGGGGAAAGGGGTCGCGAGAGAAGGCACGGGAAGTGATGGCAAGGCTTTATTGCCGGCTGATCGAGAGTAGCAGATAGCAGGATCCCGGCGCGAAAGGATCAGGAATAAGCGAAATTATTATCGGTATCATTATGATCGGGGTTCGATGGAACCCGCTGTGCCGGCGCGATTTCACGCAGTTCCATAATTACCCTCGTTACTGATTAACCGTTGTATGGACTGTTAGCGCCGGAGTTGTAATTTCCCTCGAAATTACCCCGGCGAAATTATCCCCGCGCTTGCACCGAATCCTCTCTCGCTCCAAGCTCGTTTTTACGACTGCCGGGAATTAATGCCGGATCTAATTTCGCGCCCCTCAATTAATTTCGAGCCTGAGGATCTCGGCTCGATCGCCGATGCCGATGATTGGCGCGTGGCGTTCATCTTATCTTGGCAACGGCAAAAAACCTCGGAATCAATTTTACGATGGAATAAAGAGGGGAAAAAAGAGAGAGAGAGGAGAAGAGACAAAAATTGTGCAGGCTATATAAAAATAAATTTGATTTGGTAATTGCGGGGATGAAAGTTCAATGAAGATCTTTCTTCGATAAAATCTTTCGTTAGCCTTTTAATAATGTAATGAAATATATGTGCTCAAAGGTCCGGCCTTTTGGGCAGTGTCCAGCAGCGCCAGTTGTGTCGCATAAATCGCATAACTCGTATGCTCCAGTTAAGAGTTGAAATGTACTAAGGATAATTTAAAATCGACGATTCAAGATGAAAGCAGCACCAGTGCTTCCAAATCATTCGTGAAAGGTTAACGCGCGACCAGCTGCAATTTCGATTTCCTTGAAACGCGCTCGATATATTCATTCGCGTGAGCTTAAATATATTTCTTTAATTCCGGTGCCCCATAATTGCACAGCGTCGACTGTAATACCATACCGTCGGAATTTAATGAAAATTTATTATCGTCGCTTGCTTTGTCGATGCGAAGTGGCTTTTTTAGCCAGTCCCTTCAATGCCACTCGCAATACAACGAATAAGCATCAAAACCTGCATATATAAATTCCTTTAATACCTTGAAAATTTAGTCTTGCTTGAATATTGCAATTTTATGCCCAAGATTCTATGCATAATTACAATTGCACGAGATAAAACATGTTCAGATAAAATGAATTTAGGATAGATAATTAGAATGTAATCATGTATTTAAAAGTATGATTCATTCACTATCCGAATATTCAATAAATATTCTAAAAATAATATCAAATGATATGAAATATTATGTATACAATTTTAATTACCATTAAAATGAATTAATCTTAAAAGTACTCTTCAAATATTTAGACAGCAGCAAATCGTTAAAAGCTATATTAAGCAAATATATGCAAATATGCAATATGCAAAAAAAAATAGAAATGTATTTTCATACGCTCATTATATTAAAATTTTTATTTATCATGTTTTCAAGAAACTCGCAAAATCGATTCAGAACGAGACAGTTTTGTAGGGCACGAATGCTTACGGTTAGCTAAGTTATCCCGTTGCAAAATCTCAAGGTTTAATCGCGTCGATGTACAGATGTAAATTACTTCGGCCAATTAAATGTATGGACCCGTATACGCTATTGAAACGTTGCGTATATCATATTCCACGCATTCTTTCCACCCGAGTATATATGCAGGATACAAATAAAGCTGCCTCGGAAATATGTAAGAATGCGGGCGCCCGACACTATCGACTACCGTACTCGATCAACAATATTTTGGAAAAAGGACTACGATCATTACTATTGATCTTGGCGCGACCGCAACTTTAAATGTTAATTAAGATCTGCTATAAGTAAGCTTTATAATTTCAATCAATTACGCTATCTGTAGCGCGATCACAAGCGCAACCTTGCCAGGTGGCTTATCGAATTCACATTATGGCTAAGGCCATAAGATAATCTTCCTCTCTCTTCTCTCCTCTCTTCTCTCTCTTACGAAAAAGATGAAAAGAACCGTAAAGGAAAGAAATACAAGAGATATCACGCGCGCTGAAACAGCTTAATAGTATGTTATGCTCTCGCAGTTATTTATAGTGAAGCAACCGGTTAATGCAACCATGTATTCTACGCAAGAGAGGCGTGTATACACGTATAATGCAGCCAAGGGTTTTAAGTCGAAAGAGAGAGACGCGTACACGCGCGTGACAGACGCGCGATCGCGCCTACACGCATAACCGAGCATCACGACGTGCGAATCGCGAGACCGCGTTGCACGTGCATCGCGTCTATGAAGAGAAAAGCGCGAGTCTCGCCGATCGCGCGTATAAAAAAGGAAATCGAGGAGGACTTCGCGTGCGCGCGATCACGCGTGTAGATAGAGGGTAGCCGCGTACTTCTTGGCAGGGCACTTGATATGCAAATAAGATCCGTACGCGACGTGGAAAACGTGTAGGGAGGCCCCGGCGAACAGATTTTGATGAGGACTGTCACGGATACGCCGGGATCGAGAATAAGGACACAGGTGTTCCGAGGTTTTGCCCGGCACGTCCCCGTTTCCGAGACGTCACCGTCGAAATTACGGGGTTATACTCGTTTAAGCTGAACAAAGACCTTAAGCGGTGTGCCGTTTCACGCGGGAAATTGTTGTCTGGCCGTAAAATAGAACAGCGGGAATACCTGTCGCGACAAAAACTATCAGCCTTTCAAACCCTACCGCGACAATTATTAAAATATGTACTAAATTTCGTTCGAGGAAGCGGCGATATATAAAATTTTGAGAGATATACACATATGTATACGCAATCCGCGCGCCATGCTCACTGCAATCCTCGGAATATTTCCGTCGCTCGTATCTTAAAGCACGCATAAAAGGTGCGGCTGCGGTATTATGTAAAAAATCGAGAAACTTTAGACAGACGCGTTTCTTTATCCATACTCCTTAATGCAACAGCCATTGAACTGTAACTCCGTCGCATCGCCACGTTGCACACGCACAGCATCGCAAATCTGCAGATGTCAACGCATTTACAAGCGACGAGACACCAGTTCGGCACGACCAGATGTCGGACCATACTCGCACCGATAAACGCCGTCGGATCCACCGGTGTTACACGCCCGCTCGGTACGGCGTAACCGCGATTCGTTTACCTGCACGTGAAATGCATTTGATTTGCCTCACCCACCTCGCAGAGAAAAATTAATGCCGACTCCGCCGGCGCACCTGTGTATCTCATCGCTCTTGTACACGTTGGCGATCGGCGAAAGCGATCCGAACGATCGAATGTCTGATACGCGACGCTCCGCCCTTCGTCAATATCGAAGCGGACTTTATCGGTTTCCCGTTTTGTCGCCAACACTCGCATCGCTTCGTCGTGACGATAAAAATGGCATTTTATTGCAACACCCTTATGGAATGCAATTCCTTCGCCAAAGAAGAGAATGCAGGAACTGTTTCGCGGATTTCTTCGATCTTTCATGTATTTTACAACAATCGTCTTTGCATTATTCGATTTCCGACGCGGCGTAAATTTTGCGTAAATACTGTGAGAAAAAGAATTAGATCTATTTCTATATAATCAATTAAATAAATAAAAAATAATATATGTAAATATTTTTATGAAATAACGTAAATATCATAAGAGAGAAAACAATAATCTGATAAGAAAAATGTGTTTCCTCGAATATGACTTAAAATAAAATAAAATTAATTAGGCAAAATAATAACTTAATTTTTTAACGACTCGTGTCGATGTTTTTTTTTATAAAAAAAGATATGATATCTTTCATCGAAAGAAATAGCGGGTCCACCAAGTAAGTCCAGTTATGCGAGAAAGAACACTTACTACCACTGTCTGTAAGGACCATTACTCAGTGCGCTTATCAAGAGTCCATATTTTTAATTAATTCTTTACATACATTCCTCTTTGAGTTTCTCTTCATTATGGAAATCAGCTCGGAAGTCGCGGCGAGAGTGCACTTTTCGTGAATGTTAAGCAACATCATGCAATAGCAGCACGCAGGAATATTCGTATCACGCATCACGATATTCCTTGCGGATGTATCCTTTTTCTCTTTACAAGAGAAATCTTCGCCTTCAATACGATCAAACATGTTCACTCGTTGGCGCACGACATTTTCGGACGACACAAAATATATCTTCTGAATGAAAGTTTAATTATATTTATATGAACAAGCTTCTTTCTGTTTCTAAATTTCTCGGTAAATCCACGGTAACATTTCATCGGCTAAAGGTCTACTTTAAATTGATTGTAATGTACGTAACTGTTATAAATAACGTTACACACATTATTTCACGAAATGATAAATCAATGTCAATATATTGTCAATAATATATACGCGCGTCTCGCCATGTACCGCAATGTTGCATTCTCGACGGGATATCGTTTTTGTCGTTCAACATACTAACCCCTTGTGAGAAATCATCGTTTTTGATTGCGATACATATCGGCGGGATTGGCGAGCGAGTGCATAGCATCCTGTTCGTGGCAGTGGCGCGAAGTCAAAGAGAGGAGCTTGTTATACCGGTCTCCGGCAACGGTCTCCGGTGGTCCAATTAGTTGACACGATCCGAGCCGTGCGCGAGAAGGACTTCATAACTTTGGCCCGCGATCGCGCGCCTTATGCCGATTTTATGCAAGATCGTGCGGCGTTAAGCGCACCCGCCGAGCGTTCGCCGTCACGTAAATTTCAGAGAAATCTCGATGGCGTGATCAAGCACGTCCCGTTCGGCCCACGTACATATATTTTTCCGCTGTTGTCGCTGCCGTTGCCGATGCTGGACCGAGCGTCCCTCGCGGATGCGATCGGACGAGGGGAGTGTATTTTTCGACGCGATACGCATCGCCACGGCGAAATCGCGCGAAGAGCCCGTACCGGTTTTGTAGACGTCCAGGCGAGTTCGTTCGATTGACTAACATTTTTAGGGGAAATCGGCGAAGACGTGTAAAAGTTGCAAACAACTACCTACTTCAGTCAGTTATTCTATCTAACAGTGTGAAAACATTCAACGTTTAAACTCTGTTATATGTCTCCAAAATATTTGGAGATAGAATGAATGATAGAAAATTAAAATGAACAAAAATAAAAAATATCTAAAATATAAGATAACAAAAATTCTTGATTCCAATTTTTCAGTTTAGAAAAAATTAATACAAAAATCTATTATATATGTAAAACTTGATCCTATTTAACTTAAATACGTTAAGGTTCGATTGCACCAACGTTATTTCAAGTGAGATGTGTCTTTATTTATTTAGAAAGAAAGATGAAGTTAAGTCTCGCAAAATAACGTTGGTGCAATCGGGCATAAGAGTATTAAAAAAATTTAAAAATAGACTTGTTTGCGTATCTAAATTATCATTTTCAATATTATTTAGTAATTATGAAGGAAAGTCGAACTATATACGCGATTATGTCAGTTTCCTTTTCCCTTAATGCGATGCAGGAACAGCAGTTGTGCGCAATGTGCGATCGTTACCGTCGCGATACGAATCAACGCTCGTGACTTCCTCGTTACGATAAAGTCAACGATAAACCAGTTATGCTTGCTTGACTTGGCACCAGGCGGCGGACTAATTAATAAAAATACAACCCACCATGTTTTGCAAAATTTTTATCAAGCTTTCCAAAGCGAATGCTATTCTCGTCAATTTATTTATGATGTTATCGGGACGTACCGCCGCGCGGAAAACGCCGAGAGACCGCATCGGCATACAGGAGAAACCATTAAAAGAAACCTTTCATGGATATGATACACATCGGGCAGTGTCATTGGTAAATATTGAAACTCGTTACGATAAATATTTATCTGAAGCCTGCGTGATGGAGTGCATCCTGTTCGGTACAGACGAACTTTCTTTTTTTCCGTGCAACAAAAACCGTTCGTTCATTAAAAAATCCTACATCAACATCGGCGGTTACATTAACCAAACGTATGTCGATTTTCGGTCGTACGAAGCGATCGTGGATAAACAAGTTCGGCCGTTCGATGTTAACAAATGCCCTCGCTAATTATTTAATTAACGCGGTTTACTTCTCTGCGGCTTTGAGTTACGAAACAACTGTTATTCCGTTTTCGGCCGAAATTCTCAGCCTTTTCAAAGAACTGCAAGAAAGCAATCGAGTGAAATCGTTGACTTCGTGAAGTCTGAATCGCGTGCAAGGCACCGCACATCCTGTTTAACCACGTGACGGCTCTTCAATCTGCCAGAGGAGCAATCTTCTTCGTGAAGTCGAAGGTCGTCCTCGATACGAAGCGCAGTAACAAAGAGAGGCTCAAATTACGATCTGAGAGCAACCCTTTACCGATTTTAGACGACGGATACTGCCTGTAAAGTCGACTGACAGCTACAATTTGTTCCCTTTAAGGCACTGCAGAAATTTACGTACAAATGGTTCATTCGCCCAAACGCGAAATTGCGGTTTCTTCCAAAATGCGGTTTGAATAAGCTACAATGAAGGAACTAGGAGCGAGGAACAAAATGAAACTCAATGAAAAGATAATACAACCGACCATTAATTCCAAGCCAACGATTTTAAAAATTTGACGAGGCGTCAAGCACAATTTACCTTCTCCAGTTCGAATAACAGTATTTCATTAAAAATGAAACAAATATTAATCTGCAAACTAACAAAAAATTATTCATCAATCACATGAGATATGTGCTTTATGCATTAAACATCTAGTAAGATTACTCAAGAACACTACAAGAGGTATAATTGGTCCGCAGATATTATAGAATATCTTCGAACGGATCTTGCTCCCGTAATCGAGCGCTTCCTGCTTAACGATCATTTTTCTCTCGCTTGAGAGCAATCTTTGCGAAGTCAAAGAGCATTATCGATGCGATACGGATCTCTGGACTCCCTTACGCTAGCGATGTCCAGATGAATCTCGTTATACTGGTTTTAGATCACAATTCAGGCGGGTAATATGAGTGCCAATCATTTTTCTATTTTGAAAAATATGCATTCCATCGCGCATTTATGCCAAACGATACAAAGATACATCATAAGGAAGTGCGTCAATCCGTGCTAGCAAATATAACAAAAAATGATTGAACATTAACGCAATTTCTTTTTAAATTACGATAAATTCAATAGTTTTATTAGATATGAGTATCTAATGTAATAAACATTGTTTGCTACTACAAATTAATATTTATTTAATTTTGATCAAAGCACTGATACCGAAGAAAGTAAAAATTATTTTTTATGAATTTATATCCAAATTCTAAAATGGCTAATAATGTAGTTAAATAATATTGTTAATAAATTACTTTGTATTATTCATAATATAACATTAAATAATTTCTAAAATATATTTTTATCTACAAGACCCGATTTTCTTTAAATTTGGGTTTTTAATCGTTCCACTTTATTGGACCAGCAAAATCTTGAACTAGGTCATCTTCGATTTCGCTATCAACTCATGTATTCATTGAGCAATCGTATTGGCGATGATCTTGACTTCGCGAAGAAAGGACACGCTTCTCTGAAAGGAAGAAGGCTTCTTACATGCCCAAACAGGATGTACTTCATCACGCCAGAATGACTCAGGTTCAGGTTCTTCGCAGCTGGGTCTGCAGTTTCTTCAATTTCTTCTTCATCGCGCAGCATAATTTGCATAATTTGCATATAATAAATAACTCTTAATGAGACGTTTATCATAGCGCTACTGTTCGTTCTTACTATTACATTGTCCGCATCCGAAGAAATGGAGCATAATATCCATGTCTTCGAAAAGAGATCAAAACGTCTCCAATAACAGCATCGTCGGAACGCGCGCAATATCTCGATATGAAAGCCGCATCGATAAATTATGCACGTAAAGAAACTTGAAGAACCTTGAACGATAATAAATCACCGCGAGCGGAGGCAGTTTGAAATAAAACAGCACGGCCTTTTTGCTCGTGACGTCCGCCGCTTTTTCTTCGCGAAGTCAAAGATCCTTTCGAATGCGACATAAATCAGCTAACAGACCCGCCGCGTCTTCCGCTCTGCGGCGAAATCGAAGTTCCACTCGTTACACCGGTCCCCCGGTTTCTTGACCACTTGCGCGCCTTGAAGCGTTATATATCAGCGTGACGAACATTGTGCGCGATACATGCCATAAATAATCTTACTCCCGAAGCTATACGACCATTAGAGACCCCGCATAACTTATTCCAGTCTCGAGTGTCATCTCTTTCCGTAAAGGAAACTTACTCTTGCCTAATTATCGATATTAATAAAGTGACTCTAGACGTCGATTACACTTAATTTGATGATACCAACTTCGTCGTTAGCCGTTATTAGACCCCAAGTCCAAACGCCAATGATCCAATCGCGCTACCGTGACCGTTTGAAAAACACACGAAAGACGATCGCGTAGTTATTGCCGTTGTGCCATCTGCACGTTCGGGCCGCCGCCGAGTCTCAAATCCGCTTAACCCTCTCATCGCACCAACCAATGACCCAAATGACTCGCGAGCACGAACGAAGATTTATCGTCGTCAATTGCACTCGCGTGTCACCAAATTGCCCCATCCGCGAACAATTGCCGGCCCGTCGAAATTGCCCGAACGTCCTCGGCGTGTCTCTCTCACGCGCCTGATCGCGCAATTTTCGCCTCCCGACAGCTTCATTGCGGGTTTCGGATCGTTATTGTCCGTCACGAGGCGCGTCCACCCGACGCGTCTGCATCAGGCCCCCGACCGTTACGAGGCCCAGTTTTCTTTCTGTAAGAAACTTTCTACGCGGGGTAGGCCCCGCCGTCGCGTGAGGGCCTTCCCGGGCTCGAAGGCCGAGGGCCGGCAGGGCGTGTTTCCCGCACACGACCAACACGCTCCGTGCACGCTTAGGGCGGTTAGCTTAGGATTAGAGAACAAGAACGGAGGATGTCGAATTTGAGCGATAGGTCAGCCGAGAGAAAGCGCTCTGGCACGTTTTACAAATATTTTTAATCACTACCTATCTATAATCATCAAAAGGCTGCCATTGCTACTGTAAGATAAGAATATCTGACTAATTAGGTCGACATCGATAATAACTATACTCTTCGACATTTGTAAGTTACAGGATCGAAGAAACGAGATCCAATCGATCAAGCTCAAGGAAATTAATCGATCATAGAAGGATGACTCATCGTTAAGAGAAGAATTCTTTTCTACAAAGAAAACTACATATAAATAACAAAACTATGTGAACATAATTTATGTTAATCATGTTAATTTTGCAGTTAATTGTATGTTAATTAATGCTATTAATTATTATCACTATTATTATCCAATATTGTTTTCAAATAACAATATAAAAAATTGTTCACATGTTATTCTACATATAATAATATCGAATATATTTTTATCTTTTGAACGAATTAAAATATTTTAATTTGAAGAACACAAGGATTGCATCGTTATCTATATCGTTACTTTTAATAGTCTTTCGAGCATGGAGTACCGTAAACTCACTATGAAAAACATCTACGTATCGAAAGGCATCGTATCTGTCTGATGCATCTCATCTCATCGAAGTACCATTAAAATATTTCAATCGGGGCCGGTCCAAATTTCTCTTCGTCCGTTCGTCAGTCAGTCTCCGTCGAAGCGTGATTACGTGAAGGGTTGCTCATCGGGGATCCGCAATGGGGATTGGTATACAGCATACAGAAATACGGGCGGGGGAGAAGGGAGTAGAGGGGGGTGATGTGCGGGAGAGAAATGGAAGGAAAAGGAGAACGAGGAAAGAGGGTTGGCGGTCGCCTCAAGAGAGCCAGCGCGCGAGGACAGGTGGCGACGAAGAACCAGGGAACCTCGGAACCACCGCGTTCTCACGCGCGAAACTTCCAGCTGCCACCGAGCCGACCGAAGAGATATACATACACGTTGCTTCTGGGGCCTCGGCTCGATAGCAGGCAAGCCGGCGGCAGGAGCACCCTCGAAAAGCGCATCACTCGCTTGGGGAATGTCGGACACGAGGGGCCCGACAGATGCGTGCGGTTGGTCAGGAATCTAAATATTACGACCGTGTCGCTGAGGGGGCCGGTGCCGCGAACGGGCCCACTTCGGGCCATCCCTCGTCACCCCTTGCGCTCGCGTGAATGGTGGTGCGCGGGTGGTGGCTGGCTGCCCCCGTTATAGTGAAATCCTCCGTCCTGTCAACGAAAGGAAACGAGACACGTTGGAATGTCAAAGCGGAGCGCCGCGGGCGGTTCTTGAATATGCAATGTGAATGACAAATGAGTTCGTTTTGCGTAAATACTGCTTTACATGCATGTAAACTACAGATGTTGGAAATAACTTGTTCTAGCGTGATAAACAGTAAGTAACGTGATGTCAAAATTCTTGGACGAATTTAAAAATAATGATGTTCGTAATTTAATATTTTTCATGAACGAACAAGGGAATGCGACGAGTCTTAAAAATTTTATCTGGATATCATTAAATGCAAATTATTTGCATTATGCGCTAAACAAAAGAATATCAATATTATGTGAGGTAAGCCGACGCTTTACCGAGTGAACCACTAAAATATTACGGGCCGACGAGGCGTTAATGGTCAATCAGTGGGAGAAGGATGAATTAAACACTAAGATTATACGTATATCGGTCGATCTTATAATTTATGCCGTCCGTCGCGGCACAGTAATAGCTGCTACTTACTGGCTATAACGCGACCATCGATTTAGCGGTGCCGCGAGGCGAATGCGGTTAAGCGCATTATCCATGTTTTCTCACGTGACGGTGCCAATCGGAAATCACTGGTCGTCCAAGCGCGTTACGTATATTTACACATACGTTGCAAGAGGCAGCCCCAGAAGGCATGGTTTATTAAGTGTTACAAGTGAGAAAACAGCATAGAGAGCAATTGCAGAATCTGTTTGATCTTTTTTATTCTGACAAAACGATGGCGTAACGACGTAACACGGCGAGATGATACTGTTGAGAAGAGAGTGGCGTATTTGCTGATCCGCGATCATTCTATCTTTAAGCCCCAAGTTCTCGCGATCTTTGCAGCATTATGGAATTACTGCCTAAAACTCCAGCCCGACGAGAGAGATTGAAACAAAGTAGTCAATTTGCACTAATTGCAATGACAAAAACAATCCGGCCACCTGTTTCACGCGCGCATGAATTGCGCCGAGGAGCGTCGCATTACGACTTCCCGTGCAACAGGTTACGCATCTCTTCAATCACCCCCTCCCATCATCCCTCCCTTCCTCGTATCGATCGCCCTTCAAATCGACGCATCACCCATCCTCGACGCGGTCTTTCTAACGACCATCCTCTCGTCTTTGTTTGACGAAAACCGCTTCGTTCCCTCACGCAGTGCTCTCCCTCATCCCACCTCGTGCCGTCGCTGTCTCGCTCGCGCTTAACCGATCTTGTGCCTCGTCCCTTCTTCCTCCAGCACGAGCGGACCACGTGCTGTTCTCGCGCTCACCTCCGTCGGGCATGCGTCCGTCCGCTGCTACCGTGCGCAACTCGTGCTGCGCGTGTGTTAAGAACTAAGGTCTCGTCGTTCCTCCCGGTTCTCTCTCCGATCTCCTTCTCTCCATTCCACAGCGATCGACGCCTCGCACTCTCGCTCACCCTCTCGTCACCCTGCTCTCGCTCGTGGCGCACGGTCGCCGCCGTCCTTGTTGCGCCCCGATCGCTCGTTCTCGCTCGCGTTCCTCGTGCGTTCTCCAGCTCGTGCTGCGCGTGCGCCACGCAAAGCACGCACCCCCTCCTTTCGTTCTTCGGCTTGCTCTATTCCCCGTCTCGCTCACGGCGCGACGGCGCCTCTGAGACTTCTATAGCGTTCTCCATCTTCGTTTTTCGTTCTCCTTCTCGCCGTTTCACGTCCTTTCTTCCATTCTCCCTCTGCACCCTTCAGCTCCATTTTTACGTCTCTTTCCAGTCTGCGCGTTGCTCTTTTTCTCGGTTGCGCGTGCGCTAGAGGGGATCGACTATTTCTTTCCACTTTCTTGAGCTTCTTCCTCCTTCGCTCGTCCTATCCCACCCTATCCGCGCAACGTTCTCCATCCAACCACGGCGTTACCCTCTAGATTATAGGCTGCTCTTTCTTAGAGCGCATCCTGCGCAGCTCGTGCTGCGCGTGCGCCGCTCGAACAATCTATTTCCTTCTCCCTTCTCGACTGTAACAATCTTTCTTTATCTGCATTCACGTACTTCGTTCTGACTCCCTTAGTTCCCTTTATGCTTCTCTATACCTTTCGTTGATGCGACGTGTACGCTATACTCATTTCCTCCCTCTATATTTCCTTCCCTTCTTTATTTTGCTTTTCTCTTCATTCTGTATCTCAATCCTTGAATCTATGGTTCTTTTCAGTCATTGATCTTTTATTCTCACCCTCCTTTCATCCCATTACTTCTAATCATCTTCTCTCTACCCCGTATCACCCTCCAAAGTGTCGTATATAGCTCGTATATACCGCGCGAGACAGTAGCCTCGCTTTCTTTCAATGTTGCGCTTTCGACGACTATGAGTTGACGTGCTCAATAACAACGACTCGTCCTTGTTCCTCTTCCCTTCTCTTTCGATTCCCTTCGTGCCCTTGCGTCGTGCACAGCTCATGCGCCGCGCGTCCTTCTTTTTCTCCCTTCCACCTGATTCCCTCCGAGTTCTCTTTCTTCCCCGTCTTACCTTGACATTCTTCTTACCCTCTTTGACTTAACACGTACCTTATTCTCAATCGTATCGCGTCGCGCGCATGTATCAGACTTTAAGTTTTTCTTTTCGTTCATTCTTTTCTCTTTCTCGGTTCTCTTCTCCATCGCATCACTTTTCTTATTTTTTTTTTAACGATTTCTCAGTTTGCAATTATTTTAATTTGTTGTCCTTTGCGCACATACATTAATATATTTTAAAGAAATGTAAGGAATAAACATAGAATCGTGTTAATTATTAAAAATGCACATAATCCAATTTATCTATGTACTTACAGCGCAATCCTATGTTATTAACTAACGGATCAATCGAGTGCTCTTTCCCTTTACCTCGCACCTCCTTCCAAGAAGTTACGACCGATACAAAGTACCTGCAGCCCCTACCCTCCTGCGCTATCGACGCACACACGCACGCACACACATTGACGCACACATACCTGTATGAAAAAAACGTGGTTTCCACCCTCCGCCGCCCTGACGCCCGCATCTGCCGGACGCATGCGCGACCCTTCGGCTATATAAGCCGAGCTGCTCTCATCCCAGCTCACATTCAATCACACCCACTCATACTCGCGCGGTCTCGAGAGAAAAAGGAAAGAGAAGACGCGGCACGAGGACCGACCGGTCCGCTACCCATCCTCGTGTCGTGCACGTGTACGCCATTCCATCTCACTTTTTCTCTCTCTTCTTCCTCTTTTACTCAGCATCCGAGGAGAGATATACATCTCTCACACTCGTACTCTCTTCTCGTTTACGCATACCCAAGTTACGGGTCCTCGAGCAATCGAGGAGACGCTGCGCTGGTCGACTGCCAGTCCACCTCGGCATCCTCGGCAGAACTCACGACCGGTTTTTCTTGGCCACTCGCTCACTCACTCACGCATTCACTCACGGCGCCAGCATGAAGATCATGTATGCCGTGATGCCCACCGGCGATCCAGTTCGATCCATCGACAGCGGTGACGCGTCGGCGGCTCGGCGAGCTGTCAAGACCACTTTGAAGAACTTGAAGAGGTGGTGCGCCAGATTACGGCATGGGACGGCAGCTCGTGACTTCAAGAACAATCAGCAAAATCGACCGGGTGGGATCAAGATTCCCTACGACGGAAGTACCACGATGACAATGGTCGTTGATCAAGAGGAGTTGCGAAATCGAGCAAACGAGAACCTGGAGAACGAGCTGAGGGAGAGTTTGGCGAATAACGATCAGTCCAAGACGTACGGTGCCTTCGACGATTACGACGGCTGCGGATGTCAATCTGGTGATCAACGGCTTGACAGAGGACGATGAACCGCCTATCCGAAATCTATCCGAAGTAGAGATCATCGCAGGAGTTCTTCAAGGTGTACCGAGGACTTCAAGGTAGCTTTAGTAGCCCTTAAGATCACTTAGCTTTATATTCGTGTATTTTAAGTTCAATCTGCCAATTAACTCCTGGTTCGAAGCTTTAACTGATTATTCGATAAGAATCCGCGGTAGACTAGTTAAATCAATAAAGTTCTGTGCAATATTACACGTATAAGATAACGTATCGATTAACTGATCAACTGTGATAGTAGATGTAAATTCGTATATAGATAGCGTAACATCGCTATATATAAATACGCGCTAGAATAGATTGTAGTTTAGAGTGGATCGAACTTAGTTCGAAATCATAGGCCGCCCAGTGCATATTTCGTAATAGGAATATCTGTGATATTCGTCATCGAGAGAAGAAACGTCTTTATTGTGTACGCACGAGCATGAAAACTGTGATAATTTCTACCGCGGAATTAATAATTCAAACTGTGATATTAGCAGAAAAAAAATATTAAAAGAACCTGTGATATTAGCTGTAAATAGATCGCGTATGATCAAAGGGCTTTAAAGTGAAATATATCTTGCGAAATTATTAAGTACGATATCGATCTCATTAAATGTCTTCCACTGTAGCTGCAATATTAGTTTGTACGCGTCGACAGACGGTGAAGATAAGATGACACATGCAAAACTGTGATAAGTCGTATATAAGATGTGTAGATCACGCGCGTAAGTTAAGTTAATTAGACGAATCACAGCTCTAGCGATACTTTGTGATACGTAGGTAGTAATAGCCGCAGCAGGATCGACCAGATCTGCGATTGCGTTGATCAATCTCAAAAAAATTAAATTTTTAGTGTGCTGGAATTTTTATTTCGTTCGTTTGTCTTGTCGAAATCGTGTCTATTAGTTTCCTTTTTTACACGTCTCATTTTTGCACCTCTTTAATTATATTATCGCACTTGTATCTAATCATCTTGTGTTGTATTATCGTTTTCGTTTCGTTTGAATTTTGCAGTTGGACCGCATGATCCAACTTTAGCGTTGCGTTTAAGTTTATGATTGTAATCTCATTTACTGAATAAACTGTGTGACGATAAGATAATCTTGATCTTCACTTTCCTACATCCCAATCTTTCCTTTATATTTTCGACATCACTAAAACCGCTCGTTTCATACAGAATAAATTACTATATTTATCATAAAAAAAAACTAATTAGAAGACAAGGAATAACATATAATAATTTGTTGAGTTTTATAAATCAAGAGTAAAAATTAGGAACGCCAGTGTTTCAAGTACTAATAAAAAAAAGAAAAGAAACATATTTCTTTGTATATTTCGTGACTTTTCTGCTTTTCTCTCTTTTGACAACTTTTCTAATATTTTTAATAATGTCAGTAATACATAAAAGATTTTTCTAATTAAAAAAATTTTTAATTTCTTTAATCTTGATACCAAATAAATATTTTTACAACTAAAAATTTCTTTTTTAAAGTAATTAGTATTAAGCAATTAATAAAAATAATTTTTAATTTTGGCTATGTTTTATTTATATCAAATACACAGACATATACATATACGCCTAATCTTTATTTTTGTAGCTTTATTATTCTTTTCATCTAAATAATAACTTATATCTTGCTTTTATTCTTTTAAAGCTTATTTTTTATGTTTACTGACGTTATTTCTTATAAAAAACATGTGTATATAAATGGTACGTAATATGTAAATGTATCTATAATTGAGCTCAGATCCATGGGTTCGCTGAGCCTAAATGACTGTGTGGATCAGTCATCCCTCTGGCAGAAATTCTTTTTTTTCTTAGCAGAGTTTGTCGCCCCATCTGCTATAGGGTTCTTAAACTAGCCCTAAGCTATATGGTTTCACCCTTAAACGGTAGATGGCATGTTCATTGAAAGAGTTTTATGCCCTTTATTTAAAAAAATAATAAATGGACTAATAAAATAAGAATAGAGCGCAAATACTTTTCGATAAAATAATTAAAAACTAAATTAATAAAAGTCTTTAAAATAGATTCCTAAAAGAGAAAAAAAGCTATTTAAGTAATTCAAATTATGTAAAATATTATAACTAAGAATTTTAACGCGTAATTATTATCTTTTTATTAACCACAAGATTATTTATTAATTATGCATTAAATATTTATAAAGATTTTCTAAATAAAAAAATTAGAAAGCAGAAGTCAACGGGATAATAAAGATACAGTTTTGCAACACCCTTCACTTTCCATACTTCTGTCGCATAAAACGTGTGCGAAAAATACATCTCTCAATCAATCGTTGCGAAAGCACGGGCACAGTGATTACGCGACTTCCTGCACCTGCACCGTAATCGTCCGAAAGTATCTCTCGGTGCCGAGCTTGTAACACGTGGATCTCTTGGCACCGCAGTTAGCGGCGTCGAGATGATTGTCGCCGCATGACAGATTATTGCACGCAGAACAAAAAAAAAAGAACGAGAGAGTGGGAAGAAAAAATTTTCGGGCGGTGGTTCGATCCGAGGGATCGAAAAAAATGGATCCGGCGGATCAGATTACCGACATTAACCATCATTATACGGGTGGCCAACTACCTGAATGTTCGTATTATGTCTGATACGATTCAATACAATTTTCCATTTAGATTATCGGCCTGATCTTTGCGGATCCAACCTCGAATGATTGGTGTGCGTGGAGTGACGCCTGTAGGGAACGCGCAACATGATATCACTGTATGGGCAGACGACCATACAGAGAGAGGTCTTAATCCCGACGATTTTACGCCGCATAAAAGAATTCCTTTCTTATATACACGGGGGTCCCCCTAATCTCGTCTCGAAGAGTGGCAGAATATTGGGTTACGTTTTCGAAACTCTTGAAAATATTGTCAAATATTTGACGCCGTTGTCGAGGGAATACTTTTTAAAGTGTTCGTCAATAGTGCCCAGCCTTGCCATTTGAAAGTATACATACTTTTTTTGATAATAGCATACGAAATAAAATTGTAATAAAATTGTGATTTATTTTATTTCAATATATAAAAAAATTTAGATGCTCTTTCTGTAAACTAGAATATTTCAATATTTTACATTGAATAATGGAACGTTGTGGTTTTATTACCTTAATGTTACGCGTATCACGATATACAAGAATTCACGAAAAAAATTTTTTAAGCACATCAATTTTACCATTAAAAATAAAAAATAAATATATTTACATCTCTTTAGACAGTTAGATTAGGTTAGAATGTATTAGATTTTTTAAAAGACCGAGTCACTGTGTAAGATAACCTGGCATTATGGAGTGATTTTCGAGTTATTCTGATATACTCTATACAAAAGCCAAGTTGGTCGACCGATTCCATTGTACAAGTTCCTAGTCAGTAACGTAAATGTAAAAAGCTTTGGTCATAGAATTCTCAGAAGAGTAGATCATTTATCATTTTACAAAATTTATCGTAGCTATTTGAAAATATTTCAAAATTTTAGTAAAATTTTATTATTTTACATTCGGAATAATTCCACAAATATAACTTCTATTTTTTATAATTAAAGTTGTCGTATTAAAATTTACATCATAAATGATATTTTTCGGAAAGAAAAAGATACGTATTTATATAAACATAAGAAAATAATTTTTCTATATAAAAAATATTTAGATTATTTAGATAATCCAGACAATTGCGACGTCACTGGATTTACAATGGAATCAGGACACAGAGCAAACTGATTCAGAATTCAGCAAGGTATCCCCTTATACAATATTGTAGGGAGACAAATTTCTTAAAAATGTATCTTTTCGACTCCTAAAAGGGACAATTATTGTATTATTTGATGCCATTTAAACCCAAAGAAAACCGAATTTAAAGACTTTCCACGGATCAAATCACAAGTTGAAAAGATCATGCGAGTGCAGAAAAAATACTCTCGAACGTGTCTCGTATGGTGGAATTTCACGAAATGTTATTCTTGTTCGAAGCCACGGAAATATTTCTGAAATGAAGGCTCAGCAGAATAGCCAGCTGCTTCTCTGGCTTATTGGCTCTGATAATAGACACATTAAGTCACACTAAACGTCAAATTCTGGCCTTTCAAGCAAAAGCCAGCTGTGAATACGCTAGATCAAAATTTTAAATCCGACTTTGAAATCCATTTCGCTTTCATAGAGATCTCGGACGAAAGATTGGGTCGCAAACAAAGATATTTTCACAAGAAAGATTTTTCGATAGACCTCATAGAATTCAAGTAAATAAAAATGATGTCGAAAAAAATAAGTATTCTAAATAAGTACTTTAACAAAGGAATTTAACTGTAAGAAATAAATTGAAAAATAGTTTTTAAATTTTTACAGCAGTTATTAAAATTAAACTGCAAGTGCAGAAATAGAAAAATAAAATAAATTCCAAAATTAGTAATATTAACTTTTCCAAAATTAGTAATATTAACTTTTCCAAAATTAGTAATATTAAATTTTCGTTTTTTTCGCAATATTCTATATGTAATCGATGCGTTTAACACACAAAATCGAATTATATTCTTTAACTAGATTCTGTGAAAAATTGTAGCAATTGATTAGCAAATTTTTTAAACAATATATTTTCAAAAGATTTTTCAAAATAAACGATGTGCATATGTGTGCAATTATTGCTTTACGAAAAAAAATTAAGCTGCAGAAAATGAATTCCTTGCCACTTAGACATCGGTTTCTTTAATATCTCCCCACGATCTTGTCTAGCGCGAGCCCTTTTGCTTACAACCACCCTCCTACACATCCTGGTCAAATCGTACAAAAAAGGAGGTAATATGATGGAAAAATGAAGAAAGAGAAGGGAAATGAATCGGTCTCTCAGCTACAGATCGTGGTCGAATGCTTCCTCGCTCGCGATCTCTCGGTTTTTGAGGCGAGATAGATTCCGATTCCTTTGTTGAACACGTGCACGAGGAATCGTAAATCTAGCTAAAGAAAACCTCTGTAGAAAACGAGAGAAAGAGAGAAAGAAGAGGAAAAGAGAGGTAGCGATTCGTCGGGATACTCACGGCACACCTATATACAGGGAGGGCACGAGGAAACCTATACTAAGTGGATAATGGGCCAATGGCGCGGCTGACGTCCCCGTTTCACGTCCTCAGGTTACGATTCTTGATCTTCAATCCGAAGAGAGATCTCGAGAGGGACTGTGCGCGAGGGCGGTCGAGCAACGAAGGAACGCGGCCGTAAGGGCCCATTGTCGGCTCGCTATCCATTATGCGAAGCGGCTGAATGATAGAAATATTTGTATCCTCGCGCACCGCGGCTCTGGAGAGACTCTCCGGAGAGCACTTTGGGCCTCCGCGTCTCAAGTAGAAGAACGCTTATCTGTGTCATCCGCCGAGCGGCGATTGCGTGCTTTTACACAGTCTCCCTCGCGCGTGATTCTAGATTTAGTTATCTCGAGAGAGCGAGTTGACCTGACACTCGACAGTTTTGAGCATCTGTGCTCTATCGCGCAATTACACTAATTGAGGCAACATAAAAAAAGGTTGTAAATATGCAGGAAAGCATACTTAAAAAACCATTTTTCTAAATAACATGTGTGTACGTGCGAGTCAAACATTCTGAAATAATACAGAAAACATTTAGGATTTTTTGTTTCAATTAGACGTTTGTTCATTATACTCAATTTACAGTTACACTTGCAGTGCATTTATGTATGATAAATTGATAATTCGTTGAAAATTATCGTGATACGTAAATCTCTATCAGCTATTAGACATTTTTGTACTAAGCTTTACCATATGTTCACTGAATAAACTTAATCTATTTGATGCGTATTTTGGAAGTATATCTGTGGAAACTTACATCTCTGAACTAGACAAAAGTATATAAATTTTTCTTCATATAATCACCTAAGATGCTAATGCTTTCATTTTCAGACCAGACTGGTTTCCTAAACACGAAATATATATTTACCATTAATGAAATAATGAGTTTAAGCAAAACCTGTCAAACGAACTATTTGTCTCTTCACGCATGATCAAGAGGAAGAAATTAAGAAAGCGCTCACTCGCCATCAATTAGACGTCCCTTCTTTTCAGCATCCCCTACGGTGCCGTCACTCACTTTTAGTCCTAACATAAGCATACTAAGCGAACTTCGACTTAAAAGGGAAAAGGGCATTGAGTAAAAATGCGACCTTTCGCTAGGATGACCTGCCATCCAAATGTTTTCAACGACCGTTCTAAATATAGATTTTATGGAAAACGTGAACACTGTTGTCTCGACACAGCACTTGGGAAAAGTCTTTCCTAGGGCGACAGAGCGCGAGTGTGTCGGCCGACAGTATATTTGTCAAGGGCGAAGGGAGGAAAGGAGAAATGTGCCGTTTCGACTTTCAGCCACGTGTGTCTCGCATTACGGACGTGAAGCTTTTTTTTGGTCGACGGGGGGGGTTTATGGAGAAACCAAATTTCGCGCACATGCCTGAGCATTCCTGTCGGCTCGATGGTGGTCGCACCACCGCCATATTCAAGCCAATTATTATCGGTATCGAATGACCACTTCCGCTCATACCTGATCGGATAACGCTCGATCGAAACGTGATATGCGTTGGCGCTTTCGTCTCATATCAGCTGATTCCCGTACGTGCGGATATGCCGAAAAATCTCACAAAGAGATTTGAAAAAGATATAAGATTCAAGCTAATATTATATGGTTTTGGAGAAACTACAAGATGCTACGCGAATATGAAATATTAAACATCTAATTTAAATGAAAAATTAATTCATAAAAATGTTATAAATTTCTTTCCCTCTTTCTCCTTTTCTCCATAACTCTATTTGCAAGATAATATATTTTTGCAGTAAAGTAAGTATTGGAAATAATAAATATAAATTTAATTCTTATTATTTGTAATAATTATTACAAATTGTGCGATAAAAGTTTCTTTTCTTAATGTGTAGCAACTAAATAACGTGCGACATCAATTCATATATTCTGATTCATCTTCGAATTTTGGGGGGAAAAAAAAGATATAAACGACAGCAGAGCACGCTCACGTCTATTAATAGATAATCTCTTCTAGCCACATTCTCACAGAAAAAACGCTTTCAGGAGAAACCTTACGTGTGGAAAAAAGTCACTGACCACGTGCAGTCGCACACATGATGTCATGGGAAAGACGGGGCTATATCACAAAAAAAGTCAAAAGAATCCAAGCCTCACGATGCTTTCGGCGCCGCCGTAACATTATGACCCAAGACTCGGGATTAAATCGTATCGTCTTTTTTTCTCAGCGAAACGACTTTTCACAGGTACTGCAACGATTAAAAACTTTCTAACTGCAGGTGCATCCTAATAACACGAAACGAGATTCCGTAAAAAAATTTTCTTTCTCTATTATCTCAAATTTTTCAATTTTACTTCAACCGGACAAAGATCGGAAAGAGTTTAATAAAAGTTACATAAAATTATAATAATTTTTAAATATTATTATTCTTGACTGAAATGCTAAATAACTTTTATAAAAAAACACTATCAGAAAATTTAAAAATTAGCTTAGATGATCTTTGAACGATCGCAAGAATGTGAATAAAAAAAGTGAAAGAGCTTTAAAAGTGATATTGCATGACTGTACGTGTCCCTTATGTATCAGAACGGCGAAATATCGCTTGCCCAAGATGCGTATAATGCTGATTGCATTACGTCCGCAACGCGTGCAGAATATGCCGCGTGCAGAGAAACGCAGCCGCGGGGATTCACCGCAATAAATCGCAAGTTGAATTTCACGGAGTTACAACGAGTGGTTTCGCCTGATTAATAACCCGACCGGGAGAGGGAGGGGAGACAGGAGAAGGTCTGAAACGTGATCTTTACCTGCCTATCGCAATTTGAGAACGGAAAGGTTTCTCCCAATTTAAGATTTTAACGATGAAACTGGATATTCTAGATGAATTTACGGACGGGCTGATTGCGTTCAGATTTCAACCTGCGGTGGACACGATTTAAATAAGAAACCCATGACACGTGATGTCTCGCAATGATACATGCGTGTTATTTCATTCGATATCTTTTTTATTACGTCTATCAAAAATATTTCAGCGATCGTTCAGTCACGAAGAATTCTAAACGATACATGAAGGAGTCCGCAAGATTTTTCTTCAGAATTTATGTATAACCTTCGAAATATTTAAATAAAGAAATATAAAGTCAAAACATTTTAGACATCAATCTACAATTAAAAAAAACCTTTAGATTGCTATCCATTATAATAAAAACTATTATTAAACACTTATAAACTAATAGCGTGAATATAATTAATATTCATAGCGCTTAAATGCACTGACGATGCATGAACTGATGTTTATGATGTATTAATATATTCTCTTTTTTTCTGGCTGCACGATATCGCTTACACCGGTCTTATTTACTACAAAACGAGATGGGAGCGTGTTTGTCGTGCACTTTGATTCGTGCAAACTGCACTACGGGAGATCGCAACTAACGAGCTTTTTCCTAGCTTCCCTTCTGCCGGTGTCTAACTAAAAAGTGCCTCATAATAGCTCACAATCCCATGTGCCGCATCGAGCGTGTCTATAATCAGAAGCCACTCGCGTCACGCGAAGTCTCGCATCACGCGAAACGCCCGATACTTTCCGAGAAACCGACTCGGAATCGGCGGTCCACCTGTTGCGCCCATTAAACTCTAACCCGCCCTTTTCTAATCCACCACGAAGGACCCGGTCGATTCACGCATTAGCCATAGCCGCTACCGCTGTTACGCGCGTATCTTGTGGATTTTTAGGCATCTCTCGTAACACTACACGCAGGTCGCACACCTGCCTCTTCTCTCTCACGGAAGAGATCGTCGCCTCGTTCGGAGCGTGGAACTCGAATTACTATAATTTTTTTTCCCTTTTCTCTTTCGGCGATCCGTCACCTCCTCCCGCTCATCCTTACTATCCAATTTTTTACACGGGTCACTTCGACGCCGGACAGGAAGCGCTTACAATACATTTTTTTTCCTATCTCTCCCGTCGGAAGAATCTCGCAGGATTCCGTAATCCCAGCATCCGGTTTCACATTTCCATCGCGTACGGCGCAACGATGCTCGATTTCGGGATGAGGATCCCGTAAGCTTTGACAAATGACTCGCGATGACCCCCGGAGGCATTGTTGCGACAGTAAATGGGTAGACAAGCGGCCATCTGGGAACGCCTCATGAAGAACTGTTAAATTATCGGATTGCGTCAGCTTTTAAACGATAAAAGATTAATTCTCTTTTCAAAGAAATCTAAAAATTATTGTAATACTAGTATACAAATGCTGCATGTAATATAACAGTATTTTATGGATATAACTAAATCTAACGTTTCCAACTATTCTTAACTATTTCATCTCAAATATTTTCCAAGTGGAAAATACAATTTGTCCAATTAACCTTCTCAACCTAAATCGTCTCGCACCACCCATGACTCACCTATCATCCTATATTATGCTTTATGACAATGGCAAATCCTTAAACGGATCCCCCGGCTTTACACATGTTCGCGACTGAAATAGTTGTCAATGTTCCCCGTAGGTGGGCACAATGGATGACTCCTCTCGCAGGAAGCTGCGAGAACGAGAAAAGAGGCCTTTATACTTTGCTAGACGCGAAAGAAACGGACGCCTCCGTGTTTGCTTGTGTTTGCGCGATCCTGCGGAAAATCCATTGAGCCGATGGCCCAACAGTGCAGCATGCTTCTCATTGTGGCAGCCCATGGCGGTTGTTACGGTTACCCGTAGAATCGGGGCCGGTCCTTGTCCTTGTGTTTAGGATGCGGCCGGGGATGTAAACGGGGCGCAAACGGGCCGCAGTCAAATCCAACGATTCGCTATTGACATCGCTTTGTCGTTGTTAAGGATTTATTTCCGTAACTCGACGGGGCTCTTGAATATAATATCATAGCTGTTATTACGTAAACACTTATCGAAAAATTGACTTTTCATCGAAAAAACGTATACGTAATTTCCTCGATAATTTATTTCGATATAAATTAATTCCGCAATAATTAAAAGATTTTTCAATGTTATTGAAATTCAACTAAATTACAGACAAGCTTGATTTGACAAGTCAAATAAAAATTTAATGATATAAAAACCGATATGTGCGTATATTTCCAAAAAAATAAAAAATGATATATTGCAATGTTGTCTAAAATATTCAGTCCTAAAAAAACCTGAATCCAATCCAGTTTGGCTCAGCTTGAAAAATTTAAACGCTCCAAGAGATCTCGAGGATTCTTTGTTAAGCCTTGTAAACTCATAAAAGTCGAGAGGGAAAGAAAGAGAGAGAGAGAGATCTCAAGACGCCATCGAACCATAAAAGTTACCCCATTCCCTCCCGCCATCGTAAGTAGCAACTGGCATCCAATTTAGAGTACACTGTGATCACAACGAAACGTCGTCTACCTGTTGCTGTCACGTGCGATATACGTACCAATAATACCCGGATCTTTATTAGATACAGAGAAAAATGCTAACACGAAGAAAAGTCTTTACGATAATCTCGGACGTTTTATGGGATGTTTCGGGACGGTGGCGATTAAAAAAAAAAAAAAAAAAAGATATATCGATGCTGATCGAATACGATCGTACGCGACTAATTGGACCCGAATAAAGGGCGCGCTTGTATAGGACTGAGAAACGCGTCGTAAAAGTTCGAGTGTACTCTTCATAACTTTATGTCCGACAAGTATACGCGTAAATACGTCGATGCTAAGGGTCTCGGGTAAGGTACTTAAAAATCGCTGGCATCGCTCCAGACCATCTTTATTAATCGCTAATCCCGAGATGTACGTTTATATATTCCTCAGAGAATAAATTAAAAACAAATTAAGCTTGAATAAGCTTTTGATTTCTAAATAAATTCTTAATGTTACCGATGGAACATATGCCTTTAAATTATCACAATTTAAAGAAAATTTATTTTCCAAGAGTGTATCTCTCAGGGAATTTTATGTTTTCGAAGAAAATGCGCAACATAATACTTATTTATTATCATTCTATAGAAGCTACAAACGGGCAATAATTTTTCCTTCAATGGGCTACACAATTGTACGTATGTCGGGTATCTCAGAATATACTCGCGTGTGAGTTTCGGAACAGACATCTCGTTTAAAGCGATACGTGCTCTCCACCCCGCGGCGCGATGTACAAACTGAACGACACACCTCAGCGTGTGGGTGCGATCGAGGGGGATCGGCGTACACAATGAGATCGACACCGTCATGAAAACGAGAAGAAAACGCTTTCGCGCAGAAACTTCCGAAATAGAATCGCATGGATTGGTCACTTTTCATCCACAGAAGTGAACGGTCCAGTGCGCATACGAGTAGGTATACCGGGCTCGCTCTTTTCTTCGCGTCCACCTGGTGGGATACCGCGAGATGGTCAGCGTTACAAAGATGTATGCGCTGACAAAAATATTTAACGACAAACGATACTGTCCCGGCGGAAGCGTCGTTTCCTCCAGAAATTGCAACATTGTTCGCTGGATCTGCGAGCGGTCCAGCAATGACGCACTGAAAAGTTTCAGTAGCAACACGCTGTCTTTTTGACCAAAGTTTACCCACTGCTGTTCACGAAACCCTCAACAGAAAGAGAGTGAGTCAGTTGTTATGTATTATTTAAAGTGTGTCCGACTCAGCTTGATATCTACTACAAATGGTGGAAAGATCCGGTGATCTTTCATTTGCGGAAAGTAGATGCTGCGAAGCTCGAAAATTATTATAGATATTTATATATGTACATGCATACATAAATATATGGACCAGATCATTAATAGTTAAATTAATATTAAAAGTAAAAAATTTTGAAAAAATAGCTAAAAAACAAAATATATTAGTTTTAAATTTTCTTATCATGTAGATTTTAATTCAACAGAAACTTAATTTAATATTCTAGATAATTTATTAAGCATAATTCTTGTTTCTGACAGGGAAAATTGATTGCCAAATCGAAATTTGTCACACAGAATTTATGCACGATGAACATCTGGTAGCTTTGGGATAACTTTTACATATCAATTATTTCCACCAAAATAAATTGCGATATTGAGAACGCGGAAGCGAACCCTTCTCGATCGGCGCGCATGATTAAACACCGAAGTTGGAATTTCTGATATGCAATTTAAAACAAGCGGACCTACGTCCGCCCGTTCGGGAGAGAAAGACGCCCGCGAGGCTCTTTTCACGCTCCCTCGGCCGCAATATACGCGTGTAACGTACAATAACTCACTATACAAATAATCGGGGTTATGAGGAACGAGCGGCGGGTGAGAATCCGCTTTCACTATCTCCGTTCGGGCGCGAGAACGTCTCCGACACCCCGGCAATGCGATCCTTGGCCTCTTTATACCTCCGCACGTCGCCATAGGAACTTTATTTCACGCCCGAGCCCCACTTTTATTATTAACGCCCTTGGGTCGCCTCTTCGTGAGCAGATCGAGGCGAAGGCGCGAACGGGGCGGCCTGTTTTCGCCTCTCAAAAGGGCCCCGGCCGCCTTCTGCTCGCGAGGCACTCACGCGTCAATGAGGATGATCAGCTCCGAGGGCGTCGAAAGTGACACCGTGAGGCCCGCAGGGCTCCGCTAACTACATCGCGGCTGTCACAAGTGTTGCCGGATTACAGGGCGGAAGAAATGCGGATTAGAGATTCTATTTCGATGTAGCGGCGCGAGGACGTTATTATTTTCTCTGGTTACGGTCTCAGGTTTGCGATCTGACACCTTCGCGGTGCGTGACTAGCCGCAAGATAACGAAAAAAAAAAAAAACTCCATCGTGCCGATTAGTGTAGAGCAGTTATTTAAAAAATTGCATCAAAACACATTTTAAATAATTGTCTTAAATAATTATCCTAAATAGAATGCTTCAAAATATTCGTTTTCTTTTCCTCTATTAATCATTATACAGTCTCGAATTTAACCATACTATTTTAGAAAAAAATGTAATTAATTTTTTTCTGTTTTATATATTTTCTGCAATAACTAAATCAGTTTTGAAAAATATTCAAAAATAAATTTATTACAAATCCTACGAGTTTACAGCTGTTAGAGAATATCATTACCGATTCATTATGGAACGCGTGATTTTCAGTCGTAAAACGAAGTTCACGGTCAGAATAAAATCACGCGGTTTTACGTTCTCTGGAATTTATCGAGCATTTACGAAAATTGCACCTCATTAGACGCACGTAGCATAAAGGAAATTTACAATACTCTCTTCTTCGCAAATTATTCATTACATACATGACGCATGAAATTAACTTAATTAACCATTAATTTAATCGCCGCCTCCCTTCTAATCGTAAATCTCAGGTTGCTTCTTTTACAGTCTTGAAAACAAATCTCGCGCGCGTTATAGCCTCCTAAATACCTCGCGTTTAATTGTGCTCGTGTCTGGCGACTAAGTATCACCGTGAAATATCCGCAAGAAAGCCCCGGGCCCTTCTGAGACGAAAACAGGCTGCCCTTCATCGCCCAAGGTGATCTCGGCTGTAAAAGCCTTCGGGCGTTAAAAACCTCTTCCTTACCAAGGGAAGCATCCTCGGCGTGCCACTCAGACATAGATAGTGAAAGCAGACTCTGCACTGCTTCTTCTTGGAGTCCCACTTTTGGATGAACGAACGCTCAAGCCGAAGCAAGCGTGAAAAGGGCATACAATTGAGTCCTTACCAATTCGCGTTTAGAAATATTTATTGAAACATGATGAAATTCTTTAGGAAAGAGAGAAAGAGAATAAATTAGAATAAAATAAAATCCTTTCACAAACTTTATTACAAAATAAAAACATAATGTGGACATAAAATAATAGTTAAAAGTTGGCAAACAACATCAACGTGAGATAAAAAAATAGGATTTAATTTTATATCCATGCATGCCTGCGCGATCTAACTTTCTCTCTCGCCCAAACGCGAAGTTTTATGTAATATTTTATCGTTTTACACAAAATCAGATTACACGCAAAGTTTCTCCATCTTTATAATGCCATATGGCGACGGTGAAAAAGGTTACGCTATTCAATAGAAAATAACTGAGACGCTGACGAGTAATTTTCGTAGCAATCAAAATTCCATGAACATCAACGAAACGGCGCTGAATCACAGGATCAATCAGAGTCATAATATTTTATAGTGATGTGACAGAATCTCGAGCAGGGGTTGAACGCTGTTAGTCGGCCGTTGGACACCCACTCGGCGATTAAATTAGAAACTCATGAAAATCGAGCAGAGTCACGTCATTTAACGGTATAGGATCGCTAATTGGCATCAACCTGCTCCTCTCCGTCTTTCGTAGGATCGGTGATCCTACAAAGCGGGACCCTATTACTTCCGGCGGTAGATTCGCTCCGCTACGAGTCAAATTAGTTTAAAACGGTATCCACAATCCAGCCCGCATTACATAAGAAGATGAAACCAGGGCGAGGTGAGAGAGAAAGAAGAGGGAGCGAGCCTGTAAATTGGGATCGCTGCGCAATTTCTATAGGAGCCTCGCAGAGGCTTGTGGGCGGAGACTTGCCCTTGACAGGACGAAGAAAGGATCCAGAACCCAATGCGGGCTAACTAACAGTTCGACGAGAGGGTGCAGGTGTTCGAGTTTTCCAAAAGATCTCCGTTATATGTGTCGATATTACAATCTCGATCCGTATATCAACGCGAGCACAGGCTCGTTTATAAATTACTATTATAGAAAGGGTAGCTAGCACCAATTTACTTTTGGAACGATATTGGATTTGGAACGAAAAAGCCCTATTAAGTCTAAAATATTACAATTCCTCAGAACATATCTAGCAATATAATTTTTCAATATTCTAGTTACATATTGCATCATGCAATATATAAAAAAACTTTGATACTTTTAAATAGTTAATTTGTAATTTTTAAATTTTTTTGATGATGCACAGAATAATTAATTTTTAATTTTTTTATACACATATATATTACAACGACTACATACACACATTGTGAATTCGTGCGCATAAATCTGTATGTGCTGACGTGCAAACTCCATGGGATTGTAGGATCAGCGCGTAAAGGTTGTAAGGATCTCTAAGCGGGCTCTAAATCCTCGCGATGTAATCCGGTCTTGCACGTTTCGCAGTTAAATTCGTATGTCACGACCTAAAAAGGCATGAGAGAAGAATCGTCCATGCGTAACGGGTCGTTCGATTCGTCTAAGACGAGCATACTCCATTGCAACCTCGATCCTTTCCTAGATCGAGCCCGATTAGGTCCTACTTTGATTTGTAAGGAGGGGTTTTACGGAGCCACGATAAAGAACACGTATTTGGAAAACACGAGTCTACTCCGGACATCTTTACGCGCCACCGGAGATATTTAACGATACGACCCCTTGTAAAAAAAGCTACTAGGTGTGGACTTGCACGCATGGTCGAATCTATGACGCGATTGGCAAAGGTGAGCTACTGAAAAAAAGAATAACATCGACATGTTACAATCTTTCCTCGCGGTGTTAAGACGACGCCTCTGATTTCAATCATTCTTTATAGTGACAGAGTTTCTGTCTCACTTTGCAGCTGTATTTTCTACAGATTGTCATGACTGACATGAAGTAGCTTCTCAATTTTCTTAATAAGATACAATAAAGCTTTAAAATTTAAATGTGTATCAATGCAAATAAATTCGTACTTTTTCAAAAGTTATTTAACTTTTTGCTACACACAATCTTCTACATAGATAATTATTGACATTAGTCGAAGTTATACATACAGACAAATATCTGTGCTAATAAAAATCATTTGAGTTATTGATTATACATATATATATATATACATATATATATAATTATTCATAAATGTAAACAATTGCGACAATGTTTAGATATTTTCTGTGTAGCAATATAAAATTTAATTTTGAGTTATAAAAAAAATAAATGACGAAATATTTCGATTCTACATGTTTTCTCTATATTAAATGATAATTACCGTAGGAATTTTTTTACACGAATAAAATCACTTGAAAATCGCTTGAGCATTGCAGAGAAATTTCGTAATCCTCGCTCACTAAATTCGTGCACGTAAATCAATTCGAAGGGCTCTCTAAAATTGGACACGATCGATGAAATTGTACGACTTGACAAACACATTTCGAGCCTCGACAAACATGAACCGTGATCTGACGATCTATACTCCACCGCTCAATTTCGTCGGAACGAGCATGAAGTTGATACGGAATAAGAAAATTACTCGGGGAGTCCGTTCTAGATCGAAATAATTTTCCACGCGAGGTCGACACGCCGCACCGCAGAATTTTCGCGCCACTTTTCCGCGGTGGATGATGCACAGAATACTGTCAGTATTGTACGTCCCGATTTTCACGGTCGCCGAAACCTTTTCGGGGATCCCAACCACCCGAATTGTTCGCCCGAATCCAAGGTGTTGAATAAAATCGATGGCCACGGAAAAAAATCCGCGATCGTCGAGAGGTTGAAAAGGCAATCGCGTCACGCCGATTTTCGCGTTGCTCGGTAGAAAGATCGAGGCAGGAGCGCTCAAAGAAAGGTAAAGAGAAGCGGTGGCGGTCTAAAATGCACGGACGGGGACCACCCGTTCCGCCGCGTTAGCTGGGATCTACGGCATCTCGTTTCTTGCCTTTGAGACGACCGATATACCGATTTCGGGACTCTTCGCCGACTTCTCTTCTTTCTTTCCTCGCGGACGAGCCACTTTTGTCGCAACCACCCTTCTTTCGCGTGATCGCCATCCTAATATTCCGTGACGACAGGTCACTCCCGCTTCTCTACAGCTATCAATACACCCTCTCCCCATTCTCTTAGTTAAACGTTATTTATAAGGCCTGCTTTGTCATCAAAGAGACGAGAACCAGCTGTCGAATTATCCGCGTTGACTATTCAGCTAGAAGGCAAGAATCACAATAATCTTCTGTGCGAAAAATCACGACAAATTTAATACGCAGACTCTGTATCAAGCAAATCATTCCTTCAGATTTGTTATGAATGAAGCTTCGTAATATTCACGTAATTATATTTTTTATAAAATATTTTCTATATTTTCAATTATAAACTTCAAATTAAATCTTAAACAAAATGAAGTTAAAAGTATATAAGTAATTAAATTTTTAAAAATAAATTTATCATAATTCTTCTAATTAATGTTTGATATATCTGAATTTTAGCTATCAAACAAAAACAATTATTAAATAATATTTTCTACAGCAATAAACTTTCTCTTTCAGAGAGGAAATAGAAAATTATCTGTACTGCGAAAAAGGCACGCGTTGCAGGTTAAAATAACACCTCGTATTGATTGCACAACGGTGGCGGCATCGAGTTTGGCAAAGTAATTTTTGTTTCGAGAGAGGGACTAACCAGTTACGATGATCATTCGAGAGGCGAGACCGTGTATGGAGAAGTAATTGCTCGGATTCGTTCTTGTTGTCAGCTGACGTGAGAGTCGGATGTCTCGTTTGTTATTTTCGGCCGAGTCGTGCCGAAAAAGGCCGCTGTAATTAAATCTTTTTAAAGTGATTTAATAATACGATTTCGGGACTATACGCGACGATAATGTTGCATCAGACGTCGCACATAACGTGATCTGAGAGAATATCGCCAGGCAAAGAAAAGTTCAAGGTAAGAAATCGAGGCTCTTCTTCGGGCACTTGCGACGGACAAACGCGATCGAGGGTCTTACGATGTTTCCTCTCGAGCGGAAATCGCCGCGCCGTCGCCACCGAAAAGGAGCAACACATGCTCAGCAATTCACAAAAAAATATTACGAAATTACGAGAGATTTAGCGACCAAAGCGTTCGAAATATTGAATAAACTAAAAGGCCTTTCTAAATTTCATGGGTCGTTGAAATGAAAACGTAATTGGAAGTTTTCGAGCACGTAATATGGCTATATCGTTTTGCAGAGCGTTTCAGAAGCAGCATCTTTCATCAATTTCTATATAAAAATTCATTTAATTATGTACTTGAAATAAAATAATTACTGATTGAAAGTATTATTGCACAATTTAATGTATCATTATTTCAGAGTTGTTACGAGATAAGAAAAAAAAAGAGAGGTATGCATTTAATTGTGCGATGTAGCGAGAAAGAAACGCGTTCCACGGAAAATCCGGTTACCTTTCCAGACACGCGGAGAGCGCGTATAAAAAGGCAGAAGAATCTCACGCGAGAAGAAATACCAATTTCCACGCACGCCACGAAATCACCTTATAATAACACGGAAGGGATCTCCCCCCCCCCCTGTTGTTCATCACGCCAACGTAATGATACGGAAGATTTCTTTTCCCGCGTTGGCAGTCCTCGCGCGAAGGATAAAAGAAATCGTGCCACCGACGTACAAGGAGATTATAATAGTCATTAGGCTATTTCGGACCTTACGAGGAAGAAGACGAACAGAGAAAGAAAGGGGGCAGAAGATAGGAAAGGAGGATCACTCTCTGGATGGACCACAGTTTTTTGTGCCTCTTGGGGGTTTATAGCGTCGACGGGGCACTTGTTACGGCAGTGAATGCACGTGTCCTAATGGATATGCCGGACGCGGATGAGAAAAAATGTGGCTTCTCTAGGCATAGGTTAGCGCGGAGGGATATCTAGGAGTCTCGACTCCGGAGGGTAGACGAGATAGATGATGAGCTCGAGGCACGCAGGGCCGCATTCGATCACTGATCTTAAGAAGTGGTTTCAAGAAACTCATTTATGAAATCAGACATTTCCGAGTGAGAAACCCTGTCGCCTTAATTTTTCTCTAGAAGTGAAAACTACGGAAATAATTTTTAAAGTCGAGTCATAATTACGTAACTGGTAATTTAAAGGAATTCTTTATAAAAGAGTCTTTCAAAACGCAATTTGTTAATTTGTCTGTCCGTATTTACAAGTTGATCATTTTATTAATATTTTTTGCTTTTTGAAATAAATAATAAATGATCAATAGTATCATCAAAACTGTGTGAAATAATATTTACAAAATAAAATATTTTTTAAATAAATATATAATATAAAAAATTAGATATTTAAATCTATTAATTTAACATTTATAAAAATATAATATAAATATAACATATAAAGATTTATAAAAATATTCTCATAAAATGTCTCTAAAATATTCATTAATTTTTGTATTAAGAAATTATATTAACAAATTAAACATTGAAACAAATCATATTTTGAACAATAAATTTCATCATCCCAGATAATTATGACAGTCATAACGGAGCTTATAGAAAAGATAAGACTGCAGCCCTGCAAGAATAACGTTATCTGACACAGAAATCTTCGAAGGGCCCACGTAGACCGAGATCTGTTCTTCTCTCTTTCTTTTTCTACATTCTTTTCGCTTTCTCCTTCTGCTGCTCTGACTCACCCTTGCACGTGTTCAATTTCAGCCCCTTTGAAAGCTCGTTCCTTATCCCACCGGTCAGGATCCTAGAGAAACCTCGCCGCCGGACCCGAATGAGGTCCTTTCTCGGCCAACCGCTCCGCCCACAGGACCCTTCGCGCACGAGAAAAGAATCAGGCCCCGGCCAAAGAGACCCATCAAACTGTTCCTCCACGTGTACGTAAAAAAGATTTGAGAAGTACAAAGACGAAGGCGTCGGCGATGGTCGTCGTCTCATCTTCGCGAAAAGTCATTGTCGCCTCTGACATTCGAACGGGCATTTTCGAATAATTGTTATCATACATTGGCGATTCGGGGCGAGTCCAGACGGTACGGCGACCCAGAAGAACGTCATCGTGTCGACGAATGAATCGGCATCGAGAGCTTTGTAGAGCGTCGATTCATTCGTCGATACTTAATAGGCACTGATTCATGATAAATCGCACGAGATGAAATTAAGCGCCGTCTTACATTGTGCACAGATTTTTATCCAGAAAAAATTTAAAGAATATTTTAGAGATAAATTGGAATGTATTTCTACAGTCAATTTTTACGTTGGATTAATAAACTAAAATAAAATTGTTAAGATTCTCTCATTTTTTAGAAGGAAATAATTTTAAACATAACAAAATATTCTATAATTTCTAGATGTCTTTAATTATAAAATTTGGAGAGATAAATTTTTAAGTAAAATTATATGTTTAATAATGTATATTAATAGTGAGAATTGTTATTTAATATCATTTGTCGTTAAAATTATACATATACTTATACAATATATGCATATTTGCTAAACAATACTTTTGACACAAAGGATTCTATTTTTCATATTCTTTTTCATATGCATTTGATTCAGTATCTAACTATTCATTGTTTCCTATACTTTGCGAATACAACGAATTTACGAGTTTTGCACATCTATAATATCGCTACATCTGTGTCCAATTGTGCAAAACTAAAACGCACTCGACGAAACCGAGTTATTCAAATGGAACGCAGCGTTAAAAAAAAAAAAGGATCGTAAAACGTGAAATGGAAAAGGATCCACGAGCCTCCCGAAGGAAGACGAATCGAATAGACAGGATACCACGATGACACGGTCCGCGCTAATCCAGTGATAGAAATCCTTAAGCTGCTACCGGTCATCCGGCGGCAGTGTAGGAGGGCGGTACAGAAAGGGAAGAAGGGAAATGTATAATTTATAATGATAATCCTTTAAGAATGGAAGCCGTGCCCCGGAGGCAGATTCACGGTCCTGCGATCTTCAATGCGACCCTCTCCTTCCGACACTGTTCTTTCAAAACTCTCCCTCCGTTCGAAATTTTTTTTCTCCTTCACCCCCGGTCGGGTGAATCACACAAATCGATCGAGCATGCGGCAGTTTCGTCAGAATCTTGTGTTTACATAGGTGCAGGACTTGCGAGGAACAGCTGTTTATTTAGGGACATAATGGTGACTCGTAAATGGAAACAGATCTTTCCGAGCTCGACGCGCAAGGCTGGAGGATCTTGGATCCTAAGGTTCGACATGGAAGGAAGGAATATCACCGCGCAGTCCTCCAAGAAGTTTGTCGAGACTCTCGAATTTGGTGACCGAGTAATGTTTGATATTGATATTTAGGATTTTCATATTGATCTTAAAGCCTATCAAGTTCATCATAAAGGCATTTTGTCGTTTAATTAACGTTTCAAAGAAATTGAACTCTCAAGTTTTCAATAAAATATACACGTAATTTTAACATCGCGTAAGGTTAATACTTCTTACAATTAAAAAAATAATTTTTTAAACTATTTTATATATGAAGGTAAGTAGAATATTACGTATCATAACAGTGTATAATAAAAAATGACAAGATAAAATGTAAGAAAAATTCAATTTTCAGAAGCAAATATTTATCTTTTGTAAGTCCAAGTGATATGTTGAAAAAGATTTGCATCGACCGTACAAAAGCCTCGAAAATTTCGAGGATGTCCCGAAACAAAATTATGCGTCGCGGATACAGTTGTCCGCAACCATACGAATCCTTCCCCTTTCTTAGGCGTATCTAAGATGACGAAATTCGCCATTGAAAAATACGTGTTGGAGCATCATGCGAGAGAGTTAGAATGCGTCCTTTTAAAGAGACTTTTTCACAACGCAACCCCCTGAGAATGCACTCACCCACGTTAGATTCGTTTTTCAAGCGTCGCGGCAGGTCCTCGCAACCGGCAAAGGCGTCCTCCTTTTGCGCAAGACTTTGAAACGAGGCCCAAATACTGATCTATACAGAAGATCGAGCAAGTTCGAACACATTTGCCGCTGGCACGTGAAGAAATTTGATCAAAGCGAAAGAGTGTCCTGAATGCTCCTTGCAGGTTTGAACCTGCATCGGAGGGTCGATGCAAGAAATCTGCTGCAAGCCTCGAGTTTATGTAACGCGTTATACAAAAAGAGATCTTTTCTTCTTGAGCAGAAATCATTCCGCCTTTGAGCAGAATGGCGAAACGGACCTGTTCAAACTTGCAAGGATCTGCTTTAGAAAGAATCTTTTCTTCAAGTCTCTTATTCGAATAAACCTCGTCTCATATGTTCTAAAATTGCATCATTCTTTCGTAATTCTAAAAAAATTATTTTGCTATGTTTTATTCGCAACATTATCTTCCGAATCTAAATTGTACATTCAAAAATTATACAGATAGATAAAAAATGCTTGAAAATGCGTAATCCATATTCAAACTTCTCATTTACATTTATTGATCAAAATAGTTTAATACATGATGCAAGTAGACATGATTTAATAGTAGTAATTTAATATAAATGTAATAATTTATAATAAATAAATCTCATGATTTATTTAAAAAATAACTTTTTTTTAAATATCGTCTTTTAGAAACAAAGTCTTCTGAATTTTTTCCAGAAAATCAAAATTATTTAAGTTAATTGTTTAAAAAAACGCGGCGATAGTTATAAATATGCCATAAAAATTTTTAAATATATGTATTTCTTTTAAGATACCGTTGAGTTAACTTCTGGATTTTGGAATAGTCAAGATAATGAGATAATGAAGAAGGCTTGAGAAAAATCTCAAATTCCATCAATAAAAAGTATGCCTGCATATTGCACTACGTCCGGTTAATAGTTCACCACTAAATAATTTCGTCCTACCGCACCGTTAATCAGACATATTTTGCTCAATCCTCCGATCCGTTAACCCAGGATCCCAACCCTTTTACCTGCGAAGCATTGAAAGAGTTAGCGGAAACCCTCGAACAATACGGGAAAGGGTTTTTCTCCCGACGGCATACACCTGTGAAAGGGTTCAATCGCGGATAAAAGATCTCCGAGTCAAAGTTCAGGATGTTAGCGACAAGTGCAATAACTAATTGTTAAACACTTAGTTGCTCGCGGACTAATTTTTCCGTTTCCTGCGAAAACGACGCTGATAAATTCAGTCGTGCACCTGGTGTGCTTTGTGAAAACGTAGAAAAAGGGCTGCGCAACGGCAGCTGCGGAAACTGCGAGTTGCATATGCAGTCGGTGGTGCGCGCGACAGGTTTTCCCGGTGAGAAACGAGACGACGGCGGCGATGACGATGACGAATCAACCCTTGAATCGTCTTGAATTCTCTTTCAATATGTTCGATTCGCTCTCGGCGCAAGATCGAAGTGTCGCTTTTATGATTGCGTGCTGCGCGCACATGTGCCCGGTCGCGCTAGGGCGAGGGCGTCCTTTGTGTGTGCGTTTGACCCTTTTTACCTGGATCACTCTCATCTCTCGGTTTGCGTTGTGACGCGAGAAGGGGACGAAGGGGAAAAATGACGAACAAACACCGGCCGGTGCTTACCCCGTACGGTGGCCTATTCAACGGTGTAAGATATGCATCTACGATCCCCAATGGAACCCCGAAAATAACGAAATACAAACGGAGATTTTCGTGATTTTGAATAATATTGCATTCACCCCCGTGGCCACCCTTAACCCCACTCGGTACCGCTTCAACGTTTCAATGGGATCGAAAGGGTCCTCTCGCGCGTCGCGGCTTTATGGTCCAGCCCTTTTTATTCTGTCCACGGAAATTCCATGGACCGGTCCGAGGGGACAAAGGATTCCACGTGGTTCTCTGACGGATGAACGAACGAGTCGAGATGTATAAAGAATTTATCCGCGAAGGATGGATCGCTCGATCGTAAGGAAACAGCGAGAAATATTGAACATCTTCCTATCGCGTAGATTTTTAGATTTTATTTCGAAAAATAGTAATCCGCAAATTATCGTTGTCTTATAATTTTTATAAAACAATAAAAACATCGCTAAACATTAGAGCGATTTTTTTCAGTTTTGCGGTTGAAAGCGTATTAATAGAAAGTATTACGACAAACGCATAAAATATAGCTAATACGATGGATACGTACGATTTGTCTAGACTAGACTAGATTTGTCTAGACTATTATTAAATTAAAAACAGCGCAACATGCTTAGCGCAAAATTTGTATAAAAAATATGTAATACAAACTCACCAATACCCGAGTTGATCCGTCGATCCGTTTCAGTCTTCCCGCGTTGCTGCTTCACCTGCAACAAAAATTAGCGAAACGTTAATTCACAAAATAACAGTGCGTTTTATTGTACGGGTGATAAAACGCGTCCCGGTTGACCGGTGCGGCCAGCGGATACAAAACGAAGGGAAATACGGCAAATTATAATCGTGTGCGCGCATCAACGCGATCATTAAACGTTTCGTCGAAGACACGTCAAGCTTTATGAATTATATTGACAAGCGGTAAAAAAAGCTCGTTAGAAACCGCCGGGCGTCCCTCAGTAATTCGAGATATAATACGGCTCGATTACACATGGTGCCGCCTTAATAACCGAAATTTGTATCGACCCGCGACCGACACCCCCTAAAAAATATTTAATAAGCACCAAAAAAAGTGTAATAATCTGGGCCTACTGTAAATTCACCCTGTTCGCCGAAGTGGCAAACAGTACCCGCTAGGCCGACGCGATCATTTGAAATAACGAGTATAATCAAATAATAAATAAATTTTATACGATTTTAATACATCTCTAATTAGTTACAGTCCTGTTCAAAAATATGTTGTATGTTTTACCTCTTTTTCTCTCTATATAGATTTATTTGTAGTTTTGGTACTATTCGTTGTGTTATAAATATAAATATTATTTATATATTTAGCATAGTCATAAAACGGTAGATTTAAAATATTATTATATTTTAAAATATTATATGATTAAAATTATATTGCGATTATTAAGTTGTACATTTAGGTTTCACGTTTAAAATTAAAAATAGTAAAAATCCTAAGTGCTAAGTCATTTGAATCATTTAAATGAATTTTTTTTCTCGTAAAAATAAATTATTTTCAATTTAAAGAAATTAATATTTTTTACTCTTTGCACGTGTTAAATTCAGATATATGTACGCGAGACGAGAAATAAAATTCCAATCAAGATCTTTGTCTAAAAAACGGCATCTACCTGCCGAAAACGATTACTAGTTTCGTAGAGGTGAGAAATAAAAAAAAACGAATACGGTAGTCGTTGGACTATTTTACGCCTCGAGAACGAATAAGATCTTTTCTTTTCTTGATACCGTCTTTTCTTTGATGTACCTTCGTTCTTTATTCTTTTTTCTCTACGTTAATCTCTTTCTATTGATTAATAAATGAAAGTAATATTGGCTAATAATTTTAAAAAATGTATAGTAAAAAGACAACGATCCACGAGAACAAGAAAAAGAAATTATTTGATAGCTAACAAAACCATATAGCCTCTAATCATATTGTACAGATAACGTTAAACATAATCATCCGACTGAATTCTGAACGCCACATTTAGCAAACTAAATACAGAATCAAATCAGATAGAAAACAGAACGCAAATGTTACGCGATAATTATCGCTGCATATATGTAGCATCGTGCAATTTACATCGGACGAATCAACTTGAGGAATGCGAGTAAAAGAATCAAAGCCTTCTCTCTTTTCTCGCGCGCACTCACGCGTAATGGTACCGATTTTAAGATCGAGATAACTCGCTGCATCAACCACGGATGCAGTTACCTTCGCCTCGAGAAATGAAGCGAGACGCAGCTATCTTGGCACCGGGGCAGCAGCTCGTTCGGATTTCGTCGTTCCACTTACAAACGATGCTATCGGGCATTAAAAACCGTGGAATGTTCTCGGTAGGATATTTTATTACCACTCTTAGGGTGTTTCATCAGTGGAATCATATCGCCTTTCGATTAGACGCACCACTGCCAAGGGTAGATTAGGATCAAATTTTCGGATGGCCTTTAAATCTCAATGACACAAAGCATTTCCTGCTTTTTTATTACTCTCTACAACGACATTAGATTCAAACTAATTTCAGTTTAAATCATATCGAATTACTGTCAAAATGTAAAGAATTTTTTTTAGTACCCAGACAGTGATATAGTCACATAATACTGTGCTTCTAAATTAATTTTATACAAATCATATTGTATAACAAAAAATTCAATTAAAAATTTGTCAAAATATTTTATAAAAATTTAAAGTTGATTTAAAAATTAATTAGTGATAATAATAAAAACTGTATAAAATTTCTAGCGAGGAAAGATTCCCCTTAAATTTACCATGGTATGATTGGGGGGAGAGAAAAAAAATCCAGTGGTATCAGATATCCATCCTGTACAGTTTTACGCATTACAAAATACGGATATCTCGATACTGCATATCCTTTGTTTCGCCCCTGCAATCATCTCGCCAATTTATCCACAACCGACTCAATGAGCCGCAAAGGAAACCATTTATTAAAGTCCGCGAGAGAGCGAGCGAGCGACCGCGGCCGAGTAACGTACGTCAGAAATTTTCAACAGAAACCAACCGGATTCACGGTGGGCGCCGTGCACAGGCCGAGTTATCTCGATCTCGAAATCGGCACGATTACACGCGAGTGCGCGAGGAGGAAGCAAAAAAAGAAGCAGAGGAAGACGGAAAGCGGAGAAAGGGAGCGAGAGCGAGAGCGGCGCGGCGGGATGAGGATGCACGTCTGCTTGCACCTGCCGGTGACGTCAGAAGGGACTTCTTGTTTGGGCCTGCTCAGCCCCGGGGGTCACTACTACTGTTTTAAGTTGGCCTGCTCGTTTCTTCGCCTTCCCTTTTCCCTTCAACCTCACTGGGACCCTCCTTTCTCGCATCTACCCGCTGTATCGTTCGTCGAACATGCGTGCACAAGTCAGGCTTCATACGTGAGTGCAAAGAATGCCGCGGTCATTGCTCATATATTAATTATATGCTAATGAAAATGTAGAATTGCGTTCTCTCGAACGCTTGACGAGCATCTCCATCGTCAATCTCTTCGAGAATTGATGCAACTTTTTTGGCGAAAAATATGTTACGTAATCATATTGTATTTATTGTGTTCGTTATTGGAGTAAAGATTATCAAATTTGTTTATAATTCTGCTCTTAATGTTTTTCCCTTATATAAAAATATAATATAAATCTCACAATAAAAATAAGTGACTTATATTACATTTATTCTCGCAAGCGTACTCCATTTCCAGATCATTCAAAATAATGTCGGGTTCCATAACGATTGATATCCACCGTGTGTGCAATAGCGCGTTGCGGAATCGAAAAAGGATCCTATCGGTAGGTACTATAATAAATAAACAAAAGAAACGCACGCGCACATCCTCGAGCCATCTTTTAGATGCATTCCGCGATGCGCGTTCAGTCTGATTATTCAAGCGTTCGCGGATCCTTTTTCTCGTCGGTTAATGACGCGATAAGCGATATTATCACGTGGCAGAATGCCAGGGGTAGCGTTTTAATCAAGATCGTGTCATATCGCTCACCTCTAATGTTTGCCACGACCGAACGTGAAGGGGATCGCACGCTCCACCTTCGGAATAACGTTTTATCTGATGAGACCCGCGACACTCGTCTCGTATGCGATTTGCATAATCTAATACCCTCGTCGGAGGCGCGGAATAAATATAGGAATATGACGCGTCGCTTTTGCGAGATTCAAAGCGGCGCGTGTAATTTGCGAGTGTGATAATGGCTTCGGGTGCTATGTAATTTTCGGTAAAAATGAGATTTTTCTATAATTTCACCTATTTCAATGCAAACAAATTCTGATTCATAAATATTCAAATTCATAAATGTAATGTTATGAAATTTAAATGTACGGCCATCTTTTTATTCAAAAATGCTTCTTTGCATAAGGAAGAGTTGAAGAACGGTGACTCGTCGAAATTTAAATTTAACGATACATATTAGGTTCAATAGAATCGATATTTAGAATCTTGATATTTTCTAATATGGAAATTTTCGCTGATATACCTAGAGATACAAATATATCTAATCGAATAAAAAACTTTCGAGATTATAAAATCAAATATCAAGTCTGAATTGCGATGAGAAGCTTATATGTTGCTAATTGAACCAGAGCGATACGTTTTGCTCAAGGAGCACAAATGCATCTTCGAAATTTGTCATGCCGCACGCGCCTGTGATTTTTCGTTCCGTTTGGGTGATACATCATTATCGACGCCATAAAGCGAGTATAAATCTCCGGACGGGAATATACGGTGCGATCGTTAAAATCAAACGAAATGTTTCCAAATCGCCAGTGCCATTATATATATATATATACCGAACGAGCAAAACGATCATGAATTATTAATTCCACGTGAGATGCCTCCGGGACGACGTGCGCGCCCGCACGAAAACACGTGAGCGCGGCTTTAAATCAGGACACCGCGCGAACGGTCTCGAATTAATTAAAATTTGACGGTCGCATTAAGAACCGGTTGTAAGATCTATCCGATCCGGCGGTGTGAGGATTCTGCGAGACGAGAACGAGCGCTTCTTACGAGTGTGAGAAGAGTGGAGAGGAATGGGACGAGCAATCCCTGGGGACTGTTAGAACCGAACGTTCGCGGATCTGCTCGCAAACCGGTTTAAATCCGCGATTAACAGGAAACACGCGGAATTATCCATTTCCTCAATTTTCATTAGAGAGCCGCCTGCTGCCTACGAGCTAGAGATGTTCGAGCTGGAGTCGCTGTTGCGATTAAACCTACTAGATTCAGTAGATCGACAAATACATAGACCGACAATTACGTATAAATATATTGTTTTCTATTACTTGATTTTCTATGTTAATTTTATGTGTCCGGAAATGTGCGAAGTTTGAGCGCCTCTATGTTTATGTGATACGCAGTATGCGATATACTTCATTGATTTGGCTACTACGTAGATAAAACCCGTCGATCGATATGCTTAATGATCCACGACGCTTTTAAATTCGCCATTCGTATGAAAGGTCGATGATTTTTCGGCTAAATATAGAACGAGGTAAAAATCGAGGTCCGCGCGTTAAAAACGAAGGTGAAACGACTATTAAGTCAATGATATTTAAATATTCGATTAACTTTCAAAGAATTTTAAATCAAAGATAAATTCAAATTTAAATTGAAGAAGTTATATATAAAAACAAATCGATATAATATGTAAAACGCACAAGTATTTTTTTATCAAATTTTAATTTATACTGATACTAAACATAAATAAGTCAATATGTTAATATTAGATTTGCAAAAAAAATCTACCAATAATTAATAGAAAATCTATTGTCAGATTATAAAAATATAATAACGAAGAAATGCTTATCGTAATATTTGCAGAACGTCTTTGCACATCAATTTTTATTATTCAGTCAAAATATTTCTGAAAAAACAGTTTGGAAGAATTTGAATTGAAAAATAATACTCTAAAACAAAAGCAAATAAAGTAATCCTTGTAAATCATAAAAAAGTTTATCGTAGTCGGCAGTTTCAGGCTCGCTTCACCTGCTTCAAGCTATATTTTCAAATGCAAGTGAAAACAAATAATACCCAAGTGTACCTGTTCTTTGAGGGGACAAAGTTTGCCTACGGCATATGGCTATAGTATGCCTGTTCAACTCGACGAGACCCTGCACAACTCGATTTTCACCCTCGATAGATCTCCACTGCTGTTCAGGTGCACCACCAAAACCACCCCTAAACCGCCAGTGATTTTACGTATTTTAAATTGACAAAAGTGAATGTTTCTTTCTTCTCTTTCTTTCTATAGAGGACGTATTAATTATTTGCACCTATTGAGATATAATGGAAATTCCTTCCAACATATATTTATTAACTGTACGCATTTATAGATTTATCTAACTGGTGCTAACGTATCCATTAACTATTCACCTGACCCTCGCATCATGAAACAGGTTGTAAAAAAATCCCACCCTATAAAAAAACTCAGCAATTCGTAGGGTACGAGGTAAGGAAGAAAAAGTTCACCTCCTCACAAAACTTTTTTATGACGGTACAGCTAATGGACGCACCGTGATCGTGTCATGAAGACAAGGGGCCGAGTTCCGAGATAACAAAAAATCCGGTCGGAGGCGTATTTAATAGCGGGGGTTACCGCACCTATCACAAAGCGTCTAGACGCTTCTCGGCTCTAAATCTCTCGTGCACAGTGGGGTAATGAAGGAAGCCGAGGTACGTTATTACCGTACGTTAATTACTATAACTTACCAGCTAGCTATACGCTAACCCTTTGGCTTAAAAATTCTCAGCAACGATCGTAGCTCGAATTGCTCTTTTTGAACTAAAGGGATCTAACAAATAAATTATTTGTGCAAAATTATTAAATACTTTAATTAAAATATATATTTAATAAAATGATTCTAATAAAATTTGGATAATAAATAATTTTTTACATATTTTTTTTTATTACACTTTTATTACACTTTTCAGAAAAATTTAGAGACGATGAAAAAGGTTATTATAAAGTGATTAAAATATTTGCATTTGTTCAATTGAATTTATATGTAACAAATAAAACATCGCAATATAATTTAGATTTAAATTTTAATGTATAAAATTTTGTGAAACTGTCTTCCTTCACCCCCACTTTCTGTAAAAAATCATGCACGCATAGGATGCAGAATTTCTACATTGCAACGCATCTGAAGTCACGCTACTTCGCGTGCCGAAATTGAATACACAATCGATTGTATCTTACATGAGTTGATATAATAAACGTTTCGTGAATCGAACAATCGACTAAGTCCATAATTAAACATTGAGCTTTCTTCGTTCATATCATTATCTCTATTATCGCCGATGTCGTGTACAACCGGTCAACTTATCATCCTCGAGCCACGCCAATTGCTATGCTAACAGCGAGACGCAACAAGTTGGATATTCTGTATTCAGTGTAAAGCCGACGACAAAATCCGTCTCACCTCACGCAAGATCGCGTGACGCGCACGAACGTGTTACGACAGGTTCGAACCAGTCGCGAAGGAGCAACACCACCCCCTTGATGTTAGAAATCCGGACTATATCCTAGAAAAAGAGACCCCTCTAGAGACCCTAAGAAACCGGAGTCACGCGGAACGAGGATCCGCTATGTAAAAGGTCGAATGGGGGTGATCGTGGGGGTGTGCGCGCACGTGTATGTGTATCACGAAGGGGCCCCTGCGAGCAGGGTGCTGCAAGGACCGAGATAGGTGGTGGGCGAACGGGCGGCGAAGGCGGAGGAGGGAGAAGACCGGCAGATGGTCGGCGTGGACCCCGACGTGGGAAGCTCCGAATTCTCCGAGTTCCCACAGCCAGAGTGCACCTGCCTTCCCCACTCTGTTACCCCGTACAGCCTCGGCGGGGCTATATAAGGACGGGGTTGCTCGTACTAAGGTACCATTCGCTCACTAACCTCTCGCTCCAAAGCGACTTGCCCGAAAGCGCATTTCTTCGCTTTCGAGTTCTCCCGCCAAGTTCCTTATCGAACGACAGTTCGTGCCACGTGTTCCGAGTTCCGACAGTTCGGAAAAAACCGGTTCAGTGTACCGTGGTGCGAAGGAGAACAAACGCTCACAGAGAGAGAGAAAGAGAGATAGAGATAGCGAGAAAGAGAGAAAGAGAGAGAAGAAAGATGGCCGCTACCACCACCACGAGCGAACACACGCTGTTCGACTTGGAGCTCAACGACGTCTTCGAGAACGAGCTCAACGACAATCTCTACAACCTGAAGATGTCGGAGGACAAGGCCGTGAGCAGCCGCAAGAGCAGACGCATACTAAAGCCGCTGAAACCGCTGCTGCGAATGCTGAAGAAGCGCACTAACAATTACATCAAGAGCAACAAACGTCAGGAGGCGGTGCCTCAGGTGGAGACCTTCACCGAGGAGATCGAGAACCAGAACAACGCCAACGAGGCGCTGGAGCGTAGACTCCTGCAGGAGTTACGGGACGCCGAAGAGGGAGCCGCCATCACCGTCTGCCTGGACGGACAGATGACCGTCGTGCCGGTTGTGCCTGGTCAGTGCTACGTGCCGGTGCATTTCGCCCACACTCACGCCGGTGACTTCTACTGGACGACTCTCAGCATGGCCGACAGAGACCTATGCTACAAGGAGCGCGCCTTCTCGCAGTACCAGCTTCCCGAGGTGCAAGTGGCGTGAGGTGTCATTATCGAGAATGACAGCATCTACCTCAAAGGCGAATCATCCGAGCTGATTAATCAAGATTCGCTCAACTTCCTCCCGCGGAAGCATCCTCGAGGTCGAGGATTGACACTATCCATCGAATTGTGAGGCGACAGCTCAGAGAGACATTTCGAAACTGTGATCGTTAGATTATATTATGTAGATTTTAACTCACTGACAACTGACTGATCGAGAGGAGTATTCCTTGTTGATGTAAAATTGATACACATCAAAACGAGAGAGAAAGAGACACACACAGACACACACATATTATATTTTTTTTTACACTGCAGCGACACACTTGTCGCGTTTGTGATATTTGTACCTATTATACAAATATTAGTGTTATTTCGAGATTGTGATATTGGCTTTAATGTCAGCAAGTATCGCTGACACTTTCCTACTTGTCTTCCAATATGATTGTTTGAAATAAATGTTACTTATAAGCACATATATTCTCATATTAATTAACCTTCCCCTTCATCAACCCTAGTCTTAAGCAAATAATTTTAAGTATAGTATAAAAATCTTAAATCTTTTTTATACTTTTCGATCATTTTTTAAAATTATAAAAAAAATTCACTGTCAAAGACGTAATATACATGAAAAGTCTTTTTAAATTCATCTGACATTCTTAAAAATTGTTTTCTCATATTATAACTTAAAACATCAAGGAAAACTCGAATTATTTATTAATTATAAAATAACTTTCAAATAATTTCTCTTTCAGTAAAGTTTTTTAAAACTAATAAATTCTGTGATCTGAAAATGATTCAAGAATTCTAAAGGCTGATGCAAAAGATTTGACCAGACACTTAACGTAAGTTCGAAGAAATATTGGACAAAATTATTTCGTCCACAAAAAGCTAAGATGGATCATGAGACTTTACGCGGGAAAACTTCTTCAAGGTGAGTGCACGAAGCTATGTATATTCGAAAAGATTGTGATTTTCGAATATAATTATTTAAAGAATCCTAAAGAAATTCTAAATTAATTTTTTCTAAATTTTTATTTAATCTTAAGTTAAGAGATATTTAATTTCTTTTATAATAAATTCGGAAATAGAAAATGGCTAAAAAAATATAGACAATAGTTCGTTTGACCGAAAATTCTGTAAAGATATAATCGACATTATGCACACGTGTTGTCCATATGTGACAGACACATGTCCACTAGGGATAGATAGGGTGTGTGCGAGTTCACATGATTTTCTACCGCAGATGCAAGGGTAGAAAAAAATCCTCCACCCTTAAAAAGATAATAAAAGGTACCACGATAATCAGTAACAGTATATCGGAGTATAATAGAATAATCGGAGGGGTGAATAATTTGTACAATGGAACTGATCCAATTTTGTTAACTTAGAAACAATTTTGTTTAATAGAAATACTCGATGCTAAAATGTTGCTATATCACTTAATTCTTTGTTAATAAAAATAAATAAGTCCACGTTATTTGCAATAAAAAATAGCTTGTTACTATATTATTTTAATAAAAACATATAAACAACTTTATATAAAATTTCTATTTTTTCATAAAAAATAAATTCTTTTAATATCTGTTAATTATATGATAAATATAAAAACTCTTGTTTTGTTCTCTTTTTTAATTTAACTTAAAAATCAAGAGAAACATTGCAAAATTATCAAAATAATAAAATTTTTTAATCAATCTTTATTATATTTATTTTATATAATTAACGAATTAATTAAATAATTCAGCGACAAATTAGCTAACAAAATGGCTTATAAGTGAAAAAAATTATTTGCCGTCTTCTTTCAATATTAGGGTAGGTAGGTAGGTAGGTAGATATCAGCCTGGAGGGAAGGCAACCCTTCGGACAACCCCGCATTAGATGTAAGCTTATACCCACATTGGAGGGGCAGAAGCTTTCTTTAGGATACATTTTACTTAAAAGGAGGTCAAGAGTGGCGACATTGTAAAATAACTTTGTAAGAAGGCCCGCCCGGAATGTATCAATTACGTGAGTTATTTTCACCGGCGGCATCGCGACATCGCGTCGATTAAATAAATTAATTCATTATCCTGTTACAGTTGATCCCCCTTTCCCTCCATCCGTACCACGTTCTCTCACCTCATTTACGATCGTCTCACGGCTATGGACCGTGTAAATTGGTCGGAACGAGTATGTCGCAACCGTTCGATAACCCTTTTTCGTAATTACAGTGATTAAAATGTTCACGCAGGAATTTTTCTCATACGAAATCAGCCTTGCCGAATAATGTCCACACGGTGGGAACACCTCGACTTGCATTCGTTTGAGACAGTAAAGGCAGGGAGATATTCGTAAATTTAACGGAAGAATTCGTGTAATGATGTTATTTCAGATATCAATCTGTCCACTGCGTATGCATGATTATAATCAAGCTTTATAAAATCCTATACAAGCAAGCTAGTTTATTTTATAAAAAAGATTTAGAATAAAAAATAAAATTGTTAAAAATTTGCAAATTATATATATCTGTAAAAAATACTTTGTACGATAAAAAATTAAAATACGGAAAAATAATCAGTCTATTATATTATTTTAAGGAATAAAATGTTAGAATAATACAGTGAGAAATAGTCGCGATGGCGATTAATAAGTGTGATTTAAAGAATTGTATTTTCAATTCTGCATGAGAAAACGACTTTCTTTTATCACGTCACACTTTCTCGTTGGTAATCTGCGTGTCAGAAAAGACTAGCCGGAATAAACAGTTGGCTTTACTTTTCTTGAAAGTCTCATAACCGCGGAAATTTATACTCGCTGTTGCATACAAGAACACAGCAATTCCGAATCCATTATAATATCTCATTAGAATCAGTTGCAAAAGAAAATAAGATAAATGCCCGGGTAGATAATAATTAACATCTTAATCAACACGAGGATAATGAGAAGTTTTCTGTGCTTTTATTTATGACACTTCAATGCTAATTCAAATGTTCACAAGAAGATAATTTGCAAATTCAGTACTTTCATCGTATATACGTAAGAATGATAAGAGACGCAAGGAAGTAAAACACTGTTTGGTGATAGCGAAAGTAATAAACCGGTTGCGTGTCAGCACGAACTAAACAGTTCGGTGGCGAACAATTGTCGCTACTTTCTCGGTTGACATTTCTCAAAGCGAGGGGGAAAAAAAAACACGTGTCGCGCGGAATCGGCCACCACTTCCTCCCGCATACGGCCGATAGTCGTCGGCCTTTACTGTCCTCCGCGGAGTGAATGGCGCCGCCGTACCTCTCTCCTCGTCGCGGTGACCCGCTCGTGCCAGCAGAACGCTCGCTCGCGCTACTCGCTCATTCCCACGGCCCCGATATCGCTGCATTAATGCGAGTCGGCGCACACGCGCGCACGCACGCGATCTCCCTCGTGCGCGCGTGTCAAGCCGGATCCAAATCGAGCGAGCGAACGCGAACGAATACGAATGAACAGCTCGCTTCAACAAGCGCGAACAGAATTACTCAAGCAAATTGCTCATTCGTGTTTGTTCGCGCTCGTTACGTCTGGTTCCAGCTTTACGTGCACCGGACTTTCTTACTGGACAATCGCACATGCGGAACGTTGTCTCGCGTACATTTCCTACAAATTAGTCCTCGCGATTTATTATCGAAATCTAAAAATTTGGTTATTAAAAATAATGAAAGTACAAAGTTCTTAAGCTTGTATTTATAGCCATTATATAAATCGATCGTATCGACAAAATGTTTCAATACTTACAATTAGACTAAAGTTTTGTATCTTGACGCAGGCGGTTATATTTTCATTGGAGATCAATTGAGAGTATACTCAGCAAAATGTGAAAATTTATATCCGTAAAATCTGATATTAATGAAAGTACGAAAAAAGTACAATTGCACGAAGTTATGATGCGCTGTTTCTTTATTGCTGCTTTTTGGAACGAGAATGAGCAATTTACATATATTCGTATAAACAAAAAATTTCAAGTTCCACGTAAAATATATCCAGATTCAAGCATCTTCAAAAAGATAATTACTGCATAAATACCAGGTAACCAATAATTTCCATCCTCTGCGACTTTAATTTCTAATTCAAATAGATAAAGCACACGAAACAATGCTTCGATGACTAGCCGTTGCGTTGATATGACGTTTATGAGTCATTCATTGTCGGAACTAGCTCATCGCGTAGATTGATAATCGTTAACTGTTCATGGAAAACAATCGCGTTTTCTTCTAACCCTTGTTACGATCGTGTTTCGAATGTAATGACAATACACGACACTTCCTGCCGGCAAATGTAAGTACGATGACCGCGTGAAAATAACAGTATGCTATATACAACATCAAGCACTGACTTTCAGCTAATTTAATTCGTTTGTATTTTTTATTTACATATTTTAAAGTAATTATCAATTAAGCGATTGAGGATATCGCACAGCTTTCTTTAGTTTAAATCGCGTCTTATAATAAAATTATTTTAAAAAAATATGAGACACAAAACGTAGGTATTCAAGTCTAAGCAGCATTAAAGAAACAATTGTAAATTATAACAATATAGAATTTCTATTTTCCATCGAGCTCTATTTTAGATGTATAAATTACGAAAGATATTAATTATGTGGAGTCAGTCATTGCCTCGATATGTGTGCGAGTTTTTCATCGTGAAATCCCGATCAATCATACTGAATTATGACCGCGAAACGTTCATAGGAAATGATGGTAGTTTTTCCACTTGTCATGATCGCATTTCGATAAGCGATGCGACGACACGCAGAGCGGATCGCGACACTACCTGTCGGCTCGAGCCTCGGCACTCGAATGGCAGGGCGGTGACCTTGTATAAACACAACACGTTGTACGCCACAATAATAAACCCCAAGGCCGCGTGTCGATAGAATTGTCGTCTCGAAATATTTGATGCATTATAAAAATGAAATCATACCGACCGTCTATACACGAGCAGAAAGTCGAACTGATCACTTCTTATCAATTTTTAAATTTTAGTACCAGAGACATGATTTTATAACTTCATCAATTTACTTTCTATTTCACAAAATAAATTAATATGAATTTTGAAAAACTCAAATCAATATTCTGCGTCCATTATCTTGTAATATATTATTATATTTTCGCTAAAATCCTCGAAGTTATATTTGAAAATTAATATGTGAAAATTACGTTATAAAATATAACTTTAAATTGCAAAAAAATAGTCAAGGCAAAAAACTATGAAATTCCACTCGCGATGACTGAGGCTATGCTTCAAGTATATATTTTAATCTAAATAGATCATATATCATGACTAAAGAATCTAGAAATGATTCACGAAATTTATCTAACATCCATGCATTAATTGGCACTCACTCTAAATCTGTCAATAATTACGCAAAGGAAGGGAACGCACGCCAGTTTCAGTTGCCAAGAGATCTCGCTGTCGGCGAGCGAACGGCAGCGGCGAAAAGGAGCGCTTCTTTCGCGATTGGATGAGGAGGCGAAAGGGAGCAGGAATGAAATTGGCTCGTGACTAATGCCGTTCGTCATGGATGATCGCGGAGCGTGCTTGCGCCATTCCCGTGCCAATCTCGCGACGCCATTCACGAGAAAAGAAAAGGAAGACACGAATTGTCCTCTCGGCGCGTACGCGACCTCTTCGAGCCGAACGAGCACGTCGCAAGACCTTTTTAGAACGGCGAAAGCAATTGAAATAGAAGACTGTTGCATAACGATGCATCAATAATAGCGCGATCGATCAATGATGCACGAGTTGCAAAGTGCGAATTAATTATCGAGGAAATCCTAGTACACGATTTAATGACCTAGAGTCAAGTAACGATTACGAAACCAATATAATCTCAGCGTGTGTTGGAATTTTCAAAGTTACCAGAGCGAAAATACGTACTTTACATCAATTTTTGAACAATGATTAAATTATTGAAAATCATTGATATCCTCTCTAACATCGCGAATATGCGTAATATTAATTTAGCATATTTCTATTAAAAATGATATTTCTTTTTAGTATCTCTTTTTAGAAAAAATGAAAATTATATTCTGTTTAATAACGTCTCGCTGTGCGGAATAAGACTTAAAAGTGAGCATGTCGTTAACTTATTGCAGCTTGCTTCGTTTATATTTAATTAACTCACATTTAATTAAAACAGTTTTTTGTATTTTTTCATATCCTTGCTGGTTTTTGCGAAATAGTTGACGAACGTAAATGAAGATAAAAGATCTTCTGTGACAGCAACGTAATCGTGCTGAATGCCTGTCTTCAATAATCCGAGATAGAAAGGAAGATAGAAGAATCTCATTCCTCTGATTACTTATCGTTAGCGTTATTAGCATACGTCAAAAACACATTAATAGGATTACCTTATGCGAGAGTGAAGGAACCGGTAATATTCGTGGATTCTGACGTTGAAAATGATTTCTCAACCATTAATCTAAAATACATGTGAAATGTATATTCTAATCGTTCTGCATTTGACGATTGTGCACGTCAACGACTGTGTGACTCGACATTAATCTTTACGATTTAAAGATTAAAATGTAAGATATAATTAGTAATCTTAACTTGACATAGGAATATATGTGAAATAGAAGAGTTACAAAAGAAATGGAAAGAAAAAAATCTTTTTACACATCCAAAAAAAATAAATTTTGATATACGTGGAATCCTTTAAGTCTTAGAGGATTTTACTCTTGTTTTGACCTCAAAAGGATTCTTTTGAAATCAAGAGAAAAATACTAGAAATAAGAGTAATTAAGATAGAAAAAAGTATTTTTAACTTTATTGAAAAAGGAATATGTTTGCTGTAAAACAGTGAGTTTAGAATATGAGATTATAGGAAAAATCAGTTTGGACGTAAAATACTTTTTTTTGGGTGCAATATACAATAAACGGTGATTTTTTAATTAAACCTCTCCCTCTCCTAAAAAAAAGAGATCTCAAGAAAATTGTTTAAAAAAAAGTAATTACATTATCTCTCAGAAAATTTGGAAAAAAAATAATATTAAAAATTCTTTTCCAATTTTCAAGGTAATTGGTAATATTTTTAGACAATTTAGCCCTGTAGATTACCAAGAACGATTAGCAGTCCAGATATTCTTTCGTCAATATGATTAAAGACTTAACAGGAAGCCCATATCTCAAGGTTACCACTCGATATATCATTTTCGCACAACACCGACTAACGTGATGCAGTGCAACAGATGAAAGCGAACAGCAGCGAGATGTAGTCGGCGATTAATCCCGCGCGTTTCTGTATGGAATAGAAGAAATAGAAACCACGAGTCAGACATATCTTTTGCGCACATTCGACCGTAAATTTATGTGTTTTCTTGTCGATTCTACACCAGAATTCAAAGAAATCTACGAAAGCAATCACATTCGTGACATATGAACCGACGCGTGACGATCGTTAATAATTAATATTTATCAATAACGTCAAACGTAAGGAAATCTGTCGAAATTTTTTTAACACACTATGTTTTCACGCAAATAGAAGCAGAACTTAAAGAAAAATGTAAATCACAGAAATGATTAGATCAAACAAAACAGATCAGGATCTTTTCAGTTAATTTTCAAAAATAAAAAGCTGATGAAAGCTGATGAAAGCTAATTAATAGAGCTATTAAATTATTAGAGCCAAAATATAAAGCTACGTATGCATAATTTTCTTAATTTTGAGAGAGATTCAATTTTGCAACAAACTCAAATGCGCAAGATCGATGATATATTACATAATCCTTTATGTGAAATACGTCAGAAAATATTTACGCATACACGTGCCTTCACTATAGCACGCGCGCGCGCGGTTAGATGCAAATTAGATTCGCGCCATCCTGTTGATCGCTGTCTCGAATGCATTAATTAACGCGCTTGTTCTGAGGAAGCTAGACGAGCTCGCGGACGGATTTGATTATCACCTTATATCCTTTCAACGTTCAAACGGATTACCGGATACCAAAGATTTCAATACTGCGTACGTGTAATCATATGCTTCAAGATTTCTGCGATTAAATATTTCTATCCGGCAAGCATGATTCTATCAGAATCGTATTAATATTCAATTCCCTCTGCAATTTACTTAAAACGTTGCAGCAGACATCACAACGAATATCTAATGATGCCGCATTGATACGTCGCATTAATATGCATTTATATCAGCGAATCAAATATATTATCTTACATCTTTGATATTTTTATGCAAAACTGCCAATTAAAACAGTATGCATAAATACTGATTTATTTTTCCATCAATTTAGCAAGCGAATTTATCCCTGTATTTATCCAACTCTCGACAACCGCTTCTCCGCTAAAATCGCATAATAAAGGACGGTCCTGTTTTCATATTTAATTATCGAGGAATATCGATTCGATCATGCAACTTCAATTCGGCAGCATACGTGTCGTATACACACACACACATACACACACACACACACACACACACACAAACACGTGCGCGCGCGCTTACGATGTTTATTAATGCACTGTGTGAAAAATCGCAGGTTTCGGAGGATAATTACTTGTGACACTCGACGTAATGTGTCATTAAATATGGAGATGGATTAATGCAGGTCGATTTAAAACGTGATTGCAGTTTGAATTGATCACCTGGACGTTGTTTAAGGCAATATGCGATATTTGAAAAATCGAGGTTAATCGCGTACGTTTAGTAATTGCATCCCGACGCGCGGCTTCGTACGCATCTCAAACGAGCATCTTTTAATTCGCAATTACAATCGATTGAGTCGATACCATCGATACTGTGGTGTCCTTAATCCATAAATATGAAAGTTGCCTCGTATTAATCATCCGTCTCGCGTCGATCGCGTTGCCAGGATCATTTGTCGAATTTGTCTTGTGTCTCGTCGATTAGAATGATATTATAAACCCGAGAGCTATATAATTATTATACATAAAACACGCGTGTGTAAGATTGATAACATCGTTTTACATGGAACAAAGTCGCAACGAGAGCATAAAATTTTTGCTATTTCTAGCACGAGTTGCCAGGTGCACGACTTACTATTTTCAAAAATCTGAAACCAAGGTCTTGACAATCACGAGCGTAAAACAGAACAACATTGATAATACTCGATGAATATCATATTTCATGATATAAAAAGGAAGAAATGATACAAGACTTGGATTCTATAATTAATCTATAATTAATATGCTTTTTATGAAGATATTAATAAAATATAAAAAAATTAACCAAAATAAAATATTAGAAAAATCATGTTGCTTGAGATTTTTCTCATTTTTCACACGCATAACTTTTTGATCTCATGTTTATTAAGTTTACGTTTAATATAGCATAGAAACAATTGTTGATGTTCCGTTTTACGTTCGTGACTGTCAAGATTTTTGAAAATAGTAGATCGTACACCTGGCAACTCGTGCCAGAAAAAGCAAAAATTTTATGCTCTCGTTGCGTCTTTGTTCCATGTAAAACGATGCTCGGTGCAGAGTGGTTGTTACGCAGCATCGCTACCATCGCGTTAAACTATAAAACTTCGCGGCGTTCGAATGTAGTAAGCCGCCGTAAAAGTAATCGACCCTTGGCAAGGATAATGGCACCTCGTCTTTCATACTTCTCTTTTCCTGCGACAAAGTAAGCCAGTACCGATACAACGAGATAATAAAATTGTCGCGTTTCCGAAAAAAACATTTTATACCATTTGATCGCTTGTGCAAATTGGATGAGCAGATATACTAAAATACATGATATGATAGGAGCAGATATATTTTCAATGTCATTCCGGGATTATAATTTGCATATTCCAGTAAACGAATTAACATGAAGCATTCCACACAATATTTATAGTCTTATAATCTGATAGTTTGATATTTCCGGCGAACGAATGGTGGGGAGAAGCAGGTTTGCTTGACGTACATTGACCACGTGGATGACACGTGGACGAAATATTATAGAATCAACTGAAACGTATATACGTACACATGGAGAGAAATAAAGAAAAAAATAAGTAAATAAAACAAGTAAGAGAAAAAGTGTTAGAACGGTTATAGCAACATAGAATATAACACATCTTATCTATCATTTAACTGTACTCTTTAATATTTTACATAATTACGTCGTAAATTAATGTAATATATTTACTCCATGTTTTATTAACTTAATTTAAAGTTTACTTCGATGCTATCCCGTTATGGAAATAACCTTCACGATTGAATTTACACGACTCTCCCGCATGTATCCCGACGCATTCCAGACAGACGAATTAGGAAAGATTGCATGAGCGGATAGCTGCGTTCGCTTTCATTAAGAAGGCGAAGCGACACGCGTCCGTCCGGGGGAGGGAACTCAATAAAAATCGATCAAGCCGTTTTCGGTTAAGGAAAAGAAGACGGTGAATGGGGAAGAGAAGTGAGGCGGGACGGTGGCACACAGAAAGATCGTACATACGTTCTTCCTATAATCTGACACTTTAACGAGCGTAGCGGCGGGAAAGACGGTGGCTGCTCTAGGCGCGTCGCCGCCACGTGGACAGCCCGCGTCCGCCGGACGAAACTTTCTCGGTCCGCGGCCTGCTCCCGGGCAACACGGCTTCTCCTTCTCGGGGGCCCCCGGGTTTCTCGTGGGAACTTGAGACAGATGCGTCGCGCGTGAGAATCTCGGGCAGATGCGGACTTACGCACCTTCTCTCTCGAGTGCGCCACGCACTGCCTCGTATTTATAAGACGTGTACACGTACCGCGCGTAGAGTATAGGTAGATAGGTGTATACGTGTAGGACATGCCGATGCGGTATAATACGCCCGACCATAACCCGCTTACGGCTCTCGTCTTCTCTCTTCTATCCCGCCTTCTCCGCGCGACGACATTCTGTCTCTCTCTCTCTCTCTCTCTCTTTGACACGCGCACGATCGATCCGCGCGACTCCGCGCTTCTCTTTCTATTTAGCTCTCGGTGCGCCGTGATTGTAATAGAGGTGCCGCATCGGATTGCCGGTCGTGTGCGCGGAACGTGTGCGGAACGTGCCTCTCCTCCGGTCTCCTTCTTCTCGCGCTGCCCTTTTTTCCCTACCGCGTTTCTTCCACGCGGGTCTAGGGGGACGCAGTCGGTAGGGATCGGTAATAGAGACATATTAGGCAAATTATATGCCCGTGCAATCATACAAAATTGCAATTGGAAAATTTTAGTATAAATCGTGAGGATCGAAATTTTGAGCTCGCCAATTACGTGGTTATATTAAAGAAATCTTATTTATGAAAAAGATTTTAATTAATCTTTGGAATACTCTTAAAATACTAAACAAGCAAGTCTAAATAAGTTTTATTCTTACATTAAGAAACGAAAGTGGATCGATTATTTATAAGGTAATTAATAAAAATAGCGTTACTGAAAGTAATTCTATTTTATATGTTTATATTCCATGCTATAGAAGATCCCACCTTTCCCATCGATAAAATACAATTTCGATCGGCACACCTCGCTGCCGGTCGAAAGTTAATATGTACCGCTAGTTAGAGAGCGCATATAAAGTTCGAAGTAGTTTATTATGGTCAGTCTCCATCGTTCGTTAAAGACTGACTGTTTTCATAAAGGTAAGGAACCTCGATTCTTATTGTCTGTGTACACCTGAGGCGACGCCGTCCGTCAATAAATTCGGCGGCACACACAAGATTACGAGTCCTACGTTGCCTCGTATAAATACGCGTGACGCTGTAAACAGATACGTGGAAAACGTAACGGTATTTTCACCATCGATTAAGGTCTCCGAACCATTCTTTGTGTCGTGACGGATTAAGATCCTCCGACATCCTTATACAACATACAACCTCATTTACATTAATATTCGTGCATCATCACTGGAAGAACATGACATAAAAAATATGTTTCTCGAAGAATTTTGTATTGCAGGACAAATTAATTTTAACGTTTCGAAAACAATTTTAATTTATGCAGACTAAAAAGTTTGATAATTTAACCGAATTAAAAAAAATTTTAATCCATTTCTTTATTTACAGTTTTATTTTACTTGCTGCATTTTGCGTGATTAGACAAATTATGATAAAAATTTTTCAGGTATGTAGTAGCAACGTTACTACGTGAAACGGTTTCTAAATCAATTCATTAATTACGAGTTGCAAGAATTGATCATTGACGACTTCAATAAGTCGATTGCTAGATTTATCGAACAATCCACTGCGCCCGAGGAATCTGATGAAATATGACGACACTGTAAGACGCAAATTTAGCCTGAAGTGGACGATGATTTATTACGTCAATGTAATTATCGCCGAGCGTTCATGGCGATACTTTCTTGGCAACAAATAACTCGTGTCCGGCAAAGGTCCCCGCAGCTACGCTCGTCTTACTTAAGCGAAGAACATAATTACTCGGGATCCTCGCGGAAATCGATCCCATCGCTCATTGACGTTGAAATCTTGCAAGGAGAAACTGATGGCACCAACGATCCAATTTACGAGCACAGTCATGTGACCCGCTTTCGTACGCAAAATAGTTTTGGCGTTATTTCACGCCGAGAATATCCGACATGTATTACTGTGCTCCTTGTCCGCAGTGGACAGGGAACTGGAGTACTTGACCGAAATATATAATAAAACTTCATCTTTGGACAAACGTTGCGAATCATTAGAAATTTGTGAAAACAAGAAAAAAATATTAGCTTTGAGAAGAAAGTAAATTTTCTTGCAAAATGTAAAACAGAATTGAAACTTGAATACATTGATTTCAATCACTAAAATTTTCAAGTATCTCATGAACAAATCGTTGCTTTTTCCAATATAGGAAGATACGAACTATTAACTTTTCTTTAACTTTTTTTACATCGCTGTAACAATCGATTGTTCTCGAAGGGTTCGTCACACTTATAAAATATTGATCAAACCTTGAGAAGAAACGTACAATTCTACGAAGTCGCTCGGTATGTACGAAATGAAATCGCGTGACCCGGGGCTACGAAAAATTCGCGCGCTCGCTTCCGCGCGCGCGGCCGGCAATGCGTAACGGCTGCAATTTGTAATCAAGATTTATATACGGGCGAACGGAACTTCCGGCCCGACTCCTGTACCATTTACGCGCGGCAGCAACCCGGAGGCGAATCGAGTTGCCACTCGATCCCGAAAGTAAGCGGGGCTAATGTTACGCCCGCTATAAGTCAGGTGCTGCGTGCACAAAGTAGCCACCTCTGAAGGTGGCGGAGAAGCTCTCCTTCCCATCTCCCGGAGAAAAAAGTCATCCTGAAGAACGCGCGCGGCCAGCATCCGCAGTGGAGATGCGATGAATGGACACCGGATAACCCTTTCTCGCTCAATCTCTTCGAACTCGGACGACCGCCGTCGAGCCACATGTATCGCGCGTAAAAAGCACACCGTGCCTAACAACCGCACTTCCATGGCTTTGATTTTCGCTAATCGTGAGAGGGAATGAAAGTTCCTTCATGCGCTAATGTTCTTTCTTCACTAAACTGTCGTAGAATTTTGATTTTTTTCAACAAATCCTACGTAATTTTATTATTGGAGATCTAAATTACTTTCTCAATCGAATTCGCATTAAAAATAAACTTGTAACTTCCAAATCTTTCCCTTACCGCAATCAAGAAAAAATTTTTTGAAAAGCTGTTACAATGCAGCAAACGTAACAAATCTCGAATAAAATAGCTTCGATGTAATGCTACATGAATTATTACTCCGGATTCCTGCGGATTACGTATCCTGCATATAACTTTCTGTGGAACACGGCTAGAAATATCCTGCGGAAACGGTTTTTGTTCTAGACAAAAGTAAGCTTGGATTTCAATCCCTCTTTTTCGAGTTCTTCGCGCCTGTCTTTTCAATATCACGCCTTCGAGTCTTGGGAAAAAAAAACAGAATAGCCAAGAAAATATCTTGGATTCCCTCGTAAAAAAACCCTTTGATGCTTCTTGACATGTGTTTTGGCAACATGTTCGGTAACATGTAATTTCCCGAGGCGCACAATCCTCGCGCCCGCAAAATATTTTACAAAGAGCTATGTGAAGTGGCAAAAGAGAGGCTCTGTCGAAACCAGTAAAAAGAACTCCCGTTAACGCGTGTACTCGCGTATTCGCATCTACATTTAACGTTATTTTTGCAACAATTGAATAACGCATGATTACCGCAAATTGCGAGGCAACTGGCCCTGTCCGGTAGTAAAAAAAGGCATTTTTTTCTTTTGCGATATTCGGGCTCTTCCTTTCACGAAAACATGCTGTAAGTGATTGGTGTGTAAGCGATTTTAGCGATTTACTTGTCATTCTGATTGAAAGAGAAAAATATGGATTAATTTTTGACAGTATAATTATAATTAAGATAACTGAACATGATTATCCAGTAAAAAAAAATAGTGCCTTTATCTCTATTAATTACAACAATAAGGCAATATTGTTATCAATATTACTTTATCTAAAATTTTTATTTTTGCAACAGTTTTGTAACTTCATATCTCTCGACTATTACGGTAACAAGAATTTTGTACGTGTATAAGTTTTTGTATATATATATATATATATATATATATATATATATATATATATGTATAATCGAGAAAGTGTATCACACACTACTTGATCTTGAATTCTGTTTCAAAGTGTTCTCCCGGCGCGGCGTCCCGATTATCTTGGCACCGACTTCATCGGTGTTCTGTTATTCTAAGGTTCAAAGGTTCTCATATATATTTGACTGTAAAATCTTTTACATTAATAAAATTTTAAATTACATTTTACGCAGATTTCAAAATATTGTTATAGAACAAATGTCAGAAAATCTTATCAATAATTAAAACTTATTTTTCTATTTAATTCTAATCATGTATGACTTAAAAGATAAGCGTATGTTTCCATTTCAATATTAAATATGTTTTATATTCTCGATAATAAAACAACTTCGCGAGAACATCTCTATTCTAAATATACCTAACGTTGGCATAATTTCAGACACCGCATCCCATTCTCCTACTTATCGTTTTTGCCGGTCCAAATATAAGGTTTCTGAAAGCGTATCCGTTACGCGCATCTAGATACATGTAACCCTCATTGTTTTCTGCACAAATTTTCTCATAAAGACTTTTTAGACGGTTGACAGTTGTTGACAATCTAACATTAAAATTTAAACATATATAATAAATTATTAATGATAGAAAATCAATCGGCATTTGCAGATTATAATTAGCTTTTTTTCTTAACAAATAATATATTTTAAGTCATTAAAATTAGCAAAATTGATAATGACAATTAAAACAGTTGATTTTGTTTAAAAGATGTTTAATAATGCTGTCATTATGAAAATATTAATTAATAATGAAATGATTATCAGTAAAACTATAGTAATTGCGTTTGCAGTTTCAGCCAATTAAATAAAGACTCGCGCAACGATATGGCCCTTGCGTTCACGCGACGGACACGCGGCCGGCGCGAGCTGTTGGGGGGCAGAATGGACGCCGGTGACGTCGTCCTCTTAATGCAGCCACGTGTTGAAAAAGAAATCTCCGTGCGCGGGCCGGAATGTCGTGCGTGCAAAGAGCAGCCGGAGGTTTGAGGAAGAAGAGAGGGACTTGGAGAAAAAGAGAGAGAAGGAGAGCCCATATAACTCGTGCAGCCCACGAGCGGGCCCCGATGCACATGCTCGATATTCCCATGGATTCGCCGCCTTATGGCGGCCGTGGACAGCGTAGGTCCGGTCATCTTCCCACCCCTGCCTCATCTTTCCACCCTTCGCGCCGCCGACCGTCCTCCTTCCTCCAACATTCGGGCTCTCTTTCCAAACACCACAAGGATTCCCCCATTCTCTCTTGTGCGGACCACGAGCGCGGCGTGTGTATAGGCACGCACATGTCCCGAATTCCCACAGTCTTCCCGCTCGTAAGGGGGAAAAAAAAGAAAGAGAGGGGCACGCCGCGCCGTTGCCTTGTGGGAGAGAACCCGGGGAAGAACGAAGGAGGTGCGCGCGTTCCTGGGCCTCCGCAATGTGCATACGCACACGTATGCGCGTGTGCGGGAAATCGGGAACGATCGTCGCCACGTGCACTCACGTGCGCGCCCTTTTGCCGCGCTTTCTCGGAGCCCGCCTTTACAAAACTGCCCGCACGATGGATCGACGGATAGGTGCTCTTTTATTTGTTCGCGACACACGCGTGAACGATTTAGGCATTCCGTCAGACCTCGCCGAAATGTGGCGGAATTAATCGGCCTACCCTCGGAATGTTAACAAGAAATTTAGATCGAACGTCCGGCGGAGGAGAGAGTTTTGGCGCGATAAATTTTCACAGCGTTGTATGGTATGGCCATTTACGGTGACAACCAATTATGGATTCGCAAGTATAATAATCGTTAAAAATTCCCCTTTCAGCTTTTTATAGAAGTACCGGTAGTTTACGAGTAAAATCCTTGACCTAAGGTACATTTTCTCTCTTTTCTAAATCTATTGACTCGTTTTTTAAAAAAGGGCTCTAAAATTTAATTGTTTTATGTTAAAATGTTTATTCTTCTTTAAATATAAATACAATTAATTTTCCTTAGATATTTTCTTATTACAATATAAAAACTTCATTAATTAAAAAATAAAGATACACACAAAATGAGAAAATTTATGGTGCTTTCATTGATTAGTGAATGATCTGCGATTTGTAAATTTTAATATGTAATATGTAATAAGATATTATTATTTAAAAAAAATTGAATGTTATTATTTTATTAAGTTTCTTTCCGATTGCCGGAGGGGCAATCGTTGAATGTACTTATCACCCCGCTCACGTACTGACAGCTTAATCACGGAAGTTACTTGCCACATCGTTATAAAACTGATAACGCCTACGAAATTGCATTAAAATGACGTCCACATCGCATTATGCGATAAATCGCGAAAATTTACATGAACAAGATGTATAAATATTTATGATGAACGATGATAGGTCTTTCATCTTGTATAAAGTGTGTACTTATTTTGAGCTTTTCTAGTATCTTGAAAACTTTGGAAGTGCATTGCAAAACATCGCAATTTTAAAGCTTAAAATACCAGAAATAAAACTTAATTGTATAATTTCTCTCGGTATCGATAAAATAATAAGCAATTCGTTCCGCTTCATAAATTTCTAATTACATCCGTGTAACTAGAGAAGGTACAATTTTTGCGAAGTTAATCGGCTTGTTGAAGCAATTAATATTAGCCAGACCGGCACGCGTATCACGCAACTCCGCAATAATCTCAGATCAGAAGGGTGAATCCCGTTGCAGAAAACAGTATAAATTAAGACTCGATCAGGTAGCTACACGGTCTATCTTCCATATCTTTCATGTAACTATCAAGATGAGTAGTACACTGATTACAGAAATATTACTGACCGTGCTAATTACAGTATATTGTGCGACAAAAGTTGGTTAATACAACGGTTGAAGAGAAATTGTAAAAATATTTTATAAATTTTCTTAAAATGCAATAAAGTCATGTTACAACAAGCATTTAAGATTATGTAACAGCTTGACATAAATCTCCTACGTAATAATTATATTAAATATTATTCAGAAAGAAACAATATGTGTAAAAAATTACATTGGCATTATTGATAACATCTTCTGAAGTTAAATAACTTTAAACTCTCGAATCCATTCTGACGTACACGATGATATCATTTCTACGTCCAGCTGCGCTTACGAGACGTGTTTTGTGTGTGTGTGTGTGTGTGTGTGTGTGTGAAAAACGATTAGATATGAGCGTGAGTGTGCATCATTCAGTCGACACTGGCGGTCTCTTCCGCAATCAGCGTCTGTCTCGCTTCTTGACCGTGTCATTTCTCTTAATCGTCCGCCACTCCTTGCACTATGCTCCCACTCGAAGGGGCGGAACAAATGGAGGACAGAGAGCGAAGAGCAAAGTGACGATCGAAAGAAAGAGGTAAACGAGGTTGGAGCAGGACAGACGATAAAGTAAATGAGACCCAATCTTAGCCACCCACTTAATTCCCAGCTCTCGAGCGAGGGTCCGCACGTGTATACGTATGACGTGTGTGAACACGCAGCGAGTATGCACGCGTGCGACGCGCACCTTACGCATCGAACATCCATATTTCTGTCTGCGTGTCGTTCAAGAACGCGTTCATAATTTTTGCAATTTTTTATCACGCAACTTTTTTACAGCTTAGATGATTATGTATTACGCATTTTACAGACTATTTATAATTTGTTATTCTCGATGATATATTACAGTTGCGTGTTCCATTTTTTTTTTCTTTGACCGCAGAGTACAATCGCGATAAATACGTGAATTGCGATGTAGGATCTAAAGAAAAGTATTGATATAAATTTCTATATTTCAAATTCTCCAAACTAATATGAATAACTGTAGCGCAGATAATTTAATCTCGAAAAATAAATGACGTGTATATTATATAATATTAAATAAATGTGAGAGAGAGAGAGAGAGAAAGCACTTTTGTAATTAAACATTTTTACTTCTACAATGAGAATAAATTAACTTCAAACTGTCTTAATTCATCCATACCATTATCATTAATGTCTTATTTTTGCAAGATTGTAAATTAATTTTATAATGGATAATTTTAATATAAGAAATAATAATTACATAGAAGAGACAGAAAGTAATAATCAACTATTTTAATTGTCAAATTTATTTAGACACAATACGTTATGATATTAATCTGCACTATATTTTATAATTTTTTTATTTTCTGTGATATCGAATGCAATATAAATGCGTATCTTAATAACATCAAAGATCAAAAAGATATTTTTACACAAAACTTTAACATTTTGGTCGATAGTCCAGTTAAATTAAATTCGAAAATTTATGTATGTGCAAATTTGAATGTAATCTATTTGTAATTTATTTAGTTTGAAACGTAACATAAAAACTTTTTTTCTTGTTTAATACTGATATAACAATGGATATAATATTTTTATTCCATTTTCGAATTCGATCTCAAATGCATACTTTAAATTAGAAAAATGATTTATACACATCTTTGCATTGTCTTGCTTAAATATAAAATTTATTAAACAGATGAAATATTCCATTATTTAATTTTTTCGCGATTTTCAAATGTCCAATGGTCACGCAGCGGTACTAGTATTAATTTAGAAAGCTTTAATGATAAAACATTATACAAGTTCCGTTATCTAACCGAAAATCATATTCAAGGTTTCATGCCAAGGTTTTAATGCCTTAGTAACTTACTTATCTTTTATCAAAAATAAGACATGCCTGATTGCAATCAAGTTAAATGATAAAGATAATATGATGTTAAAGTTAAATTTTTAATCAAATTTTTCACGCCATAATTTATAAACTATTGATTTACAATCGGTCCTACAATTGCGTAAAGATTGTTCATTTCCGTGGCTTAAAGTAAACGTACTTTGGCACAACAATTCCGCGAAATTATGTAACTAATAATTTACTTTTTCGGTAAAGAAACTACATCTTGGATAGATATAATCTGTCCTTGTATTTCGCGATAACGTGATGCATATTTATAAAAGCCGATTCACTTGAATCTCCGGCCAGTCCACATTTAAAAGACTCGAGAGGTGTTAATAGAACGAACGATACGTTTTTTCAAGTTTGAATTGAATAGAAGATAAGCGATGAAGGGTAAGTGTTGAAAATTTTCTATAATAAAACTATCGATTAAAATAAAACGATATTTACACGTTGTGTGCTGAAAACTTTTAACAATCTAAATTTACGTAAATAATTGACATATATTCGCTTGTAATAAAAGTCGGCTAGATTACGATTCGATCGTATTGCGACTAACATTATGATGATGTGATTTTTGTTCGGCACAGGAATATACATAATTACCATCGCCTTCCTGGCATTTTGGGCCGTGAGCGCCGCAAACGTCGATCTTGCACGATCTATTTCGAAGGAAGACACCTACCTGATTTACACATATTGCCCAGTCCCACAACCAAATCGACACAACACCACGACCAACATCGCGCATGAAAACGATTGCACGAAGTTTTACAAGTGCCATATGGGCAAACCAATAGAGATGCTATGTCCCAAGATGACCGAAGGAGATCCAGTGTCGAGACTACATTACAATAGACTCGCGGAGGTCTGTGATTGGCCATGGTCGGCTGGTTGTGAGAGTTGTCCCGAACAGTTTCCAAACGGAACATATCCAGGATCGTCTAAAATAAATGACGAAACCGGCAGTTGCTCTCAGTACTACGAGTGCATAAATGGTAAACCATACCCGCGTACTTGTCCACCCGGTACGTGTTTTAGTCGCACATGTCAGAAATGCGTTGTAAGCAGAAAAGGTGGAAATTGCGAGCCGGGTGGTGATTGCAAAGAAGGCGATAAAGAACCTCACGAATGTAGCTGCTTTCAGTATTATGAATGTATTAATGGTGAACGGTTGGAAGCACGATGCGGTGGTGGTTTACATTTTAGCCCCACAAAAAAAGAGTGTTTACCACCAAATGAAGCTGGTTGTCTAATTAAATAAAACAACAAAAAAACCTGGCAAACTACTCGAAGCTTATTCTCAAAAATGGATGAAGTTACAAATGTGGTTGCAAATATAAAAAGACAAGAATTCACTATCCTTTCTTCGGGGATTTTTCTTGGATAGAGGTAGAAGTACGATCCTTTCTCGCCGCTCCCTCACTTGTAAAATGTACAAATATTAAAATGTAAAAACATGGAAAAATTTGTGCATAGATAGCCATCAATTTCGGAAGATACTAAGCTGAAAGTATTGACGAACAAATTTCTTTACTGAAATTATTATTATTGTACTTGTACGAGTAGAGATTCCTAAGATATTTTAATAAATCTGATAATATGTATGAGCGTTTTTATTAATACGATACTCACCACACGATAAGTCATACATCCGCTGTTTTGTCACTTCCAATAGATAAAAAATTTCTGATAAAAATTATCTTATTTGAAGAATAAGAATGAATGACTTCATTGTTCAAAAGTGTGTCAAAAAATATTTAAATTGCACACAGATGTTATATATTTTAATTAATTTCTTATTTAATTAAAACTGATTATGTAGATATAATCACAAGTTATAATTATATTTACTCTAGCCACAATTTAAAGACTGCAATCATAATGACCCACAATCGGCATTGTAAAACATTCAAATTGCAATACATTTCGAGGTAGCGGCTAAATGTCGACACCCCCGATCTAATTGTAAGACGCGAATAGGGTGAGAGAAGAGAAGGGGAGAGACACCAGCAGAATGCGGGGCATATTCGTGAGGGCCAAGTAATACGGCAGATGAGAGGAAGGCTGCAGGAGTCCGTGGGAAACATCCTCGGTGTGGTTCCTTCCTTAGGAAGGCGTGCGGGGAATCCTTAGTGGTCGTGTGCACGTACACGCGAACGCCGTGGAGGACTTTCAGGGCAAGCCATCTGCCTGAGTCTCTCACGATTCCGGGCCAGCTGCCGATATCTTCGCATAAGCGTGCATCGTGAAAGGGCCCCAGGCGCTAAATGCGCGCCTCGCACACACTTATTTGCGACTAGGTGTGTAAAACTGCGATCGCTCTACAATCGCTCGTGGCGATCTCGCTCGGCGCGCTGATTTTTCGCGCCGAGCCCTACGATCTCCCTCGTAGGGATCACCCTATCTCGCACCCCCGGGGGTTGACTTTTCGAGGGTTCTTCTTAAGGGATTTCTTCTTGGATATTGCTTGTACTACACTATGTGTGGCGCGAATAACAAGGATAACTAATTAATTCTGAAGAGCATGAATAAATCTTAAATCTTCTAATTCAAAAAAAAAAATAAAACTCGTGTGAATGTAAAAATTATCAGATTCACTTGAGAATTTCATTCGAATAATTTATTTTAACGTTTGCTGTATTTGAAACATGTAAGGAAATTAAAGCATTATTGCGATATTAAATATACTCATCGTATAATGCAAGTATTCTTTCAAAGATGCCCTCATATGGCTATCGGTAACATGATAATTTGAATTTGCTGTACCCTCCGATCAATCTGAGATCACTGCTATTTCAAACTTGATAAAGCCTATATCAACTATCAGTACAAACAAATCGACGACAACGAAATGCCTAATAGGTAAATTTAAGATTCATTTGATTCTCAATTTAGCTGTTATCCCGTAAAAAAACGTTAAATACTGTTCACCGAGCGCGCATAATTAACAGCTCCGAGAAATTGCCGTCAATAAATCAATGTGGCAGAGATACGCGACTTTACACATACACGTACACACACACACACACACACACACACACAAATACACACATACATATGAAAGGTCGTCCCCCTTCTTTTCGCCCCAACGTCACCCTAAATTGCTCTAACAAATTTCCACATAATGCATCGTGTCCGGTAGAAAGAGAGCCTTAAATAAGTCAGAAGAGTAGCTACCTGTTGATCGTATCGTAATTGTACGAATCACGTCGCTGAATTGATTGTGTTAAACATTTTTATTTTGATATATATATATTATGCACTAATAAACCCATTATAAAATATTATACAATAATTATTAGCGTTGTATAACATTATACATCCGCTAAATATTGCTAAATGAGTTTGAATCCTTTATTATTTCGAAAACAATTGCCATATTTCGCAATAACTAGATAACCTCGGATATTCTGATGACTGTCCTTTTAAACCGTTAATACTGAGATACGCGAGCGACGCACGACAACTCGCACGTGCGTTTCGAGGAAACCGGAGCACCTGCACGCATTCCCTAAAATTCCAGAAGACTTCCTCGCATAAACGACCTCGGACAAAAATGCAAATGTGCACGAGGGATTCGACGATTCGACATGGTCAGCCCTTAGCGCGTGAACGAATTCTCGGTACAAAAAGGGTGGGTATTTTTCAAGACGAGGGGAACAAGTCGAGGAAAAGGGACATCCTTGTAGTAACGGGGTCAAGTTTGAGAAACGCGGAAACGGTAGTACGATTCAAAGGCCGCTCGTGCTTTGCACGCTTCGATAGAAAGGAACGAAGAGAGAGAAACTTCCTGAAAGGAGGACGGTTCTAATTTTTCTATGGGCTCCTTTGACATCCACCCTCTTCGTGGTGCGCATAGGGGTGAATTCTTCCGATGTGCGTTTCAATACGGCCAAGAGTGTGGGAACGGAGCCGCTCGAGAAGCGGTTCTGAGAAACACCCGTACGGGATCCTGTTACGTTTACATAGGAAAGGCTCGTGCTAAGATGCCACATCAATGTCTAATAAGGAAAAATGCCGAGAAGATCGCCAGGAGCAATTGTACATACACGCACAATAGCATCAGTGCATCGATTGCAACATTAAATTTTAAATTTTGTTTAAACTTATCATAATTTTCAAATTTTTTTGCTAACCTTAAGAAATGTATTATATAATACTTCCCTCTCCCCTTTCCGTACATACACAAGTATATCTGAATAACATATATTATTCTCACAATCTTAGATTCTAATAACTTAAAATAACAAAAGTTTAAACTTCGATAAAAATATTCATCGCAGATCCTATGTATTACAGCGATAATTGTAGACGGAAGGAAGCGACGGTTGACGAGAGTATGAAAGGTGGCCTTTTCCGACTCGTTAATCAGTCTGAAAACAGTAATGTAAGAAGGCAGGCGGAGGCGGCATCAAAGAGGCGCACTTGCCACGTAAGAGCGCCCAGAAAGCATCCTAATTAGGCAATGAAAGGACGCTTTGTGGTTCTCGAAAGGGAGTTGGTGTCTAAAAGACGCCGATAACACGTGCGTCAAATCTTGAAGAGGAATGCGATGGCGATGACGACAACGACGACGACGACGACCGGATCCTCCCGTGGCGCGGTTCACACGAGAGACAAATGCAGAATCGTGAATGGCGCTTTGTGGTGAGCGTCTTACGGAATACTATCGCCACCCGTGGTGTGCCGCCATATGGAGCACGTCGAGAGCGACAAAAATAAGCGGCCATTAATAACGCCAGAACCCCTTCGAATTCCAGAGAATTTATGATTCTACGTATAATACGTGTTGGATTTGCCATTGACAGGCTATATTATCACGTTCGTCATCCTTAAACATGTAATTAACCTCCAACTAGAAATTTGCCAAAAACGTTGCAGAATACAATTAAAATCATGTACTTTCAATTCTTTCGTATAATAATACGAATATTTTGAAATTCGGGAAAATATTTCTTTAAATAATAAAATTTTTAAAAAGAAACTAAAAAGTAACATGACCAAAGTTTAATTAGCTTCTATTTAACTTCTATAGCCTTGTGTTATTTAACTCCGCAGAAAATAACATATTGTCCAGATACCAAATATTAGCGAGTCTACCAACCGGTTATTTCGCGAGTACAAAAAGTTATCTGCAACGTGAATTTATATCGATTGTTAAAAGAGTATGACGAGCGTTTAAGCGTTGCATTTAAGCAATATAAATGTACTTCGGCTATCGGCAGCGTAGATTAAGTCATCCCGATTTAAGAACTTGTTGTCCTCTTCTAAATTACAACGCTGTAATCGACACGATAGTGAAAAATTAAATTAGCTAGGATAACCGGCCCTGCGAGACAAGTTCTCGATCCGGATCCCGCATAAATAATCACCGTGGTATGTACGAAACAATTAATCGCCGTCTAATACCCCGACAACCTTAATCCGGAATATATATTTAATTCTCAACAACTGCGCGCGCACGACGCGAATTGCCTGAAAAGAAAACATAACACGACCTTGATAAATAATTGCGAATATCTCAGCCGCCACGAGAGGTAAATTAGACTTCGAACGGAAATGAATGTTATTCATGCCAGCTGCTTCGTTATACAATTCGACTAGAGTGTTAATTTACTTCCGACGTCATGAATTTCTTTTCAATACATACCGTCTCTAACTCAGATATATATAAGCGCGATGAGATTATGAAAAATATAAAAAAAATGTTCACAAGGTTAAACAAAATATATAATATTAAAATTTCTTTGAAGTCAATTTTAATAAATTTTTTTCTTCATTCTCTTTAATAATAATGAACAAGATCTAGAATTTTTAGAATAAAAATACATAATTCTTGTAAAAATAATTTCTATGTTAATAAATACTTGCTTTGCGGTAATCATTATAGCGCATAAAAAAAGATTTTTAAGTGGAGTTGAGAATACGACAGCAGTCCCAAAGTACGTACCTTCTCGAAATTCTTTGCATAAATTAAAACCTGACCGTGGATAAATGATCACACGGCGGACAAAAAATTGAAGATATGCGGGTACCGATCCGATTTCGCAATATGATTTCGCGTGATCTCTAACTACTAGTAAGTATGATCCGACATCGATCGACGCAGCAATAATACATTGATGACTGACGGAGCGGCGGTTCCATTCAATTATCGACGCTTTAATAGGCGGGTCTCTGTTACCGTTTTAACGACGCTGCTTGCCTCGCGTGCCTTCGAAGGGATTTTCTTCCGCGACGCTTTCGTGATATCGAATTAAGTATGTCTCGATGCGACGCACCTTGTCCTTGTTCGCGCAAGAAAAACCCGTTAAATTACCGAAAATTATACCGTTTCAATCAAAAACGTCCGTCGATCGATTTTTAAGAAGTGGGTTTTTTACATTAAATAAAATAAGACAGGTTGTTGTGACCTGGGAAATAAATTCGCTTAAAAACTATCGATATAAAAACATAAATCGCAGTCATTTTCTCTTTATATAAAAAGTGGTGCACATTTCCCATATGTTGCTGTCGATGGGATAAGGCTTTTAATATATCTTTGGAAATCACTTTAGTTTAATCGTGTCAGAACAGAGCGTGAAAGAGTTAAGAAAAAAAAACTGTGACGCGACAGATTTTGATGGCATTGTGGCTAATCTATAAAAATTTATCTAATCCAATGGGATAGGATATTCAGTGACAGCAGGTCTATCCATCGTGTTTTTTTTTCTTCTCAAATATATCATCTCATATTATTCCTTTAAAATCCCTGTATTATACTAGGAATCAACATGAGAAAATTAATAGAGAATTATATCCATGTAATTGAGCGAAAGTTTCATGAAAATATATTTAATAATGCGAGCAATTTGGAATATTACGATATATTGCAATTATAATGCACTTCATCCAAAATTAAATTTCGTCCGAAGTCAAATGTCGGAAGTCAAATTCAATAAGAATTAACAACTTTATGTCGTTTGATAAATCAGTGCAGAGTTGTTAAGGATGACGTTTCTCGAAATAATATCGTGTCAGAAAAGACTTGGTCAATAAGATAAATTGAAATTCTTTTACCGCGAACCGATCCCTCGCGGGCTCTTATAATTTTGAAATCGGCGAGTTCACGGGAGAGAACACGACAGCGTATTATCTCTTTGGGAGATCTGCATGAGAATATTTCATTGCTCGTCACGTTGGCGCGTATTCGTATCGGCATATTTGCGTAATAACGCGCGGGATACACGACACGTAATTACCGGAGTTATGGCATTCCCTGCATCGTTGCACGCGCAACTTCGCCCGTGTTACGCCCTCGGCATAGTATAATGAACATCTTTATTTATTGCAAGTATCTTTCCATAAACAGAAAAAAATAGAATGAAAAAAATATATATACAACGGAAAAAAGGAACGAGAAGCAAGAGCAAGCAAGAGTTGTAACAATCTTCTAGCGAATAGGCGAGCGATTGTATATCTTTGATTCATGTTTTCTTATTTTAATACGTAAGAAAGGGAGATCTGTCAAACAACAGGCAAACAGAAGGAACGGACAGGCGGATAAGTGCGGACGATGCAAGTTGCGCGAGCGAGAGGGTAGAGGAACGGAGAGAGCGCGCGGGCGCGCTCCGATATTCCCGCGCGTCTGACTCACCTCGTGCCAGCACGTGTTCTACCTGCCCGACGTTTCAAGATCTCCTCTCTCTCGCCCCGCGCACACACGCACGTTTCGATGGGCCCATATTCTCGAAGTATCTCGTTCCTGCTTACCAGAGAGAAGACCACCACCTTGTCCCATCCTCGTCTCGCTCGTTATCGCGGCGCACGGCCTCTCCTTGTCGCACCGGCGGGCGATTCGTCCTCGTCTATCTCATCGGTATTCGAGAGGTTTGCTCGGGGCTCGTGGGAAAATGAGGCAGGTGGTAGTTAGATCTCGGAGTCCGGGAACGAGAGAGATACGCCTGCTCTTCTCTCCTCCATTCGTCCGTCCGGTCGGTCCGCCCGCTCGGCAGCGACCGAGCGCCATTCATTCGTGCGGGTATATTAATGCGCGCGTGTGTCGGGCGCGTGTGTATGCGTGCACGCGCGTGTAGCGGCGCGCCGCGGTGCCTGCAGGCCTCGTATGCGCGTCGCGGCCGAGGCAGGTACATAATTTTTGCCCGATGACCGAGCCAGAGGACCAATTAACGGATGCCCCTTAACGAGGGCTTCCGGCACGATTAAAAGCGAAATCACGCGCGCGTTGCGCTCGAGTGCGAAACGGCCGTTTTACGCGCCATTCCGCTGCGGTTTCACTGCGCGGGGAAAAGGTGTCGCGACGATGAAAGTCTTAAAATTGAGTTTACAGTTAATGTAAGGAGCTAAGCGACGCAAAGAATCGAAATGAGAAAATTATATGAAACGAGAAACGTAACACGAATTGAAGTTTACGAATTTGTCCGAATCTCGGAATCTTGATAAAATTTAGCCAAATCGATCATAAAAATCACGAGTTAATTTTTTCACAAATAAACAATCAGTGATATAATTCTCAGAGCTTCTCTAAATAAAACTGCAATGAAAATATTTTTTGAAATCATATGTATATTATATGTAGATTATGTATATCATACGTAGATTATATGTATATCCAGTATACATATAACTAAACAAAGTTATTTAATACAAATAATCGTATTGAAACATGTATTTCTAAAATAATTATGTAATATAAGTGTTTTATCGGTTAAAATATCTTCTTAAATTTGTTAACCATATGTTACATCAAATTTTTTTTTATTTGAATAAACATTCTATTTTTCATTTTAGTATCGTTTTTCTCGTCCGAAAAATCGAAACTGTCTGTTATTAATGAGTTGAATAAATGTTGCAAGCATTCCCTCCCTTTCGTTAAATATAAATATTTTCATGACTATTTTTGTCAGTCATTTATGCCAAAAATACATAACACTAATGTAGTCTGTCAGAAACTCAAGTTATTACGAAACCTCAATCAAAATGCATGTTTGTCAAAATTACTCATTCGTATTACCGCTTTAATGAATCGATGTTTCGAAATACTCCACTCACGATCGACAGTTCTGCAATTTTCTTATTCCATCCGACGCTTGTTTAATCTAAGTATATCGTACGAAGAATCGAAATGAGATTAAAAAGGGAGTCCGAATGAGGGTCTCGTCAGAGAAGGAGATAGATAATTATGTGACGTACGAAATTTAGTACCGGCGTTCATCGAGCATGCATTAAAAATTCCGACCAGTCATCTCATCGATTTCCTTGTAAAGGCCTATCTCAATTTCAAAGAAAATTACGAGAATGATGAGTAAGTTGAAATTTCGGTACAAGAAATTTTTACAGCTTGTCGATCTGGGGACACGTTCAGATTAGATTAACGATTGCATTGCTAAAAGCCACGTCACGCAATCTGACGTTCGAGAAAAAGATTTGCGTTGTTAAATCTTTACGCGTGCGTAAACAAAATGTCACTGAACGCACATATATAAAATGTGACGTCAGAAACTAACAAAAACGAATTGTCACATGTGCATAATGTATAAAAATAAAATAGCTCAAGATTTTTTTGCAACGACAAAATAAAAATGTGCGCATTTTTATAATTTTTGTCTTCCACTTTCGAAATGTTACGATTGAAATTTCAAATATCTTGTTAACATATGTCATGTAAAAAAATAGTTTTACGTATCGTTTTGATCGACTGTTATTTAGTATTAATTCCTTGCTTATCTGTTTGCGTATCGTTAACATCGCAGTTAACAAAAAGTTTTACGATAATATATGGAAAAATTACTTTAAAAATATATCTATAGCGAAATCGCGAAAGCTATACTAGCGCTATTTGTTGTCGAAGAGATTCACTTCGCCGTTTCTCTAATGAGAAATACCTCAACATAATGAAAGAGAAAAATAAAATCTGGTTTCTACGTATATCTCGGTGTACATATTAATGAGACGCATAACAAGATGGTAATGACGCCTTAGACGATTCATTATTAATAGCAAACAGAAATCCTCAAGATGTGAAATCGTCAACCGTTTAATCAAAGATAGCCGACGATTTGTATGGTAACTGGACAATTTGAATGGTGTATCGCAACAAGAGAAAACAACAGTAAAAAAAGAAGAGAGATTTTATGTCTCTAATTTCCGATTCAACCTCCGTTCTCCTTTTACTTCCCATCAGTTACTTCCTTAGAAACGTCTCGTAAAATAATTAATGACCAAAGTGGCCATATATTCTTATGCTTTAGGTTGATAATTTATCGTGAAGTAAAATTCCATAAATGAATTTCAAAATTATCTCCGTTTTCTTAACCTTTTGTAATATTCCATAATATATCTATACAATCGCGTAAAAATGTAATTTTTACGATTCTGTGAAACTTGACATTTAACGATTTCTAAAATATAATTTAAAATAAATCGGAATTTTACTATAAAATTTCAAAATTCAAGACAAATCCAATAGAAAAAATTAAATTGTAAAAAAAGATTAAAAATGCTTTAACTTTATATACGTTATAAAAATATTTTAAACTTTTTTACATGCTACAAAGAAGAAAAAGAGAAAACGTCAATCGCGAAAAGAAAAGAAAAATTAAGTACCTAATTAAAATTAAAATTATTAATGTGTGAATAAAGATACGGCAGTGACATGAACTGTGGATTCAATGTGGAATTATCAAGTGACAAAGAGCACAGACTACGTCAGTCCGTCATTACCATGCTCATAATGTACGCCACGCGTTCTGCTATTATCACGAACGAACGTCCGGCCGGTTGATGCGCCATCCGTTCCGTGTCGTTAATCGCAAAAATTGTTCCGTCGGTTAGGGATCGTTTGTTAATCGAGAACTACCCTCGTGTAATCGCGCGCACTGTCATTTTGCGCGGTCGGGGCCCCGTGGGTGCGGGGTCCTCGAGAAGACCTTTAATTTCCACTGTCTCAGGACCCGTGCTCGACACAATGGGGCCCAAGGTGTGCCCCATCCTTTTCCCGTCTCGGTGTCCTCTCCCTTTCGAGCACAGGCCGGCTGCGTGCTATACGCGTGGGAAAGCCGAGCACGTGCGCAATCTTAGGGCTCGAGACTGCCCACAAAGGACGCCCTCAGGCCCCTTTCGCTCCGACAAACGATGGTCGACCTCAGCTCAGAATCCAAGACTTTTTAAATCGATTTTGAGCCACTGCATAAAACCTTTTCGCCGTGTCTTTCGATGCATTTAGAATTGCATATTATATCGAAACGGTGCGTAACAAATATAGATTCGATTAACTAAACAATTCTAATTATAATAAAGCGAAAAGTACTCTTTTATGACACATAGAAAGATACTTCATAATTTATAGACCCTTAATTGAATCGTTAATATGTATAAAATGTATGCATTATTCGTGCGGCATCGTGACTTAATTCTCAATGGAACTTCATTGGACACAATGTTCATTGAAATACCAAACGACGATCATATAACAGTCTCTAAATGAACATCGATTGTCGGGCACGTGGACGCTGGACGGCGTTGTTCATTATCTGTCGATTTCGTGCACGTGCCAAAGAGACGCGTGTCCGCTCGTGAGTAGCTCGACACATAACTTTCCATTCGTTCCATCCGTCCGCTCGAACCCATATTTTTAAACGCGTTTTATTGAAACTTTATCTAAAAGTTCACCGATATGCATGCGATAAATTACACCGGTATACGATAAATTTTGAGTTCAAACTTCAGGCCGGCTGAAAGCTACTCCAATTTCGCAACGGAGAACGGGTTACGCCATGAGTCACGAACCCGCGAAAGGTCGAAGGTCACGGGAAGCCGGTCGAATCAGGTTCTACCGGATATAGTCGAGATGCCGTGAAAGGCCGCGCGTACGGAAGTAACGCCGGCGTGTGCCGGCATTGTAAGCACGTGCCATACAGTGTTGGGGCAACGTTGTTAAAAAAGAAGCAAGGAAAAAAGCAAGGAGAAAAAAAATCGGGGGGGGGGGAGAGGGTAGAGAAAAGAACATTTAAATAGGGCAAAGTGCACGGCGGCAACTCGATGTGCACACACGCGGCGCCAGGTGAACCCTGACGCTCCGCGTGAGAACGTTCCACTCTCGCTTCCTCTTCCTCTTTTCCTCCTTCATTACGCGGCTGCTTCTTATGCGTCTTCACGGTTGCTTTACTCACGCAGTAGGTCAGAGGGTCGTCCGTGTTATGTCGCGAATGACATTAACTGCGCGCACATGACAAAGTATGACTCCATTCGATGAAGCGCGCTCGGAAATTAATCGGGTACGAGTCTCGTTTCGATAGGCTTCTCACGATAATTTAGAAACCAGCATCTCATAGCTTTCTGAGAGTGCTTTAAGCGCATATAGATTATGGTTTATCGTTAAGTAGCTTCGGCAAAAACTGTGAAATTTTCCCGATATCCATATTTATATTTTCAGAAAAAAAAAGTTGTAAGAAGAGTTGTAAAAAGAGTTGTAAGAAACAAGGCATAACTTCTATAAAAATGACACCTTGAAGTTGATGTGTTCTTATAACGTAATCTATTAGCTATCTCAATTTATGAAAATTATAGAGCTGCCCACTTTTCAAAATGACTAATTTGATTATTTGCCATCTCGTACGCGCTGTCGTCCGAAACGAGTCCCCATTACTTCTCGCCACGCGCAACGAAACGGAACCGACATCGGGGATAAATAAGGGAAATTCTCACGGGCGCTATCTAATTATTGTCGAATGTCCTGTCCCCGATGTTGATTTTACCTTCGCTCTCTTCGGGGTATTACACGCGCGCGAGTCGACGCGTGCGAATCGGAATTACGAAGGGTGGTTGATATCCCGGGGATATAACAGGGAAAGCAGGGCTCGGGGTGAGAGATCACGATTTCATTGGCACGAGCCAAACGACTCGCGACATATGTTCACGAACAGCTGATGCACTTACTAATAAGTCTCTTTCTCTATCTCTCCGAGCACGCGATCGCACGATCCCGCACGCGTGTGTGCACCGCCGTGCAAGAGAACCTGGGAAAGTAAAAACCCCGCGACGAGTGTGAGAAAATTCGTGCGCCGCCGCATCTGTCGGCTACACATTGCCGCAACGACGGGAACTTCGTCGGAACGCCGTTGCAACACGTGTGCTAATAATCGATTCTGCTGCCGTCGCGACTGTGCTACGAAGCGCTATTATCAACCATGATTAACATATGTGAGACCCGCTTTGACGTCAAGAAGTTCATCACAACACGTTTTTCATTGCGATTTGCATTGTGGAATCAAGGTCCGAAATAATTATCAAATATTTTTAAAAAAACGAAATGTCATCTTGTACGCTGATTTCAAAATACTGAAGATACTTATAATATCTTCTTCTTCGATTAAGAAAAATCGTGCAGCTAAATTGACTTATGAAAAGTTAATTACTGGGCTAAAATATAATTTATACACCGTCATTTCGATATTCTCTTATATAATAAGATATCTGAGAATAAATTATTTATCCATCGATTTTTAGTTTGTTTTATCGATTGTTAGTTTTATCGATTGTTATACATATTTTTTTCTTTCGTTCATTGAGTTAGCTTCGCGTGCCACGTGCTGTAGCGCGAGTACGTGCGAAGGACGCCAAGAATGCGACACAATATCTATTCTATATTGGCTGTCGACACGTTCGAGATATGCATAAGTATGCGCTTGTGTCTTGCAAAAATGACATACGATAAAGCTAATTTTAATAAAATAGAGTGCTGCTGAGCTAATTTTAAACTGTCACAAAGCATTATATTAAAATTGCTTTTTTGAAATGTATCACTAAAATAATTATTTGCATGCAAGCATATCAACAGCAAATTATAAACTACGTAGATCTAATTGGATTTAAATTGCTAGACGGAAAATGATCAACAAAATAAAAAATGGAATCATTAGGCAGGAAAATCGATTATTCAAATATCTTGTGCTCCGAGTAGTTTAAATAATAAATGATTTACGTCTCTATTATATTAAATATTATAAAATATGCAATTTAATACGTACAGAGAGAAAGAAGAGTATTGTAAATAAAACTATTAATTCTCTCTGCTAAGTAATTTTTAAAATTAAATCACCAGAAAATTTTAATATTAGATAAATTTATATTTATAATGATATTTTGCAAAAATCCGTGCTATTTTGAATTTTCTCAAGAATAGAAAATTTTAAAGTTTAATACAAATATTTTTTATTTAATATCTGTAAGTAGGGTACATATTTTTATTTTTTAATTTATTGATTATAGTAGGAAATCAAAATTCTACGGCATCGTAAAAATTAGTGAAATGGTTCGCTTGCTATTCAACTTTCGACTAATTCGCTATTAAAATCCGCGATTTCAATCTCGACAAATGACGTAATGGGCATTATACGTGTAGAAAGTGCATTTGGTTGGTGGAACGTGCAAGCACTACGGAACATTAGACAAAACTTCTGATTACGACACGCTATTTCGATGTAACTTTGCATGTCTGCATGATATTTCGTGTAACCACCCGCGATGTTTAAATATCCGAATACGAATATATGCAGATGTATTTTCAGATATCTAAACATTTGCCATTTTCTGAAACACGAATACTTAGTTTGATAAGTAAATGCACGAATTCAATATCTCTCTTTATTATCACGTGATATGAGAAATGAAAAGAAAATTCCATTCTTCAATTTCGATTATTCGATAATACTTATTATCAAAGCAATGAATATTATAACAAATCCGGTTTCTCTAACATGACACAAATAAAGATAACCAAGAAATGCGAAAATCGAGATAGGTCATTCTTGTGCGTCATCAGTTATTCTCGGAAATCGTATTCGGTCCGCTTTCACTGAACGCGCCCGTGGCTTTCGTGGTTACATCTACGTCATGCCACGTATCAGATACTTAAATCCTGGCAACATCACGCTAATTAGATCCCACGAGATCGCGCGCATACGAAGACATCCGATCGAAATAACGGCGCAAGCGAGCGAGACAGGAAACGAGTTGCAAGGCGCGTTATCTTGTGATCGCGTCAGATTCTATCGAAGTACCACTACTCGCGTTAACGACACGCGCAATTGGCCGATACACGAAGGGGAGTATGCCGAGAAAGAAAATAGAATAGGGAGAGGAAATAGAAGAAGGGAGGCAAAAGAGAGAGAGAGAGAGAAAGAAAAAGAAAAAGACGGAGTAGGAAACCTTGTAAAAGTCACGGTAGTAAGAAGAGATATAAACAGCGAAAAAGAGGAAAACGACCAAAATGACGACGGAGTGGACAAAGAAGAAGAAAGGGGGAGAGATTGCTAGGGTCGCGGGAAGGCGGGAGAAGTTCGAAACGAGCGTGTGTAATTATTCGGTGCGAACGACGTTTAAGTATCCGAGCCTCGACCGCGAAATAAGCCAAGTGGCTGGTCGGGCACAGGAAGACGGAGAATGTAGAGGAAAAACGAACGGACGAAGGGCGAAAAAAAAAGGAAAGGACACGAGGTGCAGCAAAGGCAGAAAAAAAGAGAAGAAGGAAGAAGAGGGCCGTATAGGATATAATTCAGCCAGTGGCTCGCCGAAATTAGTATCTCAAAGTGGAAACGTGTCCTCGCGCGCGCGTCCGAGATACTTATTTTGCACAATCACTATGAGTAGGAGGACAATTTTATGAGTATTCTTCGCAAAATTAAGGTCAATTTTAAATTTTTACCAGTCCATCAGATTATCGTATCGCAGCGCGAAGACATTTCATTCTGTTATTGTGCGAGAACAATGTTTCAAATATTCGCGCGTCATTGACTTTTTACTCCTTGGTTTCTCGTAATTACTAGCCGTGCACTCGATAATTATCACGTAATCGAGTGAAATATCGCAGTACACTCTACTGCCCGAGAAATTCATGGACGGCGTAATAACAATAAAATCGAAACGAAAACGAAAAGATTTGATTTTTTACTTGTTCGTACTTGTAGCTACATTCTTTTTGTTGCCGCAAAAGATTAATTTAAAAATTCAAATTTTGTTGCTCTGCTTCGTGAGTATAATTTCTGAATTCGTGATATCGATAATTTGACGTTCTTCGTATTAATCTCTAAATAATATATTGCGATAATGGAATGAGATTGCAATGTGAACGCAGAATTATTATATTATATTAACAATGGATGAACGTGAAATCTCTCTTTTAGATAAGAATCAGTTTAAAAAATTAATAATCTCTGAATCAGTTTAAAAAATTAACAATCTATGTTGTTGAACAAGCATGAGGCATAAGGGTAATTGTTTCCCAGCCGTAATAATCGATAAAATAAAGCACAACGAACGAATTATTATATTAAGATTTGAATCGCTCTTCGATCACATTCACTCACCGCCGCGAAACGCGCGTGCGGCGAAACGAAGACAGAAAATCGGTACCGGAGCAAGATTAATTAATCGCGTCTCGCTCTGTTACAGGACCGGTACTGTAACGACCGATTTGTCATACCCCTTTGCATCGACGAGCTTTATCGAGCTCGTCCGCGATTTCCCTTCTCCCCTCCCTGTTAATACGCGTAAAACGATCGATCAATCGCGCCACCGATGGCCGCGATACCATTTCGCGGCGTTGACCGGATCGAACGGCTACGGAATACGCACGTACGTACACACACACACACACACACAGCGGCACACGATTTAACATCGTGTAGCCAGTGGGATTGCAATCACGCGCCGGAATTGCGCTGGACTTGTGCCCAGCACGCTCCTCGATCGGCCGAAGCGGGAGAACCAGAAGCAAGGAGAGACAGAGAGAAAAGAAACTACGAGAAAGAGGGGGGGAGTCGCGATAAGAAGATCCAGCACGAGCATGGAAGCTGCGGCTGCGATGGAAGAAGTTGCACCTTACAGGCGGGACGAAGATGAGTTCTCTATTTTGCCCCGAGGCAAGGAGAGGAGGACGTCAGTCGAGATCTAGTCCTTCCGTATGAGCGCTCGTGGAAATACACGCCAAGAGAGCGACAGAGAGAGAGAGAGAGAGAGAGAGAGAGAACGAGGAGCGAAAGATAGATGGATAAAAAGAGAGAGAGAGAAGGAGAACGACGATTACGAGCCGCGCATACCGTGGCACGACCACTCGTCGACGATCAGCCGAGGTAGAGAGCATCGACTCCGCGCCGCGGCTAAGTGCAACAAGGACGCAGGAACGGTGACGATGGCTTGGTGTGGGCGCGTGTCTGGCAGCTGCCGCTTACAGGTGGTGTGCTTGCTTGGGAACCAACCTCTACGGACCGTTCCCACGGAAGGCCTGTCCCCCACTATGCGGTCCCATACCCATCCCCTCGCCCCGTCCGCACGGGGGCCCATGCCTATATAAGTCGAAGCCTCGCCCGAACGCTGCTACAATCACGCTCTGTTCGTGTTCACTCGAAGGTCGAGCTGGAGACCGACGTGTTGTCACACGCACGTTTCTTTCCGCCAACCGTAGTGACTCGGAATCGTAGCGACGATTAGAGTTCGACGAACCGGTGTGATAGTACGAGCAGGAGAAGTCGCGTTCGCAATAAACCGATATACGGTTATCAAGTGAAGTTTTGATTGTGCTGCAAGAATCCGCCGTAAAAGAAAGAAAGGATTAACCATGCAGATGCACGAGCAGATTATACTAGCCGATGGGCAGGAGCAGCCGATCTCCAGGACGTATCAGTATCGAAAGGTAGGTGTCGATCTTGAAATCTTAGAAAAACAATCATTCTAACTGTCGTCGTGTGATCTTCGTGTTAATTTGCAACTTTGTTATTTCCTTCAGTATTATTAATTTAAATTGGTTTTTATGAAATTTTTCTCTCACATAAAATTTTGGATATTCTCTTGATAAGTTTTTCTAAATCGCGTTATCAAACGCAACGTCGATCTATAGCGATTCGTTCGTTTCGATTCGCAGGTGATGAAGCCGATGCTGGAACGCAAACGCCGAGCGCGCATCAATCGTTGCCTGGACGAGCTGAAGGATCTGATGGTGACCGCGCTGGCCGGCGACGGCGAGAATGTGGCGAAATTGGAGAAGGCGGATATCCTGGAGTTAACGGTGCGTCACCTGCACAAGCTTCAGCGTCAACAGCGTCTCTCGGCGAACCCGGTGATCGATGCCGACCGTTTCCGCGCCGGCTACACGCACTGTGCGAACGAGGTCAGCCGCTGTTTAGCCGCTACTCCTGGCGTCGACGTCGCCCTCGGCACCAAGCTCATGACCCATCTCGGACACAAGCTCAACTCCATGGACAAGACCGGGCCACTGACCATCCACGTGACCGCGCCACAGTCCTCGCCATCGCCTACCAGCGAGCTTAGCGCCGATGAGTACCCGATGCCGCTGACACCGGCGTCCAGCCAGCCATCCCCGGTGCGAACCGACATTGACGCTGTCTCCCAGAGCCACCAGGGTCTTTTGCAAGTGGCCAAGCCGAACGAGCCTATCTGGCGACCCTGGTAATCTGCCCGTCCTGGCACGGCAAACTCGCCGAAATTTCTGAAGAAAACCGGCGAGAAAAAGGAGATCTCGAATCCAGAGGATTCACGAACTATCGACGCCGGTGTTGCAATCTCGTCTGTGATCTGAACGGAACGGACGTCGCGAAGAAGGAAGAGCGAAGAGTCTACCCCGTGCGACACAAAGATCACCTAGATTTAAGGGGAGTTCCATTTGCTCAAAAGCACTCGGACCGACGCGGACGTACCATGGCGAACGTTCATGCCTCCCATGACGTTCCGCCACCAGCACAACTTCGACAACGTTCCGCAGGAGTCGGACAGCACTGGGATCTCGACACGTAGTTTTATTCGCGGCCGCGCCCGGCTGAAGCTTTAATTTACTCAACAGTTAGATGTTTTCTATTGTTTATTTCATACTTTTATCGAGGATGTTTTTTTTTTTTCTTTTTATTTTCTCACCGATGTAACGTTGTTGTATAAGTCTTTCCACCGGTCAACAACATCGGATGTGGGACAACGACGACGGACGGCCTTACGAGGTGGCAATTTCGGTGATTCCGCGAAGCGCGCGTTCGTTTCGCATCGCGTGGCACGCAAATATTTATATACAATAGATATTATATAAATGACCGAGCGGAGGATCTTGTGATAGAGAAACGTGTACCTGTGATATTTACTGTAGTAGACGTAGAAAATGATAGTAGATTTTTAATAAACATGTTTCATATCAGCAATACACATATTCACGTGATTTCGTGCAGCCCACCCGATAGTGTATGTTTAGATTAACAATAAGATTCAAATCTCTAGCAATAATACAAAATTGTCTGCTCTTCTTTTACGAATAGCGTGTACTTTCTAATAATATGCGCAATGAAATAGAATCATATTCTCTATTCAAATTGATTTTCGCGCGTATCGCTGTATCATTAAAATATACGAGATACACACTAAGCTTCTTAAAAATGCGAATGAAGATACTAGATTTCACGCCACACATGTTTAGTATTATTTTGTATTAAGAAAAGTTGTTTCACGATCAATTCGATAATCGATTATGTAAATCTTTAGGCAAGACATAGAAAAAAATGTGCTCGAAAGAGCTCGATTTAAATGTGAGTATTTCAGAAAATTAAACTACAAATTAAAATTAATCAGATACTGAAAAATGCACTCACCCTAATGCAGCTTCCGGGAATCCCTACAGCTCATTCCTTCCCTCTCAGCCGCATCTACCTGAGAACACATATCAAAAGTGTTAGTCATCGCTAGAAGACTTTGGTTAAAAGAACATAAAATAACCGTTTTCCTATATCCTGAGTATGCACGTGCCGCATGGAAATCTTTTTTGAACAAAATTTTGTTTTCTACGGTACGCTCTTAAATTTCTTCATGCAATTTCTCTGTTATACTTAAAGTGAAAACGCGTCGAATGCGAAAATACGTCGCACCTTCTTAAGATCGAATTTACATCTAATAATTAATTCTACGTTCACCTTCGGTACGCCACGTGGCGACACTACGGTATAAATAGTTTTCCGGTGCGAAAGGGTTAATCAGACCGAATATAGTCCATTGTTTCGCGACACGCTTCATTAGCTATGTCTTACGATGTTTGTACGTAAAGTTATCGTTATCGACCTTCGAAATTTGTACACAAAGGCAAACTTAAACGAAATACCGTGACAACGCCAAGTCAAATTGCAAATCTGACCGCATAGAAAATAATCACGCGGCTTATTATGCCAATTAATTCGCAGGTAATAACTTCGTATTTTCGTATATGATTTTACAAATGGTCGAAAATGATTATGCATGAAAGCGATGTCCAATATATTTATCATACATAAATCTACGTTGGATTATCTATATAAAAATAATAAAATATATAATTATTCATACAAAGTCGAGTAATAAAGTATAAATTCAACAATTTAAAGATATAAGGGCTCCAACGCGCAGTTTTGCAAATTTTGTACAAAATGACTTGCAAAAATATTCCTCTATGTGTGAACGTTACTACAAATTATTCGTACAATTAATTTTAAATCAAACTCTTCTCTCATATATGAAATGTACTATTCAAATCAGATCGCAACTCAGAGTCTGAAATCGAATAGTGGTGTTTAAAAGTTCCGTGCAACACGATCAATTCCGGTCGTTACACCAACAGGAGCCTCGAGCTCGCGTGATTCGAGCTGATAACACGCGATCGCACTCTCCCGTCTGATTCAAGCTTTAAATACGTGTCTGCGAGCCACAGGAAGGCACACGCTCACGGAGGCGCCGTTTCGAGTGCTCTATCGATTGCATTTCGTTGCAGCTCGAGTGCAACTCGCGCGATTCAGCCGTCAATAATATTTTATCGATTTCACCCCGTCGTCTGGCGCAACGACCACCGACCGTTCACGCCACTGCGCGCGCCAAAATTCGCGCGCGTACCGCGGAAGCGGGCCACGCGGAGGCAAGACACAAACCGTCAGGACGATCGCGTCGAGAGCGCGGAATCGCGCCAATCCCGCCCGGAAGTTCGCGAGGATCGTTCCGTCGCGGTGTTCGTCGGCTACGTGGCGAGCGACCGACGCTCCCAGTCCGGTCGGATTCGCGCGTACGAGAGATTTAGGTTAGCGTCGCCGGGATCGAGTGCACGGCGATACTCAGGATCGCCGCTATTAATCGGCGCGTCGGGACGCCTCGCGGAACGTCGCGACTCTTGCGTTTGTCGACGGTCGCCGCGAGGAAATCGGCGAAAGTCGCGCGGCGATCGCCGGGGGGGGATCGCGTTACGGTCGGAACATCGGCCGACTCACACGTGTCGGCGTCGCGTGCCTCAGCCTCGCATCGCGCCGCGCGCTCACCGGTACACGCTCGCGTCCGAACGTGTCCCGGGGATCCCGCGGGACGCCGTCCGCGTCGGTGGCACCGCGGGCGCACGGGGAAAAGCCGCGGAAAGCACTCGGTCACAGCGATATTATACTCACTTTCCCGATAACCGAACCGCCACTCAGCTGTGCACGTGCTGTCACCACAGGTGCACGATCACGCTTCGCCGTCATCTTGCGGCACGTTCGAGTAACCGCAGCGTGGCGCGAGGTTGGCAATATCGATATCGTAGCGAGCGACGATGGGAAAAAAGAATGTTATGCTCGAACGATAATTGACGGACGCTCGTGAGATAATAATTTAACCCTTTCGTAATCTATTTGGACATACCATGAATAACTCTATTCTTCATGGGACATACATACACATAAATCCTACTTAAAAAATTTTTTAAAACTTGATTTAGTATGCAGAATCTATTACTGAAAAAACATTTTAGGAACAAAAAATTCAGAAATAAAAAATAATTCGATTGAGAATTGCAAATTGTAAACATTAAAATTCAATCGATTAAATAATTTTAACTTTTGTTTTGAATCCATTTTGCTTTGATCGATTAAATTCTAATTTCCATCCACACAATGTTTAATCTTTAATGTGTAACCTGATAAGGATATCTTTTACGAGAAAAATTTAACATGAAATTAAAATTGAATGTAATCATAATTTCGATAAATGGAATAATGGAAATGGAATTCAATAAATGTACTTTGCTGTTATCAAACGTTGTCGATATCGTTATCGCAAGAATGTTTTCTTTGAATATACAGAGACATAAAAATATAAAGATATAGATATGAAATATCAGTGTGTATCTAAAATAATATATTATTAATTTCTTAATTATTATGTAGACATAACGTTAAGCCAAAAAATAAAAATTACAATATAATTACTTTAAAACTTTTCATAATAATAATATAAATAAATTATGATAACTACTCTATCTTTCTCGCACAACAAAAATATTTAAAAAGATACTGATATATTTTTTTATACGCTGGTAATGGTAAAATGAATTTTATTCGATTCTTTAATTAGCCGTATTGATCGTTTTTATTTGGTTTCTATGTCAACCATTCGTACTGTGCGAAGATGTCTACTCTACGTGTATTCGTTGAATTGTAGTTTTTTTAGCCGAAATTTAAGTTATTCGCATTGAAAAAGTTTGCCTCGTGCCAGCTATTATAATTCTACTGTTCTGTTAAAATTCTGTAAAATGGTGCGAAAAAAGATACCTCATACGGAAATGTATACAAAGTATCTCTTGAAACCCGGGCAGACGCTTGAAAATACTAAAGTGAGTGTTTATATTTAAAATTGTGTTTATATTTTAAAAAACATTGAATTTACGTAAAGAATTTCCCCTGCATTCAATACTACTGAAAATTTAACCGTATTTCGCAGGCGTCTGAAAGATCTCGGGCGTTAGTAGTGACGAAGGACACCTTTCAACGTTTCGTGGATTATACTACGGAGGAGGATAGAATAATGGCACAGCGAGAAGAGGATGCTGCAAAAATAGCAGCGCTGAAAAAAGCGACTTATGAAAAAAGTAAAACATGGGAGGACACAGTAAAAGTATGCTTGATCTACAATTCAATATAATTGCAATCAAATATTTTACTTGTAAACTCAGACACATATTATAAAAATGTAGAGATAAAATCTCCTTTATCTCTATTCTTATCAATATTATAAGATTTCAAAGAGAGTAAAAATCAATTGGTAGGGATTTGCAAAATTTTGTTAAAAATTTATTTTATCTGGCGGCGACTGATAACGCCACTGAAACGAAAATAATTTAATAATAGAATATTAAGGCGAGACGACGGGAAGAATTATTATCAAAGAGGCAAAAGGCCGAGGAAGAGAGGAGAATGTTCGTGAAGGAAATGATGGAGAAAAAGGTGGTGGAGCGTGCAGAGGTGGTGCAGCAAGCAAGGAGATTGCTCCAGCAAAAGAGGCCTTTGTACCGACAGATTAATCGTGCTCTCCTCGTCTCCGAGGTACTTTCTCACGAAAGGAGTGTTCACGTAATTTCTAAGACAGGCTAACCGTTAATTAAACTCAAAATAGTCTACCGCGATTTTTATCAGTGTCTCAGGGAACTGGACGCCCAAGTGGCGTTTCAAAAGACTATTAAAGCGATGGACAAGGAGCACGATGTGAAATATGCTAATTCGATTAAGACAGACGCCGCGAAATACGAGGAGCTGAAGAAACAAGAAGCAGAGGAACGAGCGAAAAAAATTATAGATTACAAGATTACATTGGAAAAACAGTAAATTTAATTTTAATAGAAATTTTAATGTAAAAACATAAGAATATAAATCTAAAGCTTTATTTAGAAACATCTATTAATATTAATACAAATTAAAAAAATAGATATTAATATTAACACAAATTCAATAAATATATTATTAGTATCAAAGAAAGAAATATTTATTTTTGATGTTATATTGCGACATGTATTATCAGATTAATTGTAAATCAGGATCGAAGAGAAAGAACAAAACAATAAGCTAAAAGCAACGGAGGAATTAGAAGCTGAAAAACACGCTCAAAAAACCATAACTCAAGATATGCAACACATTAAAGAAAAGGAAATGCAAGAGGTAGGTGCCGCTATTTATTAAATTTTTTTATCCTAAAAGATTTCAATGTACATTTCGTTTATATAGATGTTGAACAAAAAGAAGACACTTCAGAAATGTTTCAAGGAAGCGATAGAGGAGAAGAAACGATTCCAACAGGAATTGAAGCACAATGAAGAATTAGAAGATCAAGCGATAGAAGTTTATCGGGAAGCTAAAGAGCGAGTACAGAAAATTCATAAATCACTGACGCTGAAGGAAAAGGAAGAGAAAGCCCGTCAAAAGGAGATTATAGGTTCAACGATGTTTTCAGAAACATAAATTTTGTATGCAGAATTCAGCCAAGAGTAAAACAAAACCAGATATTAATGACTATCCTGTTTCAGCGGAGCAGCATGATTCAAGCAAAAGGTTGCAAATTCGCGAGGCTAAAGAGCGAGACATCTTGAAGAAAGTTATCGAAGAGAAAGAGGCAGATGAAGCGGAAAAGCGAAAAGCACAAAAGGAACGAGAAGAGAAGATGCGCGCTCTCATGGAGGAATATAGGCTTCATGACGCAGCTGTAAAGATGAAACAAAGGCAAGAGCAGAAGGACTTGAAAGCTTGGGAGATGATGCAGAGATTTAAGAAAGATGAGTATGACAAGCAGACCAACTTAGAAGAATGCAAGAAACAGTGGCAACAGAAATTGGACTATGGCAACGAATTGCGGAAAGATAGTGTAAGTATAGATTTTTTTAAAATGTAAATTATAATAATCGAGTCTGATTTTTCGAGAAGAATTTTTTTTTAAATAATTATTTCTTTTTATGTGGATTTTATTTTCAGTAGTTACTTTTGCGTGTATGTGCATGTTGAAACATAATTTTCACACAATATTTTTTATTTAAAATAAATAAACTTTTACATTTTTTTACCTGGTTTATATAAATACGCAAAATCATTGATAAAAAGATAATTTAAAAAAATTGATATTAATCATCAGGAGGAAAAACGAACAGAAGAACGTGAAAAGGAAGTCCTCGAAGTCGAAGCGACTTCGAGAACTAAAGCCGCAATCGAGAAAGCCAATCAAAAGACTTTGCTTTACGGCGACGAAGTTTTGGAAGAATCGAAGGGTGTGAGACCGCTTTATCCGATCGTTAAAGCTATAGAGGTACATTTAAACAGTGTAGAAGTTTGAGATTAATAGAATCTCAGGCAGTTTTAAAGAATCGTCCCTGATTGTAGGAGATTAAAAAGGAAATGGGGTTAACGTCAAATAAGAAAAAACTTGAAGAATCAACCGTTGAAGCAGAGCGACCGAAGAGAAAATACAGAGGCCGTCGCTACATATGTCCGAAACCTGTTCCGGTCGATAAAATATATTATTTGCAGTAACTGCCGTTTGCAATAAACAGCGTTAATTTATAAGTCGCCCGTCCGCAATTACCACGCATCCGTCTGACCATTACATCATTTATTCGAGACGCTACCCGAGTCATTTTCGCATTGCACCGTTCAATCTCGCGCGTCTCGACTCATGCAAAAATCGGAAGAAACAGAGTTGTCCATGTCAAGACGCAATTTACCAGCAATTTATGAACAAAGAATTCGCCAAATTGTGAAAGTTCGAACACTCTCATGGTCGTTTACTGCAGTACGTACTCGTTATACATCAAAACATTGTACTCCTTTCTCAAGCAATTAAGTTGTCTGGAACAGGTTTCTTTTGGGAACATGCTTTGTATCACGTGCACGTTCAATTAATAAAATACGTAAATTAATATGAATATATTACCGTGTGACATTTTAGTAATATAGCACATGCATTTAATATAAAATAATTTCTCATATAAACAATTATAAATATGATTCGTCATATAAGCAGTACACAATGTATCAAATTCTTCTACTGAAATATATCAAACAAATTATCAAGCATACTAGAATATATCAATCAAATTAGCAAGCAATCTTTATTACCATATCTTTTTATTTCCCTTTTTTTGTTTAAATAATAAAGAACTGGAAATGCAATAATTAACTAATAAAATCTAATTCATACAAAAATCGATTTAAATCGATATTTTATCATTATACTGCAAAGCGATTTTTAACATGAAAACAGGTTAATTTAAACAAAATTTGACATTACATATAGAGATTCTAATGTACAAATATTTCGAGTTAGAAAACCTTAAAAAGTTTAGTTTAATTTGAAAAATAGAAGCAAGTTATTTTAACTTATTTATAAGCATTTATTTTGTCGACACGAGTCATTAAAGATGTCAAAAAAAGATGAGGAACCGAAGGAAAAGAAGAGACAACCTATACCGCCAATAATAAATTTTTTACTGGGTGGTCTTGCTGGGTAATTTCTGGGCAATTTAACAACGTTAAATTAAAATATGATATTTCTAATGCTCGTTTGTATTTTAGAATGGCAGGTACTTGCGTGGTTCACCCGATGGACGTGATCAAAAATAGGATGCAAATACAAAAAGGAAAAGCATCGGTCTTGAAGACAATTGGCACTATATACGTCGAAAAGGGCATTATTACGTTTTACAACGGCTTAACAGCTGGTCTCGTCAGACAGGCGACGTACACGACCGTGCGACTCGGGATTTATAATCAGATGCACGAATATTGGAGGTAATCTGATAGCATCGACCAAAAATAAATAAAAAAATTTCGAAGAAGGATTGAGAATCTTTCCAAACAACATGAAAGTTTTAAGAGAAAGTCTGAAATCAGAATGAAATCAGAGTGTCTCTTAGGCAGTCTTTAACAGTGATTCAGCGCGTCGATTGAATAATCAAATGGTTGAAATAATTGAAGACATCATTTCGCTGCGGTTTCTAAAAGTTTATTGCATTTTAGACAAAGATATATCGGTCGTCCCAATTTCGCGGTTCTGGCGCTTATGGCTGGGACTGCTGGTGCCGCCGGGGCTTTCGTTGGAACACCAGCCGACGTCGCTCTTGTGAGAATGACAACAGATGGCAGATTACCAGTGGGTAATGATAAATTTTTATACGATATAATTAGTGCACTGATTGTTATCAATGTCAAAAGAAATATCGTTTAGGATAAATGTAACTAATTTAATTCATGTTTTCTTAGAGCAACGAAGAAATTACAAAAACGTAGTTGACGCCTTTATCAGAATTTTCAGAGAAGAAGGAATGTTCACTCTCTGGAGAGGAACTGTGGCCACAATGGAAAGAGCTGTTGTCGTTAACGTTTCGCAATTGGCTACTTACAGCCAAGTGAAGTATTTGATTGCGTCAAAATGTATGTCTAAACAACAGTTTCCAATTTCTTTGATTTACTTTGATAATTCAAATTCTTAAGTATAAATACGATTACGATACGTATAAATACGTATGTTAATTTCTAAAAGTTTACAAAAATCTATAATATTTCAATTATAAAATTTTATAATGTTCTTGTATCTATCTCTTTTGAATCTTTTTATTATTTAAAAAATAATTGTTCTAGTCAATATTAAAGAAGGCGTATTTTTGCATTTTTGCGCATCGATGATATCAGGCTTTATTACTGCCTTCAATTCCATGCCTTTTGACATTGCCAAAACCAGGTTATTAACAATTTTAACTTAATTTTTAATACTTAAATCTTCTCAAATAAAGCTAGTTCTTGAAGAAATTTTTAATAAAATTTTGTTACTGTTCTTTATTCGCAGAATACAAAACATGAAGGTTGATAAACCTCCGGGCATGATCTCAGTTATAATGTCAATAGCGAAAAATGAGGGAATAAGATTTCTTTGGAAAGGTTTCTTGCCAACTTACTGCAGAATCGGTCCGCATACGGTATTGACCCTCGTTATCAACGAACAACTGATGCGTTTATATAGAATACACGTCCAGAAATAATAAAAAAAAAGTTTTTTTGTGTATTGCCCACTCATATACGTAATCAAAAGTTTCAAATAAACCTCTATACCTTTGTAAAACAACATTCTCACCGATTTAATTAAATGATTGCAACATCTCAGTCTTAGATTCTGTTCCAATTATAGCGTGTAATTAAAGGAAAATACTGGCATAGATAATTATTATTATGATACCGGAAAAACTTTTGAATACATTCGATGAAGTTGATCAACGCACACCATAGTAATTACGGTATTGGGCGCAGCTCTGGAATAATATGGAAGAAAACCGTGCCATAGTGATATTATGCCTTTCGTTTTAATAATATTAATGATCATAGCTGTGACACTAGGTGGTTTCGTAGGATGCCTCCAATTTTGAATCCTAGAATGCAATCCAAGAATGCACATTCAAAGACCTCAATCATTTCGCCTTTAATATCTTGTCGCTTTACCTAGTTTTAGCTACGTCTATCGGAATCGAAGCAAAACATGTAATTCCACTGGACATCATGGCAGCAGCAAATTGCAATGTTATATCATTTTGGACATATCCTGTTATATATTTTTAAAAATCTATTAAAATCATCAATTAGAATGATAATTAAAATTATGTAAAACCAATTATTGATTACAATTTTTCTATTGTACCTTTATTATCTTTCATATTTATATTCAAACATAGTTTCTTTTATATTATATTCTTCTTTATATAAAACTGCATTATAAAACAAGATTTAATATAGCAAATTTTAATAACCTGTGTTTCGTAACAACATCTTCGCTTTTGTATATGTACCTAACTGTGCTCCATTTACAATCGCTGCCCTACCCATCGTGGGCACCGCTCCTCTCCATAACCCGGAAAATCCTTCAATTTTCCATATATTAAAGATGCCGCTAACAGCATTCTTGTAATTTCTTCGATTTTCTAGATATTAATTCCCGTATTAAGTATGTTGCACATGTTACTATCTTTTTCTATCGTAAATCATTCTAAAAGATGTAGGTCAAAAGAAATAAAAATACCTGGTGGCAGATTCACGTCAGCCACCATGCGAATCAATACCAAATCCGTGGGGGTACCAATAAAAGAGCCCATCACGCCAGCTACCATCCCAAGACTAATCATCGTAACGTAATTTAAATTGCCAAATTGTTGTCTGAAGAGAATGAGTCTGAATGAGACATTTGTAACACAGACACTAAATCTGCATTCGATTTCGCGAATTACGATTAATTTTCGAACGTAATGAATTCAATGGCTGACATTACTCGCCGATATCCAGCAATGTGCTATAGATTCCAAGCCTACTGGTGGTGTAAGTCAATTGACGAAGGAGAGCCGCGCTCAGCCCCGTGTAAAAACCGCAAACTCCGCTCGTATAAAGCGTGCGGAGTACTACGTCGCTTAAAGTTTTATGCGACACTTGCATGCGTATTTTAAGAACATCCAACGGATGCGTCATGGTCTGTGCTACTACTCTGTTGTTGGCGGAATAAAATTGCCGTGAGTTTCAATCCAAAACACTTTTCAGATATTTGTGTCTCGAGTAAGAAAGTAATGTGTAAACAATGGTTGTGATTTTTTTTTTTTATGAAGAGCTATAAGTAAAGAATGAGTTCTAGCTTTTGTAATCTTGTTCCAACAAGCACGTATTATTCTTATTTTTTATTTTATTTTCTTATTATCTCAAATTAAGTTTCTTGTATCCTGTTTTTAGTTTTGCTCAAATATTTATTGCACTATTATTAACAAACACGTGTGCATATGATGTGTAAATGTGTACGATTGTCCGCAGTGAGCTCGGGTCCGTGGGTTCGCCAGGCCCAAATGACTGTGCGGATCAGTCATCCCTGCGGAAGGTTGCGATATGAATTCTTTTTACCCCGACATGCCACCTATCACAAAATTCACGAATTTCGGCACCTTGGCGTCTTCGATCGACGCTGACATCGATGTATTCTCTTTTTCTCATGCTAATTTCAATGCCTTTACAACTGATTTTTACCAATGTTCTTTTAAAGTCTCAATAAGAATAGCAATTTAACCTTTCATTTTCATCTTTCCCCTGAACATAGTAGCATCGTTTTATTAATGAAACAGAATAGTCGATCGGATCATTTAACCCTTTGAAAGCCGGTAGCTTTTTAAAAGGCCAAGGCATTTACTTTACTAAACTTTTAAGTTTTATTTAAAAAAAAAACTACATTAAATCATAATTCACTAAAATTTTTCCTCTTGGCGAAAAAAGCCAATCTTCAAAGAGTTAACCTGTCGAAATTATCAATATTTGCATTACCGACATGATATTCAGAAGTATCACGATCGCGCGGAGTTCACTTGACGAAACTGTGGCGTTATCAATACGACATATCGTATGCAGTGAGGCTACGATAGCGCGGAATTTACTTGACGGAACTGTCACGCATTCGCATCATCGACATGTATCGCGTTCGATGGCGACATTTTCCAGTAAACGCGGCATACGCACGCGATGTAATTACGACGATTCAAGTGCTCGACGTGCCACTGAGGCACACATCTAACAAAAAGTACGTCAATCACGCTTCGATTCCCTCGTGAGAACGTAAGGATCATTTTCGCGCGCCTTTGGCATCGGAATCTGTACTTACCGGGACTGTACCGTTTTCACGACAGAACCTCATTCGGAGTCGACGTCCAGTACGATCGGCGAAACGGCGTCTTCAGCGAATGTCCGCGTTTAACGACACTTTCCAGCGATCACGCGTCACTTTGGTCGACACTCCCGGCAAGAATTCGCGAACGTCGGGCGCTTTTGACCGGCGAAATCGGCGATCGACCGCGGAGCGACCGCACTCCTCGCATTTCCCGAACCGACGCGCCGACGAGACTGTCATGGCGGCCGGGCGGCCGAGTAACGTCTCGACGCGGCACCGTAAAGTTCGGCACGTAATTTCGGCCAGATACGTCCGGAGCCGTGGCGTTGTCGACATCTCCGCGAATCGAGCGTTCGGAAGCCTCGAAATGCCAAGTATCCGCCATTGAATCACAGCCCGAATAACTCTCCGCACGTCGAAAACAGCCACGAGTTGAAAGCGCGGGCCGCGTAGTTGAAGGAGATATTCGCGCGTTTTTGTCGGTCGATACGGCAGATTCGTTCCGGCACGACGGTTACCGACCGTGTCGATACAGCTGGCTGCCAGTGTGGAACTTTTCGCTGTCCATGCGTTATGTGCGAGTCAACTGACCAGTAATTTTGTAAGTGCGCTTTGTTTCGACGCGTGAAACGCGTTGTCCGAAGTGACAGGGGACTGTGAATCATCGCCTAGGTTAGCGGGCTGATCGAGCTGTTGTCGACGTGCCGAGCGACGCACGGAGGTTATTAGCTCGTCCGACGTTTATGTCGCGGCGTTTACGTTTATACGCGAGATAACGTACCGTCATCGTAAAAGAAGCCGCAACGTCGGAGTACAAACGTTGTTAAACGAATATTAGGATATTCATGATCGATCGTACGTGTCGAGTCACTCGTGCCAAGTCGTCGTCGTCAAGCTGGACAGTCAATGTACCTTTGATTGTGCTGCTCTAAAAAAAAAACAATTTTTGTATTTACATCGTCGCCGACGGTGTAAAAAGTACTTATAGTCGGTGAAAAGTCAATCGCTCGATATTTCTTAACGTATTACGTCATCGGTTTTATTGTATATGCGTATAAATAAAACATGAAATGATTTAATTTGCATACACGTGTAAGATGAGATTTTTGTATAAATGAATAGAGTCGTTCTTTTTCATTTTCAGACGGTTAATAGGGGCCATGGGTGCGACGCATAGTCGTTACGAAGATCTCTCCAAGAATGTGCACCTGGGAAGGTTCTGCGGGAAGCAAAGTATAGCTGCAAATGATCCATTCTGGAGTACGTTTCTTTCTTATAATATAAGACCACCCATTACGAGGAACGATCAGATAGAATTGGATTCTCGCTTGGACTTGTCGTGCCAACAGTTGCTTGTTAATAATTTGATTACTGGCAACTTTGGCACCCTGATACAAATCGCTTTGATACGCATCAATGAGCTGCTAGCACCTGTACAAAATCAAAAGTAAATATGCGTTACTTTGTATCACATTTAATTATAATATTAAGTTTTCAATACCTTTTGTCTCTAAAATAATATTCATTTGCAGTATAATATCGGCATGGCAAACATACAATGCGCTATTTGCTGTGAGGTGTATTTTAAAGTACCTCATTGAGACAGTTGGTGAAGAACAGATGCTAAATCACATTGAGGCACCGCAAAGCAGCGCAACAAGTGAAGCAAATTCTTCTTATAGATTGGCATATTTTATTGAAGCACTGCTAGAACTTATCACAGATGTACCTTTATGGTAAGTAAAGACATTCTAACATCATATTTCTGGAAAAATATATATACGTAATATATGTATAAATATATCTATATCTTTTTCTAGTGAATTTACATATGTCGTTCACTTGGAGGCGATTAATTGTTTACTTGTGTTGCTGTCGGTGCAATTATTTTCTCAAACTGCTGCCGAATACAGCACAGTGTACAGGATAGCGATGCATGCGCATCTGAACCAACATGCACCTACTGTGGTGTGTACGTTGTTGCATAATTTTATTCAACAGGAACATGCTCCTCCGGGATTATTAACACAGCAGTCCGGGGGTAGTATTGTATTCAGTATTGCTGGTAAATATAATAATATCACAAAACACAAAGGATCCATTTTACAAAACGTTAATATAAAGCATTGTTTCAGCCGGGTTGTGGAATGTAATAAGAATGGGCATAGGTAGTAGTTCGAAAAATGTACAGGTTGCATATAACGGCACTGCTGAAGATGAAGAGAAAAAGCGCGATACGGAAACTCCGCTCGCTAGTCAGTCTCTGTTACTTCTACTAGTTTTGACGAATCATTGTACCGCTACACAGAATCCATATAGAAACGCGCTTTTCTCTTTTATAGATATGCAAGGTGAGCATTAGATTAATCTAAGCTAATTAAGAAAATATATTATTACGTTAAATAAAATATCGAATAAAAATATTTTTTATTACAGAAGATCATACTATATCACAAGGAAAAGCAGTTGACATCTTCAAATTTAATCTAAATAAATTATATAATACCATTTGTAAGATTCCAAATACAGACGAAGTCACGCTCCTTCTCTACATGCTTTTACATAGAAATTCAAGTGTGAAACAGGATATAATGAGAAGGCCTGACATACAACTATTGGTAAGTAATGCCAAAACTCATACTTTTCTTCAATTTTAATTTTAACTCTTAATATTTAATTGAAACATTCGTTTACAGGTAACTCCAATATTACAAATATTATATCATGCGCCAAACAACACATCCCATCATATTTATATGTCTCTTATTATCTTGCTAATTTTAAGTGAAGACGAAACATTTAACAAACGAATACATGAAATTGTAAGTATCAATATTTTATATAATTTTTATAATATTTTATATATTTTTATTAATTTTTATTTTTATTATATTTATTTTATAATAATTTAGTTTATTTCCTATCGCTTTTCATCAGAACATAGAGTAAACACCATCCAGGTTTTACTTGAATATATGAGATGACTGTCAGATTTAAACTTAAGATGTATTAATCGATTACTAGCTCTCATTTATAGCTACACGTTATTTCATAATTTTATAATAATGATTATAATAATGTGATTTTTTTTCAAGATACTTAAAGGCGTGACATGGTACACTGAGAGATCCATAAGTGAAATATCATTAGGTGGTCTTTTAATCCTTGTTGTGATTCGCACGATACAATATAATATGTTCAAAATGAGAGTAAGTATAATATTTTTTATATATTGATATAAATCGATACATTTATAAAATGCAACATTCTTTTTATGATTATTAGGACAAATATCTTCATACAAATTGTCTGGCAGCCCTAGCAAACATGTCTGCCCAATTTACATCCTTACACCCTTACGTTAGTCAGAGGTTGTTAAGTTTGTTTGAAACTCTTGCAAAAAAGCATGCACGGTTAGAAGCAAAAATTCTAGAGCAGACACAGTCGACAACTTTTTCTTCTAGAGATAGCGTTTTGCATACGAATAGTGATACGAGTATTAATTTAAACGTTTATAATAAAAGTGAAAAAGTTGATGCTTCCACTGTTACTACTGTTACAAATGAAGACTTGGTAAGATATATAAACGAGTCATTTTCTGTTTGATATTTATTAAGTAAAATATATATTTTTTCAGATTCAAGACTTGACTATACTTGAGGAGGTTTTACGAATGGTACTAGAAATTATAAATAGTTGTTTAACTCATAGACTGGCGCACAATCCCAATTTAATTTACACACTCTTGTATAAAAAGGACATCTTTCAACCATTTAGAACACATTCTGCTTTCCAAGATATTGTACAAAATATTGATTCTGTAAGTTTCTATTTTTTAATTATGAATAGTCATTTTTATATTTCAATATATATATATATCTCTACTTTATACTGATATGTGCTAATCGAAATTTCCTGAAATATAATTTTTAGGTAATTAATTTTTTCTCTTATAAATTGGAACAAAAAGATCAATCACAAATAGGTGTTAGTCAAGTATTAGCCACTATACGACAAGGAACTTTAGAATGGCCAAGAGATCGTTTAAGAGTATGTAAAAATTGATACAGATTATTACAATTTGTTTACACTTATAAGAATTTTAATTATACATATATATTGTTTATGTAGAAATTTCCAGAGTTAAAATTCAAGTATGTAGAAGAAGAACAACCAGAGGAATTCTTCATTCCTTATGTGTGGAGTGTTGTTTGTCAAGGAGCATTATTACATTGGAGTGCAGAGAACATAAAATTATTTTCTCCCAATAATGGCGAGGCAACTATTATTGTTTGCTGATATTGAGATGAGGGGTGCATTCTACTATAAATATTAAAAGCGCTAACAGGTTAATATGTAAAACTATAAGTTTGCTATAGAAATTATCACAAAACCATTTTTTTTAATGGATGAAAATGGAAAGAACTAAAAAAGAGAAATGAAAATGTATACATCAAAAAGTTTATAATGTATGGCATCGAATAATTATTGCACGATAAAGTATATCTTTTATAATAAGGATACATTATCTAAAAGAAAACTTTTTTGTTATGTTATTTCAAAATATAATTTAATATTTATTATGAAATTAATAATTAATATTTATTATAAAAAATGAAAAAGTAAATATAATTTTTTCATTTTCATTATTACATTTTATAAGATAAAATGCAAGAGACTTATAACAAGTACTTTATATCCTCTTCCTTAACAATCAGATTTTGTAACTTCTGTAATTTTGTGTTATATACTATAAATGACTATATTATAAATTATATAATAATATTTACGCTAAAATGAGTGCAATTACTGTACCTCGGCTGGAACTGGTTAAAGTTATTGTAATATTTTGCCTTACAAACGCTATTACAAGGGACATTGTAATTTTATGTTACTAAAGATATCTACTAATGTATGGATGAGAAGTTACAATCTCTACAAATAATATAATTTACAAACGCCCGTGTAACTTCAAAATTAAATTTTCTTGTAACCTTGTAATTAAATATACATACCGATTAAAAATTTATTTTAATGAAAAAACAAAATTGTCGAAACTTTAGTGAATTATATGTAGTAGCCTGATCAAAGAGTAGCATACAATTTCGATTTCGATCTACGATATATTTGTAAATAATTATCGAGAGAAAATTAAGTTTCCATTCGTTTAATTTAAAACGTCGCAATATAACATTTGTATAGTAGTTCTGTTACTCACGCTGTATATGTGCAAATAACTTTTATTTAATATATACATCAATAAAAACTTTGATATTTATAAATACCATGTTTCGCTTCTTCAAACACTCCGTTTAACGTAAAATGAACATGAGTTGACAGAAGCGGGACGTAAATTTTAGTACAAATATGAAAGGACGATATAGGAGAGAATGGAAATAATACAATATCCATTTTTAACCGGCAGGTCATTTAAAAATCGCACGCAAGAATAGTATATTTAAAAATACTCGAAAAGTATAGTTAATCTTCCTTCAAGTCCTCATCAAACCAGCTGGGAATTTATCAGTTACGGTGACCTGCCGGCTACGCAATGGTCAATTCGCACATGTCGAATGTACATCTTTATTAAACAAATACAGTTGACGTCTTAATGTTATTTATAATGTCGTTATAGATAGTATTTCATTTTTCCTAGCCTGTGCAGCGTGTATATGCGGCCGCGCGTGATCTTGTGTCGTGTACGTGTGTGTATAGTTAATATACTATTGCTAATATACTTCTCATTTTTGTCTTGAACGATCTTTCAGTTTGCAGAGTTAACAAGATAATTTGACGTTTCTGTGCGTCGCGGTGCAGACGCGCCGAGTAACTCAGTGTGTCACGTTAAAATTAAAGACTCGTTTAAAGTCATTAAACATTGCGCCTTAGCCATACGTCACATTACGGCTCGAAACGTGTGTGCTTAGCGTACAGATAGTATTTTTTTTTCTTTTAATTATTTATTCATAATTAAATTCCTTAACTGTAATATACTATACCGTTACTTAATCTTATTAGTTAACACACAATCAATCTGCGATGGGAGGGAATTTAGTCGGCACGTAACGATATTCCGCATTACGGCCTAGCTAATCAGTAGTTGATTATTTCACTCATTACATCGTCATCGCGCAATTTTTATTGTTAACATCCGATCATATCATTACTATGCGCTACTTCATTTTTCTCTTCTTCTTTTTTTTTTTAGAGAGAGTGTCGCATATAACGAGAAATAACAACGAGATGCTAGAGCAATCGCTCGGTTTTATTTTATGAGAAATACGAAATAAACGCTCTACATACTTTTTATAATTTGGACTGCACTTTTTAGCTTATTCGATTCCAATATCTCCGGGAATATGGAAAAATAAATCATCCGGAATATACACAGCAATCTCATTAATGAACTTTCTGCTCTCTCAATTTGGATTCGTTCTACTGAAAACTATCAATACATCAATTATAATCGCAGCGCGCTCTTGTAAAGTACACAAACGAATAGCTCGGTCAATTACGTTTGTGGAAAAAGAATTTTGCCGCATTGCCTGAATCTTGCGGCGTGAATTGTGTCGCAAGACTAATGTCTATCGCTTTTATATTTTTCATTCGAGGCTTCGGAAAGGAGGGACGGCGAGCTGAAAACGAACGATCAGACGAATGGCACGAGCGTTCGCTCCGCGAAGCGTTATAATTTCTCGATTTACACGCGCGCGTGATCGCGCGTTTATACATGCACGTTTTTCACTGTCGTCGCATCGGGACAGGTGTACGCGTACGTATGTGTGAAATGTATGTGTGCGGTGTGTGTAAAAGTCGATACGCGTCGGTGGCGGCGGGCGTGTAATATGCGCTGAAGAGAATGCCCCCCTCGCCACGTCATGATAGACGAGAGGGAGGTCCTCCTCTCGGAAATTCGGAAGATAAGATTTGACGTGTTACAAACTCCGACTTTTCCGAGCTCTCTCTCGTTCTTCCCTTAAGATCCAAAATATTTCCTCTGCCGGTCTCGGGTGAACGGCACGTATATGTGTGTGTGTGTGTGTGTGTGTGTATGCGTGTATGTGTGAGAGACGAAGATGGGGGGGTGGCGTATGTATATTTATATACGTAAACATACATACATACATACACGGGGGTATCTGTGCATATGTATACGTACACGTTCTAGCTGCCTACAAAATACAATGGTACATTACAAATTCATATTTTTTTCCCTCTTTTTTTCCTGTACTCTTCCCTCTTTACCCCTTTACATCGTCATCATTTGCAAACAGCTTAGATATATTTTATATATATATATATATTTTATTTATATATTATATAATAGTATCATCTAGTTGGTTTTGTTTTCTGCATAGTTCCTTCATTTCTCGTTCAATTAAATGATTAAGTACATCTTTAGAGCGGATGCGCGCATCCGATTAGGTTCACGTTGCGAATCGCTTCTCGTCTCATTGATTTCCAGATTTCTCGGTCGAAAGAGACTTTTTGGTCTCCCGATATCTCGCTCGGAATAACGAAAGAGCTGTTCGCAAGCGCATGGGCGCCCCTTATTTCACCGCGTCCGGAACATGTTATCACATACATTTTTTCCTGCATAATATTAAATCATGTACACGTACACACAGGCGGCAGCTCGGGGGTTTTACATAACTCGAGCCACGTGTTGCTGCTGATTTCGAATCATTTATGTAAGATCAAAGATGTTTTTTACATGAGCAGAAATATTTTCAGAAATGGAAGCGAAGCCCCGAGACGGCGAGTCTTTCAAGCGATAAGAATGGAGGAGGAGAAGGAGGAACGACGTGAGAAACTGCTTCGCGTAAATAAGGGGATGCGCCATGCGTGTACGATCGTCGGGCAAAGTTACTTTCCGCGAGATACCCTTTTCCCACCGGTTTTCACGCGCTCTTTCTGACTTCGACTTACGTCGACATCGCATGGTGCAGCCGCATGGAGAGCGCACACGTTGTTTCGTTACGATGTCGCGCGCACGACGATCAAATGAAATAGGAATCCCAAATATCGCTCGAACTGTATAATTCACCGTGCACTTATGCTCGAGGAGGATTAAGCATACAAACGCGTGTGTACACATTTACGTAAGCTAATTTAGACACACTCATGAAGGCCAGATCCTTTTCTCGACTTCGATCCTGCGAGGACCTCCACGCGGAGGGCGTCGCGAGTGCCTCAGATGTGATTTTGTTCATTGTACCTTCTCCCCGTGTTTACGATTTTTTTTTATAAAATACGAGATTACGTTACGATAAGATTCGCGTTGCATGTAATAAAATCGCGTTAGGAGAAAACACTAGGTAAAGGAAAGACAGTACAAAAGCAAGCGTACACACCGGTATTTTTTATGTATATAAGTGTATATATGCGATTCTGGTGTTATCAGGAACAGATAAACGATTATGCACGTCTCTGTTTGTCTTGATTATTTTATTCTCCCTTCCGGTAGTCGTCGAACTCCGCTTTCTCGTTTAGAGCACGCCGAATTCTCGATCCAAGTATCTGCTTTCGCGCGAGTCGGAGAAATCCGTAAGAGAGGGTGCGGTATTTGGTAAACCCTCCTCGGGAACGGAGATGGGAAAAAAAAGAAACCTATCCCCCGAGAACGAGAAAGAAACCCTTACGAAGTCGCGACGTTTCGCGATCCGCGGACCGCTCGTTGGACGAAGCGAAGCTTCCCAAAAAACGTTTCCGACGAATTCCTTATAAAAATGATATGATATGCTCGTTGGAAAAATAAATTGTTCATTATAGTTCCCTATATGAATATAGATATATCCGTACGCGAGTTCTTCGGTACTGATGGTGCCTCAATCACGTCGTCGTACGATTCGGTATAGTTTTAGATTTACGCCAACATAGGGACACACACATACACGAGGATCCGTTCATTATTTCGCAGCGATAACGGATGCGCAGCCGTCGTGTCACCATTTCGACGAAGGAGAGAGAGAGAGTTTAATGTACCCTACGACGGGATCATTGCACGTGTGTGTGAAGCGTTTTCCGACACGGGACCATCGACAGGTATTATGCATCGAGGCCCGTGACAGCCCGCCGGACGACGCCGGGCGCGTCGCCGGGAAGCGACGCCCTTAACTCCTAACAGCTGTAAACGTCTAAAATACAACCGGGACTTTTCGCTATAACGCGGTTTCGGGCAGCGATATAAAAGCTAAAACAGCAGCGAGTTTACCGTGAAAGCCACGGTAACGCGAGAACTTTCTAATAACAATATGGGGCGGACTCGTCGATGGCGACGAAATATTGCAACGAAACAGAAAAAAAAAAAAAAAAAACGGGAACGTAGCCTGAGAAACTAGCTGTTAAAATATACAATACGAATTCAACGTACTACTTGCTTAAAAGGCACGTAAAAGCATCAGTTTTCTCTCTGTGAAAAGAGCGATTGCACGATACGACACGTCGGGGAGATTAACGGGAGGAGCACGCTCGATGGTTTCTCCAGCCGCTGCGCATTACTTTAGAATAATCGTCTACTACTCGAGACGAGACTCGCCACAGAATAATGAATGGACGCTGATATACGTATATGTAGAGCACGTGCGTGTCGCGCGCACATAAACCGTACGGTTAACTGCCGTTAATTCGTCAAACGCTTATCGGAAAACCAAGACAATCTCGGATGAGGGTGAATAATCCAGCCCTAAGCCGAACCTTCACGCGTCAAATAATTTTAATTAATTAAAAATGAATATTTATATCAGGGGAAATTACGTAACGCATGAAGTGTCTGCACGCGATTGGATCGTCCCCCTTGGCCGAAGATTGTCCTACCAAGCGTGTTCACGGACCAACGGCCCCGGCGAAATCGTCGTTTTTAAACGCGCCGCTTCCATATGTGACACGCTTACGCATCATATAGTAGATATGATGCTATACCGATTATCTTAAATGTTGAAGCACTAGCGTGAGACGCGTGGCAATGTCCTTACTCATCTTCTGCAAATCGATCAGGAAGGAACATCATGCAAAGGAAAGAAAACGATCGAAGGCGTAACGACTTAAAAATAAAAGTGTAAAATTGGGCAAGCATCGTATGGCCCAGGCTCAGCCCGATTCACGTGCTACACCGAAGCGAATAGCTTTCAGCGCATCTTCGTATCTACTACGCGCGTTCCGCCGCCGCCGGATTTATTAATTTACGTCAGCTCGTATACCGCGAGCGCTTTTGATCAAAATACGAAAGACACGATTATTGCGAGAGAATTACATTCATGAGATCAAATGGACCTAAGATAAGAAGGTTTAGTTGAGAAGACGAGGAAGAATATAGAGTCGGCTCAGCACTGTTTCACATTAAAAACTACGCTACCGGGCCGTCCTGCTTAATGATAATAATAATGATAATAAAAATAATAATAATAATAACAATTTTCGATAAAATAGCTGGATATAGTCGCAGCGATTAGTAATAATAAAATAGCAATAACCATACATATACATATATATATATATATATATATATATATATATACACATATATATATGTATATGTAGAGTAAAAAGGAGGAAAGATAGTTAGGAGTATAAAAAAAAAAAAAGAATTCCCTTGTCCTACTACTACCAATGATGAGTTAAGAATATAAATTAATAACTGCCGTAAATAATCCCGTCGGGATATATTTCGTCGAAATATTTCCGGCGGGACTTTAAGTATCTCTTGCGTGTATCTCCGATTCTACCAAACATCAGCGACGTGTATTCGTAGGTAGAAAGAGTTTTAACTATATTCGATAAAGCGTCCCGCACTCTTACAGGTTTTACCTGACGCTTAAGACGAGTACTAACTGAATGCCGTTTCATATCGTTACCTCATCGATTATATCAACGTCGTCTACGAGAGAAGATGAGGGGGGGACGGATAATACGATAATGCTCTCGCGCAGTAAAGAGGGATAATAATCGTTTAGAGAATCGATCGAGCGATGTGTGGAGCTTAGAATGTTAAATCTTATTACTCTATATTCTGGATATTCGAAAGCGTAATAAATATTTTAATCCCTTAATGATGCGTCCATGATATTTGATGCACGAAGAGAGAACTTCGAAAAATCGACCTTTCGGACGCAAGTCGCGTTCGACGAGAGATATCCGTACACGATAATCCGAAACTCTTTATTCCCGCAGATTAAATTCGCAAAGCCGCGCCGATAGCTGCGCGAGGAATCTTCGACGCGAAATACTTCTGAGACGTGCTCGACAAGTATCAGGCGGACGCGTGCGCGCGCGCGCGCGGCGAGAAGAAACGATATACGATGGAAAAATTTTTGCGGAAAGTGGCACGCGGCCAGTACTCCTCTCAACATCACGCGAAGAAAAAGGGATGTGTGAATGCTCAGTGTAAAGATAATAGGGTGATTTAAACATCACGATGATCCCACTCCAGATCGTGCGGCGAGTTGTGACGGCGGTGCCGACCGTTGCTGAGATCGCAATCGTTCTCGCAGTCGGAGCTGTCAAGGTCATCGTCCCGGAACGAGCCGTCCTCGGAATCGGAGCTGCCGGAGTCGTCCACGTCCTCGTCCCGCTGGCTCTGGTGGTGCTGGTCTTGTTCCGTCAACCTGTCCATCGGATTCACGGTGATGGCAAGGGCCGAATCGTCCCAGGCCATCTCCGTCTCGGCAGCGAGCTCGTCGCCGGCGGATCGTCGTCGCTTAGCCGCCCCACGCACCCGCGCAGCACCCACCACTGCCATCAGCAGCAGGAAGCCGATGCAGGCAGCGGCGACGATGGTCACAGCATGGCTGCCGCCAGTGCCACTGATGGTTCTGCCGCCTTCACGAAGCGCGGCCGTAGCGTATTCCTCCGTTAGATCGGCATGATGCGGCGACAACTGTGCGTGACCCGGTGCCGGTTCGACGATTCTGGCGATGGGCGGTTCTCCGGGCGTCGTGTGCGGCAAAACGGTCGTCTTCTCCTTAGGATGAATCACGGCCAGCGTTTGCACGTATTCGTTGCTAGCGAAGCGGCCGCTCAGCTCGGAACAGGTGAGTTTGAAGACGCGATCGAGGTAATAAGCCGGCTTACGATTTGTGTACATGATAAGACGGATGAGTTGTTGATAATTGTAGGGCGAGTCCGCACCAGAGAGAACGACGCCGTCCCGGTCAACGCGAGCGGAGATGTCGTTGAATGCGAGCAAGGCGTCACCGGGCAATCCCAGGCTCTCGTGGTCGGGATTAAGACTCGGATAAACACTTACGGCGCAGGCGTCCAATCGAGCGGCTGATCCAGCGGTAACGCGCGCGTCGGGGAACACGCGCACTCCCAACCGGAAATCAGCATATTCTCGAGCCACGTAACCGGTGCCGTTGACGGTGATGCCCGGTCGAGGAGGCGGTAGCACGGTGACGTAGGACTGCACGGTCGGTACCGGTAGAGGGGTGTTCTCGCTACCTTCACAGACGATCGTTGTGTCAAGACGGAAGTTACGGCGACCGGGCGTCGGGAAACGTCGGGTGTTGGAGTAACCGATACGGCGCAACAGGGTTTCCACGTTCGTGCGGTTATCGCCGTCGATGCGCACCTCGGTCATATCGGAATTGGTCAGCAATTGAGTACCCGGTTGCAACAAGTCCATCGGTGGCACGTGAATACCCTCTTGGCAGCGTCGCAGGCACGAGAGTACCTCTGGTTTCTCATTTCGACCGACTAGGACGGACAAGCCGGCAAGATAACCACGGAAATGATGTTTGGTCTTATTCTCGGAACCTTGCCAGCACGCTCCAACCACAAGGGTGGTATTTACACCCTTGGCTGGGTGCAGAGGCCAGTCATCAATGACTTCGGGGTTCTTCTCGTCAGAGCGCCACTCCTCACCGTCCACGTACAGGTTGACACGCGGGAAGTCTACCTGGATCGCGTAATGATGCCACTTATCGTCGCATGCTTGACCAAGTTTCCAACGCCATTCGGCGGCACGGAAGATGTTGGGATCGCCCTCGGAGAAGTCGCGTCGCAGCAGCAAAATCAATCTGCAGTTCCTTATGAACAGGGCGTAATGGTGCCTATTCATCTCTGTAATTGAAACGGTACGGCGTTAGTTGCACCTTTCGTGATGCCGCCGCGCGTAATAAAGTGTAGAGACGCGCGACGGCATTAAGGGGAGATTTAACGCGAAAGGATAGAGCCGGAGCAGCAGGACGAAGAAGAGAGAACGTTTATAACCGAGGATTACACGTCGCCCATGGAGACCGGTCGGTATTTAGAAAGATTTGTATTTCAGACCTGGGTAGATAGGTAGGAGGATATTTGAGTTGAACTCTTCGCGAGGGCGAGCGAGCGTACAAGCGAGCGACGACCTATATAAGCGCACTCGACCTGATTTCTTGCCAAAATTCATTCCGCGCAAGGATTAAGCCGCTTTGTTCGAAACTTCACGATAATACCCCGGCGTTTCCGCAGAGTGAACGTGTATATTTTAACGCTTGGGCGCGCGCACTCTCGGCGACGCGTAATGTATTCTGCTACATTGACGAGCATCGCTTGACATCGAAACGACCGGTGAGCTTATCAGCTGTCTAAAATAATTATTGTTTTTTCCAGGTATAAAGGGAAATGAAAATTATAAAGTTTATAGCCTGTTTCCTTGTTTTCCCATTAGAAAGCCAATCAGAATAATCACGAGCGTGATAAACGTGGAACATAACGCTATAGAGCTAATCTTTATGATATTTGGAAGCCCCAAAAAAATTGAAAATTCAATATCGAGTTTTCCTTATACAAATTCTTTATACAAATTATTTTCTTCGTCATAAACAAGTTTTTGTTGTTTTTATCGATGGGCATCTTCTGTTTATAAGCAGAAGATGCTTATCGATAAAAAACAACAAAAACAAAATATTAAACGAGCAGAAAACTATCTGATAAAATAACGTCGAAAAATAATTGCAAGGCAAAGTAAATCGTCTTTAATAAATTAAAAATATTGCGATGCCGCGAAAATAGTGACTTTTAAGTGAATTTCAAGCTCATTACGCCAAAACTTACTATGATCGTCGGCAGCGCACAAAATGTGCTCCTTGACATGCGGATCCTGTCGCGGGCGTGGCCGATGCTTGACCCAGACACCGATGGTGAACTTCTGCGCCAGATTGTGCTCGAGCACGTCGTTCGGCACGATCGCGGCCGAATCCACGCCGTCAAACTCGAAGATCTCGTCGGCCTCTCTGCCCTCGTCTCTGGAAAGAGTGGCCGTCCAGGAGGTTGTGGGGCCGGGTGTAGGCAGCAGGTCCACGCTGTCGCGCGAGGCACCGCACAGTTTCCGTTGGCTGCGAACCCCATAAGTGTCGCGATCGCAACCTTTGCCGATGTGATCGGTGGCCAGAGTCAGAGTGGCGCGCACGTTACGCAGGATGCAGGGTGCGTCGCAGAGATCAAGCCGCGCCGAGGGTAGTAGAGGCTGCGACCCGACGCCGGCGGCGTAGTCCACCCTCTCGGGGATGCCTCGCCATCCGGGGGCACACACGCGGTTCACCTTGACCGTCACCATCGCCGGCGCCGACTGTTTCATGCCGCAGTCGTAAGCGACCACGCTGAGTATGTAGTTGTGCGATCGTTCATAGTCCAGGGGCTCAGTGTTGCGGATGGCACCCTCGTTGTCGATGATGAATGGCTGATCGGCGGTGAGAATCTCGTATTTGCAGACGTCGCCGAATTTCGGCGTGCAGTCACGATCGGACGCTTCGACGCGGACCACCTCCTCGTAAAGGCGACCCTCGTCTACGGTGCTAACATAGGCCGGTTGAAGGAACTGCGGCGCGTACTCGTTGACGTCAACCACAGTAATATGAACCGTAGCGCTGAAATAAAATTGAAGTGTGCACATACATCTCAAGGTCTCTTTATTCTCCTACGGAGATAACGATACGTGTAGAAATACGTCGCAGAAACGTGTGGATATGCGCATGACGAAAAGTTAGAGTACCTAAATCCTACATATCCTCTCTCGACTCTGTGCCCTCGTAATTTACATTAATATATATTTTCGCGGTTATATTTCCTCTGTGGAAATCTGTGCAATTATTGAGATAGAATTAAAAATATCAGAGTTATACGCAGATGCACCGTAACGCGGAATGTAAAAATATTTACTTCCAACTATCAGGAAGATTATTTCGACTGTTTCCAAAAGGGATTACAACCGTAGAATTGCCATTATAATCTCTATGATGAATTTAAAAGAGCTTATTTCCCCAGCCATAAAGGTTACTTTAATAACTTCCGCATCGAGATAATTAACTATTTCACGCTACCATAGAGATACGCTTATCTTCGCAATGGATTTAATTGTAATGGTTTTTCGAATTAGCGATAATTTATACATTGTAAAGCAGCACAGGGCCAATGGAGTAGGAAACGGTATCTAGTTTATATTCCCGTGTTGCTACAACAGAGGAATGCATTTTATCCCGGGCACCCGTTGGGAAGAGATTTAAAAGAATTACAGTCAAGCAAATACTGTCGATATACTTAATATAAAACATTTATGTGACAGTGTCCGCTTGGAGCAATATCGGAAATTTAATACGCGGCGTACACGGAAAAGTCAATAATGCGATACCGCAGAGACCGTATACGTGCGAGAGAAAAGGATTGAATTTCGACTCGGAATTGTTTCGTTATCGAAAACACGCGTTCAAACAGCGACTCACAGCGAGTTACGCACTTGGAATCTATTTACGCTTGAAATTTTAGACATGGCAAAATGAATGGCGCCGAAAATCCGCCAAATCCGCGTAGTGCAATAATAGTAATAAATAATCGGCTCGCACGCGCGCGATACCAACCTGCCCCGACTCTTCCATATTAATGTCATAATAACGTGTCATACGTGTATGTCGATATCCTAATTAGAAATTACGACGTGTACTATCGATGATGGTTGAAGCGGCACGCGATATCGCAATCGATTCGTTCGTAATTCGTTCAACCGCCGCAGTAAAATTTCGTTGTAACATCGTCCGCTTTGTATGAAAAATTCACAGCGAAATCTTTTATATATAAAAGCATCGTATGTTGTGCACGTATACACGGGATGTTTCACTATTGATCTGCTATTCGTTGCCGGCGATTCGACGAGGTGAGACAGATTTCGAGACAGAAACAGAATGAACGACACGCCAGTTTTTCACAGTATCCTCTTTCTCGCATTTGTTTTCCTGTTTACTCTAATTTTACCTGAATACTGCAAAATTCACTGTGTTTGTTATCCAATTGTTATCGACATTATGTTTTTGGCACGCGAAATTAAACGTTTTATAAATTTTGTAAACGCACGCATTTCGTGATTTAAATTTTACATTTGCATAATGTAAATACGAATTACATGTACGATAATTATGAATTTTTGCGATTCTGTAACAAAAGCCAAAGTCAACTGTTTCAATGTCTCGCATTTCTATTCCAGAGTGTCATAACTCTCGTCTTTCCCCCTCGGGTCTACAATACATTTTATTAGCTGTCGCGATCGTGAGCGTAAAAGTTTCATTCCGAGGGACGTGTAACATTTATCGAGGCGAAAGATCGGGAGCAAACGCGAACGGACGCGAGGGAATAGTCAGCAGTTATCGTTTCAGACGGGCGTGAAATCGTACAACCTCGTAATGAGAAAATTTGTGCACTCAGACTGGGAGTTATTTCCTCATTTGGCCGATACATGCTGTGCACGCGCGGGCCAAAAAAAATTGGCATTGTGCTGGCGTGACGCGCGATCCAATGACCCATATTCGCGAAATGACTTCGCACGGACTTTAACTGTAGATAATTACAGGGTAAGACGATACATTTCCGATATGGCGTTATACATTCGAGACTACTGTCTTTTTAGATACTGGAGCACATAATATGATACAATCTGCGACGATAACGAACGAAAGGATGCATGTAACGTACGCTTATGCGCGTTACTGGATGTACATAAAGTTTAAATTACGAGCGTAACGGACGTAAACATTACAAAATGGAATATTTAATTTCTTGATTTAACGAACCTATCATATTTTTATTTTCCTTTTGCTACGATTAATGTTACAAATATAATAAATTTTATACAAGTATTTTCTGTTATGCAACGTATCCGCTAATTTTGCTGATACATAAAACATTCTGTTTTTCTTTTTTTAAATTAAATACACCCGGAATTTAGCACGATAGCGTTATATTTCTAGCAGGTAAAAAGTTGGGCGATATTTTAATAGCATTTCTATGATATGTATGTCATCCCCGCAGTCTTTGTTATCCAAATATTTTTTTAAAAGAAAAGTTTACTTCCAGTTATCTAAGTATGCAGAAAAAAGATAACTGCGATGTACCTACGAAGAAAATTCCGACGAGGTGGAAGTGTACATTTCTACTTAACTGTTATCTGAGTGCCGAGAGCATCATACGATAGGGAACTTTTTTTTTTTTTTCAACACTAAAGCAGTCGCGCGTTGAAGCGAGCTGACTCTCACAATTATAAACTTAGGTATATAGTTCTTCCGTATCGTCCATTCCGCTCTACTTTCGTCAAGTTTACTTTATCTCGGGGGAGTTTCCGCGAATGAACGCGCGTTACTCGCTTGTAACAAACGAATGAAAATCCAGGCGCGATCATTGGAGCAAAGTACGGAGAAGTGTTCCTACATCGTGTAAAATGCCAGCCATAGAACGTACTTTTCTGATTGCGCTCCGTTGCAGCCGACCGCGGCGATGTCGAACTTGTAATTACGGCGTTTTTCGCAATTCAGGACCCGGAACGCCCGCAGCTCGGCCATCCCCTTCTCCTTCAGGACGATCTCGAACGGCGCCTCGCCATGGTGCTTGTTCGCGATGCGGAAGGAGCAAACTTTGGTTCCCAGAGCGCGGATCTGCGGCGTGACCTCGACCAGAGTTTCATTCTCCTTGACCAGGCCGTGATATCCGCTCTCGAGGCTCTCCAGATCCAGCCGTGGAGCTGTAAAAACACGTGTATGCGACTGATCAGTCATCTCGCCGACGTCACCTCGTTTGGTGATGCGGAGGCGAAAAAGGACCGCCTCCTTAGTTTCCGGTTTCGCTATTTCCAACGCCAGAGAGCCGCCAGAGTAACCGAAGCCACTCGCGTTACTCGGGGAGCCTCCGACTCGTTTTTCATTCCCTTTTTTTCTCTCGCCCGTGAAGATGAATAGCCCGATTTCGCCAACTTTATCTCTCGAAGCGGACAGCATCCGGAGTGAATCTACGGAGTGCCTCGTTAAACACGGTGGGGATTCGAAAAATCGACATTAAAGACCATGATCGCGCATGAATTTACATAGCGGTATAAGCGTATCACCAATAAAACGTTCGGCATACACTCCTATATATTGTTCCACGATGATCCTGCCGGGCGTTTTATTGATAGAGACGCTCTCGCACTGTGTGTGTGTGTGTTTACGCCGTTATGTAAATTGGCGCGCTCCAGTCATGCAGATTCTGAATTCACCGCCATTTTTAACGAAGCGTTAAAAATTAATGGACGAATTCGGCGTCGGTTGGAAAAATTCAGTTAACGTGCGTTTCAGGAAAGTGTCGGTAAAATCCACCTTTTCCTCTCCTCTCCCTTCCCATCATATATAACAAGCGAACTTTTTAATTAAGCACTGAAAAATATTCGGTGCGGGTTACGCGGCTTTAGCGCACCTGCGGGTTGAAAGAGAAGAATTCGAAATTTGGTAGAAATGGGTTAAGTGAAACAAAAGAGGTAGCAGCTCGTTAACGAGTTGTCAAGTTTCTTCAACATACGGATAATGAGAAAAGCGTTAAAATAACTATAGCGCGCGGAGAGGAGGAGCGTTCGTTCTTGTTTATGTCCGCAACAGTGACTCATAATTATGCTGTTAATTGCTAACACTGGTATTTTGAGCCGGTAGTCAACAACTAATATCCTCACGTAAGCTTCTCGGCTTCTCTGGTGTGACCCAGAATCACCAGATTACATTTGACGGATAGATTCTGCAGTTCGAAGTGGATTTTTCCTAGACGAAGATTTGATAGAGCCAACAGTTTCTCGAGTTTGTTAGGAAAAAGTAAGTTAAAATAAAGCAAACACTTTAGAAACGATCGATAATACTTAAATTTATCTCTAAATCCCTTTTACTTTATTGATTTAACGCTATCTTTAACAGAAGTTTAAAAAATAAAATCTTACTAATGTTGAAGCGAGACTTTTCACCACTATTCCTGTTTCATGTGCAGCAGTGTCAATTGTATATTTATCAAGTTTATTTATGAAATATATTATACGCATGAGATATGAGCCGCCTCGTTAAAAAGATTCCAAAAACATTATTACGATAATTAAACCAAAAATTTCAGTGTGAAAATTTAATTTAATGAAATTCGCTATGCTAAACTGACGATTCATTTAACATCAGATTTCCATATTTTCGAAATTATAATTTTACATGTACATTTTAAGCCGAATAATTATTTATAAGCAGTATCTCTTGCCTATCGCGGAACGGGAAGTCAATTATGCATAATATGTTTTTCGATTATCTCGCAATTATCATTAAGCGGCGTCGGGCGCGTCAAAGCTGACATTTTCTTTTGTAAAAACACGCCTACGAAATAAAATCACGTATACACCGTTCTATAATTCTATAATCATATCATTATATTTTGCTAATGATACATGCATCGCGAGTTTGTACTGTCAACACACGAGAGATTTGTGTGCCAAGGATGACGTGAAATATTTACACGCGATTTTTAGCGATAAGAACGGCTATTAAATGAAATAGGAAACGAATGGTTGCACAAAAAGAGAGTCGCTAGATGGAAATAAAAATTCTCGATATTCGTAGAAATCGCACGGATACAAGACAAACCGCTACCGCGCGAATGGAAATTCTCATAACGAACGAACGTTGAAGAAAAAAAAGAGATACGCGCGGCGGATGTCGGTTAATTAACGCCGCGTCTCCCGCGACAATGGCAAAAGCTCTCGATCGTTTCTCGTTAGAATATTCGGTGCAATCGGCGGAACGTCTAATTTTAGCGGCCGATAATTACGGGCCCGTGATCGTTAATTAACTGTTCGTGTGCGAAATATACTTTGACGTGTGCGGGCGTATTATCGTGTCGGAGCCCCATCGGGGTCGACGACGCTAGAATGCATTCGATTATCGCTACGAGGACGAATCGCGCAATGTGGGCCACGATACGGACTGTAACTACGGAGGGAAATGTATCAAATATTGTGAATCGCAGGGTCGTCACGTACCGACCACGGAGGCGGCCCTTCTAATCTTAGCGGGGCGGCGGATTAGGGATAATTAACGATCCGCCGCCACGCGGGATGCATCCAAATATTTTTAAACCAGCCTGTAACACGATCTCTCTCTCTCTCTCTCTCTCTCTCTCTCTCTGTCCCTTTTTTTTCTCTCCCACTGAAAATGCGACGAGAATATTAAATTTACATCACCTTTACTCTCGTCACTCTTCGCTCGAAATCAGTCTAATTTTACCCCGGGCTTCTCTCTCTCTCTCTCTCTCTCTCTCTCTCTCGAGAATGTGATTCACCCTTAGTTTGTTATTCCGACAAGCATGACTAATACCGTCATTCGGTGAACGATCGTAATCGAGACCCGGGTAATTCGCTGGGGGGGATGCGAGCCCCACTCGCGCATTTAAGTGCATTTAATTAAGTGGATGAGGCTGCGTAAGGTTTCCGAAATATATCGGCGCGGCGCGCTATTTAGCCGGATATCGACAAGCAATAAATAAGGTAAAGAAGGTTGTTGGCCATACATACGGATGTAAAAAAAAAAAAAACGTAAATTGTCGCTAGAGAAACCTTACGGAGTGCACGCTGTCGCACGTTTACCGCAGTATAAAAAGACGGATCGATCGTTGTTCCTCGTCTGGATATTATTATCGATTCGATCATTGCCGCGTCTCTCTCTCTCTCTCTCTCTCTCTCCGCTCCATTCGTATTTTTGTTTACATCAAGTTCAGGTCCAGGATTGCGTGAAAAGAAAAAGAAAAAGAAAAAGGAGGGAACTCTGCAGTCGATCGCCGTCAGAGACCTCTCGGCAAGAAGAGAGCTGCATTTAACGCGGGCAAAAAAGAGACGCGACGCGTCGTTAACGCTTCTCTGCCTGCAGTGGCAGGCGACCTCGTGCCGTCGCGGGACGTATTTCAGCAAATTTTATCGGTCGCTCGTGCGAGAACACGCTGCGAGCGAGTTTCACCGGCGCGTCGCCGGGATTTTGCATAACACGGTTATTCCCGTCGTATGTATCCGCGACGTTTGGGCGTGTTAAAATCCGGAATTTCTCTCACGTCCCGCGCGTACAGCGAATCAACCGGTGCTCGGCGCGTTAATTATCTCGGACGGTGAGGCGAACGTCGGAATCGATTTCAGCCTTCGGAGCGCGGAAGGTCTCGGCAGGCTTTTACTCGGAACTTTTCCCGACACCTTTTTGTTACGTCACGCGAGGAGAGCCCCGGTAGGGTCCGTCGGGAGGGGGGGGAGGACATCAACACGCGGAGCGCGCGGTCGGCCGCGAGTGCCGTCGGAGGCCGTCTCAACAGATATCCTCCGCGTCTCTTCCGCTCTCCCGGTCGCTCGGTTTCCTCGCGACCAAGTTTCCCGGAGGCGAGAAAAAGAGAGAAACAACGCGCCCGACGGCACGGAAGGTTAACAGCCGCCTTTCTTTCCTCGCCCGTGTCGCGCGGCGGTGGCGTCGGCGTCGGCGTCGTCGGCGGCGGCGGCGGCATATCGACCGGGTGGGCGCAGTGCAACGTTCAACTCGTCGTGCCGTATAACACGACGAGGGACGGTCAATGGGTTCGCCGTGGCTGCCTCGCGGCGGGCCGCAGGTGCTGTTCGTGCACCTGCAGACCACAGCGCGCCGCGTTGCGCCGCGACGCGACGCGACGTCGTTCCCGACGGCTCGCACCATCGCCGCCGTCGGGCGTCGAGAGGCAAGCGCGAGGCGGCGGATATACGCTCGCGGACCAGGTAGACGGTAGCGAATGTAGGACACGGCGGCGGCGGCGGCAGCGACTGCTGGCAGGGAGAAAGGGAGAATCAGAAAAGAACCGAATCACCTCCATGATCGAAGGAGCTCGAAGGTGTCGACTCGAAGGCCGCGGCGATGCTCGCGTGGGTGAGCCCGACGCACAGGGCCAGCAGGCCGCAGAGCAGCGCGCCCGTCGTCGCCTGCGGCAGCATATTTCCTCCGCTCCTCCTCGTCCTCGTCCTCGTCGTCCTCGTCGTCGTCGTCGTCACGGGACCGTGCTGCCTGCCCGCGCGCGGCCTGCCCTACGAGGCACCGTATACTACGCGGACTTTTTTAATACGCGCACTACTCCTCTCGGCTCTCCTCTCGCTTTACGGCGGCGGCGTACGGTCTCTCGCTCTCGCGCGCGCACACTCCGGAGTACACTTCGCTTTTTAAAGGAGCATCGCCGACTGACTGCACGGGACGGACGGACTCTGTCTCGCGCGCGCGCTCGCTCGCTCACTCGCACTCGCGACGCGGGCACACCGCACACACAATCGCGGAGTCAATATTTGAGCGGAATATCGATTCGCCGGAGTCGGGAGCGAGAGAGAGGCGCGCGCGACGCGCGCCAGTGCCGATTCTCGCCGCGCTGCCCCGGGGCGGCGCTGCCGTCCGCGACACCTCAGACCCCGTTCGCACACGGATTTTTCCGACGCTTCTGCGCTGTTCTGCGCAGCTTTCTTCCAACCTCTTCCGAATTAATCAACCAGCTTTTGCTCGAATGAGAACGATCGCGTAAAAATCGCGCGAGTGCTTCATTTTTAAGCTTATTTGCAAATTTTCAGCCGCCATCTTTGAAACACGTCGAGCACCTCGGGCGCACGTTTCTCGCGTACACATGTTAAAAAAATTATTAGATGGTTTTACGCACGTTTGATAAAGCTTTCATTTCAAGCAACACGTGTTTACATTGCTAACAATTTATTTCATTCATACAAGTGTATTACATTATAAAAAGTATAATTTATACATCATTTTAAAATGATTACAATTTCTTGGCACAACTTTGCATTGCACTTTGGGCATTATTTAATAATGCCATAATAAAACCATTTTATTTAAACGAATTTTGCTATTTCAAGTGGAAACGCTTTCATTATTTACGCTAGAGCTTATTTGTAGGTTTTTTGTCATTTCCATATGCTGTCTTAAAATACCCAGGCATTGGAAATGCGACTTGATTATCTCCATCGTTATCAGTGAAAATTACATTAATTTGCGAGCCAAGAATTTGCGCTCTATTTTTTATCGGGGTTATCCTGTCAAATTCATCCATGGTAATATCCGACTTGTCGATTGCCTGTTTCTCCACCAAGCTAACTTCCTTCGGATACATCGTGTCTCCAGGAAGGACATGCAAAACGCTATCCTTCAAATATACACGTATCTACAAGTATATTACAACAATGAGATAGTATTATACATTCTTCTGAGTATTTATATCATTTATGTCAATGGAGCACGTTAACTTGCGTACCGGCAAACACAACTGCGAGCCTTTGCTATTGCGTTCCACGGCGATCTCCAAGACTTCATCGATACTCTTAATCTTGGTCAGCTTAGCGATCTCGCACTGTTGCGGCGGTGGAAACGTGATGCCCATCGAGGAGAGCCTCTCCGGAGTGTCCCACTAAATTCATTTCCAGCGATTAATGCTTACGGGAGTGTGCGCGAGGACTATCATTCAAATATCTCACTTTCAGATCCTCCATTTCCTCGGCTTCATATTCGGCATGCGGCACGTGTGACAGGCAGGCCAGGTAGAAGGCGGTATCGAAGCGCTTCTCGTACGCGGTCGTAGGTGTCAGCCAGTTACTCCACTCGTGCAGCGCCCACAAGTCTGGATAGCACTCCAACTTTTGGCAGAGGTTGAAGAATTCTGTTGCATCGTTGTGGACTTTGCTCTGCCACGTTTTCAGCTCGCCCTCGGGAACTGAAAGTCAACCGAACACATTACATTTCTAATAAATGAATCTATGTAATTCCACGGAGTGATTTCCTACTTGATATAGGCTCGGCCCAGTTGGAAGAAACGCTGCCCTTGTCACGTCTGCATATCAGTAACCCGCATTCCTCGAAGGTCTCGCGAATCGCCGTGATGCGTAGCGAGACCTCTCTGAGTAGCTCGTTCTCCCTCGCTCGAAAGATCTGCGGTCGCGACATGGTCTTTGGTACTAAAGACGCAAGCCTGTCGTTCAGGCCGAAGGTAGCAAAGTGCTCGCACCATTTCAGATTGGCGTCAGCCGAGTCCACCGCCCCGCCTGGAAAAACGTACAGCCCCGGCATGTGGCTCGACTTTTGATGACGCTTCAGGCATAGCAGCTTGTAATTGTGCTGAAATCACAATCGGTCGCCTGTAGCCTGATCTAAACCCGCGCCTCTCGCCAGACATGTTTGACTGTTGGACGAATCACGTGTACACGTCGACAAATCGATAAAAATCGTAAGAAAAATAAAAAATATGGAAATAAATAAAGAAAAGGTTCAAGAAGAGCGCGTATTAATGCTTGGATTCTTTCTCGTTCCACGCTCACAGCCGTGTCGCAAGGTAGAGCGAGAAAGTGCCGCTTGGGTCTCTGTCATGCGGCCGGAACGCATACACGTGCACGTCGTTACATGCACTTACGACTGCAGGCGACACCCCGAGACTTTGGCGTGCTGCTAACATCAAAGTCGCCGCCTCCTGCCAAGCTTTCATTTTTCCGCGATTTCTCTTGCGCGCGTGGTCGAGTCACTGCGGACAACTACTGACGAAAATCTACTATGGGAATCTACTGCGATCGTTATCGTTATCGAATATTGGATCAAACGTCGTCGCGACAAATATCACTCCACAATAACGAGATTTAGATTTATTCGCCAGGATTACTTGGCGAAAAACGAAACGAAAAAAAAAAAACTTCAACGTAGTCTCTCGCTCTCTTTCTTTTAAACGATCTCTTTATTACATTTGGATATTCAATTGCATATTATCAGGAGTTAATTTTAACCACTGGCACTCTTATCTATTCCTCAAAATGGACAAGTACTAACTGCAACTGTGCTTATCATTTCCTACATCTAAGTTTTTTTTTTTTTTTAGTTTTAATACTGTTCGTATTTATTAATAGAATTATGTACACTACACTTCTGCTCGCACTTGACAGTCATTACTGTGCAAATATATCGTTATGCAATCAGCGTCGCCGATTTGCCGGTCGTAGAGGGATAACCGGATTTATTGCTTCACAAAGATACGATTCCCTGCGTCGGGGAGGGAGTCTCTCTCTCTTCAAGTGGAGCTCCCACGTGGCACGTAGCTACGCTTTTCCCTGCGTGCCGCCGCTTCCGGGTTTTCCAGTCGCCGCGATCATCAGCTCGTATAGCTGGCACACTTGCTCGTCCCGCAGCTTCCCGACGTCCTCCTCCTGGAGGTATCGGCCGAGCGGCTGTCCCGTTTGAGGGCCCCTAAGCCCAAGCTGCTCCGCCAGGGACACCGCGTACTCCTACGGAGAAGGGAATCGCAGTTGCAGTCACGTCACTCCACGCGAACATAACCTCGCGGCCGTCGGCGCGCGCGGTCCACTTACCGTCCACTCGTGGAGGAAGACGATCGCCTCGCTCTCCACGCATTCCTTGTGCCGCCGGAACTCGTCGCGGACGTAGCCGTCGCCCAGAGGCCGCACGTCGGCCGGCAGGCCGCGATGTAACCTCAAAATCGTCTTGTACAGCAGCCGGACGCGGCGCACGTGCGTCCGCGGGGCCATGACGCGCGCTTGCGGACACGGCGCTTACCGCTACGCTCGTCAATTCTCATCGATCCTCGCTGTTTGTTCTATTGTTAATCGTTGGGTTTGATCTCGGGACAGTCGTGTACGCGTACCGCCCACCGCGTCTCATCCCGGCGTTCGCGTATTGATCCGCGGCGCGATTTTCCCAAAGAGGAAAACTTTGTCATCCCGAATCGGCGAGAAACGCCTCGCTGAAAATCCGCCGTCGGCCGTCGGCCAAGTCAATTCTGGCAGGCACTGTCCACGCGAAGTGATATTTTAATGAATCTGTGGACCTCGGATTTTCGCGCATTACTTTTAATAGCCGGCTTAAAAAGGAGACTGAGAGCTCATCATCATTATTATTATTATTATTATTATTGAGAGAAAATTCGAATATTCGCCAGCATTTCAGTAACAGACAAGAGTCTGATGCATGCATATATAAATGTTCCATAAATCTTCCTCCCTTTCCCATCATTTTTTTTTTATATCCTTTATTTGTATTTGATTAGTAATTTAACTTATCGTTACAAAAAAACATGACACGAAAAATGCACGTACAGTTGTTCTTACTTATGAATATCTACAGGTCCTTACAAATAAATTTAAGTACTTAAAAAAGAAACGATTATACGGCGAAAATTGGACAATAGTAATAGCACAATCGTTAAAGACTGTTCATCTTAATTTATGCAAAATGAATAACCAGATCCAATCCAAGATGATGCAAATCGATTTCTGCATCCGATCAGAGTATTGCTGATGCTTAATTGGCGTATCGCTAATGGTGATTCTGCACTCTTGCTCATTGTCAGACTAGTTATCCTCGGGAGATCTGGCGTCTTGAATTTCCTATAAATTATTAATTAATAAATAACAAAGGAAAAAAATAGGCTTTGAAAATCAAACGTGATTAGCTGCACGCAAGTTATTTAATAAAAAAGTTTATACGTTATTTAATACTTAATAATATACTTAATAATTCAATACAAAGTTATAAATCGTATGCGTTTTGGCTCTTCTTCGATCCATCTTCAGTAAATAGGTAAATTAAATAATCTCATGCTCTCTTTGTAATGAGCATTAGAATACTTCAAAATTGAATGGACAGAGACAAAGTGTAATCTCCACGAGAAAATGTTATACTAGCAAAATTTTGCTAATGTTCATAGTTTACAATATAATCGGAACAAAAATGAAAATTGGATCTAACTGACAAAGAGAAATGGAGTCAACTCACCGTCTGGAAACCAGTCCGGAAAATGTGACAATGACAAATTGTTTATTCGAATTAATGTTAAATAACGTTAATTCATTCACAGCTAACCACATTTAATTTTCTTCCCTCATTACTTATTAATTTTAATAAATTAATTAATAGTGTTCTTAATGTCGAAAGTTTTTTTAGTTAATTATCTATTTATTTAAATTATAAATTGTTGAATCTTTTCCGCTCGTTCTACTCGTAGGCCTTGCACGTTGATTAGGCACAATCGGCACTTGCGAAGCTTGTGTAAAAGTATGAATAGAGACGCTCCGCCAGAGTTTGATGTGAACTAACATCTAGAATTTTTTTCCGTAAAAAAGGACGAAGATTTCATTACGTGCGACTTCTATAAACCGAATTTAAATCTTTCAAATGATTTCCAGCGCCGTAAATGTAACTTTGGGATGCGGCCCAAGATTCTTTGATACGGTCTTTCGAAGAGAAATAGATTGAGAATCGCGCGGTAAGATAAAACTTTTGAGATATGCAAACAGTTTCTCACCCGGTTCCTTCTTTCCCCGTACTTGGACCAGAATGTGACTTTACACGTAGTCTTCTGCCCGGTCTGCTTGTTGAAGACCGAGCACGACGAGAACGGCGGCGAGTACAGATGCAGAGAGACCGCGGGGTTCATCGCACTTGGATTTTCGACGCGATGCAAACCCTGCGAGTCTTGAATAGAAATATCGTGGATTATTTTAAGAGCAAAAATATGGAATCACACACACACACACACACATTTGCGCGAATAATTAAATTAAAAGATCCGCGCTCGAAAATTCGTTTCGCGATTACTTCGGTTGCAAAAGTGCGATCGAACTCTATATCCATGCTTCAAAACAAGTCATATACGATATGTTCCAGAGTTTCGAAGAAGCTCCTCATTTATCGCGTATTAAATATCGTCTACGGCTTAATTAAAAGTCATACCATTAATGTAACAGATCTCGTTTGTATCAAGCGTATTCCTCTCGAGTTCCTTGAGCTCCTCCTCCGTACCATCTTTCGTCTTGGATTCGTTGGTAGGCCACGCGTATCTCGTCTAAGGAGTAACGTATTTCAATAATGTACTTGATTTTATACCGCGTATATACGACACACACGCGGTCTGATATAATTTCCAATAACTACCGTAAGCGCGATAATTTCCGTACCTCGCACAGTTTTCCCTGAAGGATTTTCATCACGCAATGAGCATTGGCATGATCGTGTATAGCTGACCCGTGTCCTTCTCCCCAACACAGCACCATGAGATTAAACCTGCCGTTTCCTTCGTCAACTAGATTTCTCGTATATCTGCGAACAAAACGTTGTACGTTACAAATATTTGTGTCTAATATTTTTCCTTCGAAAATACTACCCAATTAGTCAGACTTTTCTTATTCCTCCGACCTTTCGAAATTCTCGGCATCTTTGTACATACACATTTTAAATGCACACACACAATTGTTAAACTATTATGCATACAGATTTTATTCAGATGTATACAAATGCTCGATTTGATAGTAGGATTGTAGCTATCGATCCATCTTAATTAATTATATTTACCGGTTTAAATTCGAATCTGGTAGATGTAGCACGAGAAAACTTATTACGACATTAGCTTTTAAATCGGTATAGATATTAATTGCAGGAATCGAAAACTAGTCCGGGATTAACCGGTTACGGTAAATTTCAACAAAATTGCCCGCATTTAAATAATTATTAATCCACTTAAAACAAAAAGAAAAGTTGCTTTATGTTAATTTTATGAACTTTCAAGAAGTAGCTTAACTAAAATATCACTAAAACTTAAAAAAATTATGCTTAATGTGTTTTTAATTTTATATTGCAATACGATTAAAACTTAGTTAAAAAAACATAAAGAAAATTTATCTTCTCAAAAATACCAATTATTTAAATTTAGATTGTTTCGCATTAGTAATACAAGTTAAATAATTATTAATTCTTTGTATATATAAATATATTTTACTAACAATGGATTTGTCGTTTCAGAAGAAAGAACATTATTCATAAAGGACTTTAATATAAATAAAGTGTTCGTAACGATTTACGAACCGGTGATCTGCGATTCCAGCAACGAATATGAGGTGCAGCAGGGCGAATATAATTTAAAAGTTTCGATGCTTCGCACGGCATGCGTTTCGTTCGCATTTTTTTTTCATGAGCGTCACATGCGATGTTGTACACTGTGCAGGTACCAATGTTCTCTGGATTGCGCAGAACGCAAACATGAGGAAAGGGAATATATATATGGAAAGTACATACAACCAACTGACTATTCACCGGTCGATCGCCTCTGGGTGTTTATATGTATGTTTACGGCTGCTCTAATTCCGGATTCTAAATATTATATCTAAATATATCTTTAAATAACAAAATTTAATATCTATTTAAGAGGAATATTTTTAAAATAGTTAAGATAGAATTGCGTTATTTTTATTTTATTCAATATTAATATTTACTGTTTATAATTTCATCGGTGTCTTATTTAAAGAACACCGTCTGTGTGATGCTAAATATCAAAATATCTCCAAATCCCGCAATTTAAATTTATTTGTGTATTGGAACAGTAACATACTAAACGAATATTTAACACGCTCGCTGTTACGAGTGTTCTTCATTGCAATGCATATGAATAAAAACATTGGAAAAAAAAATCCGAAGCGCACTAAAATAATATCACGTTCTGTGTTTGTTTCGAAAATAAAAAATATTTTGGACTATAAAAGATTGTTATACTTTTTATCTTTATAGAAACACGTTTTTCTATTCTCAAATTGTTAAATTTATAATTGCTAATGTAGTCGTGTCATCAATGATTTCCATAATAATCTACACATTGCACGTCCGCCTGCGTAGGATCGCTGAAAGCATTGAACAATATGATAACCCATTGAAGTATGACGCCGAAAGTGTTTATCTTTCTAGCGGCCTTTCGTAAGAGCGATCTCGGTAGAAGGAATATTTGCCTGCCGCGCGGCATTACGTTCTACTTTGTGTTGACAGCAAAACCGGTAAACGTACGTAGTTTCCGTACTTTCCCGAGTCACGTGGATCTCTGGCTACTGCACACAGTAATTCCACCTGCGTCCAAGGCGCTCGTTATCTCGCAAACTCGTAAACTCATTTTCGTTCCTATTTACGGTCGCTCATCTAATCAACAGCTGCCGAGAAGTATATTATGTTATCGTTGCTAATTGTTGATGATGTTGCACATCAACGCGCTAAACTACCTATATTTGCAACTATGCGATAAAATAATTTACTTAATAATATACTACGAAAAAAAAAACTAAATTTAATTGTAAGGAATTCTTAAAAAAAAAACAATAAAAACTTTTGAGTTTCATTAACGAAGATATTTCTCAAATGTCTGAAAATTGCACGCAGTAACGATCTCTGTTTTAAGTAAAATGTTATCTCCGTTCTGAAATATGAAAATACGAGTTGCATCGCGCCCAGCGTCGTTGCAACATGTTTATGGAGATAACATTGTCGGGTAGTGCCTAATAATTCTAGAACATTCTCTCTCTTTCTGTCACTCTTATCGAACGAATGCGAAGACGAATACGGAGATACGTCTAGATCGCGTGTAATAAATAAGCTAATCTAGTTATCATAATTATGTGTGCGTGTAATGCGCATCCGGCTAAATAAACCTGAGGGACACAAGGGAATTGTCCTTCTGATTCGAAATTTATTTCCGTGTTATGTCCTTAACTTTATGAGATAGCCAACGAGATTGTTAGTTAGTTAATTATATATCATTTTAATCTGATACAAAATATCTCATTTGCTTTGGAAACTTTCCGTTTTCTGATATTTACTGACATCAGTCACACTCAGCGTTTCTTTGTAAACATGTGCGATGATTCTTTTTTTTCTTTTTTTTTTTTTAAGATTATATCCCGATGGGCGCCAAGTTATCTATTATTTATTATTTATTATCTATTATTTATTAGCAGTCATGAAATCGATGGAGATCGGAAAAAAATTGAGGCGATGACACAATTCCGCTAGCGACGTATTTCCGCTATCTGACGTATTTTTTCCGTCTGACGCTCATTAAATGGTGATCATTTACTCCCACCACAATTACAAGTGGCGTTACGGGTCGCTTCAGAACAAGGTTACTAAATTTTTCTTTTCCCGTTTTTACGCGAGGGCACTAGAAGCAGAAACAGAGAGAGAGAGAGAGAACAGACGAAGCCGATAACCCATTCTGAACTCCGTCATGTTAATTTCATTTCACAATTCCACATTGCGTTGAATATGTTCTATTTACACATCCCAAATATGTTGATCAACGAAAATATTTGTTCTCATAATTTAGTTATCAAATACATCATCCATTGACGCATTTCTCCGGAATGTCCCTAATTGACCGTTACCGTTATGCGCTGATTATGTTTGCAATAGTACCGTAATTATCGATGTGTAATTAGCTGATAGCTAATGAAAACATTTCCGTATGCGCGCCGCAATTCTCATCGCGTATTAACAAATTGTACAATTATATCAGATATATTTTGCAGAATCGCGGATCACGCGTTTAAATCTTACCAATTGCGGCCTTGAACGCGATATAATTTAATTCCTGAACATGTAAATGTGGCGTTCGTTATCAAAGAATTTTTAATTCCTTCCGCGACTAATCGCCGTTATTTTTCAATCAATCGAGAATGTCCTTTACGATTTATACGCAATTATATTATCAATATCACTGTATACAAATTTTTCCAGTATTTTTGATATTTTTTATAATAGCGATATAATGTTTATTGCATTTTACATCTAAACAACAATTAATTTATATATTAAAAAATGTATAAGAGATAGAAATACGATTCATCTAACAGATGCTACGCAAGTTTCGTACGTTAATAATTAAATGCCAGATACCTGTATCTGTCAAACTTGGCAAATTTCTTCCACTCCGTGGGATTGCTCTTGTAGCTCATCATCAAGTCCTGAACGTGATCGATATTCACATGATCCGTCTCGAAGGCCTCGTGCAGCGCATCTATAAGTTCCTGCAGGGTGGAAACTTTCTCTCGCCGGAGTTTCTCCCCGTTCTCGACAAGACGCGACGCTTTTCCGCGTGGCTCGTTGTACAGTCGATTCTCTCGGTCGCAAATCTCCATTTTTCAGCCAGCACGCTATCTCAACACTTGGACGATTCTATTCAATCGACAAAAGTTTCTTTCTGTTTTCCCGGGGGCACCTGGAGGGATGTGCTATCGCACACCGCGAGGAGACTACTCAACACCGGAAAGCCGTGAGCGTTAAAACGAGGGCCTTGACTCGTCGCGCCTGACCGGTAGAATGCAACGCGGACTCAAAAGCGAAGGGAAAACAAGAGATTTATACAGGCGTCTTTAGCCTCTGTACGCCGAGCACTAACTGCACGAACGTACTAATCCGTACTACCTCACTGTCTTTGCTCGCCTACAGCCGGCACCGGTCTAATACAACGCGGGTACAGCATCTTATATGCAGTACAAGGTGCCCCCTACTCCATCCGATCTTCCGAGCGGCGTCAACATTTTGTGAACTTCTCGCTCAGCAGGGTACTTTTCAGCTTTCGTCAATGAAAAGATTAAAACTAGATTTATTACGGTTCTTTGAATCGTGTTGAAAAGGGAAACGAAAGGAATACTAAAAGATTTATTGTTTCATCTTTGTATAGTTACTGCTAGTCTCTCGTAATCTTTAGCTTCCACAATATACAAAAAATATCAGAATTTGTCATTTGTATTTTATCTGTATTTGTATATATCTTCTATTTATATATGTATGTATATTTAATAATTTTCTATATATTTTTTATCTTTAAAGAAATATAAAATATATTAACAATCTCCATGTTCTCTGTACATTTTTTATGCAATAAAAGAGTCATAGTTTTATTTACATAAATTTTTCTATTGCTCTTAAAAAATTATATATAATAGCATTAACAATTTTAAATTCACAAAGTTAGTAACAAAATTATTAATCATTTATAATTAAACATTAAGTATATTGAGGAAGAGAGAGAAAGAGAAAGAGAGAGAGAGAGAGAGAGAGAGAGAGAGAGAGAGAGAGACAGAGAGGGAGATAATAAATAAATGCATAATAAATATATCATATTTATATGTATATGTTTGTATGTATGTACATGTACATTGTACCGAATATTTCAAAATTCAATATTTGACTCAAGTTATTAAATATCAGATAAATATCATCGTATTAACGTCATCATATTAATCAAATTTCAGTATTCATCAATCGTTATCACGTCATGTGACAATTATTAAGATAACGCTAATTTGTTTACTTGAATTTCGGAATTATAAACGTGTTTTTCAATATACGAAGCGTGTGTACAAGATATGTATATAGTTGAATTCTTATCTTATGACCCGAAAAAATATTATTACTAATCTTAGTTCGCAATTTATATTATGCAAGAATATTATGAAATTTGAAGACCACATAAAAACATTCTGTTCATTTTTTAGCGACAATAATATACGGATAATATGGATCGCAAATAATATATGGTTAAATAATTTAGTCGTTTAAATATTATATATGGATATAATTGGGTTGAGCTATAAAAATAATTTTTTATTTGTGATACAAATTTTTCTTCATTTTTAGAGAGTTTATTTAAAATGAAAAAAAATTGTTATATATGTCGGAATATTTAAAGGTTAATCCAGGATTTAAATTAATCATCAAATTAATGAAAAAGATGTTTTTAAGGAAAGTTGCGTAACATTTGCGGACTGTTATATTAGTTACAAAATCAAGCATGTATAAATTATTTACTTAGCGATACGTTATTCATTTGATGAAACGTCACAAAAATCAGGTCGAGAATTACTAATGAAGATATAAGTAAAGACTGTCTCACACACACACAAATAATCCATTAATATTATTGAGGGTATGAAAATATTAATACTAAAATTTTTTTATAAATATAATTTCTCTCTGTTTTAAAGTACTTGTTTTGGAATTTTATACAGATTATATATTGCCGCTATTTTCACGTGCCATTTGTTTGACTATTGACTATTGCACGTGCTAATTAAACGTCACTTACTTTTCTGTGTCTGTTTCTCAGATTGGTAAAATTCTTTTCGTCTTTCCTTTTGTTTGATGAATAATCGCACCTGCGTGGCTTCGATTATTTCACTGCAATGCAGCTGCAACAAGGAATGCAATAAAGAAGCAACAACGGGAAATATGCGTACGGGCCTCATTGGGGTCTGATGAGGTAAAATGCGCCGTTAATAATCGGTTATTACAATATGATTATTAAAAAAATTTCCATCAGTATCTTTCAAACAGTATCGACGTAAATTATACAGATACGACATGACAGAAAAAAGAAATAAAAATTCGCGCCGATATGTAATTTGTTTTACTCACGTGCAAGGTAGGCTCTTGCAATAATAACACTTTGCCAACGGCCTTTTATAGTTAAATCTGCCTTTTTTACATCTGCACGGCATCAGTCTACAAATGCAGCCAATATGTCGGACTGACTTTTGAACAATGCTTTTACGATCGTTCCTAGAACTCGGATTATTTGGTGACTTGCTCCTAAGTCTTGATTGTTTTATTTCAGCGTGTCTAAATAATAGTAACAAAGGTCAAGTAAATGTTAAAAAGTAAGATAACTATATGTATATATAAGAAAGTTTTATAATAAGTAAAAACTGACTGATATGTAAACAACCCAAATAAATAGATATTTGGTGGGACTAAATCTTTGTGCCGAGAAATTTTCTTTTCATCTACCTGATGCACCCTTATTTGAACGAATAGAAAAAAATCTTCATTCAGGTAAAAGATTCTTTTATATACTTGACATGATTCTCGGCTTTCTTTTCTTCCTTTCTTTTATCTTGATCGGTCAGCGATCCACAACAGCATGGATTCCTCCAGCATCGTGCGCAGCATACGGACACGCTCATCTTCCGCTGCAGCTCATTCATCACTTCCGAAAAGATATTTAGCCGTTGATAAGGTAACTCCTCAGGACGTTGTCGCTTTGGCTTTTCATAGTATTGACATTCTTCGGTGGAACATGACTGGAAGTCCTCAAAGTTTCTCGCGAAATATCGCCTGATTTCCCTCTTTGGCTTCCACCTGGTAACACGAATCGTCCGATTCTCATCTGGTCTTCTGGCAATCTGTTCACAATCACGAACGTGACCCTTGTTGTCTTGACAGTTGCAAACATCTGACGGCAACCCGCAATACGAACACTTTCCGATTGGTGCTCTGCACGTGCATTTGTCTCGAGGATTATCGCAGTACAGACAAATCATTGTCCTCTTGCGGTTGTAGCCTTCCTTGATCTTATAGCACTTTACTAAAGCGAATGTTGTACAGCAACATTGATTTCTCGGTCTGCCGCAGTTAATGCAACTCGCCTGTAATCCATACCTGTCGAATGTTTCGGGAAATCGATTTTCGGGATTTATAAAACTATTCATATTGGAGGATTATTGTTATCTCGGAATTTTAATTAAAGAACATATCGAAATACTTAATTAAAATATTTACTAATTAATATGTTATAATTATATTCCTCTATTGTACAACAAATTTTATTGTATCTTACGTGCGTTTATCATTAATTCTCGAACAATCGCTGCGCGTTGCACATCGTCTACATTTACATTCTTGGTGAGAATCGCAACAGACCGTCGTTTTTCTGCACTTGCCTTCTTCCCGCGCTTTGCTACAATTCATGCAGACATGCGAGCTGATCTTTAAAGGTGATACATCACGAAATTTCGGTTTATCGACCTTCAAGCAACTTTTCAGATATGGTGCGCAGGTGCATTGCATCGTCGATAAACGGCAACGCATGCAATAAATTTTCTTCCGTTTGAATCTATTATTATTTCTACAAGGACACTCTTCGACAATGTTATTGCACTTTGTGCATTTGACAATGGAACATGAGTAATTATTCGAATTGAAATCTAATTCGCGTTTACAAAGGGTGTACTTTTGTGGTTTCTCTTCCTCTTCCGATTTCTTCTGCGGGCAGGGCACACGGTATTTCGCACACTTGGCAATTGAGCACGAACAAGCACTGGAATCGGAAGGTAAACCGCATTCACAAAGAATAGGCTCTTGTGATTCTTTTTTTGGTTCTTTCTGCGGGGGAACCCGAATCTTTATTGTTTCATCTCGAATATCTTTGGGAACTCCATCTTCATCAACAATATCTTTTGGAGCATCTTCGATATTTGTTTTAATTGCGGTAATATTTATTTTAGGCGTGATTGAATCATCCATTTTTACTTCTTCTGTGATTTTTGCAGGAATATGTTCCTGCATAATTACTTTTTCTTCTGGAATTTTCTCTTCATCGATCTGAACAGTCGTGATTATTTCAGGAGGAACAGATAATATTTCAGGCTCTTGAGATTTAGAATCAGTTGTCATCACAGTTGATGGAACATGTGATCTCTTCGCCGCGATGATACGTAATAATTTAGGCATTGTTTGATCTGGTCTTTGAATATCCATCTTCTTCCCTTTTTTAGAAATTGTAAAATTAATTACTGATGATTTTGGTCTGGCAAAAAGTTTTCTAATTATTTCTACAGGTGTAACTAACGTAATACCATATTAAATTAATTTTTATTTTCATTATTAATATTATATATTAAAATACTGTATTATATTATTATGTGTAATTACTTATATTTTGAGTTATTTTATTTATAAATAATACTTATTACAAGTAATAATATTTATAAGTAATACTTATTACAAGATATTGCAAAAGATTTACAAAAACAATATTGAAAGCTTTTTAATTAAAGTATTTACAAAAACAATATTGAAAGCTTTTTAATTAAAGTATAATTAAATGCAAACTAAATTAATTATGACTTATTATAATTTATTAATAACTTACCTTTGCTCGCAATTTCTGTTTGTGGTGATCTTATTGATACAATCATTTTTTTAATTTCTTGTTGATCTTTTATATCATCGGTTTTATCTTCGGTTTCAGAAATAATTTCTGATTTTTCATAATCTTTTTTGCCATTAACGATTGTTCTTTTTGCCTCAATTATTCCCGTTTCTATTCTACCTGTAATGCGCATCCTATCACGTTTAATTATGTCGATTAATTTTTTAAGCAATCGCTGTAGAAGTCTCTCTTTCTGTTTATTTTTAGTAGTTCCAATTTCTTTTGAAATATCTTGGTTTTCTTCTTTTTCTTTCGAGTTTTCTTGTGGTTTTTCTTCTAGTTGATTATTTTTATTTGATGTTAAATTTGGCGTAAAATTATTCAATCGTTGAGAGTGATTCTTTATTGATCGATTAAGTGATTGGATTTTTTGCTGATTAACAAGAGTCTTCGATGTTTTCTTTACACTGGAATTCAAGACAAGATTCGAGTGATCGTAAAGCTGTGTTGTAGAATAAGCATTTTTTGATAATGGTTTAAGCGAATCTTGAAGCGATTCAACGTTTTGATGTGAATTTTTTGCTTGGTTATTCAAAGTTTCTTTTATTTGTTCGTGTTGCTCTACATTGGCAGACTGTTGTCTTGTAAAATTATTGAGAGCATTGTTATTATTTAATTGCTTATTATTTAATTTTATTATTTTTTTTTTAGCATTTTCTTCCAAACCATTTAAGTTCGGGCTATTTATATTTCCTTCCACAAGTTTAGCTTTTGCATCGTTTAAGGATAATCTGTTAACATCCTCTTGGTTGGAAAAGTTCAAATCGAGAATCTGCTTACAAACTGTTTCCTTTGGGGTGTCTTCGGAGTCAGGAAGTGCTGTCCTGTAAACTATTATTTCTTCCGCAAGTCCATTCCGTTCTCCAAACATTGCCTTACAAACTGTGATATTCTCCAAAGGCTCTTCAGTAACACATTCCTTGCAAACTTTTGTTACTTTCGCAGGTTCTCCCGAATTTTCAACTCTTGATCCGCACACGCTAGTGCCTTTTGAACATTCCATTGAATCCTTACAAGTTCGCGTTTTCTCAAAACATTTTCCAGAAACGCTAACTGTTGTTTCACATACAGTAGCACTTTTAGCTAATTTTCTGGAAGGTGTACGGCAAACGGATATTTTTTCTAAGCATTCTGCAACATTGCATACATTTTCAGAAAGTTGCTTCTCGAGTCTGCCAATGTCCTTGCAATAATCTTCTTCCTCCTCCGCAATACAACTACAAGTGGACCACTTTCGAGCCGCTTGCTCTCTTTGGCAACTTGCGAGAAATTGTTGTAAAAGTTTACATCCCGTCTGCCTCTTTCGGATATCGTTCCCATTTATTGCCGACTCTTGAAGTATTTTATTTCGATATTTACAACTGTCTATAAAATGTCTTTTAGGATTCTCGTCATATGTGGCGCAATCCATGTAAATTGATTTCGATAACCACTTGCTATCATCGATCGCATGGCACACAGTGTACTCGCTATCGTTTCTGCGAACATCATCGCGATCCTTATTTTTGCGATAATTCCTTCGTTCCATGTTGGAAATCGCTCTCGACGGGAAGACGGCACTATCATCCAGTCTTGCCCTCGCTTCCGAAGGACATAAGGTAATCCAAGACTGTGGGCATCTGGTATTATCACATATGCTGATACTTGAACACGGAACTGTAGAATACGACGAGTCCTGTTGGAGATCTATGCTGTCCGTATCTTTACAATAATGACCGTCTTTGGATGATAAGGTTGTGTCCTTGCACCAAACGTTCTCGTCGTTGACTTTGACATCTGCCTCCTCCTCCTCTTTGCCACCCGCTTCACTCAACTCCTTTCTGCCGATCCTAGGTTGTAATGCTCTGTTATCGCAGACAGTGTTATCATCGCTGGTCTTCTCATGAATAAAATTAGGCGCTTGTTGCATTAGCAATTTCTTTCGTTTTTCTTTTATGCTGTTTATCAGCTTGCACGACGACGTTGTGCTGGCGTTAGTGCTTCTCGAGTTGAATTGTTCGGTAACTGTATTGGAGCTTGAATCCGTGCAGAGTTGAGATAACAATTTTTTCCTCTCATCCTTATACATACACATAATCAGTTGCAATAAATTACTTAGATAGATTAATAATTATTTTTATATTATTAACAATATGTCAGAAGAAAAATATAATCATAAAAGTCAGGAAAAAAATAATCATAAGATAATAATTGTAAACAAAATAATTACAAAATAATTGATTCTAATATTAGTATTTCGTTAATAATTTTGAGTTTTTATTTTCTTCACAAAATCAATATTAAGCGCAATCTGTATCGGTTTATTAATAATCATTTTTAAATTCGTTACAATATTAATGATAATACTGTAACGAATTTATAAGCACAATAAAAATATTTTTATATAAAATATATATAAAAATCAATTTTTTAATATATTTCGTAATTTAGACATACTTTAATTTTTTATTTAATACAGTGTTTATATTATATTTAATATAGCATTTATTTTGTATTTAATATAGTATTTATATTTAATGCAAAAGATTATAAACTGACCTGATTATTATTATTAGTCTCCGAGCAAATGTAGATATTAACATTTCCGGTCATTCTGCGATTATCGGTGTTCGCATTATTCGCCGATTTCAAATGCTTTTTATTTTTTCTTTCATTACTAACTTTATTTTTTACAGGCAACGGTATTGCACTCTTGTGCATTTTTATACACGGATATGAATTGTCATATGCGGATAAATTATTACATCGTCGTGAAGTGTGACTTGTAGTTTGTCGATTGAGCGATTTTTTATATTCTTCCAGCACATGAGATTGACACACATCAGATAATTCTTTGGATTCTTTTAAATATGATAAAATCGGCTTTTTTTCTTCCTATTTTAAAGAAATTCACTTATCAAAATCTTATCTTATTAAATAATTTTTTTGCAAAAAGCAATAAATTACGAAAATTACGTAACTTTTTTTGATATTATTCTGTTTAATCTACCATCTACCATTTGATTTTATTTTTAGGAAAGGTATGAATTATCTAGAGAACAATTCTAAAAAATCTACAATTGTGGATACTTGCATCTTAGATACCATTGAACACTTCACAAGAGTTTGCATAGCATCTTTAATAGAATTGTTTATCCGTTTAATGGAATCGTTTATTTCTTTGTTGATCATCTCACTCAGCCTTGTTGGACTGATACCTTCATCGCGTGCGAATAACTTCTTTTTCGCCGATATATCCACGCAAGTCTCTCTCTTGATCCCTTCTTCTCCGCACGTTTCCAAAGTGCACGCGCAATTCGCCTCCGGCACTCTCTTATCATTTTCTGCCTTATTTTCCAGCTCCTCTTCTTTCATGTTACCTTCTCCTTTCTCTTCGGCCACGCTAAAGCTTTCAAAGCTTTTCTCCTTCCTGTTTCCGGCTGATCGGGGAAGACCAACGTATCGATCCCCGATGTGAAAAACCGATGGTCTTTACGTCGTGAAAGGGGTAAGCTACATTTGCACTGCGCAAAAGTATCTTTTCTGCGGGAAATACCGTGCTCTATCTCTTGAGTCTTTAAATCCTCTGTCGGTTGAGAATCTACTGCTTTTCCGCTCGCTTCGATTTTTAACCCTAATCGTTTCTGCCTGTATAAGCTTCTTAGCCCCATTATCATTTCTCTTGATACATGTTTCCTTCAGCTTTATTATTCTGCAAATATATAATGCACTCTTCTTTTTATCTCTTTTGTTTAAAAATGCTTATATTCTTTGTCATAAATCTACAATCATTCATACTTGAAAATTTGAGCTACTTGGTTAAATGTCACGTCATACTAATATTAAATGATAGTATTTTATACTGACAAAAGAAAATTGTTGAAACATTTACTGCGCTTTTCATTTTTCACTCACAGAATATCAAGTAACTTTTAATATCGAGTTACTCGATTTTCGATATGGAATTTTTTTCACTATGCTCTCATAATTTGATCATTTTATAACGTATATAGGTAAATGAAAAGTATAATCTGTTATATCTTTGAAAATGCATTTTTAATTATAGAAAATGTTTCGTAAATCTGATAATAATCGGAAATGCATTTTAAGAAAAAAAGGAGGTTATCGAATTTATTCCTAAGAACTTCGATTTTTTTACCTTGCTGTCATCCTTTTTTGTTTCGATAGTATGCACTCACAGAAAATCGACCGATACATTATTCACGTAGCTTGTTGATCGCATTTCCGATGGTCACGACTTTCGGAATCCTTCGTGATTTACGAGCGTTCTCAATTTGCCTGTGAAAAATGTACGGTCGTCTTTAAAGGATCCGCATTAGTAGATGGATTCTCATATAATAACTTTGATCCGTGTCTATTGAGTATATTAATTAATCTGTTTAGCTGTAGTGGTATTTAGCACTACCGATAAGAAATCTGTTGTTTGCTTTTGAGTCTGGTAGTCGTTGCACTTGTTTTTTAGACGGATATTTCAGCGCAGCTGTGTGTTATTCGGTTGCGGACATAAATTATTACACTCGCATGTAATACATCAATGCGAATAACGCGATTTTTTTTTATATTGTATCAGCTCTGACAAAATATGACATGTGACACATTGCTCCATAATGCAGCTTACGACAGACATTTGACAAGCGATAGCGTCAAGAGTAATTATTTTTTTAATTTGATAACATTCCAAGATATCAAATTTACTATTAAATTAGCTATTTTTTTCATATAAAGCGTGCCGAATTTATCAACATTTTATATAAAAAGAAAAACATGTAAAGTAGAGTTCTAATTATTTAAATAATTTCACAAGCAGCTTTAGATAATATCATTTAGATAATATCGGTAATCCGATTACAAAATCTCTTTATTGCATATACATAACACATTCATGAGATATCATTGTTATCTGTAGTTTCGTCGGCGGAAGTTGAAACATCAAATTGACGATGTTCACAGGAATAACTGCAAATCGATGATATTTCGCTAAACGACGATTCGCTTTGAAATCTTTGAGTTGCTTCATATATTGTAGTGCACTCTTCTTCTCGCTTGTGTTTATCACATATTGGCTACATATGAACGTTAATTACAATACCAATTATATTGAAATATAAAGCATTTATGCACTGAAGAGCGTAAATTAATTTCAAATTATTTCAGCTTCCATAGTGAAAGCCAATATACAACTGAATATTCCATATTTAATTGCACTTTACGCGCATAAATCCATTTTAAAGTCCTAATCCCGGTTGAATTTCTCGCGAATAAAGTTTCATTTACCTTAAACCGGTTAACAACTTTCGCAGACTTCGGCGTCGTTGTAAATCTATCATGGTCTTCATTTTTGAAGGGGAACAATTGTTTCAGATCTTTACATTTGTCTGCGCGCCGAGATAAAGATATTAGAGGTCTCTCAACAGATATCACTTTCTTCCGAAACTCACGCACCACGTCTTTGAAGGTTTGCGTTTCTTGATACGGAAGGGTATTCCCCTCGGTCAGGCTCGTGGAGACCTTGGAATGTATCATATCAGAATTGAGAGATATTCTATATCTTTAACCTTTCATTCAACGACCGCACATTGTAATCACATTGAGAATACTTTCCATTTCCAGCACTCGCAAAACAACAAATATAGTAAGATTCAATTAAAAGAAAAATTAATCAAGTTGTATTAGCATATTACTGAATACGATGGAGTTTTAGAAGAATTTTAGAATTCTTGCAATTTTTAGATAATATATGAGAGTGAAAAGAAATTTTCTTACTGAAGTTAATCCGCTGACAGTTTCGTGAGCATCGTGCATTACAGAACCGCATGCTCGATCCGTCGATTTGGCACTCGAGGGAGAATCTCTTGCGCTTCGAAGAGCGCTCAAAGCCGTCCATCTTCTAGCTTCCCGTTCCTGAATTAATCTCATTCTATCGTGTTCCTTTAGCTCTTCTATTAAACCTGGCGTTTGATATGCGGGTAGATATTTTTTCAACATTGGTACTTCCAATCTGGTTTCGCGTACATTAACGTCGTATCTTCTTTTGATTTGCTGTGATTTCTTTTCTGAGCTATAATTATTAGAAAAGAATTTAAACAAAGAAACTAATTTGATTCTTTTTAATTTATAATACTTTTTTATGCATTACTTTACTCAATTACTCAGTATATTAGATTTAATTTTTTAAATCTTTTATCTTACTTTTATAAATATTTCTATTTTCTCTGTAACAAGAGTTGCATATAAAACGTACTTATTACATGAACTCGAAAGTTTTTGGTGATCCCCATAATCTTGACAACAAACTATTTGCTCAGGTGCTTTAAATTGCGGCTGAATATGACAGACTTCTGGCTTGTTTGTAGATTTCAAATCGTAGATATTGTCTTTCCTGCTTTGAGTGTACTTCTGGTCGTGAAGATTATATTGAGTTTGACGATTTTCTCTTACTTCAGCCGCTGATCTTAATGCAGGAGCAATTCTTGTCTGTCTTCGAACGTCGTCAGGATGCCATTCTGCGGGTCTCGTACAGAAGAAGTCTTTCACGTGCCGTATACTATCAAGTCATTAATAATGTTAGAAACTACATATAAACTGCAATACGTGTGAATTACCTGGGTTGTTTATCAGTAAGCACATCGTGACCGTAAATTTTTTCTCGTTTCTTTGTATTATAAAGCTTTTCTTTAATAAGTGTTGCCTTATTACAAGATTTTTGTTTTCTTTGTGATAAACTACCATCGGATTCCCTATTTAATATTATGGAATTATATTTTTGTAATAAATTAAGTACTTAATTTTTAAAATCTATTTTCTTATTATATTCTTTCTTTTTATATTATACCTTTGTTTACGATGTTTACGTTTATCGATCCACTTTTCTTGTTTTCTTTCCTTTTTTTTCTCTTTTTTTTCCAGGTCAGCTATTCTGGAAATTTTCGCATCGATATATGACATCTTATCATATTTTTTGTATTTTTTAGATTTTCGCAGATTTGTTTGAATATTCTTTTCGGATACTGCTGGTGATTTTTTAATGTCATGCGCAAAACCGTGCATATTTTTTTGTGCCATTTCAATATCTTCCTCGAAATCCGCCGACTTTCTATCGTCAATACGTATTTCCGCCGTTCCCGATTGCTTCGTTAATTTTTCCACGCCAGGTTTTTCACGTCTTTTTACTTGGCACGTGACGCCGTACAACTCTAAACTAGGTAGCGGATCGTACAATCGAGCTTTATCATTTGCTACCGAAGTCGACGCTATCACTTTTTCTCTGGCTTTTTTCTCTCTGGCTAATTCTTCAGCTTGTTCCTTTTTGGCGATGTATTTTCTCACACCTTTTTCTTCTGCGGTATTATTTGACGCCACAAATGTTCTGTTATTTCTCGCTAATGATTCCATTCGATCATATTCAACTCGAGGTTCTTTTGAAGTTTCTTCTCGATCTGTTTCACTGTCTGTCGATGTTTCTTCCGCGGTGACAATTTCTCCTGTCTTCTTTTCTAGAAATCAGACAAATATGTTACTTGATTGAATACTTCGTTCGTTTCTTTATGAATTCATTTCTAAGGTAAAAGATATTGTCTCGATTTAAGGAGGTTCGGTAAAAAAACATGAAAACTCATGGAGCTTTATAACGATATTAAGAATCATATTTCAAAATTTTATAACTCATTCACTCATTTTTTGTAATATCCCCGAACCTCCTTAATCTTTCAGTCAATAGTCAGCCATTTCTTACTCATTTCTGACATTCCGTTCGTTTTAAATGTTTCATTACTATATTCTGTAATAGCATTCATATTCGACCGACTTCTCCTATCATTAACATTATAGGATGTTTGCGCTGTGCACGAGCAAGGAATCTAAATAAATTTATTTTTTAATATGAGTAAATACAAAATTATAGAAAGTGAGAAGTATATAAATAAAAATAAATATTAAATAACATATAAATAAATTATAAAGCAAAATTTATCTATCCACATCTGTTCATCAAACAACACAAACACAATTTTAATTTTGTTAAAACTTCATGATATTTTTAATAATATCAATGCTGATCAGAGAATTGAGATGGTTATCGAAATAAAAACGATAAGTTTACTTGAGCGTAGTCGTCACTCGTAATGTTCCATTTGCCTTTCTTCTGATTGTCGATGTCAAATATTTTGGTATCTAATGAAACATTAATGCGATCTGTCGGACGAACACATCTCCGTTTCGATTGAGAATCTTTAATCTCGTCTACTTCAAAATATTCCATATCTTTCGAAATTGGCTGAAGATATCTATAACGCGGATTATATACGATATTAATGTGATAATTGAAAAATATCTACCTCTATTGTATGTATTAAGGATTTTACATTTATTGTGTAGTAATATTTATTTTAGATTGCAACAATTTTGCTACCTTGGCAATTCTTTCATTGTAAATTTCTTCTCATGAGGATATTTCAGTTTTGCATCGTCAGCTCTCATGTGAGAATCTGATTTGCGACAGATCGTCCCTCGTTGTTGTCGTGCACGATGCGAATCATAATTTCTGCTGTAAATATTATCCCCGGAATCGTCATGATCTGAGATGATTTGCAAACAATCTACTTGCCGATCGTGCGCCTTTAAGAGCGCGCGCTGTTCGCTTTCTTCGTCGGCGGAAGACGTGGAAACGGGGGAAGAGTCCTTACGCTTCACGTCCTTTTTCGTAGTGCGAATTCGTCGATACATTCGTACGGGCGTAGTAGATTGATTTCCAGGAAGCATCCGTGCTATTCTATCCAGGAGAGACGGTTTTCTCGTTCGCCATTCACCGTCGCTATCGGTCGTCTAAGAGGAAACGAAAATTCACCGTAAATCGGCGTAGAAATTACTGATTAAAAATAAAGTGGAAGGAATACGTCAGCGAGATAGAGCGAGGAAGTTATTTTATCGCGTACCGTTCTCTTGCCGAGCCAAGAAATTTTAGTCAGTGCAGCAAGGATTCTTCCTATGCGGCTACTTCGTTTCCTTGCTTTTGCAGTGCCGTCCTTTAAGAGTAATTCCTTTGAGCCATCGTCCATCTCAATGTGAATTACCTCTTCCTCATCTAGTTCCTCCGTAGGGCAGGATTCAGTGTCCGCTATCGAAGTAGACGAACTGGAATCCCTGCGCGGGGAAGAGCAGGATTTCCTTTTCAACCTGGTACGAAATCTTCTACGAGCCCTCACCACGAAACAAGACGTGAGATCCTCACTACTCGAAGTGATGTCCTTCGCCAATGGCTCATTAAAAATCTGAATCGGATATCTACTGCTCAGTTATTGACATCGGTTATTGAATTTTTTTCTTATCATTAATTAAAATTTGAGTTTCGATTAACGCATCTTAAGAAACTGACATTTATTTATATTTGATATAATAATCACGAATAATCACGATGTCAATTATAAAATTAATTTAAAAGTTCGTTATTAAAATTGATTTTGCAAAAAGTATTTTATTTTTAAAATTAATAAAAATTTTTTATGAGTTGTGCAATGTCTCACTTGAATCGTGACATCTTCTCTTATTTTCTGCGCTTCGATATCTTTGAACGGCGGTCTCCAATGCTCAACTTCGATCTCTCGTGATCCTTCTTGATAAGCTTGATGGTACATGTATGAATAACTATTTTTACTGATTCGTACAATAATTCGCAAGCATTTGAAGGCATGCGTTTGTTATAGAAATATTATGTAAAACAAATGGATGATGTACATACTATAACTATAAACCGAATCAGAACTACTTTCACCGATATCATCGTCTGTTTGAACTGCTTCATCCTTTTTTTCTACAATTATTTTTTCAATTCTTTCTTCTGTCCTTTCTTCGGATTTTTTTTTTACCGGCATTTTTTCTTCCAATATTTTTTCTTCCGGCACTTTTTCTTCTGTTATTATTTCTTCTGAAACTCTCCTTTCTGGCATTTCTTTTTCTTCTACTTCCTCTTTTGTATCTATTTCTTCTGAAACTCTCCTTTCTGGCATTTCTTTTTCTTCTACTTCCTCTTTTGTATCTATTTCTTCTTTAGGCTTTTCTTCTACAACCGGTTCTTCTTTTTTATCTATATAAGTACTTATTGGTACAGGTTTTGGTACGGGCGCAATCAATTGATCATCCGATGAGTCTCTAATTTGATGAGAAAAATGCAAATAAATCAATATTACACAGTTTTAATAATATTTAAATATAAACTTTAAATATAAAAACATAAATATTATTTTAAATTGTAATCAAATAGACGCAATTTTTTAAAAACTTATTTAAATAAGTTATTTAAAAGAGAAAAACAATAAAATATCTATAAACATAAAAAGAAAAATAAATAGTAATATAAATTTTATACTGTATAAAGAGATGTAATATATTTGTATTGTTTGTATATTTTAAAATATTGACATTAATATACATTGCTCGTACTGCACAATAGCGTATAACTTTCATTTTCGTGTTTTGTATACTCTCTCGTAACACGTGATTTATCGTTAAAACTCACTTCTCCTCGCTAATGTCCGATAAATCGCCGTATTCGATGGGCGATCGGCAAATCGTGCAGAGATTCTGCAAGTCCGCGAAGCATTGGATGCAGAACAAACCGACGCAGCCTGGCGTGGCGCATTTAATGTGCGGTTCCTGATCGGAACGTTCCACGGCACCGCACAGGAGACACACGTTCTGCTTTCGAGGGAACAATTTGTTCAGGAAAGGGCAAATCGCCAGGCATCTCTCTCTGAACGTGACTCTCTCAATTCTCTCGTCCTCGGTCATGCCGAACTTGCGACGCAACTGGCGCCGTGCAAATTTTAGAAAACTTCCTCTCGATCTGCACGAATTGAATCCATTAACTAAGCGCGGTTTGTATGTACGTAATTTATATCGGGCAAAGTAAACGCGGGAAAAAATTAAACAAAAATTCGCACGGGAGAGTGGAAATCGTTACTTTAATGCAATTTAATATTTAAAAAAGTTTTTTAAAACATTTTACTAAGAAATCCTGTTAGATTTTAATATTCAGTTAAAAGTGATGAAGCGTACTCTTTTAATGTAATCATCATCAACCTTTTTTAATAATTCCTGAGACAACCAGCATGAAACTTTGTTTGAAAAGTAGCATAATCTGATATCTGCGTGTGGGTCGGTTACTTCATTAGCTAATTGAAAGTGCATTACCTAATTATGTGATTATACAACCAAGCGGCTCTTTGCTTAGCTCTTTCCGGGTGATATTTGCACATCACGACATGCCGCAGTCGCAATCCGTATGGCTCAAATATTGCCATGATCCAGCAGAAGGCGATCAACGTTACAATCTGCGTGTACCGATCTAGATCTGGAGGGATGGGATCCGGGAGGCAGGGTATCCTATCGATCTCTGTATCCTTCGCGTGCGGCGTGAAGGCTTTCACGATGCTTCGATAAAGGTCGGCGAGATAGCCGTCACCAGACACATAGACGCTCACGAAATTGGGTCGTTGGACCTGGAGATCGATATATACGTTCCGCCATTATATTACCTTCTATCGTGATTATTCTATGCCGCGGTATACATATATCCGACCACCGATTGTCGATATTCCCGCACTCCACGCAAATCTCGATAACAAAATTGCGGTTCTAAGCTAACAGAACGTTCAATCAATTCAGTCCGCAAATATACGTCAATTGTGATTTAATTCTTCAGGCTTCCTATATTGCTAATCATAAATTTAAAAATAGCTTTGCGTTCTCGTGTTTATAATCGGCGTTAAGAATCTCTCTCGCGAGAGATAATTGCAATAATTGAAAAGATAGAAAAGATTCTTAATAAAACTCTCGCGAGGCATACATTATTTTCTAATTTATATTGATTATCGAGATACCTTTGTTTCGATCCGCCCGTGATATCTAATAGTGCTAAGAATCCAATAAAGACTGTAGTCCGCCATCATATGGATGCAGATTTTAAATGTTGTTAAGCCCAGAAAAACGGCGGATTTCGTGAGCTTTATTTTCTCTACTTTGATCAACGTAATAGACGTCAGCGGGATGTATCGATTTCTTTCGCGCCGGTTTAACGGCATAATGGTTTCCTTATCCTGACGTGTTCTTATTAGATCGATAGTGCGCAGATCATCAGTCAAGTACTGATTATCGAAGCGTTCGCTTGTCAGCCATTTGTGTCGATAACGTAAGATCCTGGAAAATGTTTCAATTTACCAACGACTTCAAAATGCAGATTATCAAAATAACATCTTTAATTTTACCTTAACAACATGAAGAAAATGAAAAAAGTGGTCATGAAGCTCATCCAATCGAAAACGGTTAGAAACCTGTCGGTTCTCGAACGTATCTCAGTAATTATACCAGTCGATACGTCTTGGATGGTTTTACTTTGGTTCGTCTCAAAATGGAAAGAATGCGAGAATTTCACTTTAACGTAGAACATTGCTTTTATGTGGCGAGTGAACTTTTTGATTTCTATGTAAACAAAAAATATATTGAATCAGAAAGAAACGTAAAAATCGAGCAGTGTTATGTTGAAGAAAAAATTTATAAATTCATAAAATGACCAAATGTTTTATATATATGTTTTATAAATGTTTTATAAATGTGTTTAAAATCTTAAATAGAGGGTAAGTTTCTAAATAATTATAGGAGGATGCGAAAATATTTAAAAAAATCTGTTATAATATAAACTCATTCTTCGAAAAAATTGTTATGTATGTACGTTTATAGTCCCAACATACTTTTCCGTACAGCGTTAACTATAGTATCGGCGACATAAGACACGAGCATGCAGATGAAGTCTAAAGGTTTCACTATGTAACACAGGGCACCGACGACGTATGTCAGATTGCAAATCCCTCCGAAAAGGGGACCAAGCTTCGCTTTGCAGTCAGTAACCGCACCTTCGAAGACCCTTTGACACCTGTCGAACGGCGTGCCCAGCTTCTTGTTACAGATATTCACGACGCTGCCGAGCCATTGAAAAACCGACGTGATCACTCTCACTGAAAGATACGTTTTTGAAGTTATACGAAGATCGATTATCCTTGGCGAAGCCGAGAGGAGAACGTTGACTCACGTATACTAAGCACGAGTCGCTTGATAGCCACGAGAGTCCGCTTAATCTTCTTCACGACCACCTTCACCGTCTTTATTACTTTCGATATCGCGTCTCTCAGAGCGTAGAAGGGTTCCTTTATTAAGTCAACTACGTTTTTCACGGCTTGTTTTAATTGCTCCTGTGTGTTTTTTATGGTTATGGTTATGGTACATAAGTAATGATGGTTCCATATAACGACAACAAATCGAAAGTATAATCAAACTTATAAATTCGAAAATGTGCAATAAAAAGATTGCGGAATCAAACATTCAAGTCTCTTGTCGATCAAATAAAAGATCTAATGATGGACAGAAACGAGAACGCCTGGTTTCAAGGATTTGAACATAAATGGAATACTCCAAGCAAACTCACTTACAAGAGCTTACCTGTCCACAGGCTAAAGACTCCGAAAGGACACTGATATTGAGCAAGATATTTTTTGCCGGTCCGGTAAGTGTTAGAATAAAGGCATAGGCCATTAAGGCTTGCCTGCCACGTTTAGAAAAAAATTGCGGTAGCAATAGAAATACAATACACCTGTGCGAATGTTCAATAAATTTGTAAGAAAATGAATAAAGGAGACAGAACTATGAAACACGATAAAAATCCAAAACGAGGCACGATTTTAATTTTTTTGGACTAATTAAAATCTTTATACTTTTTAAATATGTCATGACTTGTGTAAATTTTTAATATTTATATTATTCACGTTACCTTACACGATAAGAAAACGCCAAACCGAGTGTGAGGATTATTCCGAGAACCGAGCACAGCATCGTGGCGGACGAGAGGGTAAAACTCAATTGAATTACAAAGAACACGAAGAACATGTACGTGAGAAATATTCCGCTCAAGAATCCAAACATGCTTTTTAGAACATAATTCTCGAGCGAATCGTCCATACGAAGAAGTCTCGCCTTTTTGTAAAACCATGTACGTTTTATGAAAGAAGTTATTGGACTCCAGAAATCCTTAAGCTTCTTTCTATATCTGTTGCAATGATTATGCATAATAGCTTGTTTAGAAAAGAAATAGTAACACGTTCCTCTCTTTTGAGAGAAAGAGAGAGAGAGAGAGAAGCACTAATATATTTTTTAAAGAGATACGTACGGTGTAATAAATGTTAGAAAGTAGAATTAAGCATAAAATTAATTATAAAATTATTGATCGGCCGATAACGAGTTAAAAGGACTTAATAGCAGGCTCACTTTAATCTCTTTCGTCGGAGACGCTGCTTGAAAGTCAGACGTGGCTTGACACCCTGGGAGATTTCAATCGATCTCAATTTCTCATCTTCGTACCTCAACCTATCTTTCTCGAGCTTTCTAGCTTTGAGAACCAATTGAAAAAACGCCATAGTCTTATTCAATTACTTTATCTAATCTTCTATTCTATTTCAAAACGTTTATGTCTCTTATGAATTATTTCAACTAGCTAATAAATAATTACGACGAAAATGTCACTGAACATTATGATTCTATTATAACCTAACGTTTCGAACAACTTGCATTCATTCGCATTCTGATTCTTCATTGTTTGTTTTATTTATAAATGAGCTGTATGTATCTATGTATTTATATAGAAAATTTTAAAAATTGATTATTTCTTGATATAATTTATGTAGCATTTTCTCAATAATGTAACATTTCTTATTTTACAATTATTATATTATCATTATAATAATAGTAAATGCAATAAAATGGACAAATTTTATATTATTTTGTTATATTTTGCTTTGGAATAAAAAGTCCGATCAAAGCTTTTATTTCAGTTTGCAGAAAGACTAGACGTTTTACGGGCAGCAAAGATTTCTTCCAAAGGCAAAGATGCAAATATTCTGTAGCATAGTCTGATATATTGGAGCTCCAACTTCCGTTACCAGCAAATGATCACAGAGGCAAGCGTCGGCAGATGAACAAGCAACGATAAACGTATTACCAGTTCTTGATCAGAAATTCGAACGTGAGCAATGTACATAAAGCAGTTTCCGCTTTGATTATAAATATTGTTATTTTGTATTATGATACATGTACGCATAAGCAGAAAAACTGATGAGTATTGCAGAATCTTTAAAAACACTGATCAAGTTCAAATTGCGCAAATTGTAATTGTAAAATTAAAATCAATTAAGGTAAATTTTCATACTCGTTATTACGCTTATCATAGCGTTTACAGCTTTTTAAAATTATATCGAGAATACCAAAAATGTTCGAAAGAATCTAACACTTTTCTCGATTCTTTTGCAACATATTAAACTTATAATAAATGTTTTAGCTGCAGCAAGACCTATCCATCGAGTTCTCTATGTATATCTCGAACGTTCTTCAAGAGCCCGCTCTACGTCGAACGTCGCCAGCGTTGGTCTTCGATTCTTCAAAGAGGACCGCGCGATACCGCCGACGAGTGCGAGAGCGAGATATGAATGTCACCCGCACCGCGGGCCGACGAAGGTGGGCGTCGAGGTCGCTGGAGAGGGGCGCGCAATCTAAACCCGATAACGAGCCAGCTGGCGGCGGCAGTGCCGTCGTTTACGTGGAGGTACGACCTTTGCGAGAGCCCGCTCTCGCTGGTGGGGCCCGTGCCGGATCGTTCCTGGAAGGTCAGAGGATTCCCTGTCCTGGGGAATAAGTCGCGGCGCGACTTACCTGGTACCGTTCGCGGTCACACGCGGAGAACACGGAGGTGGCTGCGAGGAACACGTCGAAAAAAGAGAGAAGCAAAACGAGGGGGCCGAGGGACGCAGGAGGGCGAGAAGAAAAAAAAAGAGAAAACAAACATGCCGTGAACCTCGCCAGGTGACAATGCGTACGACCCGACGTAGTCGACGGTGCTCATAGCGCGTGCGGCATTCGATCGCATGCGACCAACGCCGTAGACACTTTGTCGTCATCGTCGTCGTTGCCGCGCGTGTGCATGTGTACAGTGTGTAGTGGTACGCGCGCGTGACCGTGTTGTACCTGACCCGTGTGGTACCTCCTGACCCAGCTTCCAGCACCTGACCCAGGTGCCGGAGGAACACCTGGACCGATCGCGATGACTACGAGGGAGCTGTACGTTAAGGTAAATCACGAGACTGTTCGGGGATATTAGATATCAGGTGTGCGAATCCCCGAGGAAGATGGCAGGTCTCCTCTGACGTAAATAAAATTGCGCGCCGAGGATTCTCGCGCGCTGCCGTTTCAGTCCCTCCGGGAGGATTGACGCTGCGCTTCAAGGGGATGTTTCAGTTGGGCACGATGCGCGGAGCGCGATCAGAGATTTTTGCGCCTTCGAAGTCTCCGGATTATCTCACTCGACGATTCCATCACCGGAGGCGCGAATAATGGAAGATGATTAGGGATGTTGCTTCATTTCTTTGTTAGAAGGGATCGAGGGAATTCCGAAGATAAACGTCTTCGAATGCATTAAAGATCGAAATTCAATAAAGAATATTCATGGCAATAATTTATAAATCCTTTAAAATCTTTAATTATTGTTTAAAATTGCACGTTACCGCATGCCACTATAATTTACATACAAAATTATTTGAATTATTCCAGTGATATGTAATATCTCAGTCTCGCTTGACGTGATTTAACTGCATAATATCAACTAAGGAACTCATGGAGTTGATAATGTCTCGGATTATACAATCAGTAGAAATTGCGGGAATGATGTCGGCCACTGCGAGTTTTATGGTTGCGCGTGCGAAACTGTGATCCGACTCCATTTTTACATTGTTGAACATTAAGCGCAAACAAACTTTTGACATTTCGAGTGAACGTATCATTTTCTCGCGGCGTCACCGGGTATAAGTCGCGATCCAGGAAAGCTGTCAACCCGTTTCGATTTCACTATCGCTTTTTACAAATATCCAAAAGAGTGAAGGCCCAGCCTCTCGAGGCGTGAGTCCTCTGTTGCGCAACGATAGGATCAAATAATAAATGAAGATTATATAATTATCATTGTGTCTACGTTGCTTTATACGCGTAAATGCACACGTATATAGGTCATCCATTTACATACTATACACGTCACAGTTTCTACGACACAAGATACTTAGGCTGAGAAGAAAATTCTACTTCTCACTGTTATTCTTTTTTACTCTCATTTGAATATATAACGGACGTTTCCATTTGTATTTAATTATGCAGGCTATTATTTCTCGCTTCTAAAGGACTCTTCTTTCATCCTCTTCTCAATGAGCATCTTGATACAAGACAGAATTGCTTTCCGTTTTTTTCCGAAAACGTTTATTTGAAAACGTATTATCGTGATGAATTGGCTGTTTTCCGGGACTTTGGTCGATATGAAACTCAAGTAAACAGATTCTTAAATTTCGCTGAGCATACCTTTAAATTCAAGCTTCGTGAAGTATCGTGTAAGAAACAACATTGACCCGACATTCTATCTAAAGCACTTCTCTTTGTTAAGATTAACGAGTTTTATACGTTCGATTATACATATACATATTTTATAATACATCTTTCTTCCAAAATTGATACAAACAATAATTTTATCTGTTGGAATTTTTAAGTAACAATTTACTTGTAACTAATATATTATTGGTCTTTAAATAATTCAAATCGAAAAATCAATTTTCCATTTCCTAGTTTTTTATTTAAAATAAAAGTACTGATAGAGAATCTCGGCTTAGATTGTTCACAAACTACATTTTTATATAGCATATACTGATTGATCGAATTGCAGAACTTGAATATTAAAAGATTGTTGAATATTTTGCTGTCTGTTAATGCATTAATAAATACGGAAAGATGGAGTGTATAATTCTCGTGCCTGCGAGATTTCTTTCCGAAAATAAAATCAATAACTGCCAACGAGAGAACCACCATTACTGGAGACCTAAATTCTAGTCTAAATCAGATGGCACGATAAAAATAACAGCATGTGTTTGATTTATCGCGATAATGTTTCATTAACAACACAATTACGATTATATGAGCTTTCTATGTAGTGCTACATTATTCTACACTAAGAGAGAAAGAAGTTTTCCATGTAGTGTTCAATAAGATGCACTTTTTATCAAAGAGACGAGGTTTGCAATAAAATTAATGTAATTATTTTGAAATTGAAAAACAATGGGTAAATTATTACTATCTGAAAAACATAAATTAATGAAAAATAAATAATTAAATTATTTATTAATAAGTAATTAAGTATGCGAAACAATGGATTCTTTCCGATAGAATTATTGCACCATCTTTGCATAATTACTCAGCTGTAACTAACATATTGCTAACAGCCGCATGTCCTACAGTCATAAGTTACATTAATCGAAGCCGAAATTGGAATATCTGTAATAATAATAGCTAATTATTATCTGAGTCATTCCGAAAGAAAGTCAATGTGTCAGCGACACGCAATATAAACTTATTATAGAGAAACTGATTTTGCCGGATCTAGGATGATCACAATTCGAAAATTTAATCACAAAGAAATAACATGCAGCGTACATTGTCATCTTCTCTCAGCAAGTGATAAATCCACATGCAAACTGAAATGCGAATTACGATGCATAATAAACGCGCCTTGGGATTTAGCGTGCGATGTACCGCTGAGTAATGAAGACCGAGATTAGAAAGCGCTATTGCCTTCGGTTTATGCTATTCCCTTTAAGCCTGTGACGCTTCTTCCCGACGTTGGTGGTTGATTTATCGCTATGGCCAGGTGAACGGCGGGGGTTGCCCGAGGTCGGGCATCATACTTTTTGTTACAACAGGTTTTCGCTTCTCTTCGGAGGGGGTACGAGGGAAAAAATGTCGGAAATAACATTGGCGACCCGGGCACCGTTCCTTAGGTGCATTTTTTTTTTCATCGATTATACTGATTCGAAAGTAGCCTACGACTATGTGGATCTCCGGAAAGTTCTCGGGCATTGAGGATCGTCTAGAGAAAAGTATATTCAGAAAATAGAAAAATACGGTAGGAAAACAATGAGAGATTTCTTTCAGCTTGAAAAATATTTCGTGATGCATACTGAAAAAAAATTTTGATTAAAAACGGGCGAATCAGAAAATCTTGTAGGATTGATCAAATATTCTGGTTATTATAACAGAAATTCTAATTATTATAATAGAACTCAATACTTTATAATTTATAATAACCAGAATTCCTGTTATAATAAACAAGAATATTTGATCAATCCTACAAGTTTTTTCTGATTCGTCCGTTTTTAACCAGAATTTTTTTCAATGTATAAAGAAAAAGATTTAAAAATATTTCTTCGACATAAAATAACACAAAGATTAGTCAAACATATATGTATATATTTTTTCTCATTATTCTCAGACATGCATTTGCAATTTATGTAAAGTTAATCATTAGGAACAAGATTTGTCAGAATGAGAAATCTTGTAAAAATCTGAATTCTGATGAAATCTTGATCACGATAACAGCGAGTGCGCGCAATTTTCTCGAGATTATTTCGGATCTTCCTTAAATGGTCGTCGTCATTGCCTGCAGATGAAACGTTCCTCACGGTCGCGTGAGGAATCTATACTGGTCTTAGTGACGATGGAGAGCAAAGAGTTGCGACGAGATCGCCTCGTGCCGAGACGTTTTGCTTTTCTGCAGCGAGAGAAAGGGATCTGCTTGGCAAGAGCGTAGCTCGCCGATCGCGTTCCTCGAATTGATCACCTTAGGTTGGCTGTTCCCAACGATTCTAGCTCACCTTTTAGTATGAAAGCGCGTTCGTGACTCCAGCGAAATCGAAATTGCAATTTGAAAAACTGCAACATAAGGCCCCCATCAAACTCTCATTGAGACGGAGTCATGTGCCTGCGGTCCGTTAAATATTTATGTCATTGCTCGTTTGAGATCAGCGCGGCGCTTGCATTCTCATTGCGCGAATGTTGCCGGGAACCCTTTCTCTCAACAGAGAGACCGTTCTCCTCGTATTGATTATACCGCGTTGCGGACGGAAAGGACTTTCGTGTCTCAAGATCACTGCAGCACAGGCTCTCTAATCTGTTATCGATTGTATATGCGCCGTTTCCGCCATCGATCATTGAGATTAGCGCATCTCCTCGCGCCATTCTACCGATAGGAGAAATTCCCGCCGGCAGTCCGAGCGAATTTCATCGGAGGAGTGCTTCTTTCTCTCGCGAAGAAATGTTTCCTGTGTTAAATAAGGCGTTACGTCGGTCCTTTATGGCCCCTTCTCCCTATCCGCGAGACGTAAAGTCCTCGCGGCGATATCCCACGAAAGCATTCCGCTTTTACGGACGCGCGCATAACTAACACCCGCGCCCGAAGCGGAAAGTCGCGTTCTCACGGTCGTGGTCTTCTGCGGAAACTCGATGGCTAAATCTGCCTTTGTTTATTATCGGGACCGATTAATCACGCCTCGGTAAGGTATATCGGGAGCATTAACCCATGAAGATATTTTCATGACTTGTCACGCTACATTACATTTTATTTTACGCCGCGGGGCATTGCCATTATTTCGAGTTAAAAACTGTGAGTGCAGTAAAATGTAATGATGCTATTTCTTACAGCGCTTGACGCTGTGATTAGTTAATATTAAACGTGCAATTTTTTTTATGACGCAAAACCGCAGGGTGGATATATTTTAAGCTCTAATTACAAATCACATAATTTTGCGTGTGTAGAGAAGAAAGGAATACGTGCATATAATATAATAGCTTGATATGTATCGCAACTTTTAATTATATCTGTAGTTTAATCGCGAATTAGATTAACGCGCTTTTATGTTTCATAGATTATTAGATAGGAAAAGGAAAACGTAACATATATGCCGACGTAAGCAATCGATCTTACTATCACATCGCCGATATCAACAACAGAGAAGATAAATTCGATGAAGTTGTTTGCACAGTTTGTTAATAGACATTATTTTTTATAGTCAGCACTTAGATCACGTGCGTTTTATGGCCAACGAAGTTTAAGAATATTATCAGCATATATACTTTCTGAAATGCATAATTGTTATTTCATATTCCAAAAATATGGGATACAAAATGGATAATAAATGGATAATAAAGTAAAAAAAATAGAACATATATTAAAAATCGTTGAATATAAGTTTCTATAAGAATATAAATTTAATTGTTTCCATATTTTTACATGTGCTTATAAGTTTATGCATGCCGATGTTTTTTCTTTATTTTTTTAACTTTCTTTTTTTTAATAATTATCCAAAAACCGCTTTGTTCCTTCACATGTCACAAACTCTATTCTATCTCATATTTTAAATGTCTATGTTTACGTACAGAACACGTAACAGACCGACTTGCCTACAGTTCAGTTTGTTGCTGAAGAAATCCATGTCAGCATGATTCATACATTCCGGGATGGCCTCGTATTGATAAGATTGCGACGCCCCTCCAGTTGCTTCTACCTAAGTTTAAATTGTACGAAAATGTGCGCGAAGACCTGAATCACGAAACGTTGATGGAGTATCACTGCCACATGCTAATAAGCAAATCTGATCTGATCACTTATCTGATCACAATTAACGATAATGAAAATATGCATTGAAAATAGAACAATTCACTAGTCAAGTAAATAATGCTTTTGTAACATCGTTATTCAATTCGACTGAAACAGTGATTCAAAATTGAAACTTGTGATTCAAAATTCTATACTTTAAACATATGTTAAGCTTTTTTTAAGATATAGGCAATTATTTATCTCATTAATTAATTGTCGAAAGTGCAATTATTTTGTATATATATTAAATTTATATATAAAATTTTATATATATATATATATATATATATATATATATATATTAATCAACTGTTTGTTAGTATTGTGGTTCCAATGAATAATTTTACGTTATGTCACATAAGATTTGTTTTTTATTAAATACTTGTGTAGGGATTTTGAAAGAAGGCGAGCAGAAAAAGTTAGAGCAAGGTAGAGTCACCGTCTGATGTGCGAGAGATCAAGTCTTTATTTGTTAATTATTACAAGTCGGGGCGCGCGGGTCTCGTCGGTCAATGGTACGGGCAAGACTGACTTGATTCCCCTGAAACGGGCCATCACTGTCCCGACGTTCTTTCCTTCGACGGTTATTTCTATAATTGTTGTCGATTTTACACAAGGAAAGCTTGCTACCGAGAGCAAGCGTCGATCCTGTTATTTGTTCGATCTTTCTAGTAATATTTTGAAATGTAACGTTCTCGACATCACAAACATTCGTTTGAAATATCGTTGTAGCCAATATACATACTTATCTAAAAGTCTAAAACTTTACACTTGTATATTTTCCTTATTTCTTCTGTTATATTTTATTTTGATTTCCTATAATTATTTTTGTTACAAGATCATTTTCAGTAAGCAATGCATTTAGCTTAATTTTAATTAGCAGTTAGAATTACTTATACAATTTCTTTAGATGTATTGCTTACAAAATTTAATAAACGCCTAATTTAATTTTACTGAGTCCTGATATTGATCTGCGCACAAAATACGTGAAAAATATTCGCGCGATTGCAAAAGAGAAGAGTCTCACGTGCAAAGTGCAACGGAAACCTTACATGGTAGTAGTGAAGCTCGGATACAGAACAATCGAAGGGTTGCGTCGCCCGTTCAGAGACAACAAAGCTGCTTCTTGCATATGCGTACAATGACTTGCATCAAGTTTCGAAGAAAATACGTTCAAGTAGTTTTCACGAAATTGGGACGACATCGATCACGAACGCCAGCCGCGACGAAAACGTGCTCTGCAATAAAAACTTCCTCGTTCTTGCGAAGAAAATGTAGTTCACGAAAATACAAAGAAAAAAGAGGGAGACAGAGGAAAATAGCGTTTTCGATATATAAAATATATATGTCAATAAGACTTCAATGTAATTAATAATTTCTTCATGCAATTTTGAAAGAGGTCGCTTTTTTATTTATCATATTTTTTAATTTTTAATTATTAATGCAGTATTTTAATTATGTGCATATCAAATGTTGACACAGCCATTATTAATCCGCGATGGAAGGCGATACAGTGAAATCAGAAGACTTACTTGCATTAGATTAAAAAATTACGTAAATCCGCCATAACTTTCTACGGATCCACGGATTACTTTTGTCTTCTGGACACTTCTTCAATTAAAGGCCTGCTATGAGAACCCGGTAGAGAACTTGAGTTTTTTGTTCCTCTTCCCGTGAGCTCGTGGTGATAATTGGCCTTGCTGCCACTACTGCTGCTGTGTTGTGTGCTGCGATATAATATATAGAAAGCATGGGAACAATTTCTTTGGTATGCCACAGAGCGAGAGAGCCAAGACTTACATTAATCTGTGTAAAAATTTAATGTAGAGAAATTCGTTTATGCAAAGAAAACCTTTCAGGATAAAGTCGCGAAGATTAATTAAAAAATGAAAGGAAAATGAAAAGAATAAACTTGAGAATACTTTCCATCTAGCTGATCATAAAGGTGAATACAGACTTGCAACGTAATTCCAAGACGTATCATTGTTATATAAAGGAAAGAAGCGATAGAAAAACAGACATAAATAAAATGTAAGTTGAGCGGGAAGTTGAGTTATTCCTGAAATATCCGACCTATAGGTTACATATGAGTTACAGCCAGTGCAACAGTGTTGTATTAATTAACAGAAATTTTTGATATACAACATCGTTACGTATCCATCTACATTATCGTAATAGTGATACGTAACGATGATATGTTACGGGATTACATTACAAGTCTGTATCAACCTTAAAAATTTGTATTAATATAATACTGTTGCATTGGCTGTAAATTATATGTAATCTCTGGGTCGAATGTTCCAGGAATATCTCGAGTTATCCTTTATTTATGTCTGCCTTTCTATCACTTCTTTCCTTTATAAACGCTGAGAACATTTCAGCGAGTCTCTTATGTAATTATCTATAAAATATTCTTAAGACAAACAAAAAAATTTTCATATCGCGAAAAAAATTGCATCTCATGTGACTAAGTGAGATATGATTATCTTTAGATTTCGAAAATTACTCATTGATTTATTTTTAATCTATTAAAGCAAGATTGCGACTCAAATAAATTATATGGATCCTATAGTTTGCGACGTAATGTCAAATCAACGTTGTATAATATCATTTATTAAGTATGACATGAAAGTCATTGATACTTCAATTCTGGTGGCGTAAGCACTTAATACATTATCGTGGCTGTTTATTGTCGTGGTGTTTAGTAGCGTAATCTTGCGCGCATTTCGCACAAATACGAGTATATGCCGTGCGTTTCGTGAGTCACACTAGCATGAGACGTGCGATAGGGGCAAACGAAGAGATAAGAAGTTTAATTATGTCGCGTCGGTGACTTTGCGTCACCTGTCTGCATTTTTATTTCTTCTTCAACCAGCGAAACGGTATCTTGCGTAATTAATAATACACGTGCACGGCCCACACGCTGTGGGAGCGAAGTTCAGGGTCGCGTATTTCACCGTCTTTTTAAACGCGATTAATTGGCTCGTATAATCAAAGTGGTTAATGAAATCATTTATAAATTTTAACAAGGAAAAAACTGGCGGCTTTTTTTCTATCGCTCTCGAAAGATTTTCGCACGCATTGCAGAGATGCGATCGACATGAATCGTTATTGCCATGCAGTAATTAATAAGGTAAAGCTCGTTATCGTTAAAGTAAACGTGACGTTGCGAATTCACACAAGTCCTGCCATTTCACATGACATTTTGTGTAACTACTATCCCAGCGTAAATTGGATATTATTGCGGTTATGCGCTTCGCGTTCATTCACGAATTTCAATCAGGATAATGAGTTTTCAATGTGACTCCTAAAGTATGTTTCGATATAAAACATGTTTTAATCCTAAAAGAATTCTATAAATTGCAATTATTTTACACATTGAAAAGTTTATTAACATAATTATACAATCCCAGGCATATGTATAAATGGCATTTAATGTAGACAAAATTTTTTTAGGAATTCGAAGATTTAAAATTTGTCACCTCGATTTTTTACTCGGGATACTTACGATAAAAGAGCAGCTGATACACTCAGTGAATTATTTTGTTTATGAAGTTTACCAATTACCAGTTACGGATCGCCGGCGTTACTTATGGGATGATCCGGAAATGTGGGACGGCGAAAGGGAAGCCACAACTTCGGCAGAAAAACCAATTTACCGTTGCTTGACATGCTTCTCGATAGTACATTCGTAATACAATTGGGAGCTCCCGGGATACCACTTCGACAATACAAAAAGTAGATCCTTATAACGAACACGAAAGTCCGTTGGGTTTGGCGACTGCACCGTTATTCACTCACGAAAGTCGCTCGCGCATGTTTGTAGAAAATGTCAAACGTGTAAGACAATTTCGAACAGTTACTCGGACGATCTAAAAATTTGCGTGATTCGCAGTCTTCCAACGATAACCTAATTTCTTGTGCATATCTATTGCGTAATGAAAATTTTAATTAATATGAATAACGTTATTGGTCTTTGTTTGTTATGTTTTATAGCTCTCTCTTATGTTTTATAGCTATTGTGAAAGAAGAAATCTAGTTGTAGCTTTCTTTCTAGTAAAACTATCGTGGCCTGTACAATTTATTATGTGGATCAATTTCGTATTCGCAATGCACGAAAGGAATTGATCTTGTATGTCATGTTACCCTTTCGTTCGTCACGTGCATGATTAATGGTGGACGTTAAGTTAAATACTAAGATTGAATAGGACGGTGTAATTTCTTCGCTCGAAGACAGTGTCTTTTACCGTACGCGAATAATATGTGATAACATTGAATGTATGAAATAATGGCGAATTGGAGCATTCGTCGACTGAATCGATACGTTCTTATTGGTGACCTCGCGCTTTATGCGCCACTCCAAAAGGAAAAAGCGGGTCGTCTTTGCGATCAAAAAGTCGAGCGACTTGAAAAGTCACTCGATGGCCAATTAAATACCGTAACGATTGTACGTCATAAATAAGTGCAGTCAATAAATTATTCAATCTTGATTTAATTATGTGCCTGTAGACGTTAATCTTAACTTCTATTCAAATCTAAAATAAAGCTAAATAAACGATCTGTGTTTCTAACAAAAATACACTCAGCTTCAGTAACGTCGCGCCTTTATCGACCTTTTAATAACTTTATAAACTCTAACAGTTTTAACTGGGAGATATGCCATGATTTCATTATTAAACTGTATAATAAAACCGACGAAACTTTATTGACGTAAAAACGTATAAATCGATCGTAGGACGGCCGAGTATGGGTGCCGCATCCGGAGAAGGTGTGGGAAGGCGCCGTGCTTCTGGAAAACTACAGGCAGAAGCAGCCGACTTTGAAAGTGCGCACGGAGGAGTCGAAACAAACGAAGACATTGGAGATCAGATCGGACAACGATCTCCCGCCACTCCGAAATCCCGACATTCTGATAGGAGAAAACAATCTTACGTCGCTGTCGTTTCTTCACGAGCCCGCTGTCCTCTACAATCTCCAGATTCGCTTCCAACGGCATTCCATTTACACCTACTGCGGCATTGTCCTGGTAGCCTTCAACCCGTACAACGAATTACCTATCTACGGCAATGACACGATATGGGCCTACAGAGGCCAGGCGATGGGCGACCTGGAACCCCACATATTCGCCGTGGCCGAAGAAGCCTATACGAAGTTGGAGAGGTGAGTAATCTCTTGTCTATCATCATTTATCTACAGATTTTGTCATTGATATACGTTTGTATATCGATGTTAATTAAAAAAACAAGTCAGGTGGTCTTTCCGTTGGATAAGCAACTACTTATTAATCATTAATGTACAAGTAAAAAAGATATATTCCAATTAAGTAATAAATTACATATAACTTTTAATAGGATATTTAAGTTACATCTATATAAAATATATTTTATATGTATGCTATATTATATTTATTTATTATATTTATTATATTTATTATATGTATGCTATATTATATTTTAACTCAATATAATTAGCTCAAATTTAACACAATGTTATTTAATTATCGAATAAAATGATAATCTTACGCATTTTTTTAATTTAGGGAGAATCATGACCAGTCGATTATCGTTTCCGGCGAATCAGGCGCCGGCAAAACCGTCTCCGCGAAGTATACCATGCGGTATTTCGCGACCGTCGGCGGATCGGCGACGGAAACGCAGGTCGAGAAGAAAGTTCTCGCCTCTTCGCCTATCATGGAGGCGATCGGTAATGCGAAGACTACCAGGAACGACAATTCCTCTAGATTCGGAAAATTTATCGAGATCCAGTTCAATAAGAACTATCATATCACCGGCGCGAGCATGAGGACCTACCTGCTGGAGAAGTCGCGGGTGGTGTTCCAAGCGAATGAGGAGCGAAACTATCATATCTTCTATCAGATGTGCTCGGCGGCGAAGCGTCTTCCCCACTTACACCTGTCCGATCAAGATCTGTTTCACTACCTTAATCAGGGTAACAACCCCAGAATCGACGGCGTGGATGATCTCGCGTATTTCGACGAGACGATAAGTGCGCTGACGATGCTCGGCTTTACGTCCAAACAGCAGGACAACATGCTGCGCATCCTGGCGGCCGTACTACACTTAGGTAACGTAAACATAAGCAGTTGCGTGATGAAGGATGCGAGGGGCGGCGAAGTGGACACCGAGTCCAGCTATATTTCACCATCGGACCGGCACCTGCTCATTCTTTGTGAACTACTGGGCGTCGAGGTAACCGCGATGCGCAAGTGGCTATGTCATCGGAAGATCGTATCGACACGAGAGGTCTTTCTCAAGCCTATGACCGTGGAGCAGGCGAACGGCGCGCGGGACGCCCTCGCCAAGCACATCTATGCTGAGCTCTTCAACTGGATCGTGACCAACATCAACACCTCGCTACAGTCACCCAATCCGGCGCACTGTTTCATTGGCGTACTGGACATTTACGGCTTCGAAACGTTCGAGATAAACTCGTTCGAACAGTTCTGCATCAACTACGCGAACGAGAAGCTCCAGCAGCAGTTCAACCAGCACGTCTTCAAGCTGGAGCAGGAGGAATATTTGAAAGAGGATATCGAATGGACGTTCATCGACTTCTACGACAATCAGCCGTGCATCGACCTGATTGAGACCAAACTCGGCATTCTGGACCTCCTTGACGAGGAATGCCGCATGCCGAAGGGTTCGGACGCCTCCTGGGCGGAGAAGTTGTACACCAAGTGCATCAAGTCTAAGCATTTTGAAAAACCGCGATTCGGCACCTCGGCCTTTCTGATCCATCACTTCGCCGATCTCGTGCAATACGAAACCGTGGGCTTCCTAGAGAAGAATCGCGACACAGTAATCGAGGAACAAGTGGACGTGCTAAGAAACGGCGAGAACAGGCTGCTGGGAAGGCTGTTCACCGACGAGGATCCTAAGCTGGCAGTGCCGCACACAAGAGTGAAAGTTTCCGCTCAGAAGACCGTGCCGACGAGCGCGGCCAACAAGCAGAATAAAAAGACGGTCGGCTCGCAGTTCCGCGACTCTCTTAACATGCTGATGGCCACGTTGAACGCTACGACGCCGCACTACGTGCGCTGCATCAAGCCGAATGACGAGAAGGAAGCCTTCGAGTACAGTCCGGTGCGAGCGGTGCAGCAGCTGCGCGCTTGCGGCGTTCTGGAGACCATCAGAATCTCTGCCGCGGGCTTCCCAAGCCAGCGTACGTACGGCGACTTCTTCCAGAGATACCGCTGCCTCTGCAGGTTCAAGGAGATACGGCGAGATGATCTGAAGGAGACCTGCCGGCGCATTCTGGCCAGATACATTAACGACGAGGACAAATTCAAGTTTGGCAAGACTAAGGTGCTCTTCAGGGCCGGTCAGGTCGCGTATCTGGAGAAGTTACGGGCGGAGAGGCAGCGTGATGCTTGTATAATGATTCAAAAGACCGTGCGCGGTCTGATACAGCGTAACAGGTACAGGAAGATTCGTAGATCGATTCTGGGTCTTCAGAGATACGGCAGAGGTTTCATCGCCCGGAAAAAGGCAGAGGCTGTGAGAAGAGAGAGAGCGGCGGTGAAGATTCAGAAGCAAGTGAAGGGCTGGCTGCAGAGGCGATGGTACTTGCAGGTGAAACGCACGATTCTCGGCCTGCAGACATACGGCAGGGGCAACATGGCGCGCGTCAGATACAGGCTAATGAAGGACAATGCCGCCGCCACGGTGATCCAGCGATTCGCTCGTGGATATCTCGTGAGGATGGCATGCAAGAAGAAACTGAAGGATATAATAATTGTGCAGTCGTGTATTAGAAAGCGTCAGGCGAAGAAGATCTTTAGACAACTGAAGGCTGAAGCTAGGAGTGTGGAGCATGTCAAGTCGCTCAACAAAGGGCTCGAGATGAAGATCATCACGTTACAACAGAAGATAAACGAGATGGTAAGTGACGTATTATTTATTATAATATTACATATAAGTTTAAATTATATATGTATTTATTATTTATGTATACTTTATATTATTTATTTTTCCAATAATAGTTGCATCTAAGAAAAGTGTCTACTTGTCATTTCAGACAAAGGAGAGTCAACACTTGAAGAACGTTCAAAACGAGATGGTAGATTTGAAGTGTAAGCTCGACAGCTTGAAAGCGGTCGACGTTGAGAATAAGAAATTGAACGGAGTGGTGCTAGACAAAGAAAGGGAATTGAAAAGGTTGGAGGAAATTCTACAGCAAGAAAAAGACGAAAAGATGGATATATTGCATGATAAAGAGAGAATTGCTCTCTCGAAGGATGAGGAAAACAGGAAACTGCAGGAGGAGAATGAAAGATTACGGAAGGAACTCTCGATAGCAACTGAGAAACTGAAGAGCAATCAGCGCGGTGCTGAGGAGAACCTAAAGTATCGACTCGAGCAGGAGAAAGATCTCCTTCGGCTGGATCAGGATCAGGATCGCGGAGCTTATCAAAGATTGCTCAAGGATTACCACGAGTTGGAACAGCACGCAGAAATATTGGAACAAAAGCTGGCGTTACAAGGAGTGCTTGGGCATTCGCGTTCCTTGAGCAATGCTTCCAGTGGCAGTGGCCAAATCGCGCCATCGGAAAATCCGCAAGATGAACAAAATATCGTAAGTTAAAGCATTATGAATCTTCTTCTTCTTCCTTGGAGTTACAATTCGTTGTGGACCAAAGCCTGCGCAACTAATTTTGCTAATCATAAAATATAATAATCGTCTCTTTAGCTATATTTCACCTCTTTAGATTTCCATTTTTTACTTCTTATCGCGAATGCTATTGAAATAAGTTTATTGAAGTTACACACGCTCCGATTTCTTTTTATAGGATTTCGGTTACGGCTCCGTAAGATCTACAGCTTCCTCGTCGACGCCCTACTCACGAGTGGAAACAATCGACTGGAATCAACAACGGTCGGATAGTCCACCCGACGGAGAAGTTCAACCGAACAAATCACCTTCGGAGGTACCCGCATCCGCACACGCACCCGTGGATATCGGTCTCGTCCTGAAACTGCAACAGAAGCTGAAGGACGTCGAAAAAGAGAAGGGCAGACTAATCAGAATGGTCGAAGATCTGGAACGCGATAGTAACGAAGAATCTACCAGGACGCAAGATTCATTTAGAGTAAGTAAAAAAAAATGAAAATTATGCAGAAAAGTGGTTGTTATATTTTTGTATCATTTAATTATTCATAAGTTCGGGGTACTGTAGACACTCACGTATTCGTAATAGTACGGTACATGTTCAGAAAGAGCAGATAATACTAATTAAAGAATGAAAGAATGAGCGATGAAGAATGACAGGATTTCGGGACTGTTCCTTTACGTGATTAGGACACGTGATACTTACTCTTCGGACCGGGATAGAGAGAGGTCAAGTCGATACCGGAGATCGCGATTATTGTATCTAATACTTTGAAATAAAGAGCGATCACTGATTAAAAAATACAACAGTGGTGTTTCATATTAACTCACTTTCGACATGTTTTTTCTGTGTCGAGTCTTATCCGAACACTTGTCAATCCTCTGACGCGAACTGGACATCGTTTAACTGGCATTAAGAGATTATTTGTGATAAATTCACTTCGTCACTTGTCTTATCTCTATTATCACTGATTAACTGAGACAATATGGTTTGTTTGCAGCTCCAAGAACTGGAAATGGAGAACGCACAACTTAAAAAAGACTTGAACTCACTGAGGAAGACTGTATCGTCGGCCAGTCCATCGTCCGCGCAGCAAAATCTCATGAGTAATTTGATATTAGAACTCATTAGCTATTTTTTGCATTGCCTTTTTCACTAAGCATGTATATTTATACCAAAGAGCTAAGTATATTTAACAAAGAGCTAAGCTAATTAAGCTTTGTATTTTCGAACATTCAAAAATTAAAGCATAATACAAATAAACACACTGTAACTTTTGCTTTCTGCTTTTTATCTTATGCTAGATTTCTATCTTCTTTCCTTTAAACGCAGTCTCTTTATTTTTAAATCATACATTACATGGAAAGAACTTTTTGAAATGCTTTTCGTATATTTATTTCTTTATGTTTATAATTATATATTACTTTATGTTACTATTTTTCTTCTATATATGTTATTAAATTTCATCAGTTATCTATCTAAAAAACAGTAATAATAATGCAATGTAAAAAACATGGTATAATACTGACATAATGATATTGCAGTACAATTCGAGGCGCTGCAGGAGGAACTGGAAAGGAGAAGAGAGGAATGTATTCAACTGCACAGCGTGCTGGCTGATCATACAAGTAGAATGAAGAGTATAACTTCCAATTATGGTCGCGACGTGGACATCCTAAACGAAGACGGCGAGTTAGTACTTGCCTTCGAAGCGCAGAAAAAGATTAACAGGTAACGCAAAATGACATGTTTAGTTGTCGAGTTGACTATTGACAAGTGCCATGTCTAACAAGTCTTTTGTCGTTTGTGCATGCACTTCGATTTTCAGTAAACTTAAGACAAAGGCACCGACAGGAGAGTGAGTTGAGCAGATTCACGAGCAGATTCACTCATTTGAACGTTATTGAACTGTTCAATCAAAAAAAGAGATTTTATAATTTCATGGTATCATGAACGTCTTGAAGCATTTCAAACCAGTTTCTTTTTTGACATCAAATTAACATTATTAACTATAAGTCGTGCTAAATTTTCTTAATTTGTGTGTCATTATTAATCAAACGTTTTGATTAATTATTTTATAACAGTATTAATAACAGGCATGATTTCATGTGTTATGAATGTTAGCATGATTCCATCGAATGATTATTTTGCGATTGAACAATTCAAGAGATTTCTTATAATAATTTTCCAAAAATGAAACTTGGAATTCTTTGTTTTTAAGGCAATTGGAGGATGAGCTGCAAGCGAAGGAAAGAAACTGGCGATCGCAAAGAGACGAGTGGCGAAACGAGATAGACAGGCTGCAAGAAGAAATCGAAAAGCAGCAAAAGCTGCTCTCCATTAACTTAAGCAAATCGCCGCAAACCCAAGCGGAGCTTTACATGCAGTATGAGGTTACCAGATTGACATCCGAAAATCTGGTAAGTAAAATAAATTTTTTTATCAACGATATAAGATTTATTATCAGTCTCAATTGATTTTGTTGCGTTGCTTTCAAATCTGAATATATACATATATAGGATATATTTTTTTACCGCAATAAAAATCTATTAATCTTTTATTTGTATAAATACGAAAATTTACGTAATTATATTATGCTTTTTTTTAAAGGAGCTTCAAGAGAAATACGATAAAGTAGCGGAGGAATGCAGACGCTTCAAGAAACAATGCAGAATCCTAGCTAAACGACTTAAGGATGCTGGCTGTAAGTTTAATAATTATATGCTTGTTATAAAAAATATTTATATATAGAGATTCTATTGCTGTATAATTGGAATTATGTTGAAAATCATAAATGTACTTTATCTCTTAATGCTATCAAAGACGAAGGGGAAGAACGTTCTTATGTAAAAGGCACCGGTGAGTGCATGATCTTGATAAATTTCATCATTTCATTAAATTATCCGAATAATTTGTGCATGTGAAAAACAGTAAATTCTTTGGTAGATCAAACGAATAAATAGAAATTGTTTAATAAAATAGATAATTATAAAAGTTAAAGATGTAAAATTTTAAAAAAATTAATAAAAAAGAGAATTTACATAAATTGTTCAGTTCATATCACTGGCGATCGCAAAGATCATATGAATTATCACGCAGATCATAATTCATTACTGCTTGCATATGTCAAGTATGATTTTCTGAAAATTTCGAGAAATTTGCGAGTACAAAAGTTTCAATTTTGCAGTACCCAACGCGGTAGAATACGCAAACGGTGTCACAGTTTCCGGTACACACGGAGAAGGAAGTAACATGCCTGTCATTCGCAAAAAGGAGAGGGATTATGAAGGAATGTTCGAATTTAAGAAAGAAGATATCAACGTAATCATACGCCACATGGTCATTGGTAAGGTTTTAGTGTCACTTCTCATGTCAATGAACCTGTCGAAAATTGTTTTATAAATTCTTATATTTAAGCATTTTTTAATTATCTATATAAAATTCATTCTGCGAGAGATATAATTTAATATTAAATTTCTATAATTAACAAATCTCTTTTCTCAATTTTCGTTAATTTTTTTTCTACTGCCAATGTACGACCTAAATATATATCTGCCTTTTTCAGAGCTGAAGCCCCGAATAGCGGTGACGCTGTTACCAGGCTTACCGGCCTACATTCTCTTCATGTGCATCAGGCACACCGACTGCATTAACGATGACGACAAGGTGCGATCGCTGTTGACCGAATACCTGAATGCCGTTAAACGCGTGTTGAAGAAACGCGATGACTTCGACTCCAGAGTGCTTTGGCTGAGCAACACCCTGCGTTTGTTGCACAACATGAAGCAATACTCCGGTGACAAGCCATTCCAGATTGAGAACACGCCCAGACAGAACGAGCAATGCCTGAGGAATTTTGACCTGAGCGAGTACCGTGTCGTACTGAGTAACGTGGCTCTCTGGATTTTCAATAATCTCATCACGAATCTCAAGGAGAGGATCCAGGCTCTCACAGTGCCGGCCTTGTTGGAGCATGAGGCGATATCCGTTCCGACCGACAAGACCGGACGGCCTAGGTCGTCGTCCATGGGTGGCGAGCCAGATTCCACGCAGCAGAAACTAGATAAGCTTCTGGGCGAGCTGACGTCGGTGCACAAGACCCTGCAGTATCACGGTGTGGATCCTGAGGTCGTGGTACAACTGTTTAAGCAACTGTTTTACTTCATGTGCGCCAGCGCTCTCAACAATCTGCTGCTGAGGAGCGAGCTCTGCCGATGGACCAAGGGTATGCAAATAAGGTAAGACAAACCGTGTATAAATCCTTGATTTCATGTTGTTACTTATTAACAATATAACGAGAAATTCAACACAAATAACTGCTTCATAAAAAAATACATAAAGAAGGAATTAAGAAGAAACGTAAATTAGAGAAAATTGAAGTTTCTTCTTTAATTTCTAAAGGTCTGTGAAGGCAGCATCCTAAAATGCGGATTTTTTAAAAATTGATAGCACTTGATTGGTCATATTAGTCTATAAATTAGTCTATAATCGTCTTTCGTTCATCGAAAGTTATATTTGAAATTATATGTTGTGTTTATTATTTAAGGTATAACATGAGTCATTTGGAGCAGTGGGGCAGGGATCGACGACTAGAAACCGCGTCAGAAGCACTACAGCCCATCATACAAGCGTCGCAGCTTCTGCAAGCTCGTAAGACGGACGAGGACGTTAATTCTGTCTGCGAGATGTGCAACAAATTGACGGCCAATCAAATAGTAAAAATTCTGAATCTGTACACGCCCGTCGACGATTACGAAAGTCGAGTTCCCGTTTCGTTCATCAAAAAAGTACAAGACAAACTAAAGGAGCGTGGTGAGAACAACGAACAAGTAAGTTTTCCACAATTGGAAATTATCAATTCTTTGACAAAATATGCATCAAAATTCGTATACGCACATTAAATCGCGAGCCTAAAAAATTTGTTCATAATATATAACAATTGACTTTTTTTATTTTCAGCTGTTAATGGATCTAAAGTACTCTTATCCCGTAAGATTCTCATTCAATCCGTCGGATATTCGGCTTGAAGATATCGAGATACCCGAGGTGCTTCACTTGCCCATGCTCAAGAAGGTGTAACGCAAACCAGGCACGATCCTGGTCAAGATCCCCACTCTACTGTACTGTACTGTGTGTCTTTAGTTGAAAACGTTATACGCGAATATACCGAAACTCGCTTAGTCTATTTGTTCGTAACAAGAGGAAGTTAGTGATACCGGTAATCCGGCTACGTTTAGACGTAGACGCATCAAGAGCGGCCCATCGATATCACGTTTTATAAATTTCTTTTTTACTCGGGTATGTATAATTTATAGATTTTACGATATGTCGTCATATTCCGAATCGCATTCGCGTTCAAAGTCAATTCCGTTCACATAGGTAGACGATCAGGTCTCGGTAAGTGAGAAAGAACGATATTTTGCATTATTGTTATTGTACAGCGTTGTATGTTGAAATGTAGAGGAGGCACGAGTACGAAACTCCTACAAGGATTTTAAATTAAAAATTTTTTTATCAATCGATATCGTTTATGTTAAAGGTAATTAATATTCTCAGAGATACATCTCTGTGTAAATTCGTTCTTTCCTGAAGAATGTCTAATTGTAAGAAAATATTTATTTCATTTCTAAATAGAAATCGTGTTCATTTCTAAATATAAATCTTAAATTTCTAAAAATATAAGTTAATTAAATACGAGAATTATGTATGTAACAAAACAATTTCTATAATACTGAGAAATCAATCTGATGAATATATGGGAATGATGATAATAACTGTGTGTAAATACAATGTTTAGTTTAAATGTGTATGGCGAAACTTTTTCCTTTATACATTATACTTGATCCTTGTGAGAATTTCGTATGATAAAGTTGAAAACTTGTTGAAGATGTAATTAATGTAAAAAGGAAATACGCGCGAGAGAAAAAAGATATAACGTCATGTTGGAAATAGAATGTATATTTTGTGATACGAGAGAGATAAAAACAGCTGTTATAAAATTGGGTCCGATGACGGACTGATATATGAATGAGAAAAAAAATATGAAGGCGACCGAAAGAAACAGAGGTATATAATTATTGTTATTCTAATTTATACATATGTATGTGCATACATGCAATTGTATTCTGTGCCATTTTACGAGTAGATCGTAACATTCGTTTGTTATTTCGTTCAGTCTGCCATTGGTTTCGCGCATTATATACATGTTCCAGAATGATGTCTAAAAAGAGAGAAAATATCCCTTATACATCCCATTACACACATATTCCACAGAATGATATCTGAAAAGAGAGAAAATATCTCTTCCCCCCAAGATGTTATAGACAGAATATATTTACACAGTAACACCTTGACTCGATGTGACATATTTATTTGTTCCTACAGTGAAAATAAAGTCGAGGTGTTGAATAGTTTAGTAATAGAGCAATCACCTGTTCAATCCGAAAGACCTGGGTTCGATTCCCGGTCCTGTCACCTCACATATAGAATAAGGAGTTAGTCCAAATGGAAGATTTTTCCACTGTGATCAAAATGAGTTATCCAAAAAGAAGCATAAAGTAACTTATGCGTAATATAAATCGTGATACTACAATTTAAAATTTAATCAAAAATCCATAATTGAGATTAAATTAAAGTATATTGATAAGTTCTTGTATAATTTCTATTATTTGCACGAAAAACTACACAGAAACAGCAATTGGAGATCGCATTATTAATTTCTGATTGCAATAATTGTATTCTCTATCATGCTATAAAAAATTCTAATGTTTTTCAATAGAGTACAAGAAATTAAAAATATAGATAGGAAAGATATAACACAAGTGCCTATGCATCAGGTATCGTTTAATGATATTGCCAAATTGGTACAACAGGTTAGAGATATGTTTCATCAAAAATTATTTCACGTCATCCACTCTATATAATGTGTAAATTATAGAAGGTGGAGTAATTTTCTCAATTACATTTATTATATATTGTATAAATTATAGATGACGTGAAAGAATTTTTAATTGAACCAATTAATTGAAGCCATTTATTACAAATGTAAAAATAAATGCAGCACATAGAACGATACCAATTAGAAGTATTTAATATAATAAAACACAATTAAATAAACTTAAATTTTAAGTTTCGCCACTGTCATGAGGCGAGCGTATATCGTCAATTTTCAGTATCATCTTGACAAGCTGTGTAGCCAACAAAATCTGTTGCGTCTTACTTGTCAGCGTCTCAATGACATTTTGTTTCTTCATATCTGTAACAAATGATTCATGATAATTTCGTGATTAATATGTAAAACATATACAATACGATATATAAAGATTGATACGTACTCGCTGTGCCTCGATTTAAGCAATCGATACCAAGTGCGGGATTCTTTTCGGCTAACTGACGCGCTTTAATTTCCGCTATGGTATCTACCGGAGAAAGGCCTGAATTTTCTGCGAGCGCCATGGGAACGCTCTCCAAGGCTTCAGCGAAGGCACGGAAGGCGTATTGTTCCAAAGTGCTGATTTTATCAGCCTGTGCCATGCAAGCCAGCGCGCAAGATATTTCCGCCGCGCCTCCACCATAAAGAATTCTGTTGTCTTTGACAACATTGCGTACGGTGCATAATGCATCATGAATCGACCGTTTCGCTTCTTCGATAATCTATAACCATAAATGTAAAACGATTTTCTTATAAATTCTAAAAATTATCTATATAGCATAATCAATGTTGCATCGCAAAAAATAGATCCAATTAATACAAATCATTAAATAGTTTGCATAATTGCAATGCGTTATTATTGCAAGGTGTCTGGTCAGTTATGTACATTGAAAAAGTACCACTGAAATTCTCCTTGCATAGAAATTATTTTTATCAAGTTATCGTTACGTACCATTTTGTTACCACCGCGAATAAAGATCGTCACAGCGCGAGAGTTTTTGCATTCCTCGATGACTAGCATTCGATCTTTTGTCGTGCCAAACGTTAATTCTCTGACAACACCGGCATGACCAAGTTTTTCTGGAGTCAGTTCCTCAAAGCGAGGTACAATGCGTCCACCGGTAGCAATGGCGATGAGCTGAAAGAAAGATTTGATTCGTTTATGTGTATTTTATATACAAAACGCATATTAAAACACAAAAAATCGCTATTATTCAGATCTCATAATCTTTGGATCATTGGAGCCACCACGAAAATCAGATCACTGGCTAACTAATTTTGAAAGTTTCTCATTTTTCTCGAAAATTAATAATATTAATTTGCAAGAGAAGACTAAAACTTTTAAGACCAAGAGCCAGCTTCCCAACTCTCGCACCTCCTCTGGTGCTTTTTTTCATCATTATAGCAAATAATTAAAATTGATAAGAAATTGATGAAATTACAAAGACCACGTACTTCGATCTCTGGACCGCCAACCCATCTAACTGCAGGCAAATTATTTTGCAGCAAAAGATGATTAGCTTCATCATCAAAGCCCCATTGACAAATAGCCAGTGTTGTGCCAGCATCTTTGACCTGCTTCACCATTTCCGTGAACTTTTCGCGCTCGTAATCGCGCAAAGCTCTGTAATCGTCAACCGAGGTGACATCCAACTTATGCTTCGTTTTTGGTTTTGGTGGTTCGAACGGGCAAGTCAGGATGGCCAGTTTAACGTCCTCTAACCTCTGTAACATTACAGTGGGCGTTAAATACGTAACTTATTTAACATAAAGCAAAACTTCGATGTGAAACATTTTCTGAACTGTACCTTCGGCATTTGTGGATGACTGAAGTCCTTGTCGACAACGACACCGCGTACTAAGACAGTATCTTCCAATCTACCACCGACCTTTCCTTCTATCTTGATCAATTCAAAATTAACATCACGAGTAACAGGATCCAGAACTGCCAATACAGCTTGCACAGCTATTTCCGCCATCTGCCTATGATGCTTATTAACACTGTAATAAATAGATAAAATATGTAAATAAAAAAAATCACAAACGAGGAATTTAAAAATAACAAAAATGCTTAATTACATTTTTGAACCTAATGAAGTCATAGCTATGTCGATATAAGGCTCCAAATTCTCTGGGGTTCCGTTGAAATCTTCCGTTATTGTCTTTAGATGCTCGGTTGCACATTTTGCCGCTAACTCGAAACCATCGGCGATCCTAATTGGATGAATTCCCTTGTCCAGCAGCTGTTCAGCTTGTTCCAGAAATGCACCGGCCAGCACAACTACTCCAGTAGTGCCATCACCAATCTCGTCATCTTGAGAATTTGACAATTGGACCATCAGCTTGGCAATTTCATGATCTACGTCCATATTCTTCAAGATCGTCGCACCGTCATTGGTAACAGTGACATCTCCATCTGAGCTAACCATCAACTTATCCAGTCCCTTAGGTCCCAAAGATGTTCTAAGAATGCCGGCCACATTGCGCGCTGCCAGAATATGCGACTGCAATCAAAATAATTAAATATTTTCAGTATTTAAAGCTGAAATTCTTACTATATATATCGTCATCCTACATAATAAACTGATAAATTAATTAATAAATTTTAGTTTAAATTAAAACTGCATATTTTCTTCAGTTTTACAAAAATCCCAAAAATATATATCATGAGATAAACCTGGTTCACAATTTTGTTCGTCTATCGCAACATTCGCTGGCTAAAAGCTATGGATCGCCTTATATAGTCATAAAGAATCCAAGGTCCCTCGTGTGAGGTGGGAGGTGCAACCTCCCTGACTGAAATGTGTTATTCTAGATTTCTTCCAGCCGTAATTCAATCGCAGGTGAAAACTTTGAGAAACGAGAGAAATTATCTCCAGATAATTCGTCCGAAATATCTCATTCTCCCGAATATCCTACTCATCGCCGAGCCCTGAAACAGCCGCCATTACCGCTCGCACGTGGTCGAGCGTCTCCCGAGCGTGATCCGGAGAAACCGTAAAACCAAGAGACGCACCGACGAGACGTCGATACACGCAAGTCATCCGCGAGAGAGATTTGAGGAATGACGCCGGAAGCGAGGCGGGAAAACGCGAGTCTAGACGCGAGTCCGTCGTCGCCATCTCACCTTGATTGCGTCGTGACCGGTGAGGCGTTGCTGCCTCTCCTGGTTACGGATGATGATGAAGGGCCGGCCGTACTCATCGAACGCCACCGTTCCGGGTATAGCGGTCATTTCGGCGACCTGGCGAGATCCGAAGCGAATCGACGATGTTTCTTGACGAGACGATTGAGCTCCTCGACGCTAACGGTTGCCGACGGTTGCCTATGGCCGCTCACTTGGCGACCTGCGACCGGAACAGTGTCGTGAATAGACAATCTCGCGCATGCGTAGCTGCGCGAACGCCGTTACATGTCAGTTACGTATACAGGCTTATTGTAACAAGGGTTGTCGAAACCCTTCGTGAGAAAAGAATAGAAAAGAAATATTGTAGAGGGAGATGACAATATCATTGATTTTGTACGTAATCGTCAAATAAAATATTGCTGAATATGCTTGTAATAAAATTCCAATTATCTTGGAAACGAGGTAAAAATTTGGTAACCGCAAATGTAAAATTTGCCAGTTATAATTAAGCATAAAAAATATTTATTTCGGAAAGAATAATCATAATCGTTACGTAAAACATTGTTAAATATTTGCCGTAATAAAATTCTAATTATTATTATCTCGATAAAAGGAAACAAGAGCAAAATTATTTTCGCTTCAGCAATCGCGTTAAAATATACAATTCATTAACAATAGTTTTTACATAATTAATAAATTTGTTGTTAATGCTACATATTTTATAATATTTAATAATGTATTTAACACGTATTTAATATTTAATAACTTCTAACATTTAATATATATATTACATATTATCCTACAATACAAACTAATAATTTATACAGATTCTAAAAAAATATTCTACGTGGCATCTTAACACTCTCAGCACGAGACTGTTGAAGTCTATCACGTGTGCAACGAATCAGTTCACGCACGCGCATGAAAGTCTTGCCCGAAGAAGATTCCTCTAATCCGCAACGAAGAAACAAATCGGAATAAAAATACAAGGAAACAAAGAGCCAACCGCGCGAAAATTTACATTACATGTAAGTTTACATTTGCGTTTACACTTACTATTCTTCGTTTTGAATTATTTTGAATTATTTCTTGCTTATTGTGAGAAAAAGAAGAAATATTAAAATACAAATAGATTCTATGATTAATACATTAATTTAAATATATACACAACATTCTGCTACGTACAAAATATAACATAAATAATAATATTAATAAAATAGAATATTTTTGGAGCGTATCTCTCAGCAATTACAATATTTTATCAGTATTTATTATTTTTCCATCAGCATTTGTATACTCTTTGTATACTCTTCGTCAATGTGTCGTAAGAATTGATATTTCTCTTATTTGAGGATATCTAAATAAAATAAATTTTTAGTATTTATTAAATAATAAAGAGAAAGAGACAGAAAAGTGATAGAGAGTAAAAGAGCTGAACGCTATATAAATACATCAAATTAAATTTTATCGTTTCAATTTTTTTCTGCTAACTTTAGATGTACCTTTTGGAGTAATAGCTTTGTTTCTTTTTACATTCGAATTGTGCTTCTTTAGTACCTCGATCTGTACTCTTAGGTGTCTTTTTAGAGCTGTTGTCAAGAATTAGCGATGCATTGAGAGAGATTACGTATTTATCGTTGAAATCTTAAAAGGACTTTTTATAATTTTATTTACAGCCAAATGCCTTAAACTTTTTTTTAAGTAATCTTGTATTCGAACTCTTATTTGGCGAGAATTCTTTAACAGATCTTTTGCTCTCTATTGGAGTTTTGGTTGAATTGATACTAGGCACGGATAATATGAGAGTTCTGTCATTATCATTATAATTTCGCTACTTTATTTTTAAAAGATTTAAATTATGATCTTAATTTTAATATATAAAAACATTTCCGCAATTTTTGGACAAAAATAAGCTCTACTGAGGAGAATCGATGATCTACCAAAACAAAGTTGACAGAAGAAATGTCGCTACTCATGGCGAACTCTTTCGCAGCAGTGCGGATTTCCGAGCGGTCCCTCTCGTTCGGTGACATCGATTAATTACGATGTCGTAATCTCGCAGGGGAACAGATTCCCATTCCATTCCATCTACATCGCGCGATAATAGCGAGCGACGGTCGGGGCGAGAATCGAGCGAGTAGTCGACTCGTCGACTACCAACACGGCCGGGTAGTATAAACTTTGACACCGCGGGGCATTACCGCGATAATTAAACGAACTACCCGGTCGCAGGGAGGAGAAGGAAGAGAAGAAGGGACGAGGGAGAAGGAGGATACTGCGGAAACTGCGAGAATGCACAGGGTGCTCGCCCGCGCGTTGAAATATACATCTCGCGCCGCTCCGCTTTCCCGCTCGGAGAACTTCTACTAAAAGGCTCCGGTAATGCGCGGGTTACGGCTTCAATATGCAGTAAAACTAGGATAGCCCTCGCTGCATGCCCCCGCGCTCACCTAACTCACCCGACCTCCCAACCTCCCCCCGTCGCGTTACACATCCCGGGCATATTCGCGCTCGCGATACAAAAGGTAAGCCCGGGGAGGCACCTCCGGGGCATCCCCCGGGCTCGGGCAAGCTGCTGAATAGAGAAATAATCGCGCGTTGACGCGCGAACCCGGTGAAAGGAACGTCGCGAATAAAAGGCACGAGATCGTCGCGTTACGATCGGATTCGATAAAGGAATGTTTGTAGACCGTCCTCCGCGCTTTCCCTGACTTTTATGAAACCAGTCTATAGAACAAACTTCATTCGAACGGAAAGCGATCGGTCTTTCCTTTTCACGTTCGAATAATCCTTGATCGCGCGACGAAGAAATCGATTTTTTTTTCTTTGAATCGATTTCGGAAGGGAAGACTTCACGCGTTTCTATCATAATCTCGCCTCGGCGACCGTCTCTGAGATACATCGACTTCGCTTATTGAGCGCAATCTATCTATGAGAATCTACCGGCGAGCAACGTCTTCGAATTTTCGATAATGGTGATGAGTAACGCGTACCGCGAGGATGATTCGGGGAAGTGACGTGACTTCAAGAATCAAACGTTCCGTCGTGCACGTGCGTTCCTCCCGAGGCAACGGCGAGGAAATAGCGGACTCGACTTCTTGGAAGCAATTTCGCCGCTGGAAAAGTATAATTGCCGGTTGGGTAAACCATTGTCGGAAACCCGGCGGGCAAGTGTATATTGTTCGATGAGCAAAGTCCGTAGATCACGCGTCCTGTTTAGCTAATTAAATCAAGACTCTGCCGGAAGATGCCGAACGTTTTTCTCTTGAAAGCATAAACTAATGATATCACGCTTCATTACGCAAGTCTCTTTCCGGTTTTATGAAAAGAGAAAGAAGTATTTATCAATGATTCTCTCTTATTGAAACTTTATGATAAGTAATGCGGAAAAGAAGAATTATAGAAACGGTGTTTGTTTAGTTATTAGTTATGAAGTCATGCTCGTTACGAAACGTTGCTGAAGAAGTATAATTAATCGTGATGTAATACACGTCGCTGTAAAGTTGTATAGACACAACGTCGAACAGAGCGTGTGATTTTGGCTGCGGTCGACTTGACGCTACAAATGCTTCGAAGCATTTTTCTTCTCCTTTCTTTCAATAAAGATAGAAAGAGAAGAAAAACGCTACAAAGTATTTGTAGCGTCAAATCGACCGTAGCCTTAATTATTAAAATCGCGCAGAGTTCTGCTATATTTGCGCGCGACTGGTTTCTCGACGGGAGTTTACAGCGTGCCAATAGATGGCGAAACAATGCTGAAAGCTGTTGGATATATCAGAATTATTTATTGCAATTTTCAATCATTCTGTACCTCGATATATTTATACATATATACATATAAAATAAAAGAAAAAAATCTTAAAATACGATTTAGAACAAATTCATTTATAAATTTTATATTACATATATTTATAAACATATTAGCTTAATATTTTCATCTTCATATAAAAGAAAAATCGACTGATATATATCTCCTATTACAATAAGCACATATATTAATATATGTGCTTGATGTTTCCACTATTTGTATAAAAAATATGATACTTAAATAGAATTTATAAATTAAAATTTATAAATTATTGATCGATAGACGTATTTCTATATCTTTCAAGGATTCGCGAGAGATCGCGAGAAATTATACGGAAAAACGGGGAAATTGCGGGGTGATAAATAGATAGAAGATAGATAATAAGCACATCGAATGCAATAACGGGAGAAAACCGGGATGATCGGCGCAGTGGTTGAATTACTCACGTAATCTCGCGCGTCAGATAATTGATAAGCGTTAAGTAATAATAGATATTTCATCCAGAGTGCATGCAGCCGATACGGGAACCCCGATAATCAATAAGCGATAAACGACGGCGCCGTTTTAAGGACCGGCAATGCGCCGGGCGAGCCCGTGACTCATTCAGAAATCACATAGCAATTGCGCACCTGATTAGACTGTCCGATAACTTTGCCGATACTTCGAAAGACAGACGAAGAAACAAACGGCGAGATACGAGAAAGCTGCGCCGATTATTTTCTTGGAATAAAGCGGGATAATGAACACTCGAAAAAATATCACCCGTAATAACAAGCAAAAATAAGCTTTTGCAAAACGCGACAAGATCTGTTTGTTCATTTAAACCCAAGCAGATTTTTATCTCTCGTCACATTTTAATTGAAGATTAAATTACCAAATTTCTAGAATATATTTGAAAGTTTCAACAGGAAACAATCTTTTTATAAAATTTTTTGTGAGATAAAATTTTTGCGAAATTTTCCATTTTCTTTTTTGCAAAGTTGAACTGAAAAAGTTACAGAACTTTTCATTTATTATTATCAGAAGCATTCTTTTTCTTCCTCTAAATATTTCTGATCTCGGTTTAGAAATTTTATTCATGTCTTCATATTCTCTTGATTGCATGTTTTTTTAGACATAATGCTTCAATATTGAGCTAAACATAAAAAATTAGGTAAGTTAAACATGGCGTGACATTCTGCGGGGTCATGAAATCGCGAGAGGATGACGGACGTTATCGTTATCGCGTTCTTGGGACGGTTACATCGCATTGTGAGCTGCGATCTTGTCCTAGTCACACTTGAGCGAAAATCGTCCGTGTTTTTGACTATGCTTACTCCGTTTATCCCTATTATCTTATCTTATCAAAGAGCGTTGGTCCTTGAAAGAATCTGAGTAGCTATTCACAGAAGATTTTGATGCAGTTTATCATATTCAACTTGGAGCATTGTACGAAAATGATTACATCAACGACAAACGCATTTTACGAACTGATTAATTATTTCACTATTACGCGTCGTGATTGAGTGCATTATTAGTCAGCGAAAGAATTATCTCAGCAAAGTTTGATCGGATCGAAACGAGATCGACTACATCACCCGTGCCGAGAAAATAATAATTAATTTATCGCTCTGAACATTGCAGTTAAAATTTTTCTCATTTCGCGTTTTATTAATATAAACGAACAGTTCTAAATGTTGCGACAATCACACGTTACAACGGATCGAATGGCAAATATCGTTTCGCTGGAAGTCGTTATCGAAAACGTCATCGTGTATGCAAAATTTAAGCGGTGTTATAAATGTACGATATATGGAGCACGCGAATGATGAGGTAGCATTGAAGATTTCGTACCATGAGTGATAAATTAACAAATTACATACAAAATTTATAGCGGAATATTAAGTGACATATTATATACCTGAAGCGCATTAAACTTGAAAGCCTTTTTCTTCTTCCACTTGATCCTAAAATTGTTAAAAATATAAGTAGAACATGAGCACTTAGATTTTGTTTTTTGTGTCAATTTTATTACCGCGATTAGTTATAGAAAGATTGCATAATAAAAGTAAAATAGCACGTACATTGTAATGGAACTATATTAGCCCGATCGATTAACACCATCTTATCAATCCTATGCAACATTCGTGATGTCGCTTCGTACGAAAGTACTCTTCCATGCTCACAAAATTAGATTGTATGTAGCAAAAAATATATAGTATACGTGTTATTATATATATTATTATATATATTATTACACCTCCATATATTTTTTCCATATACATTTGTATCTTTTTAAAGATATTATATTCATAGGCGATTTTGTCTCAATCACCCTTTTTTCTACGGAATTAAATAGCTAAATATTTATATATGCGAAAGTGCATGGCTCAATATTTATATGCTGGCGTTCTGGATATAAATATTGTTACATATTTATATCTATCACGCATCCTACTACGCTCCCCACGCGCGAGCTCGATTATAATTTTATTTCGCCGTCACGCGACGTGATCGTTATTTACTTTTTGTGCCGGATTCGCGACGCACATCCTCGTTAAAATGCATCATATGCGTACCGTGTGATATAGAAAGTGTCCCGGGGAATAATGCAAATACTCTACACCCGTGGATCTTGGCTAATTATTTTCAGTGAAAATGTCACATCTACATAGAGTCGATAAAGTAACAATTCTATTTATATTATAATTCAGGCAAAAATTCTAACGTGACTCCTATGCGCGCATTCAGCTCAATAAACCATTAAATTAAATTACAGTGAAATTTAGTTTATTTAACCTTAATATTAAAATATTCGTACCTCGATAAGATGAATGATATGATAAATTAGACTTGTGCTAATTTTTTAAATGGATTAATTTTGGAGTACATCGATAAAATATTTACGCTTCCGGGGCATTCTGTATTGAATACCAATACCCGCGATGCCGTCCCGGTTCATCGCTCGTTCCAAGTAATACCGAATGACAAGCCTCGTGGTTGGGAAACCCACGCGCGTTCTCCCACGTGTGAATCGACCTGAAAGGACATCCTCCTCTCGGCGAGAAGGCGGCAGCCTGTTACGCGATTGGGAAGATCGATGAGAAGGGAATAAAGTCAGAGAAAGCAATCATAATTCCAATTAGCCGCATATAACGTCGCTCGACTTCCTGCTTCGATTATTACGGAATCCCATTAACGCTTCAAAGTGTTCTAATAAAAAGTGGAACATTTCAACATCTCCTAAATTGATACCGAAATTTCCCTGACTGCAATTCTAATTCGTAGAAAAAAATTGTATAGAAAATCGATAAAAATGTCTAAATTAAATTATCATCAAATTTATACAGTCATCATTGATTAAAATCCCCAGATATTAATATTTTCCAATGACAGGTTTTTTAAAACCATCCAATCAATATACTAATAGATTTAAAATAATAAAAAATAAAGAATCTCCCGCAAACCTAATTTCTTTAGGATGCAATTAAATATAACCGGTAGATTTTTGCTCGGTACTTCAGTTGGAGTCCTACTTACCAAAGTTTAAAATTGTACAAGCAAAATTTCCACAGACAAAATTAATGAGAATCGTTATTTCGATTACCTCTTATCAATTACCGTAAAAACGACAGTTCGATATCTATTATCTATAAATGGCGCAGTTATATTTTCAATTTGCCAGGATTCGTCCTACTTGTTGGTGTTATATTTTGCCGTCGCGCAAAGGGAAGCCCGGAGGAAAGATGCATCAACGTCAGAATAGAGAATTAATTTTTCCAAGGCGTTCGCTGCGCGGCAACCATGGTGGTCATTAAGAGGAGTATCACCCGCTGTTTCGTGCACAATGTCGCGGGTTAATTCTGACGTTAAGGCAATCCAATTGTGCCTCGCATTTCAATTTATCATCCGTGTTCTCTATTATTACTCATCTTGCATATGTACGGGTCTATCTAAGCAAAAAAAAAAGCGACAATAAAGGCGGCTGCGGACTTAGGGCGTTGCAATTACGTGCTGCATTAGAAGGAGCATAAATTGCAAAGATACACGCGTACGACATACGTTAGGACGAAAGAATGGAATGTATCCTGTACGCAGAAACCGCAAGGAAATCCCGTGTGTCACAATCCGCCAGTTTCCTCACCGCGACCTGACAAGTCTTTATCCTCGATTTTATCATACCTTCCGAAGGACTCCTATGAAAGATCGTGCGACGCCATGAACATCGTTCGCCAAGAACGTTCCTGGAAGCCGCCTATATAAAGATGCTTACTCTTCTCAGAAATATGTTCTTAAATTTTACAAATAAAAATTTTATTGGTAAATTATTTGTTACAAGTGAGAAAATGAAATTTTTATTTTCTCACTATTTTATGTAATAAAATCTAGCGTAAAAAGTAAAAGAAATAATATAAATATATCATAAATATAAGCCCTTTTAACTCCTTTAAACCAGATATCACCACGGAAAATATTTAAAACGACTGCAATTGGTGTTCTTTATGTGAGGCGCGCAATATTCTTTTAATAAATAAACGCATCGCCGAGCGATACTTTTATATTCGCACGTTTAGTCTTTGAAATTCATACGGGGGGATGCATACGCGAGTTTATCAGTTTTAAGCGAGTAACGACGCGTCTGTTCAACAACGAGCCTGCCGAGAGAACGGACACCTTTCAAAGGATTTTTATTCTATACGCGATTGGCCACGCGCTCTTTGTTCCCACGCTACTGCACTTTAGCACGCATAATAACGTACGACGAGGAGGAGCGTGGGTGTACAAGGTGCCGTGGCTCTGCCTACATAATCGCAAAGAGGGTCTGTAAAGCCAGGGTGTTAACTTCCGTCATCCGGGACGGCGCGCGCATGTGAAAGGGTTTGTTTAACGAGGGTAGTTCGCCTCGATGCAGCGACCGTAAAAGCCAACACATTTCACATATATATTAATATTTAATAAAAATTACAGTGACACAAGCCAGTTATTACGACGTTTCACTTTGATTAAGTTAGACTCATCTCTTGCGCCTTTAATGAATCATTCTATAGTCAAGCTGTTCATTAATCATTATTTCAAAGTCGGGTCATTATTGACTTTTCTTTTAATTCGAAGTTAATTTGAACACGACGGTACAAACCTTAAATAATATAAAAATTACAAATCGACATTCCTCTCCTCTTATTACAGGCTAAAAAAGAAATCTACTCGTTATTTGGAGAGACTTCAAGACTTCTAGAATATTCACTTCAATTTTGACGTTAACGAAACAGACGAAATTTCTGTGATACTACTGTAGAGAATTTTATCGCACGCATTATGACTTAATAATCATTCGTTTCCCTTCGAAATTAGCACCATGTATCTTGTTGACGGCCCTGTACAAATTGTAGCGAACTGATTCGGATCGATCCATATACCCCAGACACCTTTTCACGCGTAATGAGAACTCGCGTTCTCAGCAGTTGCTGTACGATTTGAATACCATAACGATGTCTCTTCAGTAAAATATCATTTCCGAAATCTGATAACCGGATCTCTGATTTCCATACGTGCCATCATTAATAACGAGTCTTTCGATGCATGCAATCTGCCATTTTCGATCTTCCTCCCTCTTCCCTTCGACGTGGATTACTTATCGGTGCTGTGAATTAATATCCATCAATATCGCTTTCTGTCAAATCTCTCTCTTTTTTCTCTCCATCATCTTGGATATAATATGCATAATTAAAACTGGTTTATATCACGTACAGTTCAATGATCTCTCCGTTGCTCATCGGGATTCATTGAGAAGCATAAAATTATTTTCAATGAAATACGTCATTGAAGAGTGTGCGGAGTAAACTAGATTGAAAACAACAACTGTTGCCAGTATCCTGTTTCTAGCGATTAAAGTCCGACATTTTGCAACTGACATTTTTAACTTCGTCATAGATTCTAGACAGAATGCTGATTACGTTATTGGATGCTGGACGCGCTGTCCGCGACGAAAAAATATATCGATGCGGAATTCCGGCGCGCTTTGACCGACCGTTTTCCAATGCTCAGGTTACCGTTTCCCAAAGATCGTTATTTGTTGATCGCGCTGTACGTGTGCGTCCACTAGGTAAACTGCTCCGAGTAGAGCGGAGAGCAGTCTATACCGGCCAGACACCTTTCTATCCTTGTGGGCTCCGCGAACAGGAGTTACCGGTTGGAATGCCATCGCGTTGTCACGATTAAGGTCCATCCACACGCGTTAATGACGGACGTTTCGGCTGCCTCACGTCTGACATCATAGATCCGGGATTCGCGCGCGAATCAGATCCGTTCCAGCATTCCACGGACTGAAGTCCTGTCCGGCGACGCTTATAATGATCTGCGATCCTTCGTGGAAACGGTATTCTTCGAGGAAAGAAAGGAAAGGCACGTTCGAGGAAACCAAGAAAGCATGTAAGCTCTAACAAGATTCGACCGTAAATAACGACCAGACTTTTATAGAAGAATTTAAAATAAGTTTAACAGTAGAATCTTTGTATTCTTTTTTACAAAAGATAGACGACAGTTGTAGAAATTAAAAAAAAGTACTATGCAAGAGAAAAACAATTTCACGTAAAATAATTGCGTATATAATAAACTTTGATTAATTGAAAGAACTCTTCGACATTTTATAAAATGTTCAACAATATAAAATATAATTATATAGTCCACTAGAAGTTACTAAAAAAAGGAACCGTCATATGCTTTTTTCGCATTTTACTAACGGAACATCATCAAGTATTTCATTATAAATGCATATCAATCTGTCCTTTTTTTTATTTTTCAGAAGGATTTAATTTTTGTATTTGTTGAAGTGCCTTCAACCATTAATATTTATTAATGGTCTCGATCTATTATTCGTCATTTTTCAAACTGTAACTTTTTTCTTTTTAACATAATAATTGCTATGATAAAATAATCCGGCGTTTAATTTTAAAAATGCTATCTAATATGAAAATTTGAATATAAATTGCTAGACAATAACAATATCCAATAAAAAAAATAAACTATTTAATACACTATTTATGAGAATAGAATTTTATTCGAAAATATTATATAATATTTTATCATTATACACATTTATGATAATAAAAATTATATCAATTCTATCTATTCAACCTATACAAAACTGGTTAAACAAATGTGTTAAGAAAGATTGATCGAATTTTATTAAGAATATATTTTTATTAAATTTTATTTAATCAACTCTCTTAACTTTATTAAAAATTTTTAACAAACTGCATCTAACGTACAACTCTCATTTATGTATGGATACACCTTAATGCATCTCTACTCGATAGGTGTTCCCCGGTTTCCAGTGCCACGCGACACGCACTCACACGCGTGCGAGCGAATGCGAAACGCGCACATTCATCCGATTGACCGGCCGCGATCGCGCCCGAACTGTCGAGCGTGCACGCGTTAAGGTTGCTCGCCTTGCGCGACCTCGCCGCGTCACGCACGCACATTTAATTCCCGTCGATTCGACGCGTGACATATCAGCCAGTCTGTAATAATTAAAGAGCATGCGATTAACGGACTCATTAACGCGAACGAGGAGATATCTGCCGATTTCTGTGAAACGTCGACGTGTGCCGGTTGTAATCTTACGCGACGCGGGGTGAAAGAGTTAATAGTAAGACATAAATGAGAGTTATCGTGATGTAATGTTGATCATTATTTGCCGGAAAAAGAAATGGAATTTTATCTCATAAAAATATATTAATGGATCATATTCTTTCTACTGCCGGATATTTCAATTTCGCGCGTATCGCGACAGACAGAAATAAATGTAGTTAAGTGACACTTGGTGTAATTAGGCTCGCGATGGCATTACCCTGTCAGATAGGTAAGAACTAACCCCAGCTAGAACCACCCTTCCCACCAGGAGCTCCCGCGCCGCTGGAGGTATTCTCGTCTATCCCGAAAGTAACCCGGAAAAGCGAGTAGCTTGGAAAACATTCTCGAAAAGTCTAGGTGATTTTACCAGAGGCGCAGACTGGCTAACAAGTTGCATCCGCCAGTCTGCTTCGCAAGACGCCGTCGCAACGGCATTTCCGATATAATCCGTAATGTCAATCCGATGACCTATTGCCCATTATCGATTGAACAAACATCTAATTCCGTTCCGAATCACTGCGCTTTACATACTTTATTTATAGATCGTGGATACGTTGCATCATAATATCGCGCATATTGTTTCTTATTTTGCATACATTTATTGTGACTTTTGAAATATTATATTAATTACAAGGTCGCAATATTATGCTGAAGTAATGGATATTCCCTACAACATAGAACCGCGTAAGCAATAAATTCGCGATGAATATTATTGTATAAAAGTAGACAACTGCTGCCGCTTCATTCTCTTAACGAAGCGTAAATTTCGCTAATTTATCACGGATTAAAACGCGATGAATTTATTATTATGAAAGACTTTTAATGTATTCATAATCGCATCGTGTATCACAAGTTAAATTAACGTTAAAAAAAATTAATAAAATAGCGAGCAATCTCGATGGTAGCTTTTATACATCAAATAACCAAATTGATTGTCGTTATACAAAATGCGCTGCTAAAATGAGTTATAAAAGCTGAAATTCTGCCGGAATATGTCATATCGTGTCACGCCTGATATGGAAACCATACGATGCCTATTAACATCAATTGCTGAAAATCATTTAGAGAGAGAGAGAGAGAGAGAGAGAGAGAGAGAGAGAGAGAGAGAAAGATTGAAAATGTATATTTAATTCACTTAATTTCCATAATAAATAAATTAATCTCTTTAGTCACATGCTTGGAAAGAAAACTTTCCAGAATCCAGCATCGGAATTTTGATGTATTTTACTTCAACTGCGAGTTATTTTATTAAAACGAGAGTTATTTCATTAGAACTGTTAGACTTCGTAGATTTAATTAATTATCCCTTTCGCGAACCTCCCCCCCCTCCCGACGGTTTCTGCAGTATCAACAACGCTAATGTCTTCTCTCCCCTTCGCGATCTATTTCGCCAAATATGTCATCGCGCCGCTATTAGCGTGTCCGGATAAATGGATTTATCAAACAATGCTCGGCGAGCGATACCGTGTTGACCAGAATCAAACGTGTGATCGACGTTTGTCGGTGGGCAAATCGTGGTTTTTCCACGAAAATGGAATTTTGACGAAAAATTGAAGCACCGATGTAACAGGCTAACAAACGCGCGAGTAGGAAGCCGGTCCGGAGCAGGAATCCTGCGGGATCCCGCGCACGTCCAGCCACTCCAGCCGCCTGTTTTTCGCCGGGGCGGAAAACCGGCGGCCTTCGTGCCAGGCCCGGACGTGAGCCGCAAGCAGGCGCGCAGGAAAAGTCCACGTGCTTTCGCTTTCCCTGACCTAGCTCAATCTCGGAAATCGAGGGGAACGAGGTCTTTGTCGAGCGAGAAAATTCTCGGCACCGGGAGAGCGAATTTCCCTCGTGACTAGGAGGTCATGCTATTGAGAGAAGGCTCTCTGGAAGAGCCTTGCCCGCGGGAATGGATCGAACGGAAAGGTCATCTGTCCATTTGGGGATTGGTCATTTAGCTAGCGCTGGTCAGATATATTAATAACTATAGTAGAGTTAGGCTATGAAGGGCGACGATACCTTTATTATGTTGAGTTCTTATTTAATCTTACGTTCAATATCTAAAAACAATTTACATCTAAATAAATTCTATTTTAAATTATAGCTATATTTAAAAAGATTTGTGTCACATTAATATTTCCTAAAGATTTATCGGATTCTTTAATTTCGTACAGAGACTAAAAGATTATAGAGATAATATAGAGATATAATTAAAATCTGTGATCTTCACTTCTTGGAAAATAAATAAGAAAATTGATATCGCAATTTCTGAAAAGAATAAAGGATCGAATCGATTAAGCTGATGTAAAGAGTATTAAGTGTAGAAAAGGAAGGAAATGAAATATTTCATTATTTAACTAATTGACACAAATAGATACAGATTGAAATTGATCCGGAATTCCGGACGTATGCGTGCTAATGTGATCCTAGAAGTAGTAAAATCCTTCTCTCTCCTGCGCTCCTGGGACGAGGGCTTTCGTAGTTTCCCCAACTACGCGTTTTCCACGTGGCATTTTCTATGCACTCAACGTTTTGCCCCACCACGAGATTCGATCCTTCCCACACTCGTCTCTCGCTATTCGTCTACCGACTTTCCGTGGGAGGAAGGATCCTCGTCCTCGCATAGTTCCCTAATTCGGGATAAGCCACGGCTCTCCCTCCACTGAAGTACGTGCTTCCGGAAATCGGACGTGTCGTTTCGACGTCTCGAATCAAGACTCTGTACGGAGCTCATTCTGACATTATCGTCAAGTTGATAATCGCTAGCGCGAACCTCTTTGAAAACAGGCTCCAAAGCGATCGATTTACTTTAGCGGTTCGTTCAGGCAGATTCCTGCACAATCATGCAAAAAGTGAGATTCGAAAGATTCACGCCTCACGACGAGCACATGAGACATTATCGTTATCGCGTACAACATTATCGAGGAGTTGTTTCCGAGTCCATGAGATGAGACGAGACGAGAACCGCAATCCACATGGTTGCATCACGTGGCACCGAAACACGCCCGCCGGGAGAGGGTGTTCCGCCACCTCTCCTTACACATCCGAGGATGCTGAGACGTATCCTCGGCGCCGGCATGCCCTCCTGTTTGCGCCTAGACGTCGGCGGATTGTCGAAAGTGCTTGCGTCACGAGGCGTACGTCGGTCTAGCCGGGGCGACGTGCGGCGTCGCGTCACGTCGCGTCGACGGCCGCCGCGCCCCCGCGAAATTAGGAAATCAGTCGACGGTTGAGACACGCCGTCGGCGCGTTTGCATCCCTCTTCCCGCGGGAAACGACGGCCGCTCATCCCCTCCTCGTCCTCCCGCCTCCCCTGCGCGTATTCTCGCGGGCGTCTCCCGCGGGAGACCCACCTGCACAGGTGACGCACAGGTCCTACAGGGGTGCGCCGGGCCATCTCGGCAGAAAAACTGCCGATTTGCCCGAAAATCCGGGACTCCCGTATCAGGCTGCCAGGAGACCGGTCAAGGTGTTGCGTACGGTGGGGGAACTGCGCGATCGGGCTCGCGCGTTCCCTCGGGATGCGCGCCGGGACGCAGCGTCGATTCGCACCGCGTCGCTCCGAAGCGCCAGCCGACGCCGAAAAGCGCGCCCGTTTCACAGGATAGCAAGTGCCGCGGAGGTTCACCCGTCGGCATCCCACCCCGTGCATCCACCGTCGGCGAGCTCGACGTGCACAGGCGCGAGGGGAAGTTTCCGTTTCCTCTCGAGTACATCCTGTACATGCCGCGTCAACGACCCTCGTGTTCAATCAATAAAAAAAAAGAAGCTCTTAAAAACCGCAGCAGAAAATCGATGTAACGCCGAAGACGTGCGATCGACAGACGTAGAGCGTCGTATCGAGAAAACATCAACGTTCAAAGCGAGATCTCCTAATATCTAACAATAAGTAATTCTATAATTGTATTAAAGTCATTTGTTATTGCCTGTAGCAGAAAAGACGATTGTCATGACATGCAACTTTATTCCGTGTTTCTGATAACTTTCCGGTCTGCACCTTGAAAGAATCTATTGAAAAAAATATGGACGATATTGTTGCAAATACAAATGAACAGGATACATATTAAACTATATCGTCCTATATTATCTTGTCGAGGGATGAGATGATGAGCTTAAAAAAATGCGACAGAAGCGAGTTGAAAAAAAGCGCGTACGCGGCGAACAGGAAGGTAGAAGAGCATTAGGGCGTTGAAATATTAATGGCTAATTAATAATCAAGCTGATTAATATCAATGACATCAAATGCAGCGCATCCGCATACGAGGTTATTCCCAGTTTAATAATAACCTGCAATAATACGGCATTTTAGTCCGCACATTCGACCGCGCAATAAATAAATCTAACAATTATTATTATTATTTTTTATTTAAATAAGATGCAAGTTATTAAACAATGCTTTTATGTTATTCTAAGGGTTTTCCTAAGAAAACGCAAAGATCTTAAATAGGAGCAAGATATATCTAATTTTTATTATACATAAAAAAATTATAAATAAAATACAATAATTATTGTACTTAAATATTCTATGATTAATTAATTCTTCAAATTTGCGAGAGATTTCAAGGCCTTTAAAATCTAAAGAACATTTCACAGGACGAATAAGGAGTTATGGGACTGCTATTTCGTGCAATATGTTGCAAACTCGCAGCATCGACGGCGCCAGTCTTCCTCTCACAAGGCCATAAATTTAAGTATTTAAAGCATCGCGCACGCCAGGGCTTTCCGTACGATGTAACGTTGATAGCAAAGCCACAGGGTGGTGTATGATTTTCGCATCAGCGGTCACCGGTGGTTCCCTCCCCGCGCAATACGCTCCGCTGTAGCTTTTCCATCCCCCTGTGCGTTAACCCTTCTCGCCCTTCCGCCACTCTTCTCTTCTCTCTTCTTCCCTCTCGTGTATCCTGTAATCCCTTGTGGTCCGCCGGAGCCTGCGCTTTCCCGACGTTCCGACGTACCTTCCGCGTGTATGAGCTCCTGATAGGTTACCGCCCGTTCCTTTTCTTCCCTCAAAGACACCCCCGAGGGAGTACCCGAGCGCGTACCGAGGGTTACGGACGAGCGCGGATTGTCGATTGTGTCCTTTTTACCAGGAGCACCCAGGGGAGATCAATAGCGCCGCGTATATCGCGATAAGAACGTCGCGCGAAGAGCGATGTTACGGTATTGACAGAAAAAAAAGGTAAAAGAAAGAGAGGGAGAGTGAGATAAAAAAACGCGACGCATCACGTTCGGAGTGTCAAACGAGCGCTACATCAGAGAGCGAAATGACTTGTCCATAAAGGTAAAGGGGATAATCCGATTTCTCGATTGTAACGTAGGTAATCCCTGCGTTGAACTCGTTATTTCACACGGTCGCAGTCGCTGTCGATGTTTCACAGAGAAACGATAAACAATGCGTTTTATTTGCGCCCAGAAAGGAAATCGTATTTAACAATTTATTTGAAATTCTTAATGCTGACTGAATCAATCGAATTGAGCGAAAATAAGAGACATGGAGAGACTTGTGATCGTGTTATTAGATTAGAATAAAAGAATTATGTATGTGAATCGCTGATAAAATCACTTCTGTATGTACATACATACATACATAACATACATGCAAGCAATTCTCGAAAGAGATTCTCGCGGTATGTAGCCTTCATTTTTTTTTATCTCCAAAGATTGTGGCGAGCTGACACATATAATGAAGCCACAGCGCGAAAAAAGAAGTTCGATTAGATGTGTAGTACAAATTGATCGAAATGAGTCACGCTGATACGCGTGTCACGCGTTGCTCTGATTTGGAATACAAATGCGGGAAATGCTGCAACGTCGTTTAAATGGAAATCTACGGCGGCAATATCCCAGCGGGTCGACTGATTCCGCACAGCACGTCATGATAATACCGGTAATATTAGTGGCGATGTAATAATAATCTCTCTAGTAGAAATTAATATTTTTTCGCTACCTCGCCTCAACGTTTTAACAGACTTGTCTGCATATATTAATGAACCTCGGATAATTATATTTAATATTAAATCGCTAAAAACCATTATACGAAATATTACGAAATATGGTACAATGTTATAATTTTTTAATATATTTAATAATGCAATATCAATAAATAACTAAAGAGAGTAATTGCATTTGTCGTAAGGAACATAATAATGAATGAGAGATTTAATAAGTTTCATGTAATAAAAATTTTATATAGTGTCTTATTGTTTTTTTTTTATGCAAATTATTCAGTCTTCTCAGTCTCTTCATATTCGCCAATTCACTATCATTCCATCTTCAATCCCTTGCTTTACTCATCTCGTGCCTTCATCCTCTCTCTTCTCACTCTTCGCTCGCCTACTAGCTCGTCCTTTGTCCTTGTTTCTCGTTTTCACGCTCCCGAGTTTCCGTTTATCCCTTCCTACCCCTTTTCCATCCCATAGTTGCTGATATCTCCGCATGGAAGTTTCGACTGCACAGCCGACATACTCGGATGAAGTTACGAGGGTATAACGTCATATATATATATATATATATATATATATATATATATATATATATATATATATATATAACGTAAACGTAAAGCATAGAAGCTGACGCATAGCACGTAAGTCGTAAAGCTAGTTGAAGTCCGTGCAACGTCGTCCAATGCGGGTATCCCGCTTTCTATGTGTGGGCATGTATATGTGTTGCAACTCATATGGACGGGTGCGTATACCACTTTTACGCTTGAAGAGCGAAAAGTTAAACGATATTTCGTTAGAGGGACCTTTCGATGCTATCGGAAAACTTTTCGGCTTTGCCGGCGATAACCGGCAGCGAGTTAAACCCGAGCAACGCCTCGGATTCGGTTATTGTGTTACAGTTCTGGTCTCGGGGCGAGTGAGCATATATGGCTGGCAATAGTTTCTACTCTCTTACGTTGAAGGCAAGTTTCTCGTAACTCCTAATTGCCGTGGCAGACTGGCCATGACTAACGCTAGGGATAATGACCTGTTCGCCAATGAAACACGGTGGTTCGTTACTTAGAAAAATGATTTCTCGAACGACGGCGTTTAGCGTTACCGGTAATTTTAGCGATTATAATAATTGGACATCAGGGTAATTATGAGGCGCCGTGAACTGGTTTCGCTGTGTCAGGTCTTTCCCAGATTTCGTCGATATTTTAAATATACTTTTTTGCAAATCCAAAAACCTTAACGTTACAATTTTGCTTCATTTAGAAGACACGTAATTCGAGCTTAAATGTCTGTGATTAAAGTATGAATAAGTCGTCGTCAAATTATAACAATATAAGGGTAAAAACGGAGTTTCGATGAAATAATGTTATCTTCTTTTCCTAAAATTACATAAGACATTTCACGTTTCGAGTTTGTAAACCAATTTTGTCAAACAAACAATTTAAAATCAAAATATACTTTTATATCGTTAATATATTTTCGATTCTGAATTGAAAATTTTATGCGAGAGACGTCTCGTCTTATGGGGCGTATATATTTGTCGTAGACGAGCTGGGGTATGCCGATGATTAAAATTCTGACAGCAACTCGGGATGCCATCGTTACGTTACGACATCCACTTTGCGCGACGTAGATCAATACCGAAACTATGAGCGTAGCGACGCGAGGAACGACTTTAAGCAGCAGCACGCCCGCATTGTGCTGCGTACCTGTGCGCGGGGGATGACGATGGGTCGATGTACGCGGAGAGGGTCGGACGTTATGATGCTGCATTGTGCCACTTTACGACTTCCGGCTCAAACTGCCTCGCTTCGCTCGCAACCCTTCACGACTCTCAAACCCCTCTCGATCTCACCTCGCTGCATCACCGTATTCCACTTCCCTCGGAATTACTCCATTTTCTGAAAGACGTTTAAAGCGACCTTAGGGTCGCCGCATCTCGAATACTAATGCCGCTTTTTGAACAAATACGTGCATATGGCTGTGCAAGCTCGGACAATTGAAAATTCTCTAAAGTTTCTTCTCTCTAAAATTCTATACATAAGAAGATTATGGACTAAGATAAATAATAAGTATAAAATAAATTGTATAAAAAATTAATTTAAATCTGATTTCAATATTTCAAATTTCTATGCTATTTCACATCATAAATACGAGCGGAATCTAAATTTTGTAACTTTAGTTGAATCTCAAGGTAATTTACAACTTTACGCTCTTGCGACATTGTTCAGATTATTGTGGTTCGTATAATGTCTGTCTCCGATTTTCTCTCGTGTAAGAGTAACCCTCTAATTATTCGCCATCGTTTTAACGTTCGCATTACAAAATGCTACATTTGCAATTGACGTAGCGTCTAGTTACCGTTAACAATCTCCTCTGGGAAAAGATGACGCCGCAAGACCTCGAAGAAAACGAGTGTTGCAGCCATGTAGTATTAATTAATAAAGCGCGAATGGTAACCGCTTGTGCTTTCCTAAATCAACACACTGTTCCACGCAAGACTCGTAAATATGGCCTGAAAAGTGAGATACCACGGTATCATTAGACGAGCCGGCCACGTCAATTAAACCGACCGGCCTGTAACGCCAGCAATTATGAGAGCGTCCCCGCCGCGATGGTTATTCCGTCATTAGTGCCGGAAATAGAGCGCCGGCCGGAGAATGGAAGCCATCGGGAGTTTCGTGGAAGCCATCGGGAGAGCGGAGCCGATTAGCGGTCCAAATTTCGCGCGGAATCCCATAAAAGCGGGGCAATGTACAATGTAAGGCGTCTCGAAATAGCGACCACCCCGCACTTCGTGGGAGGAACGAGGTCAGAAGTTCCCGGAACTCCCAGAGTGTGTTCTCTCGGTTCGCAGACGAGATCAAAGCGTGGCGTCGAGTTCGCGGAGGAACATTTCCAGGATTCGCTCCTGGGTCGAGTCTTTCGTAAGTTTGGAGGGCAATGCGTGCTCCAAAACAGTGAAAACGGCTGTACTTCGCGAAAATGCCGTGAATAGAGCGCTAAAGAAGCTGAAAAAAAAAACTTCTGCACATACACGTGGATTTTAAATGAAAAAAATACAAATCCGAGATCCTGGACCTATTATTCGTCGAAAAGTAAAACCTTACATTTTCTTCCTTTAAGGCTGAAAGCCAATAAGTCCTTTCGTTGGAAGGAAATACTTTTATACCCCAGAGTTTCCCGAGTTTGAAGTAACGACTGGTCTCTCGATGATCACGTTTCGCGGCTTGAAAATGTAACCGCCGTATATAAGTCGTATAGCAGCGCTCGCGCGCTCGATATAATAGGTATTTTGTACGTTGCAAAAATATACACGTCGTTCGTCGTACCAAAAGCGGATTTTCCCGTCCAACTCTTTATTCATGAGATCCAATTATCGTCGGACCAGTCATCGTACGCCCTCCGCGTGCTCGCTGCCTCTGCTCCTGGCAGATAGTCGATATTCGGCATTGCATAATTGACCGGGAGAGAGAGCTAGCTATCCGCTCGAAATCCTGTCGTTCCTCGTTCCTCCTTGCACCGCGGATCCCTTCACAATTTTCCTTCGCTCCTCACGTCTCCCGCACGCTAATCGCGGAACGGCGAGAATGCCCCGCGCTACGGGAGCGCAGCCCGGTTTTATCTCGATTGCGCAAGCATCGCGAAGTACGTCGATCGGATCGATCGCTCGATATCCATTCATTGCGGCCGCCGCTGCAATTCCGTACCGTACTGTAGATATCAAATTACCGGCGCACTGCGCTCGGAATATTCTCTAGATACGACAGTTTCTTAAGCGTACTTGTACGCGCCGTATTTAACGGCCCGTATTCCCACCTTCTGGGTTCGACGTTAAATGTGGCTAGCTAATTCTCGTCCTAGATATCCTGAGAATCACCTGTGCGAGTACGATTTAGAATTGCACAAATGTATTTCCTATTAAGATGGATCAGTTATATTTCAATTAAATTATTTGATCGTAAAATATTGACGTGAAAAGAATAGGCGACTATTAATATGATTTTATATAAGAAATAAGAATAGAAGAATACAACGAAAGATGTAAAACATAATAAAATATAATACAATTATTAATTAATATTAATTTATATAAAATCACTATAGATGTAGAACTAATATAAAAATTTTTCTATTCTTTTTAAAGTCTACTAATTATTCCGAAAAATGCATCTGTCATAGCCAAATTTCTCGCATCGATATGATGGTTTACCAAATACTGATTGAATCGATAATCAATTTGATCATTCGATCTGTAAAGTTTTTTTAGTTGAAAATTTGCAGGATTCTCGAAAATTCGCAATTTCTCTTCTATTTCAAGCATCTACTTGGACTAATAGGACTAATCCATCCATTCTTTCCATCCTTGTAATACCAAACAAATAGCATCGGATATGAGGAAAGGGTGAGCTTTCGCCACTCGGTATGGCACAGCTTTTAATATAGTTATGAACAGGAAAAAAGAACGAACAAACTTACTTCAAAGACGAGAGATATGATCAGTTACAACGAGAGTAATAGGAAGAGATAGGAAAACGGGAGACAGAGGAAAAAAGAGACAGAGTAATTTCTCGAATCCTAGAACTTCGCGCCTTTGAGGGGAATTCCCTCGACAATTTTCACAAGAATTTTTCTGTCGTTCTGTTCATCGCGGAATTAGATGTCGTCGTACTCCGAGAAGATACATTTATTTATACTGTATTTTTGCTATCCCTTTCACACGTATCTTCTGCATCGTCTGCGTCTTTTCAGTATAATATGTTTACTTTTCAAGAGAAAAATTTTTTTCCTTAATAATGATCAGAACATATTTTTAATTATACGGATTAATAAAATATACTGGATTACATTCACTTTCAAATATTTTTTAAAACAGAAAAAAAAAGATTAATGGGCAAATTTATTTCACTTTATCAGAATTGTCATCGAGAATTTAAAAAACGATTAATTATAATAAATTCTAATAATAAATTTTTGCTAGCAAAAACGGAGAACTCTATGTTTAAATAATCGCTCTACTTAATTGGTTTCTTCTTTAGCTTTATGTGCAATTTTACTTATACACGCGTTTTACATTTATTATAGAAAACAAAACAAAATAAAAGTCATTATCCAAAGCAATTAAGTTCAAAAGTAGAATATGCAAAAAACAGTATCATTTCCTCGAAAACACCATATTCGTTCTTTGCACTCTCTACTATTAATCTTGCCCTGCTCATTAGACACTGTGCTGTCTCGTATCAATTTTAACAAGCTATATGAATAACCAATAGTAATCAGTGTATCATTAAAAATGAGACCGAAACACATTTTACGGCGTCAGCTTTCAAGATGATTGGCATCGCTCGCTCTTCGGCGAAACTTCCCGGCGCCCGGGCCCCGACAAGGGATCCGTTTAATTTCAGGAAACCCCATAAAGGTTATACGTTGAGACGCCCTGTACGCTCAGCGCAGGAAATACGTCCTCGTAAAGTAGAAAAGGTAAAGAAAAAAGAACAGGAGAGAAGCGAAGAAAGTATAGAGGAGGGATGTGGCGCGGAAACGCACACCGATGCGTGTCCATCGGGTGTGCGGGCGAAACAATGGCGGAGCGGAGCTGGCCGAGGAGATGAACGGTGAACGAGGAAGATAGGGTAAGGGGGATAGAGAACATTGCTGCTGGCAAGAAAAAAAAACAAAAAGGAGCCAAGGGCGAGGGGAACAACGCCGGTGAGCGTATCTCCGGAGCGAGTATACCGTACGTTGACACATGCTTGTACGTGTGAGACCAGAGGGATGAAAGGCGCGGATGTGGGTATAAAGTTTCCGGGTAACGCTACGACGGTCGAGTGAAGGCTATTGTGAATGGAAAACAAAAAAAAAAGGGAAGAGAAGGAAAGAGAGAATGTATAGAGAGTATATAGAATTAGATGAGAATTAGAATATCGCACTTTAATAACTGCGCAAAAATAGCACATTCATTCTTAATAAAAAAAAAAACTGATCAATTAATATAGCGATAATGACATTTCTGTATATTACTAAGGAACAAATTTCCTATCGATGAAAATTCATTGGTTTGCAGTGCAAACGAAGCAAGGTGTGATTTATATTTTTGTTTCGAAAAAGTAGGAAAAAATTATAAAACTCTTCTGCAAGCAAGAGAGATATTTTCCTTAAATAATTTTGCTATAATATATAGTTAGAATATTAATAGTTTTTTACAAACTTATTATAGTTTAAATCTAAAGACCTTATTTAACACTAATTTGATAGCATGAAATACAAGTATACTATGAAATTCGAACCAGAAAGATTTGCAATCGGCAAGCGCCATTAATTCTTCGCGCAAAGAAGGAAAGAGGGTACCGCGGTGCCTCCGAGGGTGCCTCGTGGAGTTCGCCACGCAGCAGTTCAAGTGAAGCGAGGCCCTCGAAAGGTCAAAAGTTCGTTCTCTTTGCGTGCGCTCTGCGTGACATCTTCGAGGGTCGACAACGACAACGGTACTCCTGTCGCCTGGCAACGCCTGATTCGGCCGCGAAGGAGAAAAAGAGGAAGACTCGATCCGCTCTTTTGCCTCTCCGGGTCCACTCTTTTCCTCTCCTAACCACCCCCGTGTCCTTTCCTTCCTACTGGGTGGCTTCATTCCCTCGCGCCACTCGACTCATCGCCAAGTGGCGGGCGCCACCTTAATTGGACTGCGGCAATCACCGTAGTCTGCAGTTCCCTTTCCTCACCCTGCAAAGATCCGAGCGAGGGCGAGAGCCTGAAAAAGCGTGGTCCTCTTTAAAAGTACCTCTCTTCGTAGCTGCATCTTTCAGAAGCTGTTATCATCGAAGAAGACTGCAGCTTGTCGGGATCGTTTGCAAATGTTCTTAACTCTTTGAGTCCAACCCCCTCGCTTCATCGTCAGATTCATGCAAATTTTATTTAAAAAAGGCACAGTGAAACGTGCGGGAATCGATGCTTAAGGCTTCGTAACAAAAATGGTTGTTTAAAATATTAACCTTCTCAAGATATTCTATTTTTATATGAATTATTTATAAGAGCATTAGACGTGTATTCATTTTGTAGGTGGCGTGTTCACGGAAACGACAAAATAAATTTTGCCAAAAACGGACGCACCCTTAGGACACAGGCGCGCATTAGTTATTTATATTATAATTTATTTTCGTATTAAGTTCTATGTAATACATCTGAATACACGCGAAGGAAAGTAGTAAAACGCATACGCAAATTTTTATGCTTTGCGTATGTCGCATAAATGCACGTTTTATGAGGTTTGTCAATGCTATAAAGGTATCTCGATCTGCTTTCGTAGTAAACCACGGCCATAAAATCTCAGATAAGCGTGTGCTCATAATTCCCGCTGTAATCCGACCGTGACTCAAAGAAGATTGCAACGCTCATAAGTACACAGGTACATGAGTTCAAATGTTACATCATTGCATATATATATATATCTGCATCACAATTTAACTTTTGTGAATTCGCCTGTATAAATCGCTTTATTATATACTTTACAAAATTCGTACACTATAATATTCTATTTCATTTATTAAACGAAAGAATTATATCTTTTACTCAAATTAAAAGCAGTCTCTAAATAAATTTAATATAAATTGATGTCTACCTATTTAATCTGAATTGAATAATTTATATTAACGCCTCCTCTTAAAAAAACATAAAAAAATGATTACTCCGAAACAATTATTCATTCAATATTTAATAGTAAATATTAAATATTGAATAGATTGCCTATAATAAATATTGAAAGAATTGAACATAATTCATTTCATTCCTAATTAACGTTTCGCTGGAGAAAATGGCAAACAAATATGTATAATAAATAAAATTAATCTAACATTTACATTAAAAAGAAAAAAAACTGCTGTGAAAAATCGAGATCAGTAGGATATTGTGTTTATCCAGTTACGCAAAAATAGAATGCTGTATTTTAGTCGCTTCGTGACGTTTTTATAGCCAACAAAACGAGACAACATTGTCGCCCACGAACTCCCTGCGAAGTAATTAGAAAACGCGGTGTCCAGTTTTCATGGCTTTCCGCGCGAGCTTTAGCTCGAAGTAATTGTACGTTGGATGAAATAATTACACGTGTTCACCCGCTAATTTTACGTGAATTATAGCCGATCTGATTAAAATTTAGATCCCTAAATTATACACGCACGATTTTCCGTAATGGCAATAAAAGATCATCCAGCATGATCTAAGATTCTAAAAACAAGACAAAAAAACTTAATTTTAAAGCTAGCTTTATGACGACGAAGCGATTAATCAAATCGCGATTATTATTCCAAATTATTATGCAAAACAGCTTGCATATCAAATTATGTAAAAAAATTATTTATTATTAACAATCTTCTTAGAATATTTACAAAATAAAAACTATTCATCAAATGCTTTTTTCTGATTGTATAAACATTTTGTAAAATTGTTTCAAAATTCAATGTCATTAAAACAATTCTTCCGTACATTTTTTATATTCAATAGTATTGAATTCAGCATATTAGCACATTTTGATGCATACAATTTCTCTCCAGAATATATCTAGTGTATACGTTCTATAACGGCTAAAAGGCATTCTACCTAGAATCCTGGATGCACCAGACGCATCTTGGCCGATCAGAGAATCGGATACCGACGTCGAAGCTGCTCGAACGTCAGCGTGAAAGCCGGCCGTGCACGCGCGGTATTCCCTCGGATTCAATAAAAGCAACGGGGTATAGGCAAGCAGATACAGTGCAGCCTCGTAAACGGGTAATCTGCTATTCAGGTCATAACCCAGCACACGTCGGGCCGGGACGAGGTCGTTTTCCGGGCGGCCATCCCGGATTCCCTTCTATCCAGGGATTCCACGAGGTACCGGTGACGCCGAAGGGCCGAGACGGGACACTGACGGAGGAAGAGAAAAGAGGTATCATCTTCACTCTCTCTCTCCTTCTCATCCTGGCTGGTTACCCTCGGCGGTTTATGCCCGACGATGGCCAATCCCGCGTCGGCAAACGCGACCCCCTAATATCGCATCGGGCGATTCCCAAAGTCCGATTATCGGAAATCTATTACAATTTCGAGTGAAATTTATTGGGGTCGCGGGCGGATGCGCGCCTCGAAATTTCGCGTTTCGCGAGGAGCCTCTTATTGGAATCCATAATCTATCGTGGAAGTGACATGATTGATGGCAAAAAGCGTCATAGTGCAATTGATCCATGACTCGAACGTTTGGATTCTGCGGAGAAACAAATATTTTTGCCCTATTTTTACATGATCTGCGCTCACATTCTCCATCGGTTTAAGTCAGTCCAAGTTAAAGTCAGTTTATCAAGTTAAATTTAATATGGAGACTATTATCAGTCTTTCGATTTTTAATTTTTAACGTATAATAAATTTTTTCGTTCCTTCGTCAAAACACCTGTAAAAAGTGTCCTTATTTCAGCCATCGATTTCGCTGTTTAGAATTTCATAAATCAAAATTCGAGTAAGTTCAATGATAAATGTCCTTTGCGTTCTAGCGTAATTAATGTAATTAATTATAAAATTAATTGCAACAGTAAATGCATGAGTCACAAACGCGTGTTTTTTTAAGATCGTTCATGAGTTATGACTTCTCGCAGACCGTTTATAAAAGCGACATGTAGAACAGCGACTTTTTATGCGCAATTAATATATTGCCATGTATACATCAATTTTTCGCACTTTCATTTGCTGTCTTCATGATTACGACATGCACGTAGCAAATCAAAGATGAAAAGAGAAGAAAGAGAGACCGAAGCGCGAATATCGAAGATATGGAAAACAGATCAAGACTCCAATTCTGAAATCATCTTAAAACTTTAGACTCGAGAACAATGATTCAAATATGAGAATCTTAAGAGTTTCAGAATCGGTATTGGAAGATTATTCTAATCGTGTTAGTCTAGCAGAATGAAATAATAGGATCAATAAATTAGTCGATTGAAACTCCAAGTTTCCAGTTAAAAATCAACAGTTTTTCTTTCATTCCTTCGGGACACCTGTCCATCTTACCTGGAAAGATTCGACGAATGCGAGCATTTACGCGGCGAGTGTTATTACATTATTATATACAATTACGACATCGCGTCTCGTACGTATACACATGCACATATTGTGCGATATTCCTGTACACAAAAGATTCGCCGGGTAAGTATATATGTACATATACATATATACGGTTTGGAGTCGGGGTGTTCAGCGAGTTACGAGACTCGGGATGCATGCATGTCATAAATGTGCAGGGGTACGGCGCAGTCTAACAGGTTTCCATCGATGCCGCTCGTATACGTTCCCTCGCGCACACGCATGTGTCGCACGCAGCACTGGCATGTATGTACAGACTCGCGGAGATGCAACAGCGTACGTGCGAGCGTAGGTCGGCTTCGGAGTTGCTAGGCGACCGATCTCTGCACCCTTTCTTCACTATGATACCCAGAGCTGTGCTAAGACACGCATGCACCCGCTAGAGTAAATCGCTTCGACTTTATGCACAACGCGACTGCCCAATTTAAGCAGTAAATACTTGAGACCCGCTTTGTCAAGGCTGACTTTATCACGGCAATCGATATAAGAATTCAAGTCCTACTACTTCGAATTGAGTAGCTCAATTAACGATAAAATTTTTCATGACTACTGTTGTTGCAATTACAGAGTATAGTAATAAAATTAAAACTTATTGCAAACTCGCGTAAAATGTAAAGTAGTAAAATCAAAACGTATTGTAAACTCGCGTAAAATGTATAACTGCCCTACATAAGATTGCTATTTAGTTAAGATATATTGAGGCACATTTAAGGCTAAATTGTCGTTTTGTTTATCAAGAGCTGTTATGCCACATGTTTTACATTATTCATCTATTATGTACCTACGAAATTCATACATATGTATTGTACATTTTTCTCATATTGCTTACTTAAATGCACATCTTTACAATAAATGCCAAGTTAATTTTTGTGTTACTCGCGCGCAAGTCAATTTTCTAAACTATGGTACAATATACAATATTAAAGTGAGAATTAAATGAAGTTTCTAAAAATAAGAAACATTGTGTGCAAATATTTTGCAATCGTCATGATGATTCGAGTATGATGTTCGACGAATTGCAGTATTTTTGCTACTTATGATTCTCATCAATAATACATTATCACAGACACGTCATTAAGATGAGTTGACAGAAGAAACGGTGAATTAACCATTATAAAAGTGCATATAATACGGATGTTGAATATATAGCCACGTAATGTTTAAAAAATTAATCGGCTTTATATTTAAATTTTCCAACATGTCAAAAGTAAAATAACAGAATAAAATACAAAAATTATTGTTTGAAAAACAGATAAATAAATTTAAAAATGAAACAAATTAAAATGCTGCGCAAAATATAATTTTTTTCATAATTTGTTATATATTTGCGTTACAAATCCACAATTCGGAATTATTTAATTTTTACTAATAAACATATTAATTTTGTCAAGCAATAAGCATGTGCAATATCTATTTCAATTTCTATCATTATAATTTTATTAATTCTATATCAATAAGCAAGAATAAGCTGTTAAATATATAATAAAACAGCTTTGAAAAAAGTCAACTAAACTCAAATCATCAGAAAATCATCGTGAAACGCTGTGGCATGAAACATACAGTGATTCTAGAGATGGAATCAAGTATAATCTTGCGAGTGTCCTTTAAACAGACCGCTCAAATTCTCTCGGATTCCTTTTATCTCGCGCAACTTATCCTTTCCTTCTTCTTCTTCTTCTTCTTCTTCTTCTTCCCACCCGACCAATCCACGTTCCTCCCCGCACTGTGCACGTAAACTCAGCAACGGATCAATGCACTTCGCAAGCTCGCTTCCGCTTCGCGGACATGTGTACACATATACGCACACGCCATTCGACCGGATCGCACTGCATCGAATAATGATTAATCCAGGATTATCAATGTTTCCTGCCACTTCCAGCTTTCAGTTCGAGACAATTAGCTGCCCGACTGCCGTCGAGCTTCGTTGCAATCGAGAAACTCCGTTCGCTAATTCCGGAAATTGGCAATAGGAAACCAGCGTGCTCTGTACTTTTTGCGGTGACTGATTTTGCATCTAAAGAGATAAATTATGTCGAGGCAAACTTGTTACTCTCAGACGGATCGCGTATGTTATGATTAGCATAAACCGAGCGTGAAGATAAACACATCTGTGCCTTCGTCATTATTTTTAATGCTAAAATTATTCTCAGCTCGATCAGTTAATTATTACTTTCCATTGAAGAGTTTCAGCGTCAGCTAACATAATTAATGTATATTTGAAAAATCAAATCTTTGCTGTACTACTGGAATTTCCAAATTTTTCATATGTATGTACAAAAAATAGAAGTAGAAAGAACGCAATCTGCGCGCGAAGCAATAAAGGCGCGTGTGAAAATCACACTGGGGACACGCAAATGTGGCGCGGTCGCATTACAGAAGGCCGAATGTTTCGGACTGTGTCGCCCGCGATTCGTATCCATTATAAAACGGAAAGCATCAAAATGCAGGAACGAGCGGCGGGACTTGTTGCGGCGATGAAAAATTCATCGGGAACATTCATACACGCGCAGCGTCGCCGGATAAAGGTTCGACCGACGATTTCGCGTAAATAAAAAAATAGCTCAAACGCAAACGGGGAAGCAAAACAATAGTGGACAATATTTTCAGACCGATGTCGTTTCGCATGAATAACAGATCGATCGTGCGCGAACCGCGTATGTCGTCGCTTTGTGCCATCGGCTTATCCGCATCTCGTTTCATTCTCGTCTCATCCGCGGCTCGGTATTGGTAATAAATCGACAAGCCGGGTACCGCCGGCCGCTTCCTACGCTCTTGGATCGTCTCGAGCATCCTACCGTCTCTCTCCGTTCTCGTGAGAGAATGATTCTCTCCTTTCCGCAGGTCCAGGTGAATAACCACCTCGTACCTTCGGCAAGGCCGGTTATCGTCATTAACCGGAATCTTTTCAGGCGGATTCCCCAACCGCGTGGTGCGGTTGAAAGATCGAGTCGGGTATCTGGGTTCGTAAACTTTCTAGGAAATCTGCTGTAATCCGGCAATTGAGACGAGGCGATCAAGTAAACAAGCTCTCGCCTATTATGAATTGCTTGAAAAAGGAGTTATTCTCGAGATGATTTCGTCATTAAATTTACAGAAACTAGTGCGAAAATAAATATTATTTACCGAATATCATCATGTACATAAATGTGTGGCAACAAAGAGTAAATATTTTCTAAATTATTTTAGCTTTAAATTTATACTATTAATGAAAAATAAATGTAGCTTAATATCGCATACATTAGGTGCACAAACCGTAATATAATATAATGACTATGAGACTACTGAGATATCTCTTAAGAAATTTATTTGCGTTATGAAAAATAAATGAACGTTAGCAATTTTATACTAGATATCACTTTAAGTGTTTACGCACGTTAAATTAACAACTTTCAACAAAAATTTAATATAAAGATTCTAAACTTTTACTTCCATTCATAAGATATTCATGGGTGAAAATAAATGTCAAATATGTATGTTTACTGATTTATCACGTAATTATTCCGCGCATCGACATAGCTCATATATGATAATATAATAGAGTTAAACGCGTCCGACGATAAACATTCCGGACAGAATCGTCAACAGGACCATTAACATTACAAATTCATAACGGTATCAAATCGGTAATTCGATTTCTACTCATCTAAGATTCATAGGAAGCGGATGTACGTCGGGAATATTGCCGCGATACTCAGAGGCAAAGGTGAAGCAGAAAGATGATCCGCGCGCTTTCCATCTTGGTAAGTAAAATCGAACGAGAGAATCGGAAAGGGTCCAGGCCGTAAGTGGTCCAATCTACCGGTCGTGAAACGGTTTCGTGAGGAAGGTGGTGGTCAGGCCGCGCTACAAGGGGGGACGACAGGAGGACGCCAAACAGGCAGGTTGCTGCCCGGGGTCGACGTCGGGCAGGTGCGCCTTTCTCGCGCAGGGCAGCGCAGGGCAGACAAAGGATCCCAGAATCCTCCTGGCGAATGGCATTTTGAGCAGAAAGCCGGCTAACAGCAGTGACGCCAAACCCGCCGGATTCCGCCGTCGGGTAAATTTCTCGAGCGAGTGGCCCAGTCGATGAACGCGTGACCACTGAACACGATCTGCTATGGAATTTCATGCCATTGTACGTTTGGGGTAGTTGCATCGACTTCCGAGAAGAATGGTTGACACGGTCCGGAATCGGATATTTAAAACTGCCCTCTACTCGGACAGGTACTCGGATATCGTCATTCAGAGCTTATTAATCCTCGCTCTGAAGAAACAAATAACGAAGGTATATATAGCTTATAATTCTATCGACGTCTTTTTCATTTCGATAAAATTTTCAAAATTTATTTTGAAAAATTGAATACAAAAATAAATCTTGGAAATAATAGAATAAATCAATTTAATATTATAATGTTTAGCGTAAGTTAAAAAATATTTATAAGTCGATTTTAATTGAAGAATTAGGATTCATCAATTTTACAAATTTATCAATTAATAATGTCGTTAATGAAATAATTTTATCATTGAATTCTACGATTGCTCACTATCTGCAGAATAATCGACTATACCTACTACTACACAAGTTATCTGTTCCGATTTAAGATTTCTCCAAACTTTCTCCCGTGTAATTCCGATCTATGTCATTGTTCGTAGATGCTATTTGATTATTGATAGGACGACTAAACCGTAAATCTCTGCTCAAAAAGTACCGATACTACCATCACAGAAAATTTCATCAAAATGATCACGTTCCCCTTACGCTCGGAAGCATTATCGGCACGAGAGGGTACACCATCATCACGCGCGGAGATCGTTACGTGCCCCGCGCGATCGCTCGATCGATCGGTGCCGGGCGTGACGGAGGATCCCGCGCGGATAGCGGTTTGCTGCCCAAGCGGCCACGTGCAAACGGATAGCAGCTCCCCTTTCACGGGCGACTTACTCCTCGCCCGGACCTGCAATCAGGGCAAGATTGTAGACATCTGCCGGCCATCTGCCGGCAGCGGCCTTCCGGAGGGCCGGCGATCGCCGCTTCTGCCACTCTTCTGCGTGCTTCGCGTCCCTCTCATCCGCTTCGCAACCGCGTTCATGGCAAGGTGCACGAATACGCCTGAAATCGCACGTACATACGCGGAGACCTGTATCGCTTCTTCTTGTTGCTCGTCTTGTTGTGCGCCCGGTATCGCATGCGAGCGAAGTGCGATCCAGATTTATAATGAGGTAAATCGACACGACGGTGTATGTGTCTCTTGATGAGTCTCCGATAAATCTCGAATACCCTCATAATACCCGAATATGTCAACCTCTTCGAATTATGACGATCAAAAGCGAGAAAATCGCGAGAAAATATACAGAGATCAATAATTCGTGCGACTGATATTTGCGTTAGCGTCTAGTTGCCTACAAAATTGTTCCATTTCGATAAAATAGACTTGCAAAATATAACGATGATTGTTAATTCAACCGAGAATTTGATTGTGCAATAACAGAGCAAAACGAGATGTGATATTGTCTACTAAAAACACAATTTAAGAGTTTAAAGTTTCAGCAATTTTAATAGAAATTATAATTATTTGAATAAATATAAAGGTTCTTCTATATTTCGGATTGTAAGATTTTACTTCTTCAAGTTCGAGATAACATTTCTCTTATATCTTAACTTCTTCATTGGTTGAAGTGTTACGGCTATGTAAATATGGCATGTGTCGAATATCGTTTTAACGATCATTTTAACGATCAATAGCCGAGCAATCTCTGTATTTTCATCACGTCACAAATCCATGTTTAAAAAAATGTACGTCATCATGTGCCGCATGCACTCGTCGACCCGCGGTGAGCAAACGACTTTTACAATTAAACGACTTGGTCGATGCATTATCGTTACAGGCGCAATGATCCTGCCTCGCCAGGCCAGGTGTAAAATCACGGCGCCGCTGAGCACCAGGTGTATGTAACCTGGAGCTCGAGGTGCGGAATTAGGCTCTCCGCCAGCCGGCGAGATTAATTTAACGAGCGGCTCGTGCGGGATCATAAACTGCGCGGAGGTTAATTCCTAATTAGCTCCCCACGGTCTGTGCGCGGTTCTGCAGGATATTTTAAAGGCATACATAATGCGTGCGCGCTGGCTGTGTAACATTTGGCAAGATGACTACGGTTTCCTCGGCGGCAGCATCCCTGATGTTTGCGCCGATGACGTACAGCGCGATTAATCAAGGATCGAACGCTCAATTTTCTCGCGAAAACTTTGATTAATCGTGGAGAAATTGTGGAGAAACTCTGCCTCACCGGGCGTCGTCAACCTGACGTTGTCTTGTGTAAAAAGCCACGAAATGATAGATCGCGTTAAAGCGATCGCGAACATTGTCGCGCTTCTCTCATTTTTCTTACGCATAAATATTTCTCGAATAATGACTAACGAGCATGAAATAATGGAGCTTAACGAGAATGACTCTCGCGTTCTTGTAATATGTCTCTCTCTAGCTTCGTTCTTTATCGCCTTTTCGGCGATCGGCGATTATTCTTGCCGTCGACCTTACCCGGTATCCCCGTCACGCTTTTCCGAATCTATAACCCGAAGGTCGTGTAATATATTCGTGACTGGCGACATCGTGGCGACCGACACAAATAAAGCGCAGACGGACGGACGGACGGACAGACGAATGGACAGACAGGGACGGTGCTGTATTTTTAGACTTCTATCCACGCGGCAGAGAGAACGCCGCATTACGCCGTCACGAGCTCGCCAAAGCGAGCACGTAGGTAATAACGTTACGAGATTACTATGTTTCGCGAAAGGGTGTAAAAAGTCGCGTGTTTTAACTCATTGTCAGTTACGAATCTTCCGTCTAATTTGAAGATAAACTATCTTTCAGAGAAATTTTCTAAAATTTCATTACTTGATTACATGAAGTTGATTAAAGTAAAAGATTGTAGGATTTTAGCGAGCTAAACTTTGCAATAATAAAAGGTTTTTACTCTCTAGGGTTAATATAATATTGCAATTTAAATAATTTTGATATGCAATCTCGAGACAATCTTTTCAGTTAATCCTTAGACATGTGTGACGTGGTGCGACAGTTATTTCGTATCATATCCTATAAATAATTCATGGAAATAACGTGCGCAAAATTCCACTTTCCATTCTGTCACTCGGTACTTCCCTCCTTCCCTCCTTCAGAATAATTTAGAAGATTCAAATTATGAATGATCTAATTAGCTCTAGATTTGTGACAACTGTCTGATTCATTGCCGCATAATTGCGTAATCGCAGACGCTTCGATGCAGAGCGTGTAAGGAGCAGGAAATTCGGGAAGTCTCCAATTAGCATTTCACTTGTCTGTACTCATCGTCGCGTTACATAACAGCGTGTAATATAGCTGAATAGAGATCTTCGCGAAGTCGCTCGAGCGCGCTCGTACGAGGTGTAATACCCCGGCAATTCGCGCAGGCAATGAGAACACTTACGTATATACATACCTACGTGTGTGCACGAATCGTCGCCGTCGTCATCACCGCCGTCGTCGTCGTCGTCGTCGTCTGTGTGCCGAGCACCGCCTGGAAGAAAAACCTCAATTTAGTTTATAGTGTCAATTGAATGAACAGACGGGGTACGTGATTTATTTTTAGACCTGCATCACAGGGGGACCCCGCTGCATTAAACGGTTACGTGTGTGCACGCTCATGCACGAACGAGCTCATCTCTGCGCCGCGCTGGCGACGACAGAGCATCATCGGCGAACGCAGAGAGCGACGTCACACGAGAGACGATCCTGTGATGATTACGTCGCCAGCGTAGTTTTCATTTTCTCAGCCATACGGAAATAATTAATTGACTTTCTACCTTAACCCTCTGTGTTTTCTAAAATATTATATCTATTTTGAATCGTCAAAAATATTATTTTTTTTATTTAACATCATACCTTTTAAAATCGCGGTTCTCTTTCTGAAAAAAGAGAACCGCGCAAATGCTGCAAAGTGGAATTATATTCACCTAGATGTTTTGACAATGTAGATGTACATAATAAAGTTTTTTGTTAATTTTATAATATCATAAGAATGCAAGTATATTATATTCTTCGACTTTATAATTATTTTCAATCGCATTGTGTGCGATTAATTGTGTATTCAAATCGATTAAAATTTAAATCACGTTGAGTGAATTTCACATAAGTCGAAATTCTGAAATCTAATTTTTATCAATGTAACTTTAATCTCGGTTTAACTTACTTTTTATCCTTTGCTTAATTCTTAGAACTAAAAAGAGCTAAAAAAGTAAGTTAAGTCGAGATTAAAGTGTGCATTGATAGAAATAGACATAAGAAGAGTCGCGTTCATATTACTAACTATTACACCGTCAATACAGCGTTTCGCTTTGCTAGGTCAATCGAGAATCTGTTCGACGAGCTTCGAAAGATGAGAGCGACAGATTGCATTTCCGCGAAATCCGCACCGGGTGCTGGAAACGCTTACGATTTGGCATGAACTTGCGACGAGAAATTCCAAGGGGGGAATGGCAAACTCTCGAGTTTAAGTAATAGAGGTTTAACCCTCTATGGCCATGACGAGGGATTTACCTCGATCCTCAAGTGGCGTTCACAACATCGCCGCACGAACTACTAACACAGACCTTCCGCAGCAACTTGCTCATCTCGCGTAAAGATCGATAACTTGTGCAGTTATTGCGAACTTCTCGCCTTCGTTAATCCTCAACCTGGAAAATTTGCTCTTCCCATTTCATACTGTCGGTCAAAATACAGAATTGCGAATGTTGAAAATTTGACTTTTTTTTCCAAGTGATCTTCGGACTGTATTCGAGAGAATCCCTCGAGTATCCTGGCTTTCGAGGCTACGAGGGATTGCAAATGAAAACGATCTGCCATAAAAATGCGGTTACGTTTAAATTAATGTAATATTTTAGCTCGTTGAAAAATTTTCATCTTTTTACAAGTTTAAGAAATTACTGATTTATCTTCATTATCATTTTATCATAATTATAGTGTTTACATCATAATTCTGTAACATGGAAGATTCTCTTAAATATACTGACGAAAAAGAATCGACCTTCCTCGGTATAGTTTCAATCTCCGTCTTACGTTGTTATTACCGACACCCTTCGGGCAATCCGCTCTTCCGCCTCAATCCTTTCGAGTTAATGACCGCGAATGAAATCGCAGTATTCCGCTTACACCGAGTTCCCTGTACATATAACGACCTTAAATAAAGGGCGGAGATCTCTCGGGAGAAGAGAAAAGAACGAAGAAAGGGAAGAAGGAAAGCGCCGAGAAAGGACATACGACATCCCAGCCCTTTTGCGGCGACCGGGCAGGATCGATGGAGCGCGATTGAGGGTCCTCGAAGACAGGATCCGTCCTTCGACCTATATACCACCCGCCTGCTCGCGCTCGCGCGCGCGCGCACGTATAAAAACTCGCGCGGCCTGTCGACTTCCGGTCCCCCGGGCGCCCGATGCAGCCGGGGCTTTAAGCTCGCTCCGGGGAAGCCTCGGGAGTTTTTACGAGCGCAGTTTATGGAAGCAAGCCAGCTGTGCTCGCGATAAACCCCCGCTGTACCTACCTACGGTGTGTGCACACGCACAGAGAAGGTATACGAAATACATACATGCATACAAAAACACACACAAGTGCGTGCCGTCGAGAGCGGTACGCTATGCACATCAACGAAAAGCGCACAAGCACGTTCGAATACATTGCAGATATATATATTTGCACATATGGAAGCTTTCGCAGGTAGATACACATATACGCGAAGAAAATTGCATCGCGCACAACCACAAAGGGCGCGTTGCATCGCGCATGTGTGTTGCTCGAGCCGTGTCGCTCGAATGGTTGCGCCGTGCCAAAAACTTCCGTTTACGATCGCACGAAAATGTTGATTGGAGCATCGCGATGTGAGCGACGCGTGACGCGGAAACGTTACCGTTGGATTTATCGGCGTTTACTCCTCTCGCTCGCGTTTACGTTCGCGGGGTACAGTTAAATAAATCGAGATTTTTGGACCACAAAAATACGGCAGCCTTTAGAAACATTTTTCGCAAAATGCGAGGTGGATCTATCTAAAAAATATTTTGCAATACAATTTAAATTGCTGGCACGTAAAAAAAATATGACTGATGAATAATATCAAAAACATTGTGAATTATTAATGTTGTAGAAAAATGTTGTAGAAAATTTATTGGGAGAGATAGCGTGCGTAATGACAAGGGAAGATTGGGCGAATCCCTGTGTTTGGGGGCGAGAAAGAAATCAACGAGCTCCGGCTTAACGTCTCGTTGCTTTCGTCTACTTTCTCGCGGAATGAATGACCTTAAATCCCCGCATTCGTGGGAGCTCCCGCTCGAGTGGGCGGTGAATGGTTGTATTCTTTGGTGTTAGTGGAGGCCGCGCGACGACCTTTCAACCGCACCCAGCTTGAGTCGCTGTTGAGACCCATGGGAGCACACAAATTGACACAAGCACTTCTCAGGAAACGATCCGCAATATCAGATCAAGTTAAGCTTCTTACATTTTGCTTGCTCTCATGCTAAGAAGGGCGTCATCGGAGAGTCGCCCGTCGTATTTCGGGCCTGACCGGTTATTGCTGTCGCAATTACGGCGCGTGAAGGAAAAGCTCGACGGCGAGTGATAAGCGACGATAATCGCCGCATACGAAATCGTCCGCGTGTAACGCTCACGCGGATAATGGGGACGCGGCCGAGCGCGTTTCTATGGTACGGGATTATATCGAGGGGATTAAACGACGGAACACGGGGTGCGGACGACACGTTTGACCGAAATGCAAATTCGGTCACGTCGAATTAAACTGACCGTCCTGCAGGCGCCAGTCGCGCTCGATGCGCGACGCGAGGGCGTCAATCACGAATGCACGAAATGTGTTTTCAAACGCGATTGACGTCAAACGACACGCACACCGAACCTTCAGAATTTAACGAATAATCCTGTGCGATATCGCGCTCGATGAGCACGCTTCTTGCGTTAAAATTTCGCCAGTGTCGCAGGTTTAAAATTCTAGATTTAGCTTACTTTATTTAGCTTACTTTAATGGCGCTTATTCTCTCGCCGCATATTTAAATATGATATGTATTGTACATATATAGAACAATAAAATATTAACAGATGTAAAGCTATTTTTTTATAGCAAGAATATAAATTTCCCTGAATAATTTTAGCTGTAATAATCTCATTATTTTTTTCATCACTCTTAATACGGATTTCATTAGTCATTATTCATATGTGGCACGCTCGATTTTTCGCTACATTATTTTGCTAAATGAGTTAATTAATTACTCGAATAAATTCGCGATGCCCAATGGAATAAATCCCGAGTTCTTGGCATACGTTCGATATTTAAGAATCTTGCACTCGTTGACCACAAATTTCAGTGAATTTACTCCATTATTTACGGCGGACGCAATTGACGCCACGTCGTTGGTACATAGGCATCCGCATTTGTCTTCGCGGGGGGACACGAAGATGAGCCCGAGTCGGAAAAGAAATATAACCTGGCGTTGGAGCCAAAGGAAACCGGAGGATTCTCACGCACGAGAGAGGGATCGTGACGAAAGGTCACGCTGCATCTGCGATGAAACGGACTTCGCTCTCTCGGGACGGTTCCAAAAAGCCGCTCTATTTACGAGCGGGGAGAGGAGCGGGATGGGAGCGAAAAGATGTTTCTTCCCACGCGCGGAAAAGCACGCTAAAATTATTATTTCCACTTGATTATTAATATCGCCATCTTCGGAATAAAAATCATATTTCGCTAATAAGTAAACTATATAAGGAAACAACAATACGAAATTTAAGGTTTCTTTAATCTTCCCACGGAGCTTTGAATTTATACTCAAAAGTGTGTAAGATCTTTGTTTTCAACGCTTTCAAGTTTATAAAATATCACGACGTTTTTACTTCGAAACAATTCGATAAAGTTCTGTCAAAAATATAATAGCATGTATTTTCAGCTTACTTCTATTGATAAATATATCAATAAAAATATCTCTTCGATAATTGTTACCATATTCTAATCGTACATTTATTAAGATTTTAGAAACAAACTGTCAGTCATCGTATAAATGGATAATTTTATGGCAAAAAACTCTTATAAAAGAAATATTTCCGGTTTTTGCTAGGAGAAACGTTATTATATTGGCTCTCCAGTAATCATAAATATATCTCCAAGTTAAAATACTATAAATGCAGTGAGAATAAGTGTAATCAATCAACTTAGTGGCGCTATTATGGTATTTATTTACACCTTCGCAATTAGCGATATAAAAATGTGCCGATAAAAATGAGCTAAGAATTTATCAGGCCATTATCCCAGGAGACATCAACGAATCGTGAAGTGATGATATTTTCTGAAACGTTAACATCGGGACCCGGTGGCATCTTCGAGAATAGATGGAATCCGCATGTCAGTTAGCGGTTGCCAAGTTGAGGAAACTTACGTTCTGGCTTCGCTACGTACGCTCTCAATTAAATACCGTCATTTTGGAATTTCTGACAAGCGCCAGGAATAAGCGCATGATCCCTTGGAGAGATTTTGCGGTCGCGTCTATCCAAGTCCATCCAAGAGAACGAGGCAACTTAATTCCCATTTGCACAGAGAAATTTCCCGGCTTATTTAAATGTTTTATTGTTGTTACTTCCACTTATCACTTTTACTTTGTATTACAAAGCTATTCGAAAAAACATGTTATTAATTTAATTTTAATAACGTTTTAATCAATTACGAAGTTTGGAATTTTTGACAAGAAGAAAGTCTCAAGTTCTCCTCAAAACATTATTAAAAATTCTCATAAAACTGTCCAATGTCACTTGTAGGCAAAAATATATGATCGAGTGACAAGTTGAATCGCAATTCGATTATCCAGTGATGCAAATACGATCAAAAACAACCGCGATTTATCGGATCATGCGACGAAAATTACCGATGTCAAGAGCAAGATGTGAGACAGAACAGATGATGGTCTGCCAGCACAGGCGGATCTCTCGCATCTCTCCGATCTTCTGCGTGACACCGTCAGTTTTCTTTGCGTGCGGTGTGTATCGCCGTACGGACTACCACCACAAGTATGCGTACGTATGTTATCGGCACCGGCCGAGACAGGTTGACTATCGGACGTTTTACATCGGCGGGGGAAAAGCCGTTCGATTAGACGGTTCTCCGCGCGCGGACGAATTATGCAAATCGCGGGAAACTGGTCCCGGTAATCCCGCGCCGCACGCGGTATTATCGCGGGCTCTCGTCGGGTTTTTAATCGATTTTAAAATAAACCGACCGATTAACGAGAGATAACGGAGGCGTGTCAAAGGACTAATTGAATCGCCCGAAATTTATCGGTAGATCGGCCAGCGATCTCGCAATCGGTTTTACAGACTTTATTCGCACGAATTATAGGCGAGGGAATATATCAAAAGGATTTTCTCTCTAATACGGTGTGCTTTTCGCAAAATTTTGTAAGAATTTTTTTGAAGTAAAATCTGGTCTACATTTATTTAGCGATAAAAATTGTTCAACAAAAATGAATACAATGAGATTTCATTTTCGTCTTAATTTCAAATAGATTTTCATTAAACGAAATTTGATATTAAGTTTGCATTCCTGCACATACTCAAATATCTCGGTATATCTAATCTGTAATTTTCTGTCTTTACCTTTGAGTTTTATTGACTTCACAGCTATAATCAAATATTCGCGTGTCGCTTACAACGTTTACAGCTAATCTTTTATCTATAGACGCGAAAAGTGGCGAATGCCGCACGCTAATATTATCATAACCGGATCCCGTGTTAACAACACTACTCTCAACGTATCTCGAGCTTGGGATCATATAACGATCGGCTATCACGAATAAATTGCGTTTGACGAATTCCGTGGATGCCGTCGAACGTTGTTCGTGCCAGCGCGGTCGATATATATCTCTGTCGTTTACCCAGTGGCGTATTCAATTTTTTTACATCTCAACGATGTTTTTTTACAGTCAGACATCCGACCGTGTGTCGCGGCAATATGTAACAATACGTTGTCTTACGTGCCCAGAAAAAAAGGACATGAATATTAATTATTCAGAAACATCATACTAAATCGCTTCTCTACCAAAATCTTGAGGAGTGTGCAAAAAAATATTTGCGTCGCATAAAAATCGCGCATAAAAAGAAGAAACGCGAGAGTGAAGGAAAGAAAAATGATCGTCATAAATTTGCTCGGATTCTGAGTTATATGCCGACACGATTTTTACACGGATTGCTGGAAATACAACGTGTCAGCGGAGATACCAAAATACGCCACTGCCTGCATGTGTAACGTTGCGCGTACGGGCAACATGTGTGTGCAAGTGCACGGAGCGCGCCAGACGACCGGCGCCACGAGGAATCCCCACGCACACCTGAATGCCGACCGAATGGCGACCGCTTGCGTAAGAGTCCGACGAACGATCGGCGGAGTCGAGTCATTCTAAGATTTCCGCTCGCCGCGCCGCGCCGAGCCGAGTGAGCCGAGTTGGGAAAGTCTCAAGAAAATTCAGAGAACTGGCAATACATCTGCAACTCGGATATCCCGATACTTTTTTGGACCAGCACGCCTAAACGATGTCGCATATATTATACGTCACTTAAATAAACAGGGAAAACCTAAAAACAGTCGTTCTTAATGCTCAGGCAAACAAAGTTATGCATTACGAAATCCAATATATCTTCTATTTTATATCTCATATTTCATGAGTAGTTCCGTAAATTCTTAAAGCAAATTTCGATTTTAATATTAATACGCCACTCCAGGCTTTCTTCGTTACTTTTAATCCAGTTAGGAATGCGGATGGTAAACGTCATAAGTTGTCAGCGTGTCATGTATCGTCAGTGATTGCATGATACGTACGTCGAAACTTCCGCAATGGAAAATGCATCTGCTGTATTATAACGAGTTAACTATAACGAGGAACTGCCACTATTATCATATACCAGCAATGTACTACTGGATAGGGACACCCGACTGTTTAATAAGTCCGAGCACATATGAATTAAAGAACTATTTTTGCGGTTGATTGATACATCGCGATACGGCGCTGACGCGACGCGACGAGGAAGACTTCGCACTCACGATTACCCTCTTGTTTATTACACATCCTGATTATGCGCTCGTCGCGCGATCCTTGAACCTCACAAGAGTTACAACTTCAAGGTCTTACCGCACGTAATCCCGCACTTATCGAGATTTTTCATCGCGAATCATCATCGAGCGCGTAACTGCCGTGCACTCGTTTGCACGTGTCTATCGGGTAAAGATAGAATCCGACTTCAGCTGTTACAATCTACATATTCTATGTATAAATCTGTTTAGTTGTGATGCATTTCTGCGCAGAATAATTCTGAATATCTTGGAATAATTATATGACAAAATGATTATATATACACGCATTGAAATAAATTGTATAGAACAATAATTTATCGCAGCCTTCACGGAAATAACTTGTCGCAGATGTGCATGAATAGACACATTTACAGCTATTTATTTTAATATAATTTTGATTTTAACGTAATTATTTCTGCATTTCCTTCTGACAAATGTAAAGATTTATGATAAAAATATTATTTATAATATTACATACATGTGCCTATATATTGCCTGAAAAAATCCAGCAATACAATCAATATCTTTTACGAAGATTAAAGAAGGTTTCTGAATAGAAAGGAAAAAATTAATTAATTAATTAAAACATTTTCCAAATTTTTTATGAATTTGATGTATCAATGTTATCTTTAATGCAAGTATTTATTTGATAATTGAATCAATTTTAGATTCTCGATGTGCTATTTTAACCGAAATTTATTCTCAGTCACAAGAACTCTAAAGAGAACACATTTTTAACACTGACTCAGATTTTCTGCGAAATCGTAACGTTTTGCTGGCAAAATGCAAATGCGTCACGAATCGTTGAGCAGTCGAGCTGTCGTCTGTCGTCAGCCGAATGATCCCAAACGTGGCGTCGATCGCCGGGTTCGCGCAACAAAGCGTGAATTACGACAGGCTCGTTGCATACATTACACGCCGCCGATACCCCCATTAACTCGTCGTCGAAACGTAAATAAACGGGACGTGCGCGGAGTCAGCCTCACGGCCTTCGGAAGAGAAAAGGCCGCGGCAGAATTGGGACGGATCGGGTCCTAACCGCGACTTTACTGTAAATTCTCTTACACAAGAGTTATCCCATGGTATGCACGCGTGAGCGTTACCTCACGAAGGCGAGAGAGGCGTGCCCACGCGTGCCTCTCGAAAATCCAAAGGCCCGAGAACGCACGCTGTCGCGACAATTATTTATTCGCCCTCTCGGCGACGGGAGGAACCAGCGAGAATCCCGACATCAATATTTCTGGTCCTTCGGAGAGACAGCTTGAATCTCGCCGAATTCGTGCTCTCGAAATACTCCGAATGAATCCGAATGACATCACCGTTAGCAAGAACGCGCTCATTAAAAAAGATTGCAAAATCAAGACTGCACTCAGATTCAGAAAGATAAATAGATTTGTAAAAATTACGGGAATTACAGTATTAAATGAAAATTAAATTGTAATATTAAATGATATTAAATACGATTAATTAAAGATCATAAATCTTCAGAGATCGAAGATAAAATTAACGGCGTCAACGTTATTAGGATTGACTGTAAAATTGTCCGAGCACAAAGTGCATGCATTTCCTGAAATCTTGTTGATAGTCAATGTATCATGAGTCACCGGAGCATCTCGATTAAATCAGAGCACGAGAATTGTCCGTATGTACGTGGAAGGAATTGAGATCCGTCCCATGGTGCGATCTCGATGAGGTCATTTCAGCCTGGCTTCTGTCAGATCGATTCAGGATCGATCGCGAATGCACGGCCGGATGCGATCAAGTCGCATCACTCACGAGGGCGTTTGGTATTTAATTGTATGGAAATTAGCCACCGTGGAAATGTATACATGCGCAAGGTTAACACGTCAAATCACCTTCTATTGTTTTCTCTCTATCTCACGGTCGTAAAACGTGCTCCGTTTGGGCGGTGGTATTCTCGATGCCAATCAGAGACGATAGCGATAGAAAATATCGAAATCGAAAAGCAATCGGAAATATTGGATCTTTAATTCGCGATTGTGTTCAATGACCGATATAACTGCGGTGCGCTATTATTATTTTTATATTTTTCGAGTGATATCGCTAGCCGGAAACAATCGCTATTATTCTCGATCTGAGAAAGTAATTAATTATAGATCAACTGCGGTAGGTCCGCACCTTTCACAAACCTTTGTTATTTCAGGTTCGACAGTTTTAGGAATGTATCATTATGTAGCACTCATAAATATAAAATATCTGTTTTGTATGTGCAAACACTATCAGGAAAAAAGAAATACGTGAAATAGAGAGAGAGAGAGAGAAAGATAAACTGAGATAATATGACATGGGATTATCTCAAACTTTTCTGTGATTACTAACATCTTCGAAAGAACATATTATATTTAGATAGTGTCAATTATCTTTATTTGAAAAACAGAAATGTAAAACGCTGAGTTCGTTTCGATGACTTTACTTCCGAAAGGATGGCGAAGGATGGAGGACTCTCAGTTAAAGTTTGTCGAAAACGGACGAAGGATAAGAAAGAGATGGAAGGAATGAGTTACTCAAAGTTACTCGGAGCACAGCGGCTGCTCTGGGGGGATTGGGGAAACCCTCTCGATTCTCCGTTGTGCGAGGTTATTCTCCGGTGTCCCGGGCTCTAGGAATAGAACTCTACTTACAGCATCACCGCTTCTCCGTCCTTCTCTTTCTCTCTCCTTTTCGTAGCCGCAGGGACATGATGAGCAACGACTAAGGTATCGTTCACAAGCGACCGACTGGTCTGTCATCATCGTCCATGCGTCTCGTTTTTCTCCATTCACAAAGCTCCAAACAACGACTGCTGTGTTATTGTTTATCAATTTAATGACTTTTACAGAGTATTAAAAATCCCAAGTTTGTTTAAACACGCAGGTAAAGATGAGTTTAAGAAAAAAATTTATGTTTCAAATGTATCATAAGTCTATAATACAATTTAGCATAAATTAAAGAACTTCGTAATATTGCTGTAAATCAATAATCCTGTAAATAGAAAAAGTAGGCATTGTTTAAAAGCAAATTTCTCTAGAAATTTAAGTTGAAACTTAAGTAGGCATGATTACGATTATTTCTACCTTTTTCCAAAGACATATCGGGCGATACAGTGAACATAATAGACTAATGACAAAAAGAGAAGACCGAGTCCTAAAGCACTTTGTAGTTTGCAAGCACAACCTCGAACTGACAATTTAAGAATTAACTTGATTTCTTTCTAACCCCGATTTCCATGGAATTCCTAGAAAGCCTGATCTTCGCTCGAAGTTCGCGCGAGCTGCATTCTTTTGCGTTCGTTTCTTGAGTGCATTACGCTTGATCAAATCAATTCCGGAAAGCGATCACTGAATTGCTTAAATTTCCGCGAAATAATCGAGTCTGCATTTTACGTTTATTTTCAAATGTATCAGAAAGTAAAGCAAAAAAAATTGAAATAAGATTTAAAATATAAAATATAATTTTATCTTTCAAAAAAAAAAATTAAAATATCTCTCTTCAACCTCACTAAAATACGCGACAAGCTTCTTACTGATAAAATATGCGAAAAGCTGTAGATTTTTAATTTTATAAATTACGTCTATCTCGAAGCTTATTAACGTACAAATGTGATATCCCATGTGTTGTACCATTTTTATAAATTTTTATGCGATGCGCGAATTCTTTTTACATCGTTATTTGCGACCTTTCTTATTTTTCTCTTCTTTTTTTTCAGTAATTGATCCATTTCTTAATTATCGTCAAAAGAATCAACGTAGTCAACAACGTTCTTGATTTCTCGAAACACAATTAAAAAAAAACAATCGCAGCGGAGAGGAAATATCGCAAAGAGATCGTCGGGACATCCTTCCGTAAATCAAATTACTTGCACGATAAAAACAGGCTCTACTCTCCGTGAAAGCAACGGGGAGACCCGCGACTAGAATTCGGTCAAACGTGAGCGTTACGAGGTGAACGTGAGATGACCCTGGTCCTCCTGGTTGTCGCAACCTCGTTTCCACCCGCCCTTCTCCTTCTGCGAAACCGTCGACGATGGAGAAATCTGACGAAACGGCCTTGCTTGGCGATAAAAAAATAGAGTATTCTTGTCGCCGCTGCTTCCAAGATCGAAATTTGCTTGCATCTGATGCATCATAGCGGTTTGTAGAATTTACTTATATTATATATTGACGCGCATTAATCGAACGGTGACGAATGTAATTACATAATAGTGCGGTCTTCTGCGTATCAAATATAAGATAGATAATATCACTTCTCTTAATGTAAAACAAATTTAAAACTAGATCCGCATTGAACTGCGTTAAATTTGCTTAAATTAAATTTCAATAAACGAACGACTGTGTTTGATTGAACAAACCACGATGCATTTCTGTCGTTTCTGCGTAACCACGACATCGATCGGACTGTAATTGCGTTTCGTGATACGCATTGTATTGTACCAGACGATCTTTCTGTCGATCGATCTTTTAGTCGGCGCCGCATGAATCACATTCACATTCAGACGACGATGTCCTTTCCTCGAGCGATCTTCGATCACCGGTGAGAGTAGCGGATCTCATTAAGACATCACAGCGCGGCATAAATTTAAGATTGAAAGATATATAATGTGCAAAAATATGCATCGTAGCAAAGTAATAAATTTCTATGCGTTCGCTTTAAAAAAGTTTCATACATGTACCTTAATAAATTCGCCCAAAATTTCGAGCATCGCTCTCGTCGCGTTTCTGTCACGTCGTACGCGCGTGATTCAATTTCTAGCGGTTCTCTTAAATTAAACAGCCCGAGAGAGCGTTATGATTCACACCGGAATCCAGATGACGCCGAATAACCACATTCTCTGTGGAGCAGAGAGGACGAACGTGTAACGGAGAAGAAGAAGAAGAAGAAGAAGAAGAAGAAGAGAAGCGAGTCGCCGCAGATGCGCGTGTATTTATATGCGCGTGGCTAGTAACGTACACACGCATACGCATATACGGAACGCGACACGCAGGCACAACGCCGACGCGGGGCGCCGGCCGTCTCGCTCGGCGAGGTTCCTGGCGTCAGCCTGTCGGGCCTCCTGGGTCCCTCCTTGAGCTTCTACCCATCGAATCTACGACCCTTCCTCTTCTTTCTCTTCAATGCAGCCTCTCGCTCCCGCGGCGGTCTGCTTTCTCGCTCGCTCTCATCGGAGACGCTTTTCAATTATTCGCCTTTAAATTCCGGACTTTAGAAACGAACCATGATTGGGTTGGACACTAATCTTCCTATTTTGCAAGTTACAACGTTACGCACCATGGGCTAGTTTTATTTATCTCTGTTTTTAAATTGTTTATTTTTCCAATGCATGCTCGAGAAGATTTTAGTACAATTTTGTATGTATTTTCAATTATTTTATTTCCACAAAAGAAATATCCAAGATTAATAAAATTTGTACAAAATTAATAAATTTTGCACAAAGGTTTAAATAAAAAAGCCTTTCTTCATTTCATACTCAGTTCCTCATTCTTTCTTAAGAGAAAGAATTTATATACATATATATTTTTTTATTACACATTTCTTTAATATATGTATGTTATACATACGAATCTTTTCTATTATTATTAATTTAACTTAGTCTTTCTCTGATAAATTTCCTTTAAAAGTAGATTTTTCTCTGCCTTAATTCTCTCTTTTCGCGCACGTTCTCATCTCGCAGATTGGAAATAGCACGAACGCAATACTTTCTTACCCCGTGAGCACTTTCGCAAAGACACGCACACCAGAACACGGCGATGCCTTCCCGGTGCGTCTGCAGAATGGCTAGTCCGAGTTACGATATCGTCGTCTGCGGCGGCTTGCGGTTACGCTAGGGCATGTTGCGCAAGGTAAATCGAAGAGCTTTCCCTCGACACATAATGGCTGGCACTTGGACATATATTTTTCTTCGCGCGAGAATATCTTTTATAATAACATCAGGAATTTCTTTTCTCTCTTTCCAAGAGAATATCATGTATCTACGATTCCGTTATTTCCATTTAATGTGATCGTGTGTCAATTTTTTAATAATCTATCGTTCTAAGAAACTTCAAAAAATGAATTTCAACGGTAAATTTCTATGTGAAAAATTTTAACTCACTCTAAAAGATTCATATATATATATATATATATATATATCCTTTTAATTACAGTTCTTATTTTTCAAATACCTCACGTAAATTTAAGATTCGATTCGAAAAATTGATATTGCGAGTAAAATTACATTAGAAATGTAAGAAACTAATTTTTTATGATTACTATTAATTAAATTTTTATCACTTGCTCACGTCAATACGCGACATTGCCTGTATTACCCTCGAGTTGCGGCATTATCCGTTCGTGTGCTCATCGACTGGAAATAATACACGCCGGCGATCTCTCACCCTCTCACATATGCGAGCGACCTCTCGCCCTCCCTTACGCGCGAATGAATCCCTCGCGATCGGCCTTTTGCGTACGCACGATCTCACGCAGCGACGCGCATGCACTTTTCTCGCATCTCTCGTCTCGCGCTCGTACATGCACACAACCGACGACGCTGCCATTGACGCTATTTGAAAATCAATTTAACAGCACACTAACGTCAACGTCAATCTCTCGAGACTATCTTGTTAGTCCGTGGCTTCTTCGTTCATTCTTCGTGATTAAAAAAAAAAATTACTAAATTATATTACAGGATAATTTTGCGTGCATTTAATATAAATAAAGTGGCGCTATGTGTGAACGCAATTAATTCGTGGGACGACGATGTGTGTGCCGCAACTGTACACCTAACGCGCATGCGACATTATTCACGGCGGAGCACAGCCTTGAGAGAAATAAATAGACGAAACATTAAAGCGGCCATGAAATCATCTCGAATTAGAGTAGCGTCGTCGCTCGACCGCGCTCGCACGTGCGCCAACGTCGGGACCATGTCGCATGTAGTCAATCTCGTAATCTCGCATACGTACGTACATATTCCCTCCGTCTGTCCACGGTCTCTTTACACGGGTGGTGTATAATACAATGCATACATTCGCAGATCGGCACACATGCGTCAATGGTCAATCTGCCAAGCTGCGGTGTCCCGTTCGTGATTCGTCGCTGCGACACGTCGCTTTATCGCTAGACAACGATCGACCGCAGTGTGACGGTAGTGTAGATTCAATCGAAGTAATTGTGGGGTGAACGTGGCGTCGCAGTGTTAGCCCCCCCCCCTCCCAGACGCAGGGCAGCAACCCGATCGTAATAATCGTATCAATTGCAATTAAACATATTGTCAGAGCTCGTCAGTCTGCAATCGGAATTTATGGCATTCTTGAATAAAAAAAATTGAAAATAAAAAACTTCCGCAATTGGAAAGTGGAGCGGTGAAAATTAATGTGTAGAAACACGCGTAAATATATAGATGTAAAATGTGCAACAATATACTGCACAGAAACTGTGATTTGACCTCGGCGCGAGAAATATCCACTGCGGGATATGCGCTTCGCGAGATAAAATAAACCGGTTAAATAATTACACATATCATTATACTGCGTATAATACGTACGTGCATCGTTATTAGATAACAGTTGCATTAGCGTTCGGTTCCGGAGAGAGATCGAGCGAGCGTGGCCGGCTGGATAGTTTAAATGTCACGGGGAATATCACCGCTCGAGACGATCGATGAATCAACAACCTGATGCCAGCCGGCTCGCTGGAGGAGAAGAACGGTCGCGGTGTATATATCCTACGTGACCCGCAGCCCTTTGCCGTGTCTCGCCGAGATCACCGCCGCAGTTTATTATTGCATCACGGAGCCGCCACCGCTGCGCTATTGAACCGCGGGCGACTCCGCGCCCAACTCAGAGTCTCTCGTCCACGATCGGATTCGAGTTGTCACGAGAGACGTCATAATACCTCGTTGTCTTCCGGGTAATTTCGCAACGAGAAACAGACACAGGATAAATGGTACACTGACGAAGAGCATCGACGAGATGCTCGCTGGCGGTGCAACGTGTTCGTTGCCGCGTGTCAAAAATTCTCAGCGTGTTATTTAGGAAAAAAAAAATGCAACTGCCTTGCGTCTCTCGTCGTGCAATTTTAATACCGACATTAAATATGTATTAAGATAAAATCAGATCAAGCCACTAAGAATTTCGAATAAATGTATAAGCGCTTGTTTTTTGATGTATCGAGAAGAGAAGGAAAATATTCGTCGGCGTAATTTTTTTTTAATTAAAAGATATAAATAAAAAATGAGTTATAATTCTTGCTACTTTGCTCTATCTATATCAAACAGGTATATCTCTATTTCTTATTTGTATTCTTCCTGTTATTTTTCTTATCCTTCTTATTATTCTCTAAATTAAATTGTATCTCTTACTTCTATTTTGCATTAAATGTTTATTGCACTATCATGCACAAAAGTATGTATATATTAATGTATAATGATGTGTAAATATACATTCATATCCGCAATAGGTATCGAATCTATGGGTTTGCTAAATCCAAATGACTGTGCGGATCAATCATCTCTGCAGAAAAATGTAAAATTAAACTCATAACGTCTTCCACGTTCATATTTGTTTACATTCTTTGATCTATAATATCTTTTGATAAATCAAACTTAACTAATTTAACACTACCACATCGAAGTCGCGAATTTTGGCTTATGAATTATAAATTGTTCGCAAGTCATTCCACACTGCGAATTCAATATTGACGTGCGCGTAGATACTTTGTTTTTTTTTAAATACAAGAAAATAGTTTGGACGGAGCAAAACAAAATACGCTGTACTCGATTCGACCACAATCTTATTTTTTCCAACTTGTTAGTCACATGCGTTCGCACGCGCGCGCGCGCGCGTCGACCGCAGAAATAAATTCTCCAAATCGCTGTTGGCGAAACAGCCAGCCGGTGCAGCATAATCCAAATTGGTCGCGTTTGCGCACGTTCATTCAATTAATTATTGTTGCTGATCGCGTGGTTCGGCGAAAATCCGACGCGCCAAGCACGCCGATAATTTATCGCCTGTGCGCCGAGAAATGATCGATCGCAGCGAGCACGATCGATTCCACGCAGTTTTCCACACGCAACGCGAGTTAATGAGATCATGGTGGGCGGTAATCCGTACTCGCTCCCTCATTCTCTCCCCCTCTCGGCGTTTGTGCGCCTTGCAACTTCGACATTACGCAACGATAAAGGGCATCGCCGTATTACGGTCGCCGGAGAGATTCGAGCGATCGTTGAATTTCAAATGAATGCGAGATTAAGCGAGCCATTAGAAAGCCATCGCGTGTTTAATAGCACGTGTATGCTGATGGGCAACGAGGCAACGTGGCATTTATTTAGAGAGAGAGAGAGAGAGAGAGAGAGAGAGAGAGAGAGAGCCGGGGCTGGGTCCGCGTAGGAGATCCTAAGCCCGTACGAGTGCACGAAGTCGAAAGAAAATAATAATTCGAAATAAGCCTCATCCGCTTCATCATTTTGTCGTGATAAATCATTAGCGCGTTTACCGGTTCGCTACGAGCAATTATAATAGCATTGCGCGGCTGAATGTGAATGATAATGTGCGTTGAATTATCGATGGGACGCGACGGAATATTCGGCCCGCATACGAAATCGCAGAACGCAGATCATCGATGCAATCGAAATTTTTTGCTCCGGTGCACCCGTACGTGCAAATATGCAATCGTGCATACGTCGATATTAAATTTATCAAAATTCATCGAAATTCATCCTGACGTAAAGGCAAATGGGAGACTGGAATAAATGTTCTCGGAAATAATAATACGCTCAATTGTAGTGCTATATATAAGTAGGGAATGGACGATGCCCGCGTGCACTATCAAGCTGTGTTTCGCAAAGTATCATCGCGTTTTCTTATATTCTCGCGTTATCGCCAAATAATCCGCAACCTTTCTCTCTCTTTCTCTCCCTCTCGTCGTTTCTTCTAGAAATCCGTCTATCTTATCGGAAATGACTCAACCGCCGCTATTGAGCGCAACATCGGCAGAGATCTTGATTCAAAGGCCGCGCCATGAATGGAAACTATGCGGCGATTCATGACTCGACTCCGCTTCGTGGAAGTTATTATTCTGCGGAATAATTCGCGAGTATTCCGCGAATCCCATCTTCGCGCAGTTGAAAACGACGCGACCTATTATCGTATATCTTTCGAAACCATTCATCGTCAGACACATTAGGGAGAAGTGCTTCCGAAGAAACAGTCTTTTTAAAAGAGAGAGAATCGTATTGCAATTCTCGTGAACGAATAATAAATTGCGGTAATAGCTTCCGGTAATAAAGAAACGATAAAAAAATACAATTAAATGCACAATTTTGAAAAATATATCTAAACGCGCGCTGTGGTTTTGCAATCGCGTTAGAACAGCTTAACGATACTTAATGCAATTTCAAAATTAATATGCATGCTCTCTCTCTACTAATTAATATCGCTCAGACACGGAAATTTTTGCACGAGTGCACATACATAATTAATTACAATGCGCTAATTAGCTTGAATATAAAGCAAGTATCTCTTCGATTACGTGAGAATTTGCAAATTGTTGCTCTTTCCTCGATTTCTTCACGCGCATTATTCGACCAAGGGTGAAAAGTTGTCGATGGTAATCGCGACAGATGACAGTAATAGAAAAAACGACATAAGCTGTGTTCAACAGGTGGATATAGCGTGAGCGACAATCATTCGCAGAGTTTATTTCGCCTTCTATGTAACAGATCGCGACTACCGGCATCGAGCAGCCGGCCTAGCAATCATCGTGACGTGACCTAAGTAAGCTTAACTGACCCAACCTTACGTCGACCTGTTGCAAGCCTTGCATTCGATATTACCTCTCGACATACTCGGGCAAGCACACTCGGCTATACACACGAATGTCACCGCAAGCGAATGATTTATGGCGACGTTTATTGTCAAAGCCTTTGGATAATTATTTCTATATAGAAGTATATACTGGCGATTACGTTAATTGTCGCTTTAAGCGCGATCGCTAAACGTGATCGATCGTCGCTGCGAAATGTAAATGGCAATGCCGCGGAGATTAGCTCGTTGTCGACATTTCAATGTACTCGAGCGGTCGGAGCAGGCAATACTCGCGACACTCCGACATTATATAATAGCGCTCGTTCGTTAACAACATGGTATCGCGCATTAGCCATGTCTCGCGTCTACCGCGATATCGTATTCTTACGAAAATATGTTATCACGTATAATTGGATGTCACTGATGCAAGCGTGTGTTAGCCTTTGGTCTCGGGAAAAACTGCTGTGAGAGTCGATTTTTGTATTTTTACGCGATATTAAGACACAATCTGAAGATAATCCCGGCGTATTACGCGACGTCTGGCGCCAGCTTGTCCGCGCGTTAATACATCTCAGACAATCCAAACCCCACAAACTATTATTACACGACGAAATAACACGTAGACGAAGCGCCCGCGAACGGCGGAGACATTAATAAGCACTTAAAATCGCGTCTGGCGGTGATAAGAATATTAAATCATCGTGATAAATTAATCGCTTTGTAACCTTTACACCGTACGTTACATCGCGGACAATAAACGCTACTTGGGATTTTAATGTCACTTCAGTCTCTCTCAATACGCCTCCATTAGTAACCCCTCTTCGCATCTGCCTCAATCAGCCGTGTTCCCTCCTTTCTTCGCAATACCGAGGGATACGCACGCAGGTGTCTCTCTTCGTGGAATTCAAGCGAGGCATTTTGACGCGAGGGAAGATATGACGCGGGCATAAAAGATATTTTCTTTTTTGCGGTCGGTGCCGCGATCACGGTTTTCGTGAATACATCTGGCGCGTCCCGCTTCCGCGAACGGGATCGAGGGAGAACGGTGCAACCGTTCGCAATCGTATCGATATGCGTCCGTGCAAGATACGTGTTTGCGCCTGCCAACCGATTATTAAATCCCGTGTCGATACCCAGCCCGAGCAGGTCTTTTCATTCACGGATTCCGCGTCGCACGCATGTCGCGCGGTTACATTCAACAAAGTTTGGACGCGCGCAACAGTCCCGCCAGCTGTCGCGCTCACTCATACGTAGTGGATGCGAAATAGGCGACGATATTCTCGGCACCTGTCGGTGCCTATGAATAAAACACGACGATGACTTTGCGTAAATCTGGATCCTAGGACGGCCGGTTTCTTAGCTAGAATTTCGCTGGATTTTATTTTGAGTGATACCGAAATTACGCGCTCGCGCCCGCTCACGCCGTTGGCGCGGAATTATCGAATTGTTTATATATATATTCCTTGATAAATGGCCTCATTTGTTTCGTTCCGCGGTTGATGTATAGGAAGCGACAGATGCGACGATTCACTCAGCGAAGCGCAACATTGCACCTAATTCAAGCTTTTATTTCTCTCTCTCTCTCTCTCTCTCTCTCTCTCTCTCTCTCTCTCTCCCTCCCTCTATCTTCTTCTTTCTCTCTCGCCGCGGCAAGCTTGGACGCTTCGCGGAAATTTCTTAACGAGCGCGAAACTAGGTACGTCGTCGGTCCATTCATAAATTCCGGGTATCATGGCAATTTCGTTTCGCGAGTTTCGCGACTAGTGGGCACGACTATAATTGGAGTGACTCGCATTAAATTAGAGAGAAACTCATGCGTACATGGGAAGTAGATAGAAGATGCCGACACGGTGTATGTACCTTGAAATTGTCGCAATCTTGTGAAGTACTCACACACCACCGTATAATTTCGAGCTCACTCAAATCGGCGAATAATTTTCACGTCAAATATTTTCCGGGATACTATTGAAATAAGTATCATAAACTTGTTATAAAAATTGTAAGAAATATTATTATCTTAATATATGTATTATCAAATATCAAATTCGCGAGACTTTGTCTACTTCTGCATTATAAAATGTTGCATATTTTCACGTTTTGACACACTATTTATATTATAATGATTACTTTCCTTTAAATATGATAAATATAATAAATATTTAAAAAAAACGTACTTAGAGATGATAATGATAAAATTTTTTATTTTTTTTTTATTTTTTTACAAGATGCGAACTATTAACAAAATTATTTATGGATAAATGTGAAGAAATTGTAGACAATCAAATGTCATATTAATTTTGTAAAAATTTGCATTTCGGTGCGTCAATTTCACAGATTTAAGAAAAATATATAGCACAAATTAAATATGATTTCTTGATAAACAAGAGATTAAAAATTTCTTGTTATCTGTCTAACTCTCTTTTTGTTTTATAATATCGAACGTCAATGACTGTGTCTTCTTTACTATTCAAACATCGTACAACCGCGGGAAGAGGCCTAACTGCGCCGTGTTTGACGTGCATGTCTGACATGTAGGAAGCGACGTTGAAAATTCCGGTATGTCAATGGACAATAACGATTACCAGTCCGCCCGACACGGAGACCTCATTGAGGCGGGAACCACTATATGTGGCGCCTCATTCATGAATTCCAAGTATAACCGCAAATTGGTTTCGCCGGTTAGACTGCCCTGCCAGAAGCCTGTAATTGCATGCACTCGGTTCCGCGGTGCATTCGCGAGGCATCGAAATCGTCGAACGGTCTTCTTCTTCTCGATAAATTATCGAAATGCAGATCAATTCAACAGTAATATAAATATTATTAAACTTAAAATATGTAATTTTAATGAAATAAAAAAATTGTGTTGAAAATCAATATGATATGTTTTAATAATTTTTTAATTTTTTAGAGTTATCAGTAATATTGATTCGACGATTATTACCGATAAGACATCTCAAATTTAAATTTATATTATATAATTTAACGAGCACTTCTAAGTAACTTCAGAGTAACTTCTTAATATTTCATAAATTATCTCTTAAATGACCGGAATAAATTCGAAGATTCTTCTTAGTCGAAGAAATCTTGACGTTTGATTAGCGTAATAAATTATTAGGAGGTCGATTAAACGCAGTCATCGTTCGGGTTAGTGTCAGAGATCGAGATGGAAATAAAATCGCTGCTAATAACGGCTTAATGATCCATGAAGCGGAAAAGGCGAGCCATTAGCCTTGATGCTCTTTCGAGATACGGGGAGACGGCGTTAAAAAATTTGCGTTATATTGATTAAATAATTAACAAGGTGAAAATTATACTTCCCGTCAGTCTGAGATGTCTATCGCGTATATATGACTTGCGCGTAATTAGCAAGAGCTCGCCAACAACAGATTTAATGATACGCTTACTTAATTCCGCGCGATCATCCGGTCTTATCAATAGGGGAAGTTTCATCGATGCGCTCTATCTCGTCATTCTTTCATACTTTTTTCCTTCTTGTCTCGCAACGAGTCGCGTACTTAACGAGCCGTGATAACGTGTAATTTGATCGTCTAGTTGGGCCGTTCATGCGAGCAGGGAAAAACCAAATAGGTTCTGGATGTGAAACACAGCACACTTTCGTGTACGCTGAGGGATACAAACACCCATTAAACTCAGCGTGATATCATTGAAGGGAAGAAATAAATAGAAAAAAAATGGAGAGAGAGAGAGAGAGAGAGAGAGAGAGAGAGATATCCGGATCCTTTTTGATGAATTAAGCCGCCACTACCATTAAGTCTCATTCAGCCGCAGCAGTTACGACTGCCAGTACGCAATTTGCGCCGGTGACGAGTCACATACTTGACTCGAACGCTAATTGTAAGTGACCGCTCGTGGGCGTTGCAGGAAGCTGCGTGTGGTGTGTGCACACACGAGCGATGCACATGCGTGACGTCTCCGGAAAAAATCCTACAACGCACGAACCGGAGATCGTCATTGGGTTTCCTGGCGTTTGATTCGCGAGAGCTCCGATTCGCAAGAATACAGTTCGGTTTCGCGTAACCCGGCAGTCCGTAGAACGCAAAAGGAATAATAAAAGAATGGTATTCGCAGAAGTGGCGTTACTGCGCGAAAGATGCAGCACAAATCTACTTGGGAAGTGATGCGAGATACCGACAGATACATCGCGTACGGCGCGTTATGAATTAACCTTTTTTTTCTCCCAACAATGCATGTCATGTTTCTCCTCTCGTGCATGCCCATCTTCCCAGGATTTCATGGAACAGAACGTAACAGTAGTCGGGATTGCTTAATTGTACCTGGAATCGGTTAGAACGCTAGAACTCATCTTTCGCGCTTTATTTACACCGTTTTTTTTTTTGCAAACCGTCATATCTTCTATCTTCATCTTATTCAGCTTTCTATAACTTTTTTGCATCCTAAAAGATTTGTAATGACACGTTTAATACCTCGCAAATTACCGATTAGCTGCATAGTTCATTAAATTGGAATCGTTTTGCATATATTTAGAATCGTAATGCACATATTTGAAATCAATTTACATATACATGTGGATTACTTTTAGGTTTTCAAGTAATAAGATTTTTCTTTCAAAGTTAATTTTAAATTAATCATATTTAAAAATCATAATCCAAATTTATATCTAACATAATCAAGTTTATTTTTTGCATTAATCATTTTGCAGATATTGCATGTATTTCTACATAAATTATTATTACAAATGCGAGTATTCAAAAAATATAAAAATTATACTGCACGTGTATGTATTTACGATTACATCCTTTTATTTTTTCTGAATAGCCTTTACAAGTGCACATAATTTTATGTGACAATTATTTCAAACAAGTCACACCAAAGAAAGATCAAATTCAATTAATGTCATCGAATACTCTATTAATATAACAAGATATACGATCACATATGGATAAATTTTTAATGGATTTTTAACGTTCAAATGTCATTACGTTTACGATAAAATAATCATGTTCTGATGTTAATGAAACGATGTTATAATGTGCATCTATATTATCGCATTATCGGAAATTAGCGGATGTTAAAATCACTAAATTTCCGTAAATGTCAACATGAAGATGATTTACTCGTGAGGCAGCATTAATTATTGCCGATCAGCGTCGACATGTAAATTGTAGATTCGTATGACCAATATGCATTGTCGGATTAATTACAATTTTCAGGGAGATATAATTATAAAGCTTTTACGCGCTAATAGTCAAAAAACATAAACATAGTTATCGAATGTTGTTATTGTCGTTATCGCTAAATATTGCCCGGTAATAATAAATAAATTAATAAATCTCTTTATTTATTACTCTTTATAAATGATAAATTCTGAGATGATCAGGAATAAGGTCCTTTCATTCTAAACTTGTTCACTGCTTCTCTATGGACCGTCCATCCAAGACCAACTATATTTGGCGCAAAAATGTCAATAAAGTGTCAATTATGCTTATGCAATAGAGCGCAATTTCCTCGCAATCACACCGAATAAGATAAATAAAACGAGCGGCATCTCGGTTGCGAGTTATTCCGCATAATTTCATTTCCGTCTTACTGTCTATTAGAACGCCTCCCTTATTTCTTTGGCGTATTAAAACTTTCCGCGAAGTATCGGGGACCGATTTTATCTCCCGCAGCGCGAGTACCTATATAGAGTTCTTCGTGGCATAATTCAGGTTAAAAGCCCAAAGAATTCCCGATTAGTTCGCGCAACTTCATTTCCTCTCTGTCGTCAATTTAAATGAACCCCCCGCGGCGCTCGTGCTACACATCGTAATCAAATAAATTCCGACTCCTAGAAAATATCTCAGCTATTCTTTGCTCTAATAAAATACGTTTTTTATTTCGTTCGCGAGCTTGCACGGATCGATAATTAGAATTTACAAGAATCTTATTATAGATACTTAATAAAATTATTTTATCATGACGTATAATATTTTGGACTTTCATCACTTTGTTAAGTGATGAAGTATAAAATAGCTGAGTTCAATATTAAGTACTATCATAAATTCTTTCCTGGCTATTATTCTCCGTCCAACAATATTGCTTGAAAGCCAACAAATGTTGTTTTAAGTTTTAAATTTAATAAAAACCATGTTTTTTATTTTTTAATCCTTTTTAAAAATAAATTAGTGAAGTTATTTGATTAAATTGTACATCGTTACAAGTAAAAATTAGAAAATTCCTTCAGAGTATAACACATTTAGTTGTCACTAAATGGCAGATTTTTTCCGAAGCTGATGACTGTTGGCCAGCATCGTATCTTATTAGCACGAGAATAGGTAGAATGCGGTAAAAATTCGAAGAGTGAAGAATAGCAAATCAAATTAAAAATTTTTCGCGGTAAAAGAAAATGACGAGCCAGTGGAACTCTTTGTCCCACTATATACGTAAATGAGTACACGCACATACCTCGGTTCACTCTGTCGTCGACTCGTCGCACGCGCATGCACGCGTGCACGCGTAACGAAGGAAGCATAAAAGCGCGATATGAATAATGTAAGCTTATGTAACATCCCGTGTCACCGGGAATGTTATAAATAGCCCTTGCCAGCGACCAATGCTGAGATCGCACACAACGTACGTGACATATCCGTGCACGTGCGCACGCGTACACCCTTTGCTCCATTCGATTTTGTCGATTCAACAAGGGCATCTGATGGCATGCATTCCTTTTGAACTAGGCGAACCGTATAACCGAGAAAATCTTACAAAGTAGAAAAAAATATTGCAGCGAAATGTTAATCTTTCATAAAATGTACTCTTTTAATTTTTGAACGCAATAATTCAAATTCAATTCCTGTCTCTTTCTAAATGAAAAAGCTTATGTAATAAAACGATATCTTAATTATATTACAATAATATAAAGTAGAAAGAAAATAATGATAAAGGCAAAGAAAAAGATTCGCAAATATTTCACATGTGATTTCTCTACAACATGGTTGTAGAGCATGGTTATAAAGAACTCGATATAAATCGATTAGGATAATATATGAAAAGAAATGTATTGGGATTTAAGAATATACTGCGCTGTAGAAGAAATTGTAGGTCACAGAAAATAATTATCATTTGAGAAATGTTTTGTGCCAAATATTTAGGTTTTAATATAATCATTCCGTCATACAAATTCGATTCAGACAATGACCGGATGTTTCGGGGTCCTCGAACTTTGAATTCAATTCAAATTTTCACAAATGGAAAGCATAATACCATACTTTACGGCATGAAAAGAAAAAGATAGTGTCCGTATTGTGAGAGGTTACAAGTCAAAGACCTGATAAAACTTGATAATACTAGAAGTTAATCGACTGACATATTAATCCAAGCACTGAAAATCGCATGTTACTTCATGCGAGACAAAAATTGTGTTTTCGCGCTACATAAAACGAATTAATTTGCGCATGTTTGTGATAAATAAAATTCTACAATGAGGCACGAAAGAGCGAAGTTTCCAACGAATTATTATCGTCCATAAAACTATCCGCATTATAATTGCTCGTACGATAACTGGAAAATGAATTACACATTTCACGTATATACATTAATTCGTACAGATAAAATTACAACCAAATAAAATTAATTGTGCTAAAAATAATGCCATCGTTTGAATATCTCATTATTACCACAAGCGGTCTTGCGAATTTACAACGAACGACATGAGATGAAGAAAATCGACAGACAAGAAAGATGGTTCGGTTCAACGGTTTCGTAGAACCATGAATGTGCGCTTTGGTTATAAAAGGAATCGAAGAGAGAAGTGAGGAAGGAGAAAGAATGAACTGGCGAGAGAGTGAGGGAAAATAAAACAGAAGGTAAGGGCTCTCCCGGAGAAAAGAGAAGAACGAAGAACGAGGAACGTCGTGCATCGTCGAGAAGGATCAGCGGAAGATGACCGCCTGCTGATTGCGCCGTTTCCAAGAATGAACCGACCATACATTGACATTTAATGACTCCTCAAACGATAAGTAAATTGCAAAACTGTAGTTAACAAGATGAATAAGTCGTGCCGTGTAAAAATAGAAGCGGTAGTCTTAATTAAAAACGGTTTTTAAACAAAAATCTACGTGTATATACTATAAAGTAAAATATACAAAATTACAAGCCAGAGCACGAGTAAAAAAAATAAGAAATAATAACTAGAGAGCCAGGTGCAAATAATTTCGACGAACGAAACGATACGTACAGACCGAATGCAAATGAAAACAGAGAGAAAGAGAGACGAGAGGGAGCGAAAGAAGCGAGGCTCATCCTGAATAATGAAGAGTAAAGAAGCAACATGAGAAGTTGAGAAAGAGGAACGGTAAAGCGTTACCTCGCGGACGAGGACCGGTGCTGGAAGACGCCTGCCTGCTGGCTCCTTCGATTCTGAGAACGAATCAAAGATGGCCTCCGACAAAAGAACGCCTTCGTTGATACTTTGATACTTCGAACGGGGACAATGATCCCGGCGATTGCCGGCGATCGCCCAAGTACGAACAACGAAGCGTGACAAAGTATGAAATGATAGTCTATCTATCAGATGTTACATGATCTTAAAATCATACTTAAGTATGCGCCGATGACGCCTCTCTACAAGAGCAAAGTATCGGTTTTACGATACTTCTCCTTGCAATTATGTCGCTTCGAGGTCCGCAATTACGATACAAAAAATTTATTTTGTTACTATACATTTTATACGATATACACGTAAAATAAATCTCCGATTTTCTAGATATAATTTTGATTATTTCTGTTTACGTTTTTCACGATAAAGAGAAAGAATTAAGGCAACGATCTAAACGAAAAATACAGTTCTTTTGTAGAATCATCCGAGGAACTTCCAATAACAGTTCCTTCCCCTCCGTCAGAAGTCGAGCGGATAAAAGCCGTCGATTAACGCGTGAAACAGCGCCCTTTCTTTTCAAGAACGTCGATTCTAGTTGGCAAGAATTAAACGATCCGGCAAAGTTTCACGACGTGCGCGAGCGCGAGAGACCGAACGGGAAAGAAGCGGTGGGAGACGCGGATAGAGGGAAAGGAGCAAAAGAAGCACCGAGGCAGGCCCGCGAGTCTCTATCTCGTGTATGGAGTTCTCGGAGGGAACGCGATGTTCCTGGAACTCTCGCCGTCGTGGCCCTCCTCGGCCTCGGCTTCACGGTTCAGCTAACTTTCTGCCGGCTCTTATTACGAGCAGCTCGACGCTTTATCAGACTCGTGTGTACAGACGTACTGTACTTTGACCCCTTTTTGCTCTTCCTGCGTCTTGTCGCTTTTCCCATTCCATTACTCCGGTGTCTTTTCCAAAGTTCCTTTCGTTTCTCTCTCTCTCTCTCTCTCTCTCTCTCTCTCTCTCTCTCTCTCTCTCTATCTCTCTCCTCTCCCTGCTTTTCGTGTCAAACTCACCTAAGCTTTCAAGATATTCCTCTCGGAACCTCGACACGCGGTATACAGACGATACAAATATTTCTATGAGCCGTCGGCACGTCCGTAATCTAAACCTTGATAAAAAATTAATCAGCATCGAATTTCTATCGTATCATTAAATGCGTTAAATGCGACACGTAAACGTAATAAATATTTTTAGAAAGTGTAATCTTTGAATCACGGGAATGTATTATCGGTCTTTTAAACGATTTTTATCTGGAACTTCGAAGAATAAGGCAAGAATTTCTATTGCAGGTGCCACGAGTCCGGCAACGCAATAAATTCGATATCTGACGTGAGTATAATGTGATGGTTTCGGTAACACTGTGATCGCTATCGGATCGGTACCATTGACCAAATTACATAGCGCACTCGCCTCTGGTGAAATTTGCTGCAGGCAGAAAGAAGCACATTATATTGTTGCGCTTTAACTGTGGCACACGTGAGTCTTGCCTTAAAAGCCATTCCGAGAATATTTCAAGCTATTACAAGAATTTTTTAATTTCACCGGAACAAAAACGATCACTGTTACTTTGTGACGGGAAGATAAAAAGGACAGACATTCTGCGCCTGTGTATATAATATGAAGAAGAATAAAAAAGAGAGATTGTTACCTTTCAGGACAATATTAGGATAAATAAATAATTATATCAAGTATTAACTTATTAAAATAATATTTAACAAATGTCATTCATAATATCTATATCATGCGATTTCGATAATAATAAAAATGTAACAATTATATTCTAAAGTTCATATCTGAAAGCCAATATTGATGCTTCGGAAAAAGAAAGAAATAAACAACATAAGATAGTCATGAATATTTTTTGTCTGATGTAATTGTCTCTAATTAAAAATTGCGCTTATGTCATTGCATTTTCCTCGGAATGCCACATGTCGCGACACTCCGGAGGTGGAAGGAAATATCGTGACGGTAATTATTATTCCAGTCACTTCCGCCATCTATCGCGCTGCGATCCCGCTGACATTAATCGCGATGCGAACTTGCATAAATACGTGGTTAAATGTGATTAATTAACACGCGCGTCGCGCAACACGCCCATAGCGTTGCGCAGCCGCGAGTTTTTCATAACGCACGCCGATGATATCTGCGATCGCGTATTCGTGGGAAGGAATGGAATACAGGAATTCTTTTCCGATGATGGCGCGAGCAGATACGCACGACGGAACCGCTTTTCCATTGTAATTAGACGAACGCGGGTTATCGACCGCCTCAGATCGGTAACGTTCGAAGGGAAACAGGTCTTTCGAGCGGCGTCTGCCGCGCATACGGCGCGTCCACGATCCACATCTACATTCGCGATAGCGTCGACACGAGTCGTATAAATCGCACCGTGGCAGCTTATGCAGCGGAACAGCCGCGATGCCGTAACCTTGCTTAGAATCTACCAAGGTTACGTGGCATCTCCACGACGAGACAAGACCGACGTTTTGTATTAACTCGCTTGCTAGACGTAGACGCACGATGTGAAAATCTCGCAGCCTCCTCGTGGGAAACCTTAATTGTATGAATTTATCTCGAATGAATCGGTAGAAGATACACGGAGACGTTTCGTGAACTCGACATTGGAGTAAATGATAGTTTTCTTTTTTACTTTGATCCTCAACAATCAGACAACTTGTATAATAGCGATAAGGACGATTCGATTTGGGATTCACCAAAGAATCTGTCGATGAAATTAAGATAAGCGGATTCTCCGGATCCTATTGTATTCTCGTTACTTCAACTTGAAGCAACATCTGTGTTATATGACGGATACATTCGCCGGTCTAACAAGTTTTGCTATATAGTTTGCCTATCAGGATCATTATTCATGCGATAGATCGGCTGTTCATTTGCATCATGACATCAATAAAAACGGACTTTATTAGTAATCGATTTCCGGGACATTCATTAAATTCTTTGCAATTTATTATTGCTTATCGGCCGATTATATAAAATGCAGCGTTTTATTCTCTTCTTTTCTTCACCGGCTTACTTCACGACGTTCGACGACGATCCTTCCGCGATCACCACGACGTTTACCTTGAAACGGTGGCTTTTTCATTAAAAGACGATGTGAGGTTTCCGCGAATCGGCGATCCGACTCGGTCATTTCGATTAATAGCCCCGTGAAGTCATATTAAATCGCACTTGGATCACGCGTAAATTTTCTAAGAATAATCCTACCAAAGCCGCACTTCGGAACGAAGATGGGAATTCCTCGAACAATCTAAAGCTAAATTAATCTCGAGATGCAAGTGCGATGATCCTCGTGGAGATTTTTTCGCGCAATTTTGTTGCATCATATAATTTCCATGCGTTACGTAACTTTTGATTCACTCGAGCTGATCGTTCGTTCCGGAGAATAATCAGCGAGATTCCGTTGCGAGATCGTTGGAACTCCGATTTCAATTACCACTCATTTAAAATCTATTAATTCGATTATTTATGATTTAAACGATTAATGTAAAGCGTTATAAGAAAATTAATATCAAACAACTCGTTCAATTAAGCTTGATGATAATTAAATTCTTGGCAACAAAATATTAAATGAGTATGAACTTTTTTCAAATGTTTTGAACACGTTTCTTTCATAAACTTATTTGATTGACAAATACAGATATTTACATTTTACATAAGATCAACAAAAAACACTCTAGTATCTCGTCCCATATCCTATCCAATCTAAAATTGGCTACACGTAGGCGTCACTTGCTACACAACGGCAGGTGGATATGTACATAATTCATGTATATGCTCCAGTGATACACTGTGATATTCGCGCGTAGAAATAGCAAAACCATGACTGGCTCTCCAGCGTAGCCGAGATTATAATACGCGAGAAAAAACATTACTTTCACAAGAAACCCGCGATTAGTCAGCTTTAGATCCGTTCAGCCCGATCCGACCGGCCTACAAAGGAATTACGTAAGCTCGAATCATTCGAAAACGCTTTCCAGGAGAGAGTAGCATATGCAGGGTAGCTCGCATTATTCGCCAGCATAGATTTCCTACCTCAGATATTTCTATAGCTTGACTTCTTACAAAATATTAGTTAATAGTCGGTTTAACAGATCCTGGAGAGTAATAAGCGTCCAGGTTCGACTCTTGATCGAGATAATTTCTAACGCGATATTGAAAGAAAAGAAAACCTAACATACTATTTGTGCATATCTCATCGCTGGATTATACAAAGAAATCTGTAATTACCGATCATTACGCTTGACGGTACATCAGAAATTTCTTTGTTATGATAATGCAAGTCATAATGTTAATAATCTTATCGATAAAATGAAAAATAATAATATTGAAGATGTATACGTACGATTGCAGTTATACATATGCGATAACGATATCATTATAAGTGACTGATGCAACGAGAACATTTATTTGATGCAATCTATCGGCTGATTTAAATGGCGTCGTTAAGAATTTTTCACTTTTTAATTGCCAACTTTTAATTTTGCAATAATTTATCAATTTCAGTGATGCGCAGACGAGCGATGTAAATTTGAGTTATCTCGATTAATTAATAAGGATACTACGAATATTTACAGACACATCCTAATTATTGTTATGGCTATATAATTATGAAGTGTGACATATAATTATTACAAATTAACAAACAAGTGGAATTATATATTAATTAATCAACACAACGAAGTGAATCGAGTATTAATTAAATAGTTAACTAGTAAACTTCAGTTACTGAAGTTTACTTGCTTCAGTAATCGAATGATTTCAATTACGGTCAACTTTAAATATTCGCGCAAAAAATTTTTAAAATTTAAATTCATGCTGACGTGCCGGCGATGCGTGCTGACGTGTTAATTACCGAAGCATTAATCGAGTAACGTTCGCCGAGCAACATATGCGGCTAATATCACGTATAACGTAATAGCGGCAAGCACTCGCAAATCAGATTGAATCTAATGACTCAATATCATTCCAACGTCGACATAGAGAAGGTTTTACGTCGCTTGCGGCCGGCACGCGGGTATGTCGCTTCTCTCTTCGCGGAACGTGCGCGCGTTAATGAGGGAAACAACAGTACTAGCGATTTCCATGAAAATTGAGTAAAGATGTTATTTTGCCACGCAGATACCCTGACTTCCTTGATCAGGAGCTGGAGAGTCAAGGCAATCGTAATTGTTCCCTCGTGCACCTTCCAATTGCAAGAATCATCCGCTCAGATGCTGATAGCGCTTGACAATTACGCGTCTTAATTTATGATATTGTAAAGGCCATGTCAAAAGAAAAACGGGTCATTTCGTAGCATTTGTAATCCTTACCAAGAATCAAAGTATTATTATATTGGGAAAGATTCTAATATAAATAAAAAAAAGTGATCGCTCAACTGCGACTACCTGCAATCAGAGGTTAGTAAGCGGAACTCCGAGATGTTTATCATATATCATTTGTATTGCCTGCGTACACAGTAAATGTCGCAGAACCGAGATAACAGTACAAAGCAGATCGTATGATCGATCTCAAAGTTTATGATTGGTAGCAGAGATATACATTTCTTGAATTATTTTCACGCACGTATATAAAATCCATATTTCTATACTGTACAAAAAATTTTATCGTTTGAGAATTAATTAAAAGTACAAACCGATAGGAAATGTGAAATCCTAAAAACGCGGCTCAAATTTTTAAAATATCCGAAAAAATACATTTAAAATATCCGAGAAAATAATAATCCGTAACTAGCAAATTTCAAGCTATTACTTTGGTTATTTGAGCATTCTAAGATATTAGAATATAAAAAATAGAATATAAAAATGAAATAAAAATGCAATACTCATTGTATTATAATTTTTTGCACATTCAGATGTTTCTGAAGAAATGACAAATTAGTTATATAATCGTGGATTCATAATTCTATAATTTACTTAATTAATTAATAAGAAAACATTATTCGATGTACACAGCGTATAATTCATCTCGCATGAAGCGATCGTGAGATTATGAGAGATGGTCATCATCTTCAAGATAGGATTACTATTAAGTGGCGATTTATGTAAGTATCGCACAGTAGTCCGTTCTCGATAAGCTTCATAAACTGTGTCTACGCACACTTACGCGTTATCCGACCGTGGATTAACTGCGATTATCTCAAGCGGTAATCGATCCGCAGTAATGATGTATGCGAGAATAAAAAAGATGAAAGATGACAGTCGCGATGAAGAGGAGAGAATAAAGGCATATAAAACCGTCGAAGAAACTATTGAATGTAAATGTTGCGTAGTAGTGCTATTGCAACACGCAATTCATATGTGCGATCGTAATGCGCACCTAGAGTTTACGAATACCATTATGAGTGATGTTGTAGCATACGGAATTAACTGCGGTTACCGCAAGTGCAAGTGTCATAGGCGAATGCGAAGTAACGGTACAAAGACGATTGCTTCATTTCTTGCCCGATAATTGCGCGCAACTGATTCACATGCGAATCAAATGCAATTAATAGCGACTAATAAAAGATTACACGAATAGTGTAAAGTTTATACGTTGTACAATGTATAAATGTTAATTAGGTAATATACCTTTCTTGTACCTATAATAAAGTTTGAAATAGGAGCAGTTAATGACGTGACTTGACTAACTGTAGCTTGGACTGTGTCTTAAAGAAACTGTCATTACGTAGTCGTAGAAAAATTAACTGCAATTAGCGTTAACAAAAATATGTAAATATTCGCGCGGCGATTCGTAAATAAAGACATAAAATTGACCATCTTGATTTTCAAACTCTGACGCTTGGAACGATGCCAAATCTCTTACAGTTTTATTACACCGGAATATTTACTATGTTTCTATCTCGCGCAATTATGCAATTTCGTTCTATCATGTTAGCAATCGTACGTTTCCTATATTCCGAAATAATATCAAATTATATGAGGTAATTCTAACATTCAACAAATTAATTTTGTCCACTCTATCGGATCTTTTAATCGCATCGGCATTGATATAAAGTTTTCTCTTGCCAATAGCATAAATCACGATATCCCTTATTTGCTTGCCCCTACGATACTTCGACACGAAAATATCAATTCCTGATAATTAAGCCTCTTAAAAACTAAAATAATTCCATAAAAAAAATAAAGAAAATTTATGACATTGTAAATTAATCTATGCTCTAGTACTAAAATTAAGGAATTTGTACAGAGTGGAATTGATCAGTTTGACTACTTCTTATTTTCAGAATAATGCAAATTATGTAATCATCTTAATTATTACCCGTATATTCTGATCGCATGCGAAAGATGCAGAAAACACATAACTGTACAAATTCTAACTGTAAATCCCAAGCGTCCATGAACGCATAACAATTAATTACTGACAGAACGCCGGCGGTATCTCGGCTGCATTTCTGACCAGCTGCAATTTTACGAGCCACAAGAGATCTCGTCAGAAATCACCTCAACGCGGCTGCTTACTTTGCCATTAGCGTATTATAGCAATAGAATGACGGTTGTTAACGGAAACAGGTGTTTATTTAAAAATGTCATTTTGAAACTAGCAATCCAGATAATTTAAGATAATTTTTTGAAACATTTATAAATTTCTCTAACGTCAGGGAATTGATAGCGCAATGTAGTAACATTATTGAATGATATTTTAATTATTTTTGGACATAATAAGTATGTGAAAGAGAGAGAGAGAGAGAGAGAGAGAGAGAGAGAGAACGAGAGAAACGAGAATAAAATTTTTCTTAACAGAAATTTCCAAAAAAATCTAATTATGTAGATATTTAATACCAAACATTAAAGAGTCTTTGCTAGTAAAATATGTATACATACAAAGAGTATTGTCTCTAAATTAACTTAAATTAAACGAGAATTAATTTATAACAGACATATGCCAATTTTTCGCAAGCTTTTTTCTGGAATTCGATTCCTAATGCCTCTGACATTCTACGTAATTGCCTTGTAATTAATTTTAGGCGACGACTTCCACGCACAAAAGATACCGTCGTCAGAATCAATAAATTAATCAGCGTTTAATTAATGGCACGCCATCTTTTAGTGCTTTATGAAAATCAGATTTAAGATCAAATACTCGCTGAATACCACGAAACCATTAGTGATACTACTAGTGATCTCGGAGTATCAGATAATTTATAACAAAAGGAACTGAACAAGAAAACATGTATCAGGATGACATCGTTTCCATCGACAAGCGTTTTATTCCCTTTTCTCCTCTTCCTTTCCCCAGTCCTTTTTTCTAAAGGAAAGATATCAGAGAAAACGATGACACTACCGACTTGACTCGACACGACAGCGAGCTAATGATTAATTGACGACCCGACATTAAAATAGATCGGATATAGGATCCAAAGTGGCTCGATGTATGTATGGTAGCTACGATTTGGAGATCCGCCAAAACTCGATCGTTCGGACCACGCAGTGCGGACGACCGAAAGCATCGACGAGTCACCAGGAAGGATGGAAATAGGCGATTAGGCAGATGCGATCAATTTTGGAAAACCTCCCGTCGCGAAGTGCACGCGATTCTCTTTATTAAATGCGCTGCCATGAACTGTTCTACTCGCGCGCAGCCAAAGAAAACATTCAATTTCATATAATACTGCTACATCAAATGCAAAGTTCACTATTTACACATGTGTACACTTTGAGTTTAAGCTCTATTTTGTTCTCATCTTCTTTTCGACAGAGAGATTTTAACTACGTATTTAATTTCGCTCAAAATTACATCTAAGTAATTAAATCCAAAATTAATACACAATACTCATATAAAAGTTATTTAAATTTATCTGATGGTTAATTACATTAAATTCTAAATACATGAATTTCATTAAATTCTTACAATAAATAATTAATCCCAATATATAATTTTTATATTAAGTATTAAATGATGATAGAAACTGTCTTCAGACATATTTCGCCAATTTATATTAATATAAAAAATTAGTAAAGTTGACACTAGAAGACACTATTAACTTTTCAACTATCTCCAATATCACAGTTTCAAGTATCTTACGCATAAATATTTTGACGCTAGTATAAATTAATGAAAAATATACTGTCCTTTCTTCTGCGTTAAGCAGGAGATATCAGAACGATATTTTAGAGTGTCTACGTAAAGCGCAAGGCATGCGCACTATTCCTAGCGAACAGTTATCATCTGTCATCGCCGCCAAATCCTAAACACATACGAACTTGAATTTAATTTATCGTTCGCGTTTAGCAAGAGCAACATCAATCTAGGGCCGCTTACCGAAACGCTAGTCAAAGCCATCGATGTGACGTTTAAATTCGATAATTACAGCGGATAGAGGAGGCATGTAAAATATCGTGATTTGTCAAAAATTGACAGCTCGCACGACGACTGTACAGTTCAGTGATGCGATCGTTAACTTCAATTCCATATGGTCGGACGCGGCGAGTCCGAAAATACGAACGCGGGGCCGCTCTGACGAGTTCGTACAACGTAGCACGGTGATGAATGCAAATGACCTCGTCTTGATTCATCGCGCTTTCGATGGTGCCAGTAAAAAGAAAAAAAAACCAGAGACTCTCGCGAGAGGTGGCCCGAGAAGACTGGTATTTCGAGAATCTCGTAAGCCATTAAATCACCCGATACTTTGTTAGCGGATTTCTTCTGCGTCATTTTTTTTCTTACGTGACACAGAAAGCGAAGTCAGGCGCCGTCTAAATCGAGCTTTTTTCTGTGAATCTGCATAAAGATCGTCCTGTCTGGCCTGTTGGCCGTTCGCTCAGCTCGATATTGCGCAGCGAGTAGCGGGAAGAATTATTTTGAGTGCATTACTCACGGTGCATCTGCTTGAAATAATTCGCAGAAATTACGTAGTCAGGATTTTCTAAGCGCCACTGACCCTTAAATATTATATATAAAAATAAAACTCACGAAACGCATTAGTTATTACCTACTCGCGCATATATCTACATCATATGGTCTATCAACGATATATTATACTGCATAAATTATCTTGAACGTATTAATATATTCGTCAAGATTTATACAAGATATGAATCGTATTGTTCTGTCTATAACAATCGAAGTAAGTAGAACAATACGATAATCTTCCGCAAATACCACGGAACATTTTCAGAGTTAGATTAAATGTTTAATAAAGCATTTACAGACTCAGAAAATTGAGAAAAAATTTTTTAAATATGCGATTCTTTAATTAATTTTAAAGGAAGGATTCCATAATGTAAAATTTGATATTTGATATTTCAATTTTTATAACAAAATTCTAATATTAAAAATAGGTGAACAAATAAGAGAAAGAAAGAGAGAGAAAGCAGCCCGTTTGCTAGTAAAAGATCACAGAGAAAAGTATACATTAGTAGACAACACTATATCCACTCTTAGAAGTCCGTCGACAGATTTGCGGCACGCAAACAGCGCAACGCTATAATTACGCTTTCGCCGACGGCAAATTAACTGGTGTACTTTCGACACAATGCGCACATGAACGATTGTTGTTGGAAAACGCATACACACTGTGCGCATACATGTACATGCGTACGCATGTGTGTGTACATATATATGTTGCAATTTTGCTCTACGCCCACCTCGCGAACGCATAATTGCATCGGACGGCACAGTGCGGGCGGTTCGTTGCAGTTTTCTTTCGGTAGCGGATATCGCGCTCAACCGGTCGTGAATTGGCACGATAACGACGACGACGACGACAATATTCGCGTTTTATGATTTCGCGGAAACAACAAGAACGGTAGCACTTTGTCATCCTGCCAGAAATTTGTCGTTCCTTGACGGATAGCGCATCACTCGCGTTTCTCGATACACTCGCGAATGAATCGCGCCGTGCGCGAAGCAGACTCGCGAAAAAAAATTCGCTGCGAATGCGCGAAACGAATGCGAATATGAAGAAAGTTACAGATTATGAAATTTGTGACTATATCCATAACAACTCGCTCGAATTGCGCACTGGGTTATGAAACAATATGCTTCTTCGTTTCAGTATAACTATATACTGAATCGGACTTTTTGTCCGATGGATGCGTTTTATTCATTCATTCGTTTTTTCCCCGATCCGATAAAAGTGCTTTAATTCAATAAAAACAAAGCTGCTAGTTTGTTTGACACAGGTAGAAATGCGCATCAACGCAAATTTCTGTACTTCCGCTTTTAGCGCAGCGCAATTATTCGCGTGTCTGTCATAGTGCCAAGAATTGGTCGTCTTCTGAACCTTCGCTGTCGCGAGACATGTACATATATGAGTATGTGGGTATGTGTATCAACGTAATGAAAGCTCACGACGTGCCGATGTTCGGGAAACGGGCTTTCATAAAATAATGACGTCAATCGTAAAAAAGGGGTCGTAAAACCCTCGTATCCAGTTAACGAAACGGTTCGAAATATACCTTACGATCCTCCACGGGCCCTCAATGAGATAAAATGTGACTGCCGAATATGTGCTCGTCCGAAAAAGAAAATAGAAAAACCTATCAAAGATTCTACAGTTTTATAGCAGTCCGAAAATTTCGACTTCAATCGCCATAAACAGAAATAAAGATTATGTCTGTAATTAAGACTGCACCTCTTTATCGATTTTAAAAAATTCACTACATTTTTCTCAAGCTCAGAGAACAATTTATCTTCGCACGAAGAAATTTCTTCAAATTTTTTTCTTAAATTTCGGAAGTAAATATCAATGGACTCGCTCGATATTGTAAAATTATGAGATTGCGCTGAAAAATTGAATGCATTCTTGCAAAACGCGAACGTTTCTCTAGTGCTAGATCAAGTGATTCGAATAAAGCGAATCGCAAGGAATCTCCTGAGAAACCCGGGAGTAACGGAAAAAGAAAAATGAGAAAGGAAGGTGTGGTAGAGAGAACGGAAAGGATGCAGGCTGACGAGGTTTGCACTTTCTCGTAGATGACGTTTCTATTCCCGGGAATTCACCGCACTACGCTCGCAACCATTTCTGCGCCGTGAGGTCATTAGCGAGTTCTCTCGACAGGCCGGTCTATTTTCTTTATTTCCTGCTTCCTCGCGAAATGCCGGCGTGGCTGATGTGAATCGCGTAAAAGAAAACAAAGAGCTGTTCCCTTCATTATTATCTCCTGTATCTTGTAAGTTTCAAGACCCTTATATTGCGAAAACAAACAGAAGCAAACCATTTATTATGATTTTCGGATCTGTAAAAATCACCTGTAGATTTGCGAATGATAACAGTTAATAAAGCCTTCCATAACATCTTCATAAATCCAATTTCGTTCTGAGAAATGTGTAAAGAGCACGAGATAATCGCCGAAGTGTCTGAACCAGTGACTCATCGCGTTTCGTTTACATCACGTGTATCTCGCGTCACACTACGAAATTATGTTTACTACTAGCTCATGATGAAACAGCGTTTTTTTTCTATTAATATTTACGACATCTCAACCGTGATAACCGGAAGAAATCATATGCGAGAACGCCACCTATTAAAAAACGCGAAATGGATTCCCAGAAATCCATTTCTCAACAACCACGACCACGTGCTTGGTGGTTTAAATGTGCGTCGCAAATAATACGATATCGTTCACATTCCGATGCCTTTGCATTTCAAAGAGAAACTTAAACGAACATATTTAATGTTTCTTCAAAGAAGGCTTGAAATAAATGTTTATGAAATTATTGTTGACATTCTTCATATAAATTTTATTATGTACATCAATTGAATTTTAATCGTCCAATTTTAATATTAAACAAAAATCTTTAGAGTTAAACATAAAATTTTCAATAATTTTAAATAATAAGGAATTTAGAAAATATATTGAATTTTGGAAATGTGATAATAAATAAAGCTTTTAATTCTTTTGAAAAATCTTTTTTGTTTTTCGAGGTAAACATAACATTTTAAATTAATGCTATAGTCGAAAGACATTATAATATCTACGAATGTATAATTATTATTTTGTAGGTACGTTAAGTAGCATATTAATTTAATGTCTTCTCTTTGAAAGATGAATAATACAACGCTCAAGTTTCATGAAAATGCCTATCGAATTACAAAATTTCAGAGTTTACAATAGGAGTGTTAACAGATACTGACAACACTGGTTGCTGCCAGCATTTCTGAAATTGCGAATATAACGTGAATAATGTAAACGACATGTACAGCGAATCTCCCAAGTGAAAGCAGATGCGTTTGGCCGGTCGACAAATGTACGTGCAACAAAAGGCCGTTGTCCCGAAACAACAGTGATCTCGAGCGAAGAGTTTTTCAATAACTGTTTTGACATTTAATCAGAAGACCGAATCTTTATTAACGCCAAAACAAAATCCAATTTAATTACTAAAATGTTAATCCTTAAACAGTTTCAATTGAAATTAAATCTAATGTATAAGTAGATAAAAAAATCTTAGTCATTCAAGCTATTAAAAAAAATTACGAGTTATTAATAAATTCTCGTATTTCTTCTCCAAGCCGTCTATTCATATTTCACGACCTATATTTTACAGCCACGCAAGTTATTATTCGGAACAAACGTACTCAACGCGGCATGCAACGTAGCAATTTAATTTCCTCGAAAGCGACTACACGTGTAGCGCATTAGAATGGTTATGTGATATGTGAGAAATATAAGTATTAATTAAAGGCTCAATTCTTTCACAGTGATGCGACTAAATGAGTACGGTGCCATAGAGATATGAAGTCCAGGTCGTCGTATCTCTCGGCGATCAATGACGCGGCGATGGCGGCGACCTTTTAATCGAAACAATATCGCGTCTCCAATTCGCGCCCGATGAATCCTTCGCTGTATTCGCCGGGCATGACGCCTCGCACAAATTGCCGTTTCATTAATTTCATTGATTCGGCCGGACCGTTATTCCGGAATTTGCACGCGCGCACCCGAGCGCAATGAATGCGCAGTGAATGCGCCCGGCATCTGCCTCGAAAAACCTTTATTGCAATTTCTCTTCTCTTTTTCAAACACGTATTCCAAAAGAGATCCGAGCGCCGAAAAATGCAAAATTCAAAATAAAACAAACGGATGCGTCAAAAAGTTATAATTCTTTCTTTTCCAAACAGGGCACATTGGAACGAGATTTGCAATCGAGGAATCAATTTATTTCGTTTTTATAAATATATATAGACTATATACATTAAGAGCCTTCGAGGGATCGATACAGTTTCGTCATTAGACGGACGTCAAATAAAACTTTCACGTCCGATCCTCTCTGCACGGTAAAGTCATTGCTATTATTATCGAAGAAAAATTTCATTTTACGTGAATAAGGCAAGCAAGCGAGTTCCCTCGAACTTGCACAGAAATGACGTTGCGGAGAGTAGTGCATTACGCGCGTTTGTGGACACGTGCGGCGCGTCGCGAGAAGGGCCGGGGAGGATGTTGCTCGGAGAAGGCAAAGTTCTAGGAAAGTTTCGATTTCTTCGTATCGCGTGCGGTTCGATGCAGTGGTCTTCACGAATCCTCTCCTCTCTGCTTCCCTCGTCAGCTCCCATTTCGCTTCCACGAAACCCCCATAACGCCACCGTGCATTTACAACGATCCCAGCTGGAGATGAATACGCGTCTCATTCTTCTCTCCTCTTTACGGGAGAAATACAGGACGCAACCGCCATTCTAAAAATTTCGCGGATCTCGAATAAAGGAAGAATGAATTTTGGCAAATAAAAGCAGGACGTAAAAAGAGGCTCGATATCCGAAAAGCGTTGTTACATACATTTTGATTTCGATTAATTTTTCGAGGTGTTACACGTGTGTACAGGTATTTCGGAGAAAATATATCGGAACGGTAACAACTAGGTTCTATCAATTTCCAATGTGTCGTTCCATTTTTGTTATTTCGAGATTTTTTGTTCTAGATCCCGCTTTATATGTCTATCGTTCGCTATACTAGAAAGACTGGTCGCCACTACGCCAAACACGAATTATTGCAGGTGGAAAATCGGCGATGATTTATTGACAGGAGGCTGTATTTAAAAATTAATCGCGTTAAACGATGTATAGCTACGTGACGGGCTGTTCCAGCGAGCGATAATTCGTCGATTACGGTGTCACTTTAATAGCATCGATCGGCGTGTCGCTTCAATAAAATCGATCGAGAATCAATTCGCCCCGTATCTACTCTAAATACGTCACTTATTTTGGAATATTTGCCAATAGGATTAATGGATATAAACAACCGCACCGAGTTAAACATGCATTAGAGATATAAGGGGTACAGCCCACAGGGCGGGAGGGAACAGAGGGAGGCGTAATAAATAACGGCGTTTAATGAAGAGGGATAGAATCGATGGCCATTACGTTAATTTAATTATTTGTTGAGCAACTGTATCGGATATTCTCGATATTTGGCGCGTTTGCTCAAAACAATCTCTTACTGAATATGTACAGTGACGAAGACCTACTAAAATTTCAATGCTTGATTCAGCTGATCCAAATAATAGAAATAAACGTCTCGTCATATCATTATTATATTTATCCTTTGAATTATTGTCTTTTCATTTATCATAAAAAAAATATATATTTCAATAAATCGCAAATCTAATAACTAATGAAAACAGCAATATGATTAATGTAAATAAAATGTCAATTCCATATCACAATAATTTCTACTAATTGTTGCATAATATTAATAACTTTGAAGCAATACGTTATTTCTTAATCTTAACATAAAATTATTATCAATTTATAATACCGGTTATAAAACAATCCATATAAACATTTACAACATTGTGAAGACTGTGCTGATGTGATGCAATGGCAATTATGATTCGATTAATATTTCAAAATTCATAAAACACGAGTGGCAACGCGTTACGAAGTTAACGATGTGTAAATTGAAATCTCGTGACACGAGAGATCGTGACTCTACGAAAACTCTAGAACAGATCTAATACGACAGTCGTTACGACGGCAACGCGTGTCATTCGCGACAGCGTTCAAAAAGAAAAGCTCGAGAGCGGTAGAATTAAAAAAAAATCCGTGGATCACCAGTTTCTTGAATCGGCCTGGAATAGCTAAAAGAAAACATGTGTCCCTTGGCTAGCGCGGGAGATCCCTCTTTTACATTTATGACATCAGCAACTAATGTTCGCGTCTCGACCGAACCTGTCCGGTGAGTAATGCATGACATCAACCCCCATTAGGCACACCTACGAAAAGCTCGAGCTTGTTCGCGAGGTCCATTGTGATTATCCGCGTCGTCATGATAATCTTTTGTCTCTATTTCTATATTTCCGAACAACCTATAATATCGACATTACACGAAGTCAAGAGGGCAAAAGGAAAAAGATACGATTCGTACCTGTAATAGTCTTTTTCAAAAATAGATGTCACAAAACGGGAAAAATGTCTTATATCTCTGATAAATGTGTTCTTCTTGTGTCTCTTAAACTGTTCTCTTAATGAGATTTGCTCATAATACCGCACTAAAACCGCATAAAAATGTAACGCGTTAAAAACAGTAAAAAGATATTGCGATTGCTTAAATGTATCGTAGTTCTTATCCATTTTTATGCACATTTAATAAAGAAAATAAATAAGAACCAGTATAAAATGAAAAATATCGTGCAGCAAACGTTATATCTTTTTTTTCTCGTTCTTCGAATAATCCACACATAAATTTCTTTAACCTGACGGGTTATCGTTATCGGACACGATCCAAAATTGTCGAGGAATATTTCCGCATATCAGTTCGACGAGAAGACGAATAACAAGCTCGAAACTGATACTTCTTCCCAGATATACAGCATGGAAGAATACCAATAAATACAAAATCAGATACCTATACGCATATATGCAAATGCTATTTCGATACTTTGTTGTTGCATCGTTGTTTTTTGCTTAACGAAAAAAATAACCTTTCAATAATTAGACAATTAGAAGAAATTCCGTTGAAGAAAAATAGAACCGCGCTTTACTCGAACAGATTTATCATTAGACATTCATAAAGTACAGTATAATAATTTCCGTTGTCGGTATTTAATTTTAGCTCGTTTCTAATAATTATATTTTATCTAATCATTTATGTAAAATAAATAATATTCTTATTAATCTTATTGTATTCAATAGAAACTAATTCTTCCCATAAAATCACTTACATAGAAGAAAGTGCATTCTAAAAAGTTCTGTTTTGTTATATAAATTTTTTTTAGACTAATTGAAATAGATATAACAAAGAAAATTGCTAGTTCACTCACGCTTTTAATATCGAAGGCAGTCGTCAAGCGTGCGACAAATTGAAAGGCTAGTAGCTCGATTATTGCGTTAGATTATCCTGCGTCTAGCAGAACCTGTTCCGCCATAATCGGTGAGTAACGCATGACATCAACCCCTATTAAGCGCTGTTGCATTTATATCGATTTATGCAAAACTTTCATACGGCCTCGAGAGACGCCCCTTTATCGCCGCTGATCGAGCTGCGTAAAAGACGGCAATAAGGTCAGTTGTAATTATACATAAGTAGAAAGTTGCAACTAAACGTTTAACTATTTCTGTTCTTTTATGATTTCTATCGAGATAAACTTTATCCGAAAATTCAATAATAATAACATGAATAATTTTATTAATTACATGTCGTATCTTATTATAAAAATTACTCATGTTTAATGAGGAAAGTATATGTATTTAAACAGGAATATAAAAATATTACTCTTTGATATTTATAAGTCGGTTCTTGAGAGATTAATGTCACAATTGATATTCCGAGACAGATATTAATTATTATTTATATATCGTGTAAGTATATCGATATATACAATGTATAAAATACTGCTTTTATACATATGATAATCAAACTATGACGCACACTTCCTTATGCTGTAACCCTCGGAATTGTCATTCTTCGCATAAGAGAGTTATCGGGAATTATTTTTGCGCACGATCGATCGAACGGCCGATTCACTTCTATTCCGAGGCGCATCGATCTTTTTATGCGGCGCGTATGCAAAGCAGGCACGCTCACCTGAATCACGAGCGAACGACGAAAAGAGGAAGCTGTCGCTATCGTCGATCAGCTTCTCTGCTTCTTCATCAAGAGCTCCATCACAAGCTCCATTTTTGGTGCGCATACCAATCCGTGAATAGCAAGCGATTATGCCGGTGCAATAAGTCAATCCACAGACAGACAACTCAGAAGATAATCCAATCACTCCATCCCTCCACAATTATGTTAAACCTGAAAAATTTATTTTGCATGGACGTTTTGACGTTCTTTCTTCGGACTTCTCATCCATCACGCAATGCGACGCGCGTTCCCGTTTCGCGGTGGCGATTTTTCACGTGAGCTTCTGAGGTGTGTGTTCGAAAAAAGTTTTACTGTTCCACAATGTATAGATCGGTTCCAGGAATAACTTAAAAAGTCTCGTGCGAATTCTCCCAGTACAAAGATGGTAGGTAGACGAATATAACGCTCCTCCGAAAAATGCAGCAGTCGCGAGAACGGAGGAAGAGAATAGATCGCATGTGTGTATTCTCTGCAATTTGAACGTCAGCTTGAGGGCGTACGAACGATATGGTTTTACGCCATCCCGACACCCGGAATGTGGGAACGTGATTCCTCGCTTCCCACGATTCTTATTTCGGAGACACGATCGCTTGTAGAGTCGAACTCTCCGTGTCTCGCTCATCTCTCATTTTTGTGAGACGTTTTTTAAATCTCCAATAACAGATTCCATACATTCCGGTACAAATGACAAAAACATAAATAATTCTTAGAACAGAAGTAATAAATTGTCAATAATTATGCGTCTTTTCTGTTTTATAAAGAGAGAATCTATTTTTCTAGCAAGAAATCTCTCTCTTTGTCTCTCTGTAACAATTAGATTGACTTGTTGTAAATTATTCATCTCGACGATAAGAAACATTTAAATAATTTCTATACTTTAATTTTTTTTATAATATGTATTGAATTTGCATACATGTCCAAGACAAATAACACGCTTGAACTATGTGAACTATTTGTTTTTTTCGAATCAATTATTCAAAGAATTGCACGCTTTTATGATTTCGCGGATTGAGCCAGAAAGCTTCCAGGAAAGTTTGTCACAACTGCATAGTTGCTTCCGCAATGAGCCAAACATCGTCGCTTCGAGGTAAACGAGGGAAGAAGGATAAGATAACCAAAGAAGAAGTGCACTGTTCGCGATTTCGACGTCACTTTGGCAGGGCGCCATACGCTCTCTCGTGCCTTCCCGACACGCAGAAGCGTGAGAGTGGAATTCCCTGATTCTCACGAACCTAATTTTGGGAACACCCGCCGCTGCTCCCGTTCGACCGGAAGCTGAAATTGCAAATTTGGAGCGGTGGCCTACTTTTTTTTTTTTTCGAATGCGGTAACTCTCGGGAGATCTGTTCCGGGCTTCCAGGAATCACCGATCTTCGTTTATTCGTCTCTTCGAAGAAACGACCACGATTTGCGCTGGATACACATGTGTCACGTACGAAGAAATATTATCAAGAGACTGAAATAGAGGTGATTAACAAAGAAATTCACTTGTGTTTCGTCACCAATAATATACATTCCCAGGAGGTAAGACGAGACCACGCTGATCCGACGAATCGGCGAAGTACGCATTTCCAAAACGGACACTTCACGAGATCTAATTTTATACGCTTTATTTTTCCGTAAAACCCACACGCACCGAAATAGCCCGCTTCTGAGTTATTACAGCATTGAACTAGCGCGAGCTTTTCGGTCTTTCGTGAAACCCGCGCGTTGCCTTGGCTTCGATTCCCGTCGTCGCGTCCTCAAAGGTTACCGCGCACGCCGGGACTCACCTCGTTGCATTAAAATTCGTGTCGCGTATATTTCTGGCGCTGCGCCGCCCCGACGCGACGTGACGCCCCGAGAGACGGCAACGCGTGCGAACTATAATGGCAAGGCATCTTTTTTTTCTTTTTTGTGTCTCGCGACAGGGGATTCCGCCTTCAGCGTTCGATCGAATTTCCACGGCCCCGTTCCGCGAACTCCCGCGTCCTCGTGCCTGACATTTTTCGAAAGCCCCGCTCGTTCGCTCGCCTTGGCACCGACCCCACCGAGTTGTACATTTTTCCGATCGCCATATCATGTGTCGCGAGTATTTTCAGAATGTCCTGCTTTGTTTATGATATTCGTCACGCCAAAATTGTTTCGAAATATCTCAAATTTTTTCGCCAATTTTGCTCGCTTTCTCGCAATAATATTTTATCAATCTGGATATTACTTTACATCCTATGAAGCGCAAAAATAAACATTGCGATTTATATCTCCATTGGAAGCATTGTGAAATCTAATTTCATTATAAATTACAACGAATACAACTGATTATGTAATTAAAAAGAATTAAGAATAGATAATATTGTATTTACTTTTTTAATCACAATAAGTAAGTTCTAATAAAAAGTATAAATATATATCGCGACAGAGAATTGCATCGTGCGAATAGACTACGGAGAATAAATTCACGGTTAACGGTTCGATAGCGATCGCGTGGGTGTAACGCTCTAACGAGTCGTGTCATTCCCGGATGATAATGTCCATACGGGCGGGAGACAGCGGCGCGTCGACCTTCGTGTCGATCTCGCCGCGAATTAACGACATTCCCGGCTAGCCTATGTCACAATGTGAGGAGACCTATGACCAACGACGGTGGCCGGCGAATCGTTTCTCCGAACCGAATGCGCGAATCATGACGCATAAATTGCCGTGATTGTCCGCGCATGGCCGAGTCGGGACAAAAGGAGAGAAATTGCGACCAGGAACTTCATTTGCGTCAGACCAATTTGTACCGAGTGTTCCGACGTGCGTCGTAAATCATCGTCGACGGATGTCGCTCGACAGTACCTGTCGTTTTCTGAATCAATTCTTAAAAGAAACAGAATAAAGTGGATCCACGGAGAATACTAATGCACGAACGCAAGAAATAAATTGTCGTAAGATCTAAAATGGAATGCAATTCTGAAGCAATACGGACTTGCAATTGCAGCAGAATCGAAGAGTTATCTTGATTACTTTGAATTTGGTAATATACAATATAAATTATGAAAAGCGACTCGCCGCGCGTTGCTCTACCAAAAATACAATTCAGAAATAATTAATAGAGATATATTGCTTTGCACAAATTTGATGAAAATGGCTTGATCGGTTTTCGATTTGACCGCATCAATAATTCGTGTCGCTACAATAACTTGGAGTACTATCGGTGCGTCACGATCGGGTCAGATCCGGACGGTATTTCAACGTACTTCTCAATATAGTATTCGCTAATTCCGGAATAACGACGAGAATAAGCGTCGAGCAATCGCCTCGCGTGTGGAGTCTCGTACGGATCGTTACGGCGCGGCGGAAAGTGGGGCGCGTTCGTAGAGTTGGTAGAGTTGGGAAAAATTCTATAATAAAATTACAATAAGTTATCTCGTACGCGCCAAGATCAGGAATTTCATCCCATGATCCGCAGAGCGTGCAAGCCGCACGGGGAAGCATTACCCGCCGAGAATTGGATGTATGCCACACCGATAGACGCACACGACCTGACTAATTGAACATGCACTTCGTAGGCTTATTCCGGTTCTTCGAGGAAACCTCTTTCGCAAGCTCTCGCATACCTTTCCGCCCGCCGCAGTTTATTTCCGTTGTATAATTCGTGAAAATAAATGTTTCTCCAGAACGCAGGCGTTCTCGAGCGCGAATCCGCTCGCGAGCGGAATAAACCCGTCCAAACTCGTCAACCTCGCCTCATGACAGTTATAAAACCAGAAAATTCAAAGTGACTCCACGTGAAACGTAAACGCCGAAATGCGATTAATTAACGAGTGAAATGAACATCTGCGAGGTGTCGCGTACGTCCGCAATATGATGCGGTGAATAATTTCGCGCGTTGCATAAGTCAGAGTATCCTGAATAAAAGAAGATTCATCTGTACATGTATCTCTTGAACACATTTCACAAAATATACATACGATATGCACATATGTAACTATGCGATGATATATTTATTTAAATGATAAATTATATAAATGTGTATCACGATTATATATCGTGTAAAAGATCATTTTATTTCTGTTATTAATTCTGTATAATTAAAATCATTTTTAATTTTTAAAGAGAAAGAATCATCCGAATGTAAAATTGTAAATGTAAGTAAGTATGATGCAAATGTAAAATTAACGGCTCTGCCGTCAATTTCAAGCAAATAAATAAAAATAAAAGCAATTATTAGAGAATTTTGTCCACGTGTTCGAATCGCACTTCTACTAGAAATCAATAGTGAATTTCCATCAGGAAAACTACGATGGCGCATATTTATCAATTTCTACTGATGTCACTTAATTCGCAGATTGCCGCATTTGTTTATCGTGACGTGTGTTATGAACAGTAATTGTCCCTACGTCAATATTCCTAGGAAATCGTCAGCATTATTAATCGCAATTTCTTCACGGCAAGACTTTGAACTTGTCATTGCACAGATTATTTTATTTAGTTTTAAATTCCGCGTAATGAATGTTGCATAAACATAATTTACACATTAATAAAGACACTATTAATCATCAGTGAAGTACATTTATTTGTTATTACCAATCGTATAAAAATTTCAAGATCGAACAAGCATTCAAAAGCAGAGATTTGACAAAAATCTACTTTACAAGAGGGATATTAAAGAGATTATTTTTATTTTTTGCTGTTTCTTTCGCGTGTTTGACACGAAATTAAATTCACTGCTTAGAAATAGCTATTCGAAAAATTCATGGAGATCTTTCTCTTTCTTTTTCTCTAATGAACTTTAATTAAAAGACGTATTAAATATCGTTCGGAGGAAAACTATAATTATTTAAAACAGACCTGTCAACATCTTCTTGACAAGATTAATTACAAGATGTGTGCTTGCGCCGTCATCTACGCAAGCTGTTATTGATCCGAATCGAGTGTGTTTCGTTAGTGGTTGCGAGCCATTTGGTTTTTCTCTACGCCGCAAGTTCGAGTACTTTTAGCTAAGCATACAAAACATGTCCTCTATTTACGGAGCGATTCCTGGTAAACTAGAAGCATCGGTATTTAGCGAGAAACGGCTCGCGTTGCCATAAATTATCCTGCGCGATCGACCGGCCAGATTATTAATCTCCAAAGATAAATCGTCTTCGTTAATTTGACCGCAATAATATTTCCGCGTCGAGGAAAATATCGATCCCTCGCGGCCAAATAACTTCGTCTAATGAATTTTTCACGTCCGCAAAAAGCTACGCTCTATTTTTAATATCGAAGAAATATCGGTCAAATGGATATCAATTATCTAAATTAATTAGTGTATTATTACCATAAAAACGGTGCGCAGGCATTAAAATATGCATGTCTAATTATTCATTATAATTCTATTACTAAAATGATTTTATTTTATGTTACTATATCTGTAAAAAGGATATATTATGCACGTATTGAAGCTTTCCTTTTCAGTAATTGTGACTAATGCTAATTGTCATAAATGTTATGTATCGAATAGCTTATAATTTTTTGAGATGAGATTATCTTACACTCCTTTAGCGCTCTTTATGTCAATTTTGTCCAATCTATTTGTGAAAATCGTACATTTGAAATTTGAATAAATCCGAGCATTCAAATATTTGTGGCATTGAATAATAGCAATCAAATCAAATATAGACACGAAGTTTGTTCAATTTTTTCGATTTATCTCGTAGCAATTTAATAATACCTACAATACGTAAATTCCGAAATATCGAGCAGATCGCAGCGTTCTGTCGAGAAGTACACAGCAATGCCAATTAATCGTTAAATGACTTGCTCCATATTTTTTTCAAGAGATACACCTGAGAAAATATTGACGGTCGATGATGAATTCCGGTGCTTTTTACGGCGGTTTCCACTTGCGATCGATGCATCGGGTGGGTGCCGAGCGCTTTCGGATGAGCACACAAAACACGTACACGTATTTGCGGAGCGATTTCCAGTAGCCGCACGACGCCGTTTCACGAGAAACACTTCGGCAATCTCGCGAAAGAACCGTCGCGAAATAAAACGGTGCCACGGAGATGTTTGTTCCGCGGAAATCATAGGAAGCTCTTGGAACAAATTTCGATAAGCAACGTAGTTTCAGAGCGGTTTCCATACCGGAAAAATGCAACCAGCAGAAAAATGAAATTGCCATGAATGCAATCGAGAAGACCAAAACATATTTAAATTAATGTACTCATAATACTTAATAGAGTGTATGAAAATGTTGGAAGTATTGCTATTCGTGTGAAAAAAATTAATCCTATTATTTTTCTGTAAGATGAAAATCTGTATTTTATGTAAATCTAGTTAGATTACTTCGACAAAAAAGTTCCTGCTAACGCCAGAAATTTTAAATTATATAATTTCTGATAATATCTTTCTCTTAAGATTAATTTAAATTTAAAACCAATTTTTGTTTGAGAATTTTTAATGATAAATCGCAATCAGTTATATGCTTCATTCCCCTATTCTTTATGTAGATAATATAGAATATAATGCAGCTAATTATGAGCAATGAGATACGCTTATTGATTTCCCAAATAATTTGTCAAAGTTTATATTTGTCGTTCAGTATTGCTTCGCGAATGTTAAAACGGTACCAAAAACAGAATACGAGTTTCTATCTGTACGGGAGTGAACGAGACGGCACGTTTGATCGTGTGTGGATTCTTTGGCGTTTCCGATTCCAGCGTCGACTACTCCTGGAACTGATCCCAATAATGGAAACTATTCTACGGTCGGTGCGAAATCGGCGGAATGTCGCGAGACTAGCCGACGGAATTTGCGCGAGATGGTGATCAACTGGGATCGAATCGGCACAAAATCGCTCTCTATGTCCGACCAGGATAAAAAGAAGATATTCTCCGCGAATAAGGATTTGTTCTGGAATCCCGTTCGATAATTCATGGAGACAAAATCACACTGTTCCACGAAACGGCCTGTCCACGATAAGGAAGAACGTTTCTCTTACCGCATAAAAAATGTATTTTCTTATATGTCTGGCGGAATTATATCTTTAAGGATATTGTATCTTTTATCGAGTTAATCTCTCCTGAGAAAAATTAATACAAACCATCTCTTATATTTTAAGAGAAGCAAAAACGCACAGTTTATATTCTTTCTCTTTCTCTTTATCAATAAAAAATTAATTTTAATCAATTCAAAACTAATATTTTCTTTGAGAAAAGAGTATAGAGAATTTTGTAACATCAAATAAGTGAGACATATACGTATTATCTTAAGCACCGAAATCCTCTGGATAAGGAAATAAATGTTAACGTGGATTTTTTCTTAAACCGGAAGATTAATGTGCATTTTCAAAAATTATTATTGATATATCAGCGATAATGGTCAATCAAACTCGATAATAATGATGTCATCAGAGACGAAAAAATCCATTTATTATAATAATTGTTTCCATAGCATATGTAAATAAACCATGATCTATAAAAGCGAACACGTCGACGATCGCAAGCTTATTATTATGATTTCACATGCAAAAGAATAATCTATCGCCCACTCGAAACTTGCGTTACGACATTACGTGTACAGTATGCATGTATAATAATCTCTCGTGAACGCGTTACAGGAAATACCACACATAATTCTATAACAACGTATTCACTTTACTCATTCAAAGTCACGATTTTTCGATCTGTAGGAAAGTTTCTGAAAAATTTGTCTGAAAGATTTGACCGACCTGTAGTTATATTTCGACCGATTTCGGCTTAAACAGTCAGGGGACAAAAAAGACAACCGAGTACCTCTACCTCTTTAATTGCTCCGTCCGCTAAGAGCAACGTTGCTCCAGTGAGAAAAAAAAACAGGTAGCGTCCTGGCAAAAGAGGCCGATCTCCTTCATTCAGAACTCGCACAGCCAATGCAATTTTCAATCCCTTTCAAGACCCCTGATCAACGACGGGAACCTTCCATTCAACATTTCTTACGCCAACGGCGTCCCCGGAAAGAAGCTCCTTGATATTCTGTCGGCGCTCACGCATCCAGCCCGCGCGCTGATAATACTCGCTTCAACGGGGTCCGATGCCCCCTCATTTCCCCTCGCGGGGGCCGATGTCCCACCATTCGCGCGAGGAGATCCCACAGAGGCCCGTCGCGTTACGTGGACATAAAAGGTAACCCCACGGCCACGAGGACCGTCTCTCTGACACATTGACACGTTGGCCACTGAGCTTACATATAGGTTCCTCCTTTCTCTCTACTTGTCGGAGATTCCTCTACCTTTTTTCTCAATCTTCTTCTGAAGCGTCAGAGCCTCCTCTCTAAATTATCCGTCTCTTTCCTTCTCAGTACTGATCTCGTGCCATCTAATCGATTACTTGATTGACTTTTTTTCCTACTCGTCATGGGATTCCAGTTCGCCACAAAATGCGCGGTATTCGGGGATACGGGAGATTTGCCTCAAGGGTTAATGTTACAGCGTTACACAAAGATTAAGAAGTGCTACGATGCTCCCGTATATACGTGTAGATATAAGTACAGAGATGAGACTCCGGTTTGCACATTACGAGACGCCATGAGTCAAGGGTTGCTTTGCGACACACGTGTGCGCACGTATGTGGTAGTAAGTGGAAACAAGTGGAAACTGCGCAAGTGAACGTAGCATATATTCCTGCTCTGTTACTACCACGTATATTCTCTCTGTTGTAGCTGCATTGTGGAGTCTTGTAAATTGCGTTATCATATATTATCGCGACGTCTTGTCCGCGACTGTAAACTAATTGCCCTCGTCTCAAGTGTCTGCAGTCTTGAGCAGTATATTATTGCGATATTAAACACCATATGTCTTCCTATTAATTTTAATTAAAATAGATATCAGAATTCATTGAGAGCTCATGCTTTTGCTGCACAAAGCTCAGATAAATTTAGATTCTTCGGAAAAATATATTTTATAAACTCATCGAAAGAAATGCCGGGATTTACAGTTTAGGATCTCAAAATTCTTGTTTTCAAATCGTTACCACGTGCCATCCCCGGAAAGTCATCCCAAAAGCATCGAATGACTCAGCCTGTTGGAAAAATAACTGTGAGCTTCCCGGCGAGCCGTGCGGATGGTGAGTACAAAAAGCGCACCTCGAATCTATACGAGAAACAGGTTGTGCATGATGTCCTGTCACCGGTACGGCGAACCTGATCTCCTACGAACGAGCGAGATAACCCGTTGGAGCGAAAGAGACAAGGTGGAGGGAGCCAGGCCGCTTGACGATCAGGCCGGCGAAGGAAAAAAAAAAAGGAGCACAGCTTGAGAGAAGGAACAGAAAGAAGGCAAAGAAAAAGAGAAACGATGAGGCAGAAGGAGAAAGAAAGAATGCGGCACTACGAAAGCGAGGGATGAGACGGAACGACGAAGAAGGCCGGGCGTATAATAATAAAGAGACAAGGAGGCAAGATAACGCACGGCGCCGCTCTGGCGTCCATTCATGCTTTTTACTCGTTAGCGGTTATAGCTCGCACGGATCGGCTAGTCTCGTATCACCTTGTCTCACCTGCCCAATCCTCTCACTCCTGGCCTTTTTCCCTATTGATCTCACTCTAGATTCTAGAGAATACGTACGAGCGGTCTGCACAGTCTGAACCAATTGCGGGATTCTCTTTCGTCTTATTCATCTCTATAGGATTCGCATCTCGCCAGATGTGCACATGACACGGGAAGCAATGATGAGTTAACTCAAATAATTAAAATTTTTTTATTATTAGATAAATAATATTTTTTTTTAATTTTATATATTTTAATAATTATTAAAATGTAAAGTAATTAAGAAACTATTGAAAGTGTGTACATGTGTGCGTTCATTTAAAATTACACAAATAATTATTCCGACTTTTACATCCTAAAAATAGAATATTTATTTAAAATTATAAAAATTTGATTCAATTAGAATGTAAAAATTTTCAGAAAATTATGGGGGAAGAGAAGTACGAATTTTGTCATATAACTTTATAATAGCTCGATGATTCGATTCATTGTCAGTTTCGATCACGTTACTATCTATAATACATTGTACTATATACTTTCCGAAGGAACTAATCGATTCGGTCGCAGTGTGTGTGAGAGTGTGCGTACACACGCGCAACGAGTATGCATGCGAGTATGCGAACGCGTTGCAACGCAGCAGAGCTTCTCTCTTGCCTTATTCGCTCCTAATACTTTGGAACTAGTCACAGTTTCAAACTATCTACTAGTCTTCTCTATGCAACACATATAACATCTACCGCACATGTACGATGCATATCAATATTATCAACGTGTAATAGAAGCATGTTCCTAAATATTATATTACATTTACAAAATCAATTAATAGAATTTATTCAGCTGTGTACATCTACTATCGCATTCTGGATATTTATATCTAATCAGATATATCATCCATGTATTCACATCTAAAACTCGAGCGATTGATTTCATTAAGCTACCATTGCTAACGCTATTACGTGCGAATCTGCACATAATCGATAGGATCGCATAACTCACGATCGTTTTCACGATAGAGGGATAAACCTGCTGTTTCGATCTGACGATCGGAGTCATCAGTGGTGAAATTGTTCAGGAAATCACACGAGCGGTGAATTACGGTTGTTAAAGGATCATTTTCTCGCGTGCGCGCGCATATCGATATATCGCGCAGGAAACTAACTTATTGCAATCATGCTGTCAATAACCTACCCAGATAAAATCAGTTTAGTTCAACAATCTCTCTCGATTGGTAGAAATAGATAAGGTTGCACAGACGATTTAAACAAGTTGCGAAGCGTGGCTAATATTGTTTCTAACATTTTTAACCTGCTTCTGCGTTATTCAGAGCGTATCGGATAATTAGAATACAAATGTAATTTGACACACTAGTACGGTGAAAGAGATATTGAAAATTGTGTTGGCGAAAATTGCAATCGACTCACAATCAGATTCGATATATTACAGACCTGTTATGCGATCAATATTTGTCAATCGACCTGCCTTAGAAAATAACGTCGTTAAGAGTCAAACGTTCAATTATCACATTATTATCAATCGGAAAAAATACCTATACCAAAAAAATTGAATTGGCATGGCGAAAGCATAGACTTACGTCGCTGATGCGTTGGCGAACGTAATCAATGCAAATGTAGTATTACGGAACCGGCACCGCAAGCCGATATATCAAGCTTCAATTCACTTTCGAGAAAATAACGTCGTTAGAGATCAACGTTCAATTATCTCATTATCGTCTATCGGAATCGGCAGTGGATCAATGGATCTAATAAGCGTTCTCTCCGTTAAAGCGTGCGTTTGTGCAGCAGCGTGCACAAATCGCGTGCATGCATTATGCATTAAAATGCTCCACATCCGCGTGCTGAGTAACGATGAATGAAAGGCGATTCCACCTACGCGCCGCGCGATAGAGAACAGAACAGGCAGCGAGATATCAATTATCGCGTCCGGTTATTACGTACAGCGTGTGCCTCTTTTCTCCGTGTCGTGCTCGTTCCGACATCGACGTTTTCGCGATATCGCAATTTCATGCCGACGATGCATACGAGAGCGAGAAAACGATTTATCAATTACCGCGAGAACGAGTAGCCGATCGACAAGTCGTACGCCGGTAATTTGCATTCCGCCTGGCAAAGTGTAATGCGATTAAAGATAATGTTTACTCATATCGTAAATCTTACTGTAATATGTATATAAAAAAAGAATATCTGAATTGTAATTTATATATCTTTAGCTTAATATATTAACAATTTGTCATTTCACTTCGCTCGAGCTAAACTTTATATAGGAACTTATACGAGAACAATACAAGTTAAAAACTTTTAAAGAATCCTAAATTGTAAAAATATTTAATCATTTAATTTTAATTTATCTACATAAATGCTAAATTGTTGAAACGGAAATGTTTTTTTCTAATTGAACGTTACGTGATTCATTATTATGCGTTCTTGTAACATTATTATGTATGTGAATAGTTTTAGAATTCTTTAAATCTTCGATAGCAATTTATTAATTAATATTTACATTATTTTCATCTATATTGATTTTAAATTGAAAAATTGTTAATTTTATTGTACTCTTATTTTGTCTTAAATATAAAAAAATTGAAAAAATTATTTTAAATTTGTAATAATTGGCTTGAAAGCGGTCAAGAAAAGATTTCATGTCTCAATTATCAGACTTGATAGAATCGCGAGTGATAATTCGCGGTCATCGGAATTCTCCGGGGAAACACGCGAAGAGCGGAAACGATTGGATCTCAAATCCGTGTCTGATTAAAGTCCGAATTGAATCCGTGTCGATCGAACTGGCGCTTCGCTCGTTAAAGAAGCACTTTTGTTTTCGCCAGCGCGTGTCTGCGATTATTCTTCCCAGGTTCGCGTATCGTAGAATTATGGTTTCAATTTGATAATTTGCGAGTCTGTACGAAGAGAAAGAATAATTTGAAGTAGTTGCCACGATATTCATTTCTATTCCATTAAGATTTTTTTTTTCATCCAGTGACACGCAAACCTATCATATTTATCGGTCAACTTTCACCTAATCTGTTTTCCCTTGTGTCTCTTGCTTCTCTTCAATATTCTATGGGCGGTTACAATAATAACGTAGAGATTTCGTAAGATTAATTTAATTTACATGGCGCAAGCTACTCCCACGCGTAATAAATTAATAATAAATTTATTACAACCTAAACGCCTCAATATGATTTCAAAAGGACATGGCATGACATTAAAATTTTTTTACAATCAAATGTAACTTTAAATAATATTCTAAACTAGCCGCGTATGCACATTTGTTTACTATTTATGTGCAATTATAACTGCATAATATATACTAATTCTCTCAAAATTCAAATTCTACGGTATCCGTTGTGTTTAAAGAAAATTCCGGGACACCCATGACATTTCTCAGAAGAAAAGTATACAATGGAATTCGGTCGAGCCGTCTCATTTCAGTCTACGAATTATCTACTTATTTCTAAGAAAAATTTTCTGATTTTTCTAGAAGCTTTCAAGAATTTTTTGAACTCTGAGAAACAATAAACCTTAAAGGTTCGATTTCGAGATCTTTATCCTCGACGTAGCGGCGTCTGTAAAACGATATGCGATCCCTAATCTTCACGTTCTAAGACCAAAACTTCTAGATCGTATAACGTTGGGAAAGAGAAAAAGACTAAAAAGAACGAACGAGGAAAGAGAAAATGAGAAAACAGGAGGGGTTAGAGCTCATCAATGGGACGAGGGTAAGTTAAAGCCGGGAATGCCTTCGCCGACTCGATTGTATAATTTATTGTCGAGATTCCCGATTGAACCTATACCCATTGCGCGTTATTTAATGGGACGTCGAGATCTCTTATGATATCGATGGGAAAACAAAAAAACATAATTACGTCTCGCATCGGCAAAGAGTACTACCGAGTCGAGTCTTCCCATAATAAGGTGTATTTCACGTTCTCGATCGGATCACCTGATATCACTTATCAGCACGGGTATAATTCTCTGTTGATGTTATCTCGCGATAATATTGTCCCGCGATCGCACCAGCGCATCTGCATTACTGTGACTAAAGATATATACGTATATGTATCCAAGTAGCTGATACGAAGCTAAATACATAACTGCGGATGAAGATATTTATGTTATATCAAGTTGCGATCAGATAAATCAGAAATCATAGAAAGTGAATTGAATTCTTTAATATTTTTAATGTTAAAAAAATTTTTCATCTTATAATAATTATGTTAGAAAATATTAAATTTTTTAAAAAATGAATATACAATAATTTTATGTCAATAAAATTTTAAGTCAATTGATTTTTCTAAACAAATTAAAAAAGATGGTTATTTTAATTCTTTTCTGATCTGAACATATGTTTAATATCTCTTAGTTAAGTTTTGTCTCTTTACAATTAGTCACACTGTCAGATTTCAAGTGTCATAACCTTCTGCATACGTAAATCAGATATATAGAATCTACAATTTATCCACGCCGATTCTAAATAGCTTTCTAGAGAGAGATACTCATCATAAAATACTCTTGATAGATTGCTTCCTTCTTGTAATTAAATCTTGTATCTACTTTCAAAATTTTTCGATTTTTGAAAGATTTTTCTGCGATCTAAATAATTGTTCCGAGAATAAATATAAGTTAGATTCTCGCAACGCATTATACATATTTGTCACGAGTACATTTCGCCTTAAAAAAACCTTATCAAAGTGATTGCGTGGAACGATAGCAAGGCTCGAATCGCGATGTGCGTTCGTCGATGACAGCAATGACTCATCGTAATTTGACAGAGTCGCTTGCAAATAAGGCCGATAAAAGGCAGATTGCGTATTAGTCGGGCCGCTGATAAGATTCGGTCATACTCTAATCACTTGTTTTTTGTCGTTAGTCATAATCAACGCAGCGTTGTAAGCAGAGTAAACAACTTGCGGTTATTTCTGTTCTGTCTACCCACGCGAGCACTTAATTCGGGCGATAAAAATTACGCTGGATGACGGTTTGTCTGAAAGGGATCCGTTGTGCCATGTATAATTCATCTCGGGTTGACCTTTAACCTTTAATGCTAAATTTAACAATGCCACGATTATACGAAACGAGGAAATACGTAGAAACCGCATTCGAATGAATTTTTAAATAAACTTGCATACGCTCAGAATTCATTACGGCAAAGGTAGTTTTAAAATGTCCTTTACATTGCAACGCCGTTTTATTCAAGTAAATTGCAATTCAGAAAACTCTTTCGTTGTTAATTAACGAAACACGAAAAGCATATTTTTCGAAACATCAAGCACAATATATATTTTAAATAATATTGCGTTTTTTTCATATCCGACGATCTCGGTACATTACGATTATCGACTTTATTTCATACGATAGATGCTCGTACAAGTGGACTGTAAATCGTCGATGAAGCGACACCGCCGATGTTATCAGTGCAAATCGGTCGTCCAAGAAACGAGATACCTCATTCTTCTATAGGGAAACGATAAATGAAATTGTGATATCAATAAAACGTATCGCAGATTTTTTTACTGACTAATATCTTTACAAAATATCCTGTCAAAATAATGATAAAATCTTTATTTAATAGCTTTATTCTGGGATTTAAAAAATCGGGATGTATGCGTGGTCCTAATATTTTCCTATCCTAGTCTAATATTTTTGTAAAATTTTACGAAATTGTTAAAAGATTGCTTTATATAGAAATTCTTGAATTATAACACCTATACAAGAATAACGAAATATAAGAAGGAAACTTTTATCAGGAATTGAGAGAAAATATAGATTTACTCGTAAACTTTTATAAAAATATAACGTGCCCAAAAATACAGAGAGATTATCGATCCTATTCTCGGAATATAATCCTTAGAAATCAATCGAGTTGGAATATCCGAAGCAGTTCCACTCACAACACTTCGTAAAACTTTAAGTTTCAACACATCGAAGGACATCTTATAAAAGGACTAACCGGAAACGCCCACTACTGCTCGAGAATTCCACTTCAAGAACAATGGCCATCCCTATTCATCTCTCTAAGGCAGACGTATGGTCGGAGTCTCTTCCGGTGGAAATTGGCGGAAGCTGCGAGTCACGTTCGAACGGGATTTTCTAGGATGTGTATACTGCAGGCAGACAGTGGAGGAGAGACCTTTTCCTCCTATTTCGTCCACCCTCTTTTCGTCCCTTAACCGACCTTAGTGCTGCTCGTTCTCACCCTCACTCACGAATAGATCCCCTAGAGAGACCAAGCTGATCGGGGAAACCCGCCTCGATAACATCGATGTCTTACGCTTTTCCTCGAAGATTTACGGTTTCTTTGTCTCGAGAAGACATATCGATCTTAAGGAAGATACTACAGTGGAAAAATTACGAAATACTTTTCAAGAAACTCTATTCTACTTCCAATTTCTTCTCTTCAGTAATTTTTTTTCGAAGCTTCACCATTTCCCATGATAAATATCAGTTTTAAATAAAGATTCTATAAAAATAAACTTTATCTATAATTAACTAAAATTCCAATTTTGTCACATATTCCAAAAGTTTAATTTAGCGAATCTTGTCAATTTCGTTTGTCATTATCAAATAGCTTTGCGCAATATTTATAGTTCGTGCTAAAGGAATACCTATTTCAAAGTATACATCAAGGAATTACGGATTTCTCGAGTTCACTCTTTTTTCATATTATCTAAGCTTAGTAATAAAAAACAAACGATGGGCACATCAAACTGGACGTATATACGACGACGTTTATACGAAAACAATATTTTCGCTGGAATCTTTTTACAGAATTGCTGATGATGTTATTTCTGGTCGAATCGATATCTTGACCCTCGGTATACTCGGTATACTCGTTCAGCAAGTTTCGCGAGCAACGCGAATGAAGGGAGGCCGCCGCCACCGCCACCGCCGTTTGAATGGGAGACCTCGGTGTTGTGCTGCGCTCGCCGAGGGCGATCACTCACGGGGAATAAAAGCGAATAAAGAGATATACGGCGACGGGCTCAGACCGAGGACGATGCGACGCCTCCGAGCGTCGTCCGCGTGGCTTTTTATAGCGAGGCCGCGGATAACGACGGTCTTAACCATCACCGGGTCGTCCGTAAAATATTCAGGTAACGTCCTACCTCTATCGCACCTATTTTCGCCCCGGCACCGTTCTCCAGAGCGCGAGCGCGCGCCCCACTTCTCTTCCGGGGAACTCGTTGAACTCGGTCGGCCAACAGCCGCGTCTCTCCATCGCTCGCTTGCGCCACCCGGCAGCAGGATAATTGGACGACCGAGTGACAATCTGACAGGTGACAACCGCGACACGATTGTAACTGGTCGACAGGCGAGAGCATTCCGACGAGAGACGACGCGAGAATGACTGGAGTGCATGTGTGGAGAAAATTAATCTCTCAGCTTAGCTGGATCATCTCCCGGCGGTGCGTACTTTAACGTACGAATCATTTTGCAAGCGACGTAAACGCAAGAGATCGAGATTGTCAGCGATTTGCTACGTAACGATCAAATTGGATAACTTTGCAGCATGATATGCGGAGAATGGAAGAACGAAGAATTTTTTCATACAGACGGGAAACGAGAATCTTGAGCTTGTTAATTTAGCAATTGCAGTGTACTTTCTAGAAATAGTAACAATATAATGTCTATTTATTTCTTATTTCGATGCATTTATCTCGATTTTATCCATTTGTAATCCTATTAAAGCATTTGATTTAATGTAGGTAACTAGATGACGGTCGATTATTATCAGTCCCGAGTAATTAATACGAAACGTGTGATCCACGATCTATAGCGCATAATGATTAAAAATGAGATAATTATCTCTTCTGTTGATATTATCAATTTTATATTAAAATAATTGATATACATATATGTACAATGAAAACATTCAAAGTTTTATAACACTGAATTTTTTTCAGTCAAATATTTAAAAGAGATAAGTCTTTTAATTATAATTATCTGTTTAATGTATATATATATTAAACAAAATGCACATTTGACTAGAAATTTTACATATTTTATATTTTCGCGCTGGTGGTAAGATCTTTTATCTGTTTCTAATAAAAAAAGATTTATTAAACTTTGATAATGAGTATAATTTCAAATTGTTATTAAATAAAGATAATGTATCTCATCAGCGAAGTACAAGCTTCATGGCGCCGATTGTGGAGAAGCAGTGCGAAGTGCCGCGTTCCCATTTCGTGCTCTTATTGTCGTTAATAGTAGACATAAATAAACAGTTATCTAGACACGTTGCACAACGTGCCACCGTCGCGCGCGCAAAGCGCTCTTCATTCTGGCAAGTCATTAATACCAAAGACTGTAATTACCGATGGCAAAAGGTCGCTCATCTGCCACAAAATTACTGGCTTGTCCGGATCGCTCTTGGATATCAGATTGCACCGATTATATTACTGCGACATGTAATTGAATTAATTACGGATGAACGAGAGGATATCGATGATCACCGATATGAAAACTATAATTTCGCTCTAACGAGTCCTCACATAAGCCGAAAGAATTCGTCGTTTCTTTGTCCGATATAAATCCGAAAATCTGAGATATTGCACTTATATTAACAAAGTATATATAGAATTGTAACACAGAATACAGTTTTCAGAAAAGTTAAATTCATATTTAAACATTATTTCGTATTCATCATTCAATACTGAAATTTGTAGATAAAAGCTGATGATAATACAAGTTTTATGATACCTGATGTATAAAAAGATACAAAGTCCACATTGTCTAAAATTAAGCAATCTTCTGCTTAAATTTTGAAATTGAAATTAAAATTTTATCACTGTCTTTCTTACTGTTTAAATTAAATATCTAACATAGATCTTTCTCAATTAATACAACATTATGATTAATCCTGTCGTGATCAAATAAAATGCATTTCGTATTCATATAAGTATTTTTTTCTTTTGTATATTAAATTTTAATAAAAGTGATAAGTTGCAAATTAATTCAATATAACTGCAATGCAAAACGGTATCGCAAATAGTCAGCGCAACCGAGGAATAATCGAATGACATAAATTTTCTGTCACAATTTTAATTTCAAAGCGTACGTTATGATTTTTTTATGAAAACGATTTTTCGCGCGTGGTTTCCAAAAGATATGAATTATAATGCACGACATATGCATCTGAACAAGCATGTCGCAAGACTGTCGCAAATTCCTACAATTACTCCATGTATATCTGTAAAATTTATTTCAATCTTACAATGCATCTATAAACAATTTTCAAGAATATCCAATGATCTTTAACACGTTTCTCATGTATACCTGGCGAATGAAATATTTCTAAAGATACAAACATAGATATCGCGGCGTCTCTCTCGGATGCTCGCATTTCTCTATATCGAATGCACATGTTGAAGCGGCTCCGTTCCGACGGAGCGTATCGGGATGTAACGGCGCAAAAGTTATCGCGAACGCACGGAACCTGCATGTCACGCTGGCATGCGGCTCTCGCGCGTTCGAGAACCGCATTGCTTGTAACCAGCCGCGACGAGGATGACGGTTTACACGAGCGCGCTCGTAACGTTGCCACGCACGTTGCGCACGGGCACGTCGCCGTATGTAACACGCGTACGTACGAAAACAACGTGACGAATGTTCATACGCCGGGAGTCCCTGCGTCTCGCGTGTCCACGCGTGTGTGATTCTCCTGCACGCGACGCACGTGCGTGTGCACCGCCGCGAAACCGAGGTAACCGATGCGTGTATGCCCGTCCACGAGCGTACACGCGTCTCCAATGTAAAAATTCCCGCGATTACCTGTGCGGTTTACAACCACCGGCAGTATGTACGGCCGAAGATCGCGTACACGGCGTAACCGATCGCCGTAAAGAATAATACGGCGCCCGCGGGTTGTCTCATCCTTCCCACGCCGGCGAGCCGAGTCGAGCCGAGAGTAGGCGGGTGCGAAATTATTAATAGCCTCCGAACTACAAGCAACTGATAATAATTTTCGCGAATTGTCAAGAATCGTAAATCACCATCATATCGCGTTCACAACGTGACGCTGTAATTCCAGTTTTACACAGCTTCGTTTTTTTTTTTTCGTTATCTATCCCACGATCTTTAAGGGGCTTTTCGTTATCTATCCCACGATCTGAAGATAGAAGTCACTAATTATGATTCGCTATAAGTACGGATGTCCTTAACGAACCGGATTAATGTGACACATACTTGTACAACGATTAAACACGCGCGCAACGATAAGATCGGAGAACGTCACCGAACTTTCTCCAAAGATATGGAACGACCAAATTATATTCATTTATCGATGCGATGATTGGTCAGTAAAAGGCAGAGTTAATGCAATAACGATATACTACTACTAGGGGATATAGATAAATAATAATTGGATCATGTCAAAACAGCGATACCACAACTTTAATACGTATATTTTCTATATCGGTTACTGTTGCAAAAAAGACATTAAACGTCTTCTAGATATGATTCTGAAATTAATCAATTAAATAAGCGATAGAGAAATAAAATTTCTTGATCCTATTTTTTAATTGTACAATTACGTGAGGATATTTTTAAATCTTATACAAAATACAAGAAAAAGATATATATTAAATATTTCATAAATTTCAATCGAGATGTATGTAATACGCAATAATTACAAGCGGCATCATATTCACAAAAACGTGACGTTACGGTTTGTTGGAGATTCCGAAGCAAACAAGATGGATAAGCTACGAATATTTCGATGTTTACTCACATCGTAGTCCCTTCTCCGCGACGCTTAATCTTACGTGATGAAACGATCGCGATAAATCACGATCGCCGTATCGGAGTTTAATTTTTTCATTGTCCCCCCGCCTGGCGCCCGCCTGCCTAATCACCAAATTATATCTGACAGCTCGAATGAGTTAATCCGACCATCGAGATACACTCGCGCTTCTCAGAAAAACAGATCAACAAGAAACCGCCGCGGTAGCAGACCGCCGATTTGCGTCATGTGCGTGACGCGCGAACAATCGCGGAAAGGAAGAAGAAAGAGAGAACGCGACACGATACGAGATCGCGCGACTCTAAATGTATCGCGACACGTGCTCTCCGGCACATGTCGAACGACGAAATTCGGACCGACGACACACTCGTCTGGCGTAGAGCATTATTACTTCTTCGTACACAAACGTCAACGCGATAGGACTATTCCTCGATTCACCGCGTGATTTCTCTATTTTCGACGATGCGTCAACTTATCTGACGTTACTCAATGCACCACGAAATTCAGAGTTTCTCATAAGTAGTAATAAGGATTGTTATCGTCACGAATGTTGCGATAACAATGTTAAAACGTAAACGAAAAAACCCGGATCGATCTTATTATACATTTCGTGGAGTTAACAAACAAAAATGAAATTTAATGAACAGAACGAATGAAAAAGACTGTGAAAAGATTTATGTCGGATTCTATTAAAGTCTAAATAACACGAAAAGTCAATAACGGCAGTAAGATTTCTGTAATTTTACTTATGATTCATTTACCGACTTTTGTCAATCCTCCCGAATCACACACATGCACACACGCATCGATTTTCGTGTAGAAGTGAATGAGTTTATTCGAGTTCGAAGGCACCCGTTTGTTACAGATAGAATCGTAAACAGGGAACAAAAATGAAATGAAAAAATAGCGGCAGATACGAAAAGTGACGACAAACAAACAGGCGAAATATTTGGCGAGGATCGACAACACCGTTTATTTATTCAGCCTGAAGACTATCACGTGCATAATCAAGCCGGATTCAGCCGGAATGAGCGAGCATGAACAATCGCGAATGAACAACTTGAATGAGTACGCACTCATTGAAACAAGTTGTTCATTCGTCTTGGCTCGTATTTGCTTAGTCTGAATCCAGGTTAAAAGATCTTTTCACGCTAATCGAAATCGACAATAGGCGAATATTTTTAAACTTTATCTTCCCTTTTAACTCTTATGAAAAGTTCGATTATACGACAATGCGCATTCAACGTGAGTTCTCCTTCATTCAGAAAAATAGATTTTATTGTGAGTAACGATTATCTCTGTTAAAGGCGTCAATAAGTGTCGACAGTTTAACAAATCTTACAGATAAGAGAAAGAAAAGAATGAACTCGTCTCAATCAATCATTGTTCTACGGATACTGCTAAGAACGGATAGGCATCGATTCCACGTCAGCAGTGGGAAGTTACGCGAGACGGTTTACTTTAGATAAGATTACGTGCTCATTGTTGTTTACGTATCATCATTGTAACTACATGGCAGGAGGATGTGTAGGATCGTGACACCATGATTCGCTCGTTCTTGTGGTTATTAAGTGTAACCCGATACACTCTACACTCGTGATAAAAGCCAGTTCAGATATTTATTCCATTAATGATCATGCCACCGCAAAAATTTTCTATTCTTAAATAAGAAATATATGAAATATTTCATTAATCTTTCTTTCCTATTTTAAATATTCAAATCGCATAAAGTTATAATGCTTATTATTAAGACTACTTTGCAATCTTTGCATAATTTAATAGCGTATTTTAAAGAAAAAACGATCGAAATTGATCAATAATATCGTGTAGAATTCGTATGTAATTACACGATTGATCTGCCATCTGTTATCTCTGACATCGATTTTTATATTTTAATTTTACATTTCAAATTTCTTATTTTTTTATGCTTGCAAAATCGTACTATAAATTTCAAGCTAACGAAATATCTTGTAATTATTATTCTATAATATATAATGACACGTTAAATGATAAGTTTACGTAATGAATTCTATTTCATGAATTTTGCACATATGCGAGTTCTCATATAAATCGATGATATAATCGCATATTCCAAGATTAAATATTGACTCTAATCTATTTCAGCTCATCCGCTTTAGGGTAATGGATCCAGAAAAGATTACACATTTATCTATAATATCTTAATCTTAATCCAATATATATCTTCATACATTTTATGTATATACAATATGATCTTTTCAGATCCATTACTTCAATTTAATATAATTTATCACTCACCGATATAATGCGCAACAGCGGAGTTGTAGAATGAACTTTGAACTGTAAAATATAAAAATATCCAAATTATAATAAAATATCTAAAATACTTAATACATGAAGGAATAATCGTTGACACAATTATCAACGATTAATTTCACAAGTAGCAAATGGAATAACGACCAAGAAATTACTCACCCTATGGTTGCTCCGCCGTTGCCTGATGCCACCCCGGACCTCCTTCCCCTTTTTTTCTTTCGTTCCTTTTCCATATTTCTTCTTATTTCTTCATGGCACAACACTCACTGAAACACTAATCAAATACATTGCGATGTCATTCTCGATTCGACAAATCAATTTATTTTACATATTCCATTAGTATTCTATTAACAATCGAAAATAATATACATGTAATTAATAAGCGAACGAAAGAGAGAACTTTATTGCGACTTATTTAAATAACCCAACATTTCGCGTATTATTTCGCGCTTTTAATCCGAAAATATGGACAAATTATCACGAGCGAGAAATTCGCGACGATGCCGAAATATACTCGAGATACATTCGAAGTGCAAGCGCAATTACCGTTTCGTAACGAAACAATAATTGTAATTACTACTCTCCCGTCATCTCAATTATCTCTTACTTCGAATGAACAAATCACGCGAGATTCCTTCCGATAAGTGACCGTCGTGCTTCAACGCTCTTACGAGTCATTAACACGAGAGTCATTTGACGCAGGTTATGATAATCGCTAATTACAGGGAACGACAGTGTTTAGCATGCTTCCTCTACTTGTCGCGATCGCGTTTCGAAGGCTAATACGCCGGAGCGGCTCGCACGCGGGCGCCACTACCTGCCGACTCGAATCTCGTCACACAAATGACAACAACGTGACCGCGCGCGAATAGTATGACGCGCCTCACGCCTAAACATGTACGCAGTATACATTAGACATTAAACAAAAAGGAAAACACAAGCGCCGAACAGCCAAGTTTCCGTCGTTCTAAAATGTTCTACCGATAAGATATTTAACTATATGATTAAATACTAAATATCTTTTACCTCTTGTATTTCGAGCTTCGAGGTATTGTTATAAAAATTCTAACATTTATCCAAGGAATAAAATTGAATTTTATTTTGACAGAAAAGATAATATTGTTTTATTGTACGAATATTTATGTACGAATATTTATGTAATTATATTGTACGAATTATGTATGAATATATATGTAATTATATTGTACGAATATTTTGAAAAAGAAATGTAAAAAATAACCGTAAAATTAAGAATTTCTAAAAATGTCTTTTTAATCAAATAAGAAATTTAATTACTGGAAAAAACATAACGATTAATTTTCTTAATTTATTAGAAAGTGAAAAATAATAATAATAATAACAAATCAATTTTAATTTTCAATTACACAGAATTAATACAACAGATAAATTTTATTCCTTTTTCAAACCTAATATTGAATTTGCTAACTTGTTTAAATACAATAATGACGTAATAATCGTTGAAATACATGTATTGAAAGATTAAATAATTTGTTACATAGTTAAAATTTTCTATTATCATTTTCTATTATAATCATGTTTTTAATATTAGTTGATTACCGCACATGAAAAAATAAACTCAATTCAGCAGAAAGAATCAATATTAAAGTAAAAAATGGAAAAGTATGAAAATCAATAAAATGCAATAAATTTCGATGCGCGATTTCTATACGATACCATTGACTAAATTTAATCGTTTATAATTCGAAAATATTATGTCTTTATCATCTTTAGATTGGCATTTTCGACTTTAATTAATTTCTCGAATACGCTAATAACAAACATATCAAGTAGATTAGTACTCAATTGAGCATTGCCTGTCGACTATAAAGAGCGAAATTGAGCAATACTACACATACTCGAATTCTCTTGACGCGCTCGGCCTCTTCTCGTTAATTTCTATCTTCTCCCCGCGCCGCTGCCCGCGACTAATTAAACCGCAGGAGCTAATCGCGGAGGCTGAGAAGGCATGGAACTGCGCCGCGCGGTAAAATACGGCGCCATCACATCGCCGCGATTCTCTCGCTCTCTCGGCATCTTACGTTTAGCTCTGGCGTTTCGCAACGCGATAACGCATCTGCGTGACGAACGCTTCCATCGTGGGTTTCGCTGACCGCGATGTGCCGCTCGTTGGACATCGCGGAGCCATCGTAATAATAATCTAAAGTCGCGTGCACATCGCGACTGGCGATATGATAAACTCAATAATGGTGCAATCATTCACACCTTGACGCCTGGCGGGGTGACCATTTTTTTCCCAACTCTCGATAAATATTTCAAAATTTATTCTTTACGTAATTGCCACGCACAAAATTGTCGCATATCCGTCATATCTCATATACATGTATAAAAAGATTTCGGAAAATACAGAACATTTGCACAATCGTGTAAAATACGTAACGTACATGATTGACAGAGCTCAGATTTTATCATAACTTAAGTATGGATTTTGTGACAAGTGAGCTTTTGACATTTCACATTTACATAATCACGCAATTGCTTAGAATAGAACTGGTATTCTATGCTGAATTTTTGCTATAAATCAAAAGGCTAAAACGTGAAATCGTTCTATTGAAATCTGTTATTGAAGTACGTAAATGTATAATTCCGTCTGAGATCGCTGCGTTCAATTGTCAGCCGCGTAAAAGATAAAATACAAACATATGTAACGGCATAAAAATCTATAAATCTCAGCGCACAAGTGTGTACGTGGCTTCATGAACTGTTCTTCTGTTTGACGTTCATTGAGGGCCCTTCGCGCGTTCGCAAGTGGAGAATGGAAGCGCAACTTTTTTTACTTACCTGTCTGCCGTTCAAGCTGCATGCGTTTAAGAGGCCATTTCAAGCACTCCCCAGCAATCGATAAACCAACCGGTCATATACCTGTGTGGGCAAAGTAGACACTTATTACATATTCTCTTGTAACCCAAAAAACATATTTGATTACAAATCTCAATAACATAAGCCAGCAATTAATAAGGATCATACATCATGTACGTGATTACATTTATTCAAGAGTGTATCCATATTTATGGCGATCTATGTCTAAATTATGAGTATAATTCTAAGATTATATCGCAGAATATTTAATATTTTTCAGAAAAAGAAAACAAAATAATAATAAACTTTAGATTTTTCATGTTTTTGAGAGAGATATTTCTTTTGATAAACACAATCATAGTTCTTATTTACATATATTCAATTTCGCAAATATTTCACGTTTCGCTTCCCTCGACTCAAACTCTGAAAATTAAAAGTTTTTGCGAAAGGAACGATACTCCACCTACGCGATTGGATTACGACGCATGCTTCAATAAGATGCAAAGAAAGAGAGACAGAGAGGAAAAAGAGAAAGCAAGAAGAGCGAGTATGCGAGATTCAACAAGTGCACCCGCGACAGTGGGTGAGTCACCGAGAGAAACACAAACAGAAGAATAAAATATTGGATGCGTAGCCCCAGCCGAATTGGGAATTGGGAAAAAAAGTCGTGCGTGATTCAACGCCTGCATAACTGAGAAATCCGATTCCACGACGTAAACAACCGAAAGGTAAATAAAGATATAACGCATTGATACCAATGCATTGCGACGCGTATGACACGTTTTATCAACCACGCTACAAAAAAAGACGCTTTGTAGCACTTGAGCTAACCGGTAGAGACGCAAAAGATGATTAAATGGCATCGAGATACCTTCGCTCGTGAAAAATTATCTCGATGTTTTCTTGGTTAAAAAGAAAGAGGAAGAAAAAATAAAAGCATTTCATCGTTAATTTTCTTGGTAGAAAAAAAAGCGCGATTTTTAAGATATACATATAAATCCCCAAATTAACGTAATACAAATTAGAATATAATATATAGTATGTGTAACAGAAATCACACCTTTTTTTTTAGCTACAAATGCTATGAAAAGATTAATTAGCACGGCACTTATTTCAACATTGAAGTGTCGATAGTTACAAGTCATATATCATCGAAAACTGAAAGATTTCAGTGAACTACATTATCAGAGTAAACAGATAAAATCAGTTAACTCTAAAAATGCAACGCGCTCTCGAAACGACTACATTCCGGCACGTGAAATGCCGTTAAGCCCGTCTTCGACGACACAACATGACGATGCGCTTCTTTCAAACTACGATAACGTCACACGCACAACGGATACACAGGGTGTTCCAGAATTACTTCACTTTCACTTCTCTTTCTAAAAATTAAAGTAAGAAGAGTGATGACTATTTTTATACGTTAATAAAGTACGATACTATTTTATGTTTATAAAATTAATTTAGAGCTACATTGATTAAAAATATATGAAGAATGGCACTGACTTGTTAAATTATTATAAATGTTTCATGTTTGATTCAGATTTCAGATAACATCATTCAAAATTCAGAATTCAAATTCAGAAAATTTAATTTATATTATACATTCTGAATAAACCATTATTAATATTTAACATACAGAATTTTATTTAACCGTTTCAGTTGCGCGTGTATCTCATTTCTTTTAATTTTGTGGGTTAATTTGTTTTTGCATAATATCAATTAAAGTAGATATATTACTACATCCTTCGAGCGCTGCGCGAGCGACGGCGACTTTCTGTCGTTCCACAGGAATTCCTTAAGGACGCTGCCGAGACCGACAGGTGCGCGCAACAGTTTCATATAAGAAAGACAAAAGAAAGAAGAAAGGAGAGAAAGAGGGAAATTCGTAACACCTGCGTGTTCCCGCTTCAAGCTTCTCGTCGACATGAAAGTGTCATGCTCAGGCTATGCGATTTTGTCTAACATTATGTGCCGACGTAAACGGTAGCAATATAACGCTCCGTCGACGCCGCTTACGTAAGAACGAACGCTCGAGGAAGCTCGCCTTATCTTAGCGCACGTCAGAAGTCCAGACACGACGTCGGCCACGAACTCTTAATACGGACATTCCGGGGACAACGAGAATTCCACGGATATTTCCATCTCGCCGCGGAAGCTGTATATCCTATGCCACCGTTCTCAGCATCCTGACGAGTCTCGCGCTCCTTTCTGCCAGATCTCGAATAAGTCTGACAAATCGTACGGATACATATGCGAAACTATCCGAACCGTCGGCATTATTTCGTACAAAGTGTAGGAAATTTGAGTTTTGCTGCATTATTCGCTGATAAATCAGGATAATCGGTTTCATCGACTTACTTATTTATAGCTTGAATAAAATCGATAATTGGAAAGCGCACTAGTTTGAAAGATGAAAGGTAGATAAATATTAGCATGTCAAATTAAAAGTGAGAAATATGATATGCTAAAAGATGACTTTCAATTTCCGACAATTTCCATAACTTCGAATTTCACCGGGCTTAAATTACAAATTTAATTTCTGTTGGCTTGAGGCTAGCGTAGAGAATATGATCAAAGTTATTTCAGTTACTTATTTGACATATCGAGTCAAACTGAAGATTGATATGACAACGACACTTTATATTATCTAACATTAACCTAGTATTAATCGTTTAATATCAAGCGATTCAGGATGTTACAAAAATAAAGACGTGAAGATTGTGAAAATTATCCCGAATTCGGCTATCTGCCATAATTGTTAATTAAATTTAACCTTATATTTCCACTGAAAACTTAAGCATATTCCGAGATCTCCTAACAACATTCTGAAGCAAAGAAATCTAAACTAGAAACTTTCTGCAGTCGTTATCACTGATTCATGGAACTTCCGTACTAGCTTGTTTGAGATAACTCGCTCGTGTTTCTACGCGTGACAGGCTTTTCACGTTATCACCGTATGTGATTCGCTTCCGGGAGAATCTCGGGTGAGGTATCGTCATTCAGGCATACGAGGCAATCATGCGTGACCGTATAATCGCCAGGAATATTGCCGTTACATCGAACCATATAATCCTCCGGCATGAAATGAGAGGTCGCATGATAACCGTCTGACGATTACACATATTGACGATATTATAACGAAGTAATACATGTATCTTTCTTTCGCAAGAATTTAGAAATACTTTGCTTATAATACAACGTAAATCTTTCTTTCTTCTCTTACCCCTTTTTTCTCGCGTATGTATCTATGTAAAGAATAGAAAAGAGCGCAAAATATGAGAAATCATGAGTAAGCGAGACAAAAACGTAAACAAAATATAAATAAGTGATAATAGAAGTTAATATCTAAATTTTTTTTTTACTTTCATAATCGACGCACGAGACGTCTTCGTCCCAGTATCAGAAATACCGTGACACCGACGGCGACATTTCGATGAATCGGCATGACCGATAAATCCAGTCGGCAACGGCGACTTTTCCACCAGGTCTGACCTCCTGCACGCGCATGCGATCTCGCTTTTGCGATCGGATTTCTGCTACGCCTCGCTCGCTCGTTTCACAATATTGCGTCGCGTCGTTATTTGCCACGTGCACGCTATACCAAACATTTGATGAAATCCATTTCGTAAACGAGCCGTTCGTTGACTTTTCAAGCGAAAAAGGCTCTACTCGGTGGAAAATGCAAGACCGTAAAATATTCAAACATTAGGATAAAGGTGCGCGAGAGCTCGATATTTAGCGTCGTATGAGAATGTTCCGGTAAAGGAAAAAAGAAAAAAGAAACACTAGGATCCGTTCGCGCGTTCCCAGGGTTTCCAATGTGTACGTTTGGGCTTATTGTTAATACAACCAGTGGTTTTCAGTGAAACCCCACTCTTTCGCCTTGAGAACTTGGAAGGGCGCAGATGCATCTTTGTCGTTGCATTCCGCTGCATAGCCCTCACGGCACACGCTGTGTCGCTCACCGAGGCGTTCATATCGAACGGATACCTCGACAAGCCGAGGCTATTCGCCTGTTGTATTAAGTGCTCCGAGAATGCCGTCCTTCCCCATCCGCGCTCGCCGGCTGGTCGCGATCGAGGCGTTAATGAAATCCTCGCGGCACGGTTAACACAGTGACCTTAAGTAAAACGTCCTCGCTCGCCGTTGCGCCTTTGACCCCCACCGCAAACGGCGCCGAGCGCTCGACTCCAGCTCAAAGGAAAGAAAAGGAAAAACGAGAACGTTGATAGCACGAGGACTCCGCTTCCCGGAGCATACATTGAGAACGACGAAGGCCGTTTCGTTTGAAATTTCGTTGAGGCGAAATAGTTCATTTTAATCTCACAATCAGAAGAAATTATACTTTTCGCTTGAGTTGCAATTATTAATTATTTCATATTGAAATTTTATACTTTATTTTCGTTGTATATCCTGACGCGCGACTTTTGATGACGGAAATGAAGACCGTACGAAATATGATTCGACCTTCTTCTCGCGATGCTCATCAGCGCTTTTATGCACTAGAGAATGCCGCGATACGTCGTACCTACACGATTCCTGACACTGCGTATTTCTTGCACGCAATCCGTAAGTATTACCGCTGCAAGAAGAGACAAAAGTGAAAAATTTTATGTAGGTGAATTACAAGACAAAACCGAGAAACCAATGAACGTTCCAGGAAGAAGCAACCGTTAAAACGGAATTCTGCAGACACCCAAATATATATCTTAAATACATAACTCTACTCCATGAAAAAATAAATAAAAAGTATGAATTCGACTTATGGAGGCGAGCCTTCGTGTCTCCCCGTCCCTTTCTTTCTCTCTCTCTCTCTCTCTCTCTCTCTCTCTCTCTCTCTCTCTCTCTCTCTATCTTCCTCTCTTGTTCTTTTTTACGACACGACCGATCCTTCTCATGGTGAATGCGTGTGCGTGACTGCTATGTGACGAAGCGGATTCATAGTAGTATGTCCGAGACGGAATATCCTACGGAGTGACGTTGGGAAAAGAAGGAGCAAGCCGGAATCACCTTAGGAGGAAGCAAGGAAGAGAGAGAGAGGCCGATAGCTCGGCATAGCGAGAGCGGAGGAGAATAGCAGGGCGAAATGTGGTGGTGAAGCAGTTCGTGGAATGTCTCGTCATCTCGGGGGAACAACAATCCGGGCTTCTCCGGAACTCCGGCGGGGGAACAGGCCTAAGGTTTCTTACTGCACCCAACTGGTTGCTGCCCGCCTCCGTTCGTTCGTTCGCTTGCCTGCCGCTTACTTCGAATCTGCTATTGCCGACTTGCAATGACGTGTCACTCGACGTCATTGACGTTCAACAATCGCCAATGGTCAAAATCTTTCTTTTCTTTTCCCTACTGCATTGTACCTAATATTGAATCTTGATACGGTACATGTTTGAAAATTATTTCGATGTCAGTACAGTTCCGAAAGGCTCTAAGCAAAGATTGTGAGTGCAATAAGATTCTTGCGAAAGAAGTTGATTTTCCCGAGCAAAGTTAAGAGACACTGATTATTTGTGCATTATAAATGAAAACTAGAAATGCCGATCTATACAAAACTGGACTACACAGTGTCCCACACTTTGCTGTCAAAAATATTGTCGTTGTTGGATACTAAAATATGTTTCCTCAGGTAACTTCATGAAAAAATTAGTTTGACTATCAAAATGCTTGTAATAAGTCAGCGGTGACAAAGTGATCAATAAAAGAGCGGATTACAACAAAAAAAATTCAATAAAAATATCACTTAGAAACGTTTGTTCTGAATTTATCTTACAATTATGTATTCATGTATGTAATTTGATCTAGTTATTGTTTTACATAAACTCTCTAGACATTTTTATTTGAATAAATCAAAGACACGTATTTTTCATATTTATTATAATCTCACGTATATCACCATGTATATCACGTATAGAAAAATATGTACCAAATAAGGTCAAAAGGAAAGAATGTAAAAAAATGTTCATATGTTAAAGCGTGAAAATGTACTCGGAATAGGTCATCCGCGTAAGTTTCATTTTTTAACGTTTCAACATTTTTTTCAGGCTAAATATATAGAGAAATAAAAATTCACGGAAAGTATAACATCATTGAAATTATATGCAATAAAAACGATTAATGTCAAAGTGCATGTCTAGATCCATTTTGCCCTCGAAATGAGCATATTAATTCTCGCGTGGAGAGAATTTCTCATCCTACTTATCCACGATTCTTCTGGAATCACTATTTCATAGTTATTTTATTTTATTCTGCGATTAATATTGCAGGCAGCCGATAACGCATCGCATTCCGCCGATTACAGGTCGATGGGTAAATAGCTCGATTGTTACGAGTCGGCGATACCATGAATAAAGTTCGTTAAATGCCTTTCGCGAAAACGGGCTGGCGAGAGAGCGGTGGTGTATCGGAATGTATTCCGCTAATCGTATCATTCGTAGCGCCGAACTCGCGCTAATAGCACTGCTCGCAACCGCCGCAATTTGTATTCTTTCGCCTTAATTACCGGGCTCTCGCAATAATAACCATCCGTCCTGGGCGAGCACACGTTGCGCGCCTCGTGCCAATTAGTCTGCCTTTGTTGTCGCTCAATAATAATCACGTCGGCCGGCCGCGCTCGAAAGGGCCGTTCGCATCGGTGCAATTCGCTGCACCCTAAAGACCAGCCGATTGACGCTCCATAACGGCCCGATAAATTCATATTCAGATTTGTATTTGTATTGTATATCTGCATTTCGTTATCCTGTCACGCCCGTTCCACAACGGGACACGCTGCAGGATCGGCTGAAGCGTAGTCCACAAATACAATCGGGTCAAGTCCACTTTTGGCAAAATTCGATTCGTCCTGCTTTTTTTTTTTTACCTCAACACTCGTATGCCAAAATCCCGTTTGCCACTCGCGCTTTCGACATTTCAATCGTACGTAGCTACTACTGGAAAAATCGTGGCGTGCTATTTTTCGAAAATAAATGCATTGGAAAACTACATATATATATTATAGGAGATTTATCTAAAACAATAAACGTATATGTTTCAATATATGTTTCGTGTCCCAGTTATTTGTTGTCGAATATTATTTTATCCAGATATATATATACATATATATAAGCGTGAAAGAGGATTTGATTCAATTTTATATCGGCTGTCTTCTTCCTACGTCCAGTTAACAAAAGTAACTTGTTGCACACACGATATTGCGCAGTCGATGATCGCCCACGATTATGAGGCGCGTGTGCGTGAGAACGACGACGGTGTTGCGTTTCAGATACGATCGATGAACGCTCGCAATGTGTGGCGGAGACTCTTTCATGCTCCGCGCGACGGAATCGTTAATTATACCTCCGTCTGATTGTCCTTGAATGACGAATCGCCATAACTGTGTATCGTATTAACCGCTAATTGCAACGGAGGTCAAACGAAAATTCACAGATGGTATCGCCGAATCACACACCTCCCAATAATTTCGCAACGCGAATACCGTTAGGCACTGACGGCATAGCACGTGACTTACAAATGCGAACGCAATCGCGAAATGTAAACCTTAAAATTCATAATGCATTTCATGTAACGTTGTTCTGCATGTGGAAAAATACGAATATAAATACATATTATTTGTATTAACATATATCTCTCCAAACATACATGATGTTTTTTTATACCGTTGAAGATTATAACGAAAGACTTTTAAAAAGACAGATTCGTCTCAGCGAATGCTTTCACAAGATTTCATGTATTCCCTGAATAGCAATCTGTAAATACTTGGAAACGTTTTTATGAATAGAATAAAACGCAGAGAATCCGACTTTAATATTTCTTAAAAGTTGGTATTATTCTTTGTACGAGTGTGTGTGTATCCTTTGACAACTTTCCTCGGGGAGCTTGGTTCCTCGAAGACCAGCTGTCCTTCCGGGTGGAGAGGTTTGTACGTAGTTGGCAGATAACAGCGGGGACTCCCTTCCCGGTGCGCTCCTCGGAACGGTATGAAACATAACCGTGTCGGCGGTAAAAACGGAGGAAGAGACTCCGTCTGCCCTTGGCTGTTAGCGATCCGGAATAGATAAGGCAGATTAACGCGCGCGGGTCCCTATTTCTTCGTCTGGGGCGTCCCGCTCCTCTATTTTCACGGCTTTATTTATAGGGTTTTGTTTGGGTGCCGTCGCCAAAGAGACTGAATATCTCAAAAAGCACGCTCTCTAATCCGCCAACGATGTTGGCTCGCCGGCCGCGCGAGGCGGGCTCCGACGATGATTAAAATTGGAAATCGGCCGCAGTCGCTAATCTCGGCGTTTGAATGGAGTCTCGGCGGCGGAGGGGAACGGAGAGGGTTTTACAAACAGGTAACGTTACACTGCAGTGCGCGCCGCGGAAACAGGTTGCATCGAGATTGTACGTGCGGTTGTAAATGTAAATCGGCAAATCGAGAGACGTGAGGTGATCAGGAAGAAAGGAGCACTCGATCGCGATCGATTTATCTCCGCTTCTTGCGAAACGGCCGTGTGCGAGTTTGAACGAAGGAACGCGTTCGCGCAAAAAACGATCAACTCTTGGATCGGCGACTCGTGCGAAAGAGAGGAAAAGAGAGGGACCTGCAGTTGCTCATTGAAACTCTTGGGATAATCCTGTTTTGATTAACAGTAGATACTAAAAGTAGAAGAGAAAACAGCAAAACCGAAAATCCACAAACCAGCTCGGCGCTCACGTGACAATTTCACGGGAGATTTTCCATTTCGCACGCGCGCGCGCGCGCGCGCGGTTCCGCCGTTGACGACGGCAAGGCAAGGCCACGGTTAAAACCCTCATCATCGTCTTCCAATATGACGTGTAACGCGCCGATTCTCCGTGGTGCTCATACACGTGAGAGAACGGCACGGCGGGGCATATCTGCGTCCCTGAGGAGAGCCGAGAGGCTCGTGTCTGAGACTCTCGTCTCCCGCTTCATCGCTATCTCTCTCTCCTTCCCTCTCGGGGTCGCTTGGGCTTTCTCATATTTACTCGCCTCGTCCCTTCGTCCCTCGCGCTCCCCGGTGCTAACTCCCTACTAGAGGATCGTGCGCCGATCCCGTCTCCCCTACTCTCCCATCGTCGACGGCCCTCGGTGCGCGTTCGATACACGGAATCGCCTCGTGGTTCTCGGAAGGCAGTAGGTAGACTGTCGCCAAGCACGCCAGACGGCGCACCGCTCGCACGCTCTCTCTCTCTCGTTGCGTATTCGCCTACTGGCTCACCCACGGGGCTACCTCGCCCTCCGACCCTCTCCTCCGTCCTTCTCTCTCTCTCTCTCTCGCTTCCTCGCTTCACCGTCCTCCTTGCTCCTTCTCTCTTCCCTTCTCCTCGCTCCTCTCTCCTCTCCTCTCCTCCCGGCCACTACTCCATACACTCTGTCTCGCGGCGCGGCTGCGGAGCCAGCCAGCTACACGGGGCCCGCCAGTTACGCAACAATAACAACGCCGTGAGGAGGTGCGTAGCGTCGTGCGGCGCGCGACACCGCAACGCGACACCCGTGGATCGTGCGTAGTGTGTCGACCGCTTCACGTTCGCGGGGAATCACTTGTTGACAACGACGCGGGTGAGACGGAGGGAGCCGCGCACGGGGGGGAAAAAGAAACCATATAAACCGGAGGTGATCGGTCGTCGGGAAAAATTGACTTTCGCGCGCCAATTCCAACTGCGGTAGCGAGCGAGATTTTAGCGAGAGTGACCCGAGAGGATCGAGCGCGATCGAGAGCGAGGGTGAGAAGGTGGAAAAGTGCGCGATTTGAGGAAAAGGATCGCGAGATCTTGTCTGGAGAACGTGGAGGGACCATATAAACCCGCGATACCGGAAGATTTCCAAAAAGGAGGAGAATCCGAGGGAATTCCGATCGATCGGGATCAAAAGCGAGAAAGCGTGACTTCAACACCGGTCGTTACACGAGGGAAACGCGTGAAGCAGCACGTCGACTCTATATCGGCAAGGGGAAAAAAAGGAGCTACCGAGATTATATTCGGGTGGAGAACACGTTGAAAGCGTCGATCGGTAGCGCGGTAGATCGATGAGGAGCCGCGCCGCGGATCGAGCCGCGATTCGCCTTTTCTACCGCTTGATGAATGGAGCAGGAGTGACGTACTATCACGCGGCGCGTACGAGGGCGGCCACGAGGACAGCGAGAGGTGCGCCGATCGATCGTGGATCATCGTGAGGCAGACGAAAGTACTCTGTAGGCTGGAAGTTGGAGATCGAGGGGCATCAAACGGGTCGCCGTCGATCGTCCTGGTGCGTGCGATCTCTGCAGTTAAACGAGGTCGCCGCGTCGCATCGATAGATCGGCCGCGGAGAAGCCACGCTACCGATCTCTCTCTCTCGGCGGGGAGGGAGGCCCGAGGAGTGGAGAACGCGCGTGAGAGACGCGCGTGTGCTCCCGCCGCCGCCCGCGACCCACGGCGACGCGTTTAGGCGCCAATGACGTCACCGTGCGAGTGAGACCGCCGCCGGGGGAATTCGCGGTCGGAGTTTCTCGTCGCGCGCGCGATACGTTTACGCGTCCCCGACGCGACGCGACACGGCGCGACGCAACGCTCGACAGTGCCGCGATCGCCGGCGATGGTAGCAGCGGCGGTGGTAGTGGTGACCGCGCGGTAGTAGCGGTCTGGTGGTGCGGTGGTTTGCTCCTCGTCGTCGTCGTCGTCGTCGAGGCTGTACCTCGTGTACCAGTGGAGGGGACGAGGATATCCCGTGGAATCCGCGGTGCGCGCGGGTGGCCGATTACACTTTTTCCACGTATGTCGCTCGTCGGCGGGCAATGACTAACCGCGCGCGGCCGCGTGCGCTAACGAGAGAGAGATATCATCGCCGTCGAGTCGTCGGGACTGCCGATTCGGAGCTATCGCTCGCTGTCGTTATCGTCGTCAGCGCGCCGGTCGGACGGGATTTGCATAGCAAACAGATTGACGCGCTCGTAGTAAGTGGATAACGAGAAGCGAGAAATCGCGCGCGTACACCGTATATAGCGCGAGAGATCGCGGCCGCTTGTGTGCGCGGCTCGTACGCGGGTGAGTGTGTGAATATCGCTCGGTGCGTGCGTGCGTGCATGCGTGCGTACGTACGAGCGTACGACTGGCTCGCGGTGCCAGCAGGAGGGAGAAAGAGAGAGGATATACGACGGACGAGGCAAGTGCGGAGCTTAAAATAGAAGAATGACTTCGGCTTAAGTACGTGGCGGGAGGACGGAGCGAGTAAAACGACGCGGAGAAGAGAAGGGTGGATGTTGTGCTCACTTTTTCCCCACCTCCGCGTTTCTGTGATACGTTCGAATTCTACGTTTCTCCGTGGGTGAAAGAGGGAACAACTGGAGAGGACGACGAGAATACACATACATGCACACATATATATATATGTATAAATATCTCGCGGTGGAGTGCGTGTTTCTTCTGTGATAATTCCTATAGTGCGTATTGTAGTGGTGGAACGCGAGAGAGGGTGATCCCGTGTCTCTCACACGCGCGCGCGCGCGCGCGACACTTTTTCTCCTTTTCCGTCCGTGTCCGTTGGGAAAAAAGGAAAGAGGATCCCCGTCGATCCTCGGCGAGGCAGAGAGATCGCGCCTCCAGCAAGCAAGCGAGCGCTCGCCCATCGGAAAGGAGGCGTCGGCTCGCTCTCTGTCCCACGCGATGGATCGTGACTCGTGTTCGTATTTCTGCGGAGGCTGCGAGAGGACCGCCGCCGCCGAGGGCCGAGCTATGCCGATGGAGTAACAAGTGAGCGGCGAAGCGGCGTTGCCATGACGACAGGTGAACCATGAGTCTCCCCGTAGTTTCCCTCCCCGCCGCGTCCTTCTCTTCCGCGGCCCCCTCACTACCAGTCCCTCCCCCCTGCTCTCTCGTCCCGCCGTCACTCTCTGCGCGGCATGTTTGTTGTCCCTCTTTTCCTCTGACCCCGTATACTCGCGAGATATGATGCGACAACAGTGCCTCTGTCTCTCTCTCTCTCTTTCTCCCTCCTTGTTCCTTATCCATCTCTCTCTCTCTCTCTCTCTCTCTCTCTCTCTCTCTTTCTCTCCTCTTCTCTCGCACATTGTAGCCATGCTCTCCGATCCCGATCCTTCTCTCCTGGTTCGTCACTCCGTTGCCTCTGTCTTTCTTTTTCCCCTCTCTCTCTCTCTCTCTCTTTCTCTCTCAACGCTCGCTATTTCGTTCTCCTTTTTCGGTCGCTCCCTTCCTTCTCTGCGGTCTCCGCGCCTCGATACACCGACGTGTTTTCGCGATACTCGGAAAGCCGAACGATCATGAGAGAAAAAAAGGAAAGAAGAGAAAGAGAGAGAAGATTGGATTCTTTTCTGACCAGTTTCGTACATTGTGAACAGTGTTACGATCGCGTTGTAAAAATTTACGAGGGATGCTGCGGTCGTTACGTCAAGTCCTCCGTCAGCATTGCTGGCCTCCTCTATTCGTTCTCTCCCCTCTTCTTTTTACAAACCGGACCGCGTGCGAGCATCGCGTATACGATAGTAATTTCGGCCTTCAATCTTGCGTGCGCGTGTGCGATCCCTACACCTATACGTACGCATCCTGTGACGTCTTCGCTTGAAAAGCGTTTTTGTCATGTTGTAAAGTTGTCAAGTTTTCCGGTAAAAAGAGAGGGAGATACACAGATAATGACAGCAATCGTTTAACATTATCACTGCTGACTAATGTTTCTATCCTTGAAAATACAACGCAGTCTTAGCTACTCTTTAGACTAGCAATCGCGTTTTATTTTTAACTCACTAAATGAACACGTGAGAAACGATATTTCCTATTTGTAGAAAAACAGAATTTGTACATAAAAAAAATCTGACGCGATGATAGCAAGTGGATCGACGAAGAGAAATAACAATTATTATATGAACAATTCTTTGGATTCATTATATTTTCAATAGATTTTTTTTTTTAAAGTTGGTCATAATATTTCACTCAATGAAAGTCTGATTGAAAAGAAGCAATTTCAAAACACCCGTTAGATAGCGAAGAATCGGCACGCAAATTAAAGCCGTAAATAACCCGCAAGTTATAATTAACCACTGGTCGGTATTTCTCCAGTATCGCTGGTCGACCACCTCTGGTCAAACAAGTACATGTGAACTTCGAGAGAGATAGGCACGACAAAGTTGCAGAGCGAGTAGATGGCGGGAAAACAATTTTCGAACTGCATGCAGTGAGATTACAAGCTTTTCCCTTTCTTTTTTTCTCCGCCTCTTCTATTTTATTTCGAATAATCCTTCTTTGTAGGGATTTCCCCCATTAAATATATTGACTTGATTCATTTAAATGTTATTGATTTAATTCATTTCATTTAAATGTAGTAGGCAGTCGTAAAAACATTCTTTGAATTTAGAACAAACACTAAAGTAATAAAGTTATCGTGTCTTATATATTATACAAATTATAAAAAATATAATTTGATTAGCATAAAAAAATGAATTTCTTCATTTTTTTCTTCAAAAAAAGTCTTATCCACGAATCATTTAAACTATTTAATTCTCATTTATCTCTCTTGTTTATTAATGACTCTCTGAGAATGAAAAAAAAACATCTCTCTCAAAATTGATATTCGCCTTGCGAGTATCGTATCTAAATGCGTGAATAAAGGTGTTAAAGTGCTCAAAGAATGTTTTTCATTATTTTCTAATAATCAAACATCGATGGGCATGCTTCTTGGAGTAATCGCTCCGCGCTCACGCATGCACGCAACATCCGTTGGTCGAGCGGCGTTGGACGACGCCGTTTTAGCATGCTTAGCGCGTAGGCCACGCGATATTCCAAGTACGCTGGGCTATTTTCATGCTACGTCGAGAAGCTACACGGAGAGCGAGTGAGCTCCGCGGAGTATAAGACACCGCGTCTCTCTCTATGCCTATAGCGACGGTGACACGGCGACGAAGCGGTAGCGACCTACGGCCAAGCCGTATAAAGCTGGAATCGAGCCGCGCTGCGAGTGGGATCGTCGGAATTTCTCTCGATTTGTCGTCTATTCGTGGAAGGGACTCCCGAGCCGTAGTTGTGCAAACTCGAGATTCAGACTTGCAGCGCGTGTGACTCTACTCACGGTTATTTCTATCGGAGAACACTAATTCGAATGCTATGCAAAATCCATTCTCGAAATCGCTCGGTCTTGGCGCAAATAGGGCGATTCGTGAACGATTGGAACAATGAGCGCTTAAAATAAAAATAACTGAGTCGGAGAAGGCTATTCATCTAGGAGACATTGTTTTAATTTCGAGGACCCATTTCTTGTATACTCTTCCGCGAAGCGTACTTGTATAATGAAACGGAACAAAATAAGAGAATGAGTAGTCGCTAATGCTCAACATTTCTTTGAAACAAGCATAAACACGCGATGAACTTGGCGGCTGTTTTGTGTGTAAACAATAGCACGCGAAGATGATAGTACAAGTCCGTGAAACAAGTTAAGGAAACATAGAATATGAAAGAGATTTATATTTCTGTAAACATGTACTTTCGTAATTTGAAACAATTCAAGTAACAAGTGATTGTAGTTAATATTTATTTCTAAAGTAGCGTTATTGATATGTTCTCGAAAGTTTCAATTACAAAAGAAAATTACAAAAATAATGAACGTAAAAATGCATTATAACGAAAATGATTGAAAATTTTTATCACTTTTCTTATTTACAAACGTGGAAAACATTTCTTATTTATAAACGTGAAAAATAGTTACGAATATAGTCGCAATTGTCACATATATAATGCACAACGTACATACGCACATAAACACGATTACGATCATAAAAGTTTTTAATTACAAGAGTATCGATTGCGTAGATAACATTGCGATAACTTCGCTACTATCAGCTCGCTATGATATCTCCGTTTCAGATATCTCGAACAAAATACAGCAACTCGAATGTAAGAGAAATTCTCCCGGTTTACCGGAATACCCTCTTTTATACGAATATGGAGACATCAGGATGGATCTTATTCGCCGACAAGAATCTCGATTGATTGCTCGCGTGGAATTCTCGTGCTGCGTAAATCTTTCAAAGGAATTCAATCCGTCGCGACAGTCAGCATGCATTATGCGGAAGAGATCACCGTTAACAATTGACACCTTTCGCGGAATCGCTTTTTATCATCGATTTGTTTGTTTGGCTTTTTGTCAATTGCATGACTTACAATTAGGGAAAACTGCGATGCAATTAATACGCCAGTTGCACAAAGCGCAAAAACGTTACATAACATGATGCAAAATGTTGAATTCATAAACGCGTTGCGCTTAAAAATTTTATTGTCAATATTTAATCCTCTTAACAATTTATTTCCGACAACTAGAAATGCACAAATGCGTATTTTTTGATGCGCAGATGCTAAACTCTTGCTGCCTTAAATCAAGCTGTACGAGTTTTGGAGAGTTTATAATTGATGTCAGGGATATTCGGTTTTTCCAAAATGGAATTACGAGATCAAATGGAAAATTCGTGTTTCGTGGCGCAAACATCCGCGGGTTAAAATATCTCGCAAAAGGCGGCGGTCGCGCGTGATACAATGGAATTTACTTTACTCGCTATCTAAATTTACTTTAACTGTCCGTGCACCCCCATCGTAAATCCACCGAACTTCATTACGCTCACTCGGCGATACTATAAAGCCGTTACGGTCTTGTAATAAGCTTAAAAGGATTGTACGACACTCACCCATTCTCGCCAGACGTATTCGCAGGTTCTTAATCGCCACCACGTGATCTCTCTCGAACTTGACTCCTTCGTCGAACGAATAATGTGATAATTTCGTCAACCTGCAACCACACACATATACTACTTTATGAATGATGTCAATGCATAACGAGACATGACTTTCTACAAAGTTTTCATAAAAGAGAGATCGATCTTTATTAAGGAAATTCATTCTTGAAACCATTTTTTATAACAGTGAATTGCCGGCAGGGTATTAATTTATATTTAATCTCGCCCACTAGCAATGAGATTTAAATCGACGTCATCCATTTCAAGCTAAACGAGAATCCCGACTTTGACATGCGGTAAATTGATGCGGCAGGCATCAAATCGGAGAAATACAGTTATAATATAACGTATCGCGTCCCACATCGATCGTGACGCAAAGATCAGCAATTGAGACTACCACGTTTAATTGTGGCGAAGCTTATCGGATTGTTCTCCAACTGGCCATTAATAATCGCTTCTTGCACGTTTGTTTTCGCGGAAAGGAAACCGCAAGAAATGTGGAATGTAGCAGAGTCACTCGCGTCGAAACCGGAAGAATTACGTTATTTACTCGGTAAACATTCGTCCTAATTTTCAGAAACGTTCGCGGTATGCGTTTTCATGTCCGCTCTCACACGGATTGCCGATTGATGATCTTCGGTGAATTTGCAATTCATAGAGGTGTATCGTAGTATTTGTAATGAGACGACGCTCGAATACGAAGAATTCGCTATTAGATTTATGCTGTGCGTCATAAGCACACATGAAAGCAGCTATTAGCGATAACGGCGCACTCGTCAGTGATAGAATCTAATTAAACGAATTGGAAGGTAAATATGAAGTCATATTGTTTACACGACTGATACACAGTGATACTCGAATGACTCAATCAAGTCGTTTCAATTAAAATCTAGTATATTGCGACTATTTTACACTATTTTTTAGTAGGAAATTATCAGATTCTTATCAAAGTTGTGACAATGCGCGCAAGAATAAAGAGACCAAGATTAAAATCTCGATCGCTGATTCGCAAATACATGTATAATCGAATAAAAACTTGACAATATTTTACAGCAATTAAACTTACACGAGCGTTACGCGGGTTATTTTTAATACGAAGGAACATAAATTAAATTGAGCAATCGAGAACAAAATTAAAAAATTGTAGAGAAAAAGAGAGAGAGAGAGAGAGAGATAGAGAAAGAATGTGTGCGTGGCATGCGCGCGAAAGTGGGCGTACGTGCGAAGGGAGGAAAAACCGTCCGTTCGTATCATCAGTTGAGTCTCGAAGAGAGTCTCCTTTCTTTGGGAAGCACTGGAGAGGGAAGGGAAAGGAGGGATTCCGTGGATAGGCGGCCGTGAACGTCCTAGGGCACGTAGACGCACGGCGGGGTGCGTGACCCAATCACCCGTTCACCGGCAGCGCGAGCGAGCGAGCGAGCGGAGCGGCGTGGCGTCGCGTCGCGTCGCGTCGTGTCGAGTGAGTCGAGTCTCCGCCGGTGCGCGCGGTGGGGAACTATCGCGCGGAGTGCGGTAGCGCGCGCGCAGAGTGTCGAGCGGAATCCCCGAGCGCGCGAGCGAGACCGTTCGCGTGTGTGTGCGTCAGTGGTGGCCGTGCGAAGGCCGACGGTAGGGGAGAGAGACAGAGAGTTGCTCCGTCAGACGCAAGCAGGCGACTGATGGGCGCGGGGGAAGGAGGGACCAGGGAATGCCTCTTCTTCGTCAGACGCACGCGGCGACGGCGACGGCGACAGCGGCGGCGGCGGTGGCTCGGGTTGCACGCGTGACTCACTTGTACATCGCGGGAATCTCCCGCTTTCTCGCCGATGGCAGCACCGGACAACCCCGAGAGACCGCCGCCGCGTGCACGGCGAGTATACAGTCAGACGAGGAGAGGCGGTGGCGACGACAGCGGCCGCCGCACGATCGGAGAGTTCATCCGGTGCAACGACGCGCGCTTGGCCGCCGCGCCGCGCCGCACAGACCCGCTACGCGATACGCCAGTGTTTCCCAACCTTGCTTCGGAGCGCGATACTTTTGATGTGATCTAATTTTCGCAGGACTGTTGCAGCGCGCGATGACAATCGTTGATTCGATGATGGTTCCAATATTTTAGATGGAAAAACGACACTTTATAATCAGTTAAAGACACGATGAGTTAATTATTCAATTTTTATGAATTATTGGAATTTTGCACATTTAAATCAACTCTGCTTTGTACAAATATATAACCGTAAACATTAAAACCTGTATACTGAATATATTTCAATGCGATAAAAGAGATCGGTTTCCAAATAATTTACGTAAGAGAAATACTGCGCATCGCTGATTTCATTTACGCGAAATATTGCATTGAGTGGACGTTAATTGGACAACACATATTCGTATATCTGGCATACGTACAATCTGGCGGTGTAACCACGATAAATGCGATATTAAATATGCTGTTTTCATACGTTAAAACGCTATTAACAAACAAAACTACTAACGCTGCATCGGATATACCGAAACAACAGTCCACAAAAAACAATCGTCTCCCGTTATCGATTATCGCATCGGTTAGAAAGACTTGAGTCTGTCAACAGAAAAGGAACGAACAGTTATAAGTTTAAGCGGAATTAATGAACGAGCGGAGAACTGACCCGGAGTCTGATTCAGAAGCAATAAGACGTCTCGATGCTTCGGCACGTTCCTTTCTCTTACGTGTCGAAGGATTCGCGCCGACGTCGTCACGTTAAATATGTAAAAGTCCACGGCATCGCCAAAATTATCTCGCCTCTTCCTCCTCGATGCGAGGAACACGGTCGGGGGCGGGGGGGATCGGCGATCTCTCGCCGGCGAAAGTCGCGAAACCGCGCAGCCGGTTTCCGCAATCCGGTGTTCGATAACGCTCTCGACACCATTGATTCACGTACGACGGAATTCCGAGCATTCGCTGACTTCGTATACAGGTGCGGAGAGGCCGACGTCGTTGTTGTATAATAACACACGCGAATGGTGCAATGCCATTCAGGCCTGATTTCCCGTTTATCAATTGAGCCAGATAAGAACGAGCTGCACGGGCTTCTTATGTTTCGCGCGATAATTAATCGACAAGTCGCGTTTTCCTGCTTAACCACGCATTACGCGCGATTGATAAATTACGATCTACGGATAAATCAAGTCTAGCGCGATTAAAATGTAAATAACTGATAATAAAGTAGAAACCAAAAAAAATCGTTAAAATCTAATGAAAATACCAAAATCCTGACTTAAAAGTCTACGTAATTGAAACGGAATGCGAAAATTATTATTAGAATAATGAAACTAATCGGAAATTTTTAACGCGGCAGTTAAAATTGTCAGGATTCGTTGACGACGTATGATTTATCGAATTTTTTGCAACGTATCGAGACGAAAGATATAACCGAGATAAAATTTTAAAGGCTTTAAACGGTAGAGCATTAATAGAGAAGCAGACGTGCGAAAATTGAGGCATGACGGGATTAAGTCGCGGTCAGTTGAACGAGCGTTTAACGTGTCTGACGCGTCCGGCATAAAACGATTAACGAATTGTCAGGTCTATATAACGTGCGGTGGCATGATGTACGTTATACGACGTATGGCAGACTGAACGAACTATTCATAGGTTGCAATTGGTCGTTTGTACGAGTTTACGCTTCGTCTCTTCGAACTCTCACTCAGAATTAAGCCAATATCATACGAAACGATATCTACGATATTGCTTTCTTACCGTATCCGTTTACCTAACACATATATAAAGTTCGAAAATTGCAATTCTTCATATTTCCCGTTTAATAATTTAAAGAAAAAAAAATAATTGAAATCTTAAAATACTGCTTTAAAATAATGCTTTTTTCTTATCGAACATGTAATTTTGATTAATTTTTATACAGATTTTCGTGTTAAAATGATTAAAAAAGATGCTTATTAAAACTTGGCTAGCAATCGCTTGATTTTTGTGCAGTTTGAATCGTGATTTTTAAATGAGAGAAGTCATGTTTCATTTTTCGATTTATTTGATAGGATCGTGCTTCGTGAATTGTATAGGTTCACCTTACGTTTGCATTTTACTTTTGGTCAAACATGGCGAGATACGACGAGAGTTATCACGCGCGTACGCCTGCATCATCAAGAGAGGGGACCGAGGTCAGGGAGCGAGCTATCAAGATAGAGGGCAAGCACACAATAATAACCAATACATCAAGAAAGTATCCCAGCTCGCGTAGCCTAGCTTTCTATATTGGGGTTTTATTCGAACTGGAGAAGACGACGTGGGCGCGAGATCGCTAAATTCGTCGACCAAAAGTCCGAAAATAAAACTTTATACCGAGAGTCCGCAACTAGCTTTACGCGCACAATGGTACGTCGAAAATCTCATATCTTCTCTGACGCGGCAACGATCGATCTAAAATAAAATAGTAGAGGCAATCTTATTTTAAGCTAATTCTTGTATTTTGAAGAATTTTATTTTCGGAACTTTATCGGTATGATTGACGATCTCTTGCGAGATGCGTGACATTTCGTAACAAAATTAAGAAACAGATTTATTGGAAACGAAGATGGTCTTCACATAAAATCACGTTACAATTTTCGGAACATTCCGTGGTACTTGTCAATTAAATGTAATTCTGGATGAAAAATAGTAAAAAACAAATGCAAGATAAGGTCACGTCAACTTTTATTTTTTTATGCCGAAATAAATTGAAATCTTACAATTGTATATTAATTGAGATTCTGAAAAAGCTCAACAAAGAAATGTTTATTTTTCACATAGAGATTCATCTAAAATATATTTATATTGTCTCTCCCACACATTTTTGTCTTCCGAAATAAATTAGAAAATAATTTATCTTAACATGATTTTTCTTTTTCTGTAATCGTATAAAAATTAATATTATGTAGTACCTATTAAATATTAATTCGCTCAAGTTTCTCACGGAATTAAACGCATCCACGGAATTGGAGCGCGTTATTCGTAGAGAAATAACTGCGGCGTATTTTATACTACCCGAGTATAGTGTCGACCAAAATCTGCATCTACGTTTGCTCGAAATGCAAACAAAACGTATCGTGACCCATTTCGTCGCTCTGCGGACTTCGCGAGTGCATGTGAGCTCACCGTATTTATTGCGCTGCCATATGCGTTCGCGAAGTATATTCGTTACGAGGCAGCTTACGCGAGTATATACGCGTATAATGCACGAATAACTTCAATAACAAGCTGTAATTTCAGGCAAATATTTGAGAGGCCGTTAATTGAATAATCCGAAACTCCGGGCGGTACACCCCCGATGATAATCCCTTCGCTATTTATCTCTTTTCAGTTTACCAATGTTATCAGCTTCGATTCGTAATACGTGATACAATTTAAAACGCGAAGGAAAAACAATATTTCTTCAGCACTCATCCTAATTAATATTATATATTCAATTTGGAAGAGTTCTCTAACGTTTAATCTCATGTAAATTACAAATTATAGTATAATTATTTATAAAATATTAGTCAAAATCTACTATTGAATATTGAGTTGCGATACAATACATGTATCATCATTGTGTATATTACTGTTATAAAAATATCCGTACTTCTTTACAATGAACAATAGTATTGTGTATGCACTACTGCGACACATAGACGCCTTATGTAAATTTGCGATAACGCGAAAATATCACCGGCGATGCCGATGATTCAGTTTCCTCGCGCACGAACTTTTAGGTCGATTCACCACACATAAAACATCCGGCGATAATACCGCGTAGATACTGCGCGTGTAGAACATAAAGTAGAGTGAATAAGAATGGATTTGCCGGCAAGAACGCGCCATCGTCATTTCATTCATCTCTGCCGGAGGATAGTCTAATGAAATTCACGTATCTCTCGCGTGTGTTCGCGTCATACGTATCCTCCCACGGTTCGCTCAGAGAGGAAATTTTTTTATCCGAGAATCGGCTTATTGTGCTCGTATGCACCGTAAACTTTACAGCTGCAGCAGGACAATTAACGCGATTTATCTTCGGCTACTATCGTATTCGCCGGTCGAATATGCGATTTAGACTGAATAAATCAGCGATATTTCGATGAGATAAAGAATTATATTAAATTACTGTTTATTTAGAATTCATTGAAATCGGTAAATATACGGAGCTGAAGATGCGAAAATTGTAAATTGCACTTTCGTAAATTTCTGTTTATTGTACGACCTTTGCAACACTTAAAGCATATCGCTCGATTTTGATATGTATGTATATTTTGCTTGCTTTTTGCTTTATATATGAGAGTAAAAAATTTCATGGTGGTTTCCTCCGAGTGGAGGAAATCGCTGCCAAATGTACCGTCTATGTACGTCTCGTTTGGACGTGGCGGTGATTCTCTGCGAGAAATGCCTCCGTCGGCAAACGAGATTGGCTTGCGTTCTGCTAGCTTCTCTTGCTTCTTTTTTTGTCTTTCTCTACTTCTCTCTCTCTCTCTCTCTCTCTCTCAGCCTCTCCCTCTACTTTATTTGCGCGTATAAATAGCACGGTCCAAAATTACCGGGTACTTCGACGAACGGTGCCGCGAAAGTGGCATCCAAGAAAAGGCCGGTGATTTCTGCTAGTTATAAAAATATACGCGGGAACGACGCGGACGCCCGATTAGCGACGTGCATTCTTCAACGATGGACACGATGAAGCTAACAGTGTAGACGAAAAAAGCAGAGGATGTATGAAGAATTATTCATATAGACTTTAAGCCTTTGCGATTCGAACTAGTGTTAATCAGTATATAAAAACAAGCGGTTATGCAAAACGAGCGAAACACAGTTTTTTTTATGGAAAATGACGTAAATAAGAACAGATTATGATTTTTTTAAATCACAAATTTTTTCATAATATCAGAACTGAGGAAAATATATTAAATTCTTCGTAAAACTATTTATTTATCACAAATCTGTTTTTATTACTGTTAAATATTTTTATTTTAATAGTATCGATTGATACGAGAACTGCATTCACTTGTCACGAAGCAAAATGCTAATATTACTCGCTAAAAGGAAATAAAATTTGATTATTCATAATCGACGATTATAATTCCTAAGACGATGACAATCAATTAAACTTCTGCGAACTGGAAATTGTGGATTTTAAACTCGGAAATTTTCATAATTCAACGATGACCTTAATTAAAAATTTAAAATACACGCGGAGAAGAGAGAAGAGATATGTCCGCTTTGAATAATTTATACGATATATATATATATTTTTTATTATTATATATATATATATATATATATATATCATAATAATATATATCAATATATATCATAATAATGATGTCTATTGTAGAAAGTTTCTAAAGGATTAAAATGTATATCACATGTATCAAGTTTAAAAACTAATGAGAATATTTACAAGAGGAAAAAAAAAAGATTTTTTAATCTCTTTGATAAAAATATTTAACGTATTGTAACTTGAATGAATATCAAGTTAATAATTTTGGAAATTGTGTATAATTACACTACTAACTTGAATATTTGATAAAATGGATGCGAATTAATTTCAAAATATCTTTATACAATCGTGATACATATTGATAATATCAGGTTAATGAATGTATCAAATTCAAATTGTAATGAAGAAGTTGACGTCAGCTGAATATAACTTTTCGACAATACTATCGACGTCTATATACGTCGATTAATCGCGTAATTATTGTACCGAGAAAAAAAGGCAATTATGGCGAGATAGTGCGTTTCTAAATAATTCCACGGTAAATAATTCGTCGTCGATCAGTCGCGCCAATGGGTAAACACGGAAGACCTCGGTCGCTTATAAATGAAAATGCAGGCGCAGAGAAGTCTGGCTCGTTCACGTAAATGAATCTGAACGGTTGAACCCGTCCTCAACTTCCGCTTTCGCAACATCGCAATGCTGTATAATTCCAAGGGGATGACCTGTCGCGCCTTGAATATTGAACACGCGGATAATTTCGTTTGAATCAATTTCCGCTTAAAATGTTACGATATTTTATTAAACGATGTTTATATATTAATATCGTTTAATTAATTTAACGATATTAAATTTAATATATATATAAATAAATATATAGAATTTTATCAGAATTAAAAAGCATTACTCATAAAATGCAACGATTTGTCACTGCATCAAAACTATTATATATAAATATACAATGATTATCTAACATTATTGAAGCATCGAAGCTATGTCCTGCGATAAATGCATACACGCTACATGATAAAAAAAATCAAGTTAATCTCACAAAGATTATCCTAAAATAACGCGTACTTAAAAGCGTGTCCATTAGAGCGAAATCTAATAGAATTGGCGTACCGCAAGATACGTAATCGAATTTCCTAATTGAATTATTTGCGGAGTTCTTATGTGATCGCCGGTATTTTCCCGTATCACTCGTTTTAGCTATGGCTCGGCTATTTCTCCGCTGCGGAGAAAAATATCTATTGACAGATTATTATTAGCGATTATTCACGGCCAACTATTTTCCCGATCACGAAAGTGTACTGCAAAATATCTGTCGATTACTTTCCTTGTATAGAATACGTGATAAATTATATGTATATGTATTTATTATATTTTTATATCTCTTCTCGCGTGATGTATGATCCGAATAAAAAAATGTTATATTTTTATATTCTTGATCTTATGACGAAATTAATTAATATGAAAATAAATCCGCTGTCACCAGAGGCCATGATGCATGAAAATAATATGCACCACCGCTGATATAAATATATCCAAAGCGTGCTATATTTTTGCTTTATTAAATATCGATGATGCTGGATTGGCGCGAAATTGAAAATTAAGAGATGCAGTAAATATATTTTTTCTCAAAAGCATGTAGCCACGTTCACATTATTTGTAATAATTTATATTTTTTCTTCACAATTTTTTAATACATACGTACATTACAAAATGTACGATTCTGGGTGTAGTAATGATATTGTGGGCAACATTTAAAAATCTAAACAGTATTTTTTAATGTAATTTTAACATAATGTTGCATTTGATGTGTCGTGATTCGACGCAATTATTCATAACAAATCAATTCAGTTCTATGCGTCACGTCGGTGCTACGTAATTGAACGCATATCAAACGTGTATCAGCATTTTCTTATTTCACATCGAGAGTACATTAACGTCTATGTATTTATGAAAACGTCATAAGGCAATTGACACAGTGGACTAGAATTTTCCAATCAGCGTCATCGTGATATTTTGCCTGGCACGACCTCGAGCACTTTCCTTATGTACAATCGTCGTCGTGCACGTGTCGAACCAACTCGTCGTCATCGTAAATTCGACGCGTCATTAACATCGTTATGTAATCACGTAATCGCTTTGTACGTAATCGAAAAACCATTTGATATCCGTTACTTCGGGGGCTTTTTAAATGTTTGTTATTCCCCAACATTAACAGTCACATTGTAGCATCCTGTCTCGAGAGATAGTGGCAGATTAAAATCGGATTAATCGGCGCCACGTGCGTCCGCTTCACGGAATAGTCTCGGCGATTCGCGCAGAGTATCGAGAATCCTTCGTGAATCACCTCCCCTCTCGACACGGGACATCATACACGACGACATCCGTTCTCGCATCTGAGTCACCTGAGAGCCCACCCGAGCACGGCGCATAATCTCGTCTTTTTTTTTCTCACTCCGCTTCTTTTCTTCCGACTCCATCAGTCGGCAGTGATTAAAAGTACCTTGTGTCGCGCTGTTTGCAGAGACCCATACTGTGGCGATGACAGACCCACAGCTGACCAATAATAACAACAACAACAATAACAACAATAACAACAACGATGGCGAGCCAAAGTACCTGCACAAGAAATTCAAGAAGATGGCGACGACTGAAGTTGCGCCGAAAGTCGTCGAGAAGGAGAGCACGGCAAACAACGTCGTCTCTGGTGAGGTGCCCAAGCGAAAGGAAGACGACAAGAGCGGCAAGGAGTCGTCGAAGGAACTCGGCAGCAAGCTCGAACCTTCCCCGGAGCCGGCAGGGGGAATCGAGCCCACCGCCGAGTCCCGGAAGAGTGGTTACGCGTGCCCTTACTGCCCGATGACGTGGACCAAGCCCAGTGTCCTTCAAAAGCACATCAGGGCGCACACGAACGAACGGCCGTATCCGTGCGCGCTCTGCGGAATCTCCTTCAAGACCAAATCGAATCTGTATAAGCATTGCAGATCGCGCTCTCATGCGCACAAGATGGGGAAAGGAGAGAAGGTAATCTATTAATTAATACAATTTAAATAATTTAACAGACTTTGTTAAAATTTTGATATTGCTAAGGAGAATTAATCATGTAATTGTTAATTAATACAAATCTTAAGTTTAATCTTTAATAAGGTATTTGCAATCTTTTGCATTCAATCAACAGCAATTATTTTACTAATTAAGCAACTCAGTACTATATATTTCGACATTTAATTAGGTTGCGATAATGTACGTTTTTTTCACAGGTATCTGAAGATTCTGACATAAGTTTGTCAGATAGCGCCAGTAATGGCACTGGTACACCACCGCCGCCTCCAGCTTCGACGCCCACAACGGCAACGACGACGGTGTCTACTGCCGCAGTAAAGACTGTGAAGACCGGTAAAATCTACAAGCCGAAGTTTCAAGCTCGAACGGCCCTGCAGTGCGTGAATAGTGACACCGAAACGTCTTCCTTATCGCCCAGTTCTTCCAACAGTTCCTCCTTGTCTTCCTCTACGACCACCTCTACTTCGAATTCTGTTAAACCGAACGCGGAACAGCTGCAGGAGCACATCGACAAGATCATCACGGATAATCAGGCGATCGTCGACGCAGTGGATCCATGTCTGCACAAACTAATGCATCGACAGCAGAGCTTAGTGGAGACAAAGCAATCGTTCGAACAGCAGCCGTTGAACTTGTCTTCCGCGGAGGAATTCTCAAACAGCAGAAAGCGTTGCTACAGCGACAGTTGCGCTCAAGAAGCGAAAGACAGTGAGCTTCCGGAGAGCTCGATCATCAAGGATCTTTTGTTGAAAACTCGTGGTTCCGTGAACGGACCGATGCCGGAGACCGCCGTGGAAAATTTCGTCTGTCCCACTTGCAACATCCCCTACACTAGCATAGACAATTTAGAGGCTCACCGTAGATATTATTGTAAGGGTATCGACAGTTCTCGAAAAGGAACCGATTATCATGCGGACTTAGAGAAACGAGATTCTGATTTCGATGTGAAATCTTCTGATTATTACAATACCTTACAACCATTACCCTCGCCGGGTCCTCTGCTGGGTAATACCAGACTGGTCGATGCGTACGCTCCACCTGCCAAGAAGCAAAGAACGGAATCTATACCGACTAGCTTAAGGTCGTTGGAAGAGCTCAGCAAATATCCGCGTCCGAACTCGTTACAAATGTTCGGCGGTGAAGTGAGGATTGTCGATAACACAGGTGAAGTGACGAAAACAATGAGGATCGAGCCACGACAGACGAACTCGCCCACGAACGAACACGTAGTCAACAGCAAGTGCATGAACTCGGAGACGGCGTCGATAGTGGTAAAATCGGGACTTCATTCTGGCGGTACTATGATGCACAAACCGCCAGGCACATCGGCCAACACGTCCAATTCCTCCATATCCTTGCCCAATGCGCCGAAAATATTGGCGCCCATCATACCGAACATATCAACCCCGAATATAGCGCCCACCATGTCCTGCTACGATTACTTGGACTCGCACCTCAACCCGCTGACGAGTATCACTGCCTACAACCCGTTGACTCTACCGCAAGCTGGAATCACGAGAATCTTTCATGGCGGAAAGGTGATACCTTATGTACCTGGTATGCCCGGACCACATACTCTGACTGGTACGCAGACCATAGACATATCTCCAAGTATAACGGCCGGCGAAGCCGGTTACAAGGTGATACCGGGCTTACCGGGCCTACATATGATATCTCAGCCGCTGGATCTGGCCAGTCCGGTGAAAGTACAGCCCAGCACGGTGCCTGGCATGCCTAGTCCGTTGTCTGGACATGTTCCTTCTATGCTAGATCAGCCTTTGGACTTGGCCAGTCCGGCGAAGGAATCGATGAAAATCAGTTTCAAGACACCCAACGGCGATGGTCTGAAGAGTGGCTTGACCAGTCCTAAAGTTCCTAGCGTCAAGGTCGAGACCTCGACGGACAAATATCGCACGAGAGTACCATCGACTCTCACCGGTGAAGAGACTAGCAAAGCGGAGCTCGATCGTCATATCAAAAATAATACAACCGTGAAGTACAAGGGTATAGAGAGCCCGCGAGAGAGGAAGGATTTCACATACGATAAGAGTCCGAAACTGGACAAGACTTTTAATTATCCGAACGGCGTGGATCCTATGATTTCTTCAAACTCTTACAGCAAAATGAGATACTCACCCAAGAGCACTTCGGAGAGTAGAAAGAGATCATCAAATTGGGGCGTCAGTGAAGTGGATGCTGGCAGAGCAGCTTCAGTAGATACGCACGCTGCAATCCCTAAGTACGATTTACCTTCTCACGAGAATGGTCGATTAAAAAATAGTGTCGCTTCGGATACACGTGGTTGGATCAAGGCCGCAGATGGATACGGCGCGTTCAACGGGGCCAAGAAGGCCGACAACGCGCCCTCGGTGATACTTGTGAACTTAGATTCTTCCAAGACAGAAGTGCCAACGAAAACTTCCGTAGAATTAATTGTTAAGGACAAGCAATCCGAGGCCAAGTCGCCGAAGAGTAGCAGCGACGTCGCTAGAGAAACGACTAGTGCTAATAAGTTCTTGAGACCCACGTCTCTGCCATTGAAACCCGGTACGTTTACGCCGAAGAAGCATCACGGGATTACGCCTACGGCGAACACACTTCCTCTCATCAGTCCGGAGACTCCGCGACCCAAGAAGTCGTACGGACAACTATATCTAAATGGGCATGCCTACACATATCTGGGACTCAAGTGTTCCACCAGGGTGTTTTATTGTACCCTGAATCGGCCGCAGCCAATGTACGTCACACAGCAGCACGGTCTGTCGATGTACTCCAATTGGAAGATATGCAAGGAAGCACCACCAGACGTGGATATGGCACACTATGACTCTCGGCATAGGCCTCTCAATTACACGACTGCGTGGAAGAAACAAGAGGACATCTTAACGCACTCCTCGCAAAGACCAACCACTCCTACCAGTCCGGACAGTGGATTAGAGAGTGATATGCAGGAGAAGACAAAAAGAGTGAAAATATTTGACGGAGGCTTCGAGAGCAACGAAGATTACACTTATGTGCGCGGAAGAGGTAAGGAATATTTATATTGCTTTTTCCCAAATAAAACAAATTTGTGCAATTTTTAACTTTTTTTAACTATCTTATTTTAAAATCTTCACATGTAATACATGATGTAGCTATATTTTTTATCAATATAATTCATAATTTTTATAATGTTATTCAATTTTTGTTATATCAAATTGTAATTTAACTTTTTAATAACGTTTTAAAACTGCAATTTTAATATTGTAATCATTGCATTGAAATAAATCTTTAATTATTTCATATTACATAAGGTCGAGGACGCTATGTTTGCGAGGAATGCGGTATTCGTTGTAAAAAACCATCTATGTTGAAGAAACATATCAGAACACATACGGATGTTAGGCCATACACCTGCAAGCATTGTACTTTTAGGTAAGTTGAAATTTTTTCACATAGCACAGCAAGAAAACATTCAATTTGAATTTCTAATTTTGATTTACTATGAAATCATAATTTTTTTTTGCGACAGTTTTAAAACAAAGGGTAACCTCACGAAACACATGAAGTCTAAAGCTCATTACAAGAAGTGTGTGGAATTGGGCGTGGTGCCAGTTCCTACATCTGTCTGCGACGAAAATATCGACAAAGAGGCTATCGCACGATTAGCTGCCGGTGGCGGTAACACGGAAGAATCTTCAGAGGAAGAAGACGAAAGTGACGGAGACGAAAGTGAGGAGTCTGGTAGTGAGGAGCAAGAAGCGGCACAAAGTCTATTGAGTCTTTCGCAACGTAACATGTCGAACAGACTGCCGGGCTTGCTACCAACTGGTAGACCCACAACGTATCCCTACACGTTAACTTTACCTACGACTTCCACAGTGAGCATTGTGTCCACTATCTCGACTACGTCGACTGTGAGTCAAAGTGTCACCACGCAAGGAACGGCCCTGATCCAAAACGAATTATCGCACCGTTATTACTTCCCGTCAAATCGAAGTGCGACGGAAGAAACGAGAATCAGTGTCATTCAGTCGTCGAAAAAAGATGACTCTGATTTCGAGATCGAGGAAATTACCGACGTCACGGAGTCACGTCATCAGCTGTCGCAGCCCATGGATCTCACGACGAAGCAGACCACGCAGGTATTGCCCTCGGCGGTTCCGCAAAGGGCTAGACCCGCGGATATTCTGACACCTGTTTCGGAGCCAGTCCTATTGCAGACGATAGTCCAAACGATGGAACGGCTGCCTATACAGGGTAGAGAGTGGAAACCGGATGCGGAGGGTCACATGTTGCAAGCCTATCTCACAGAGAGACATGTGATGGACAGCAAAATTAAGCAGCAATATCGCGTGGGAAATACCAAGGTGGATAATAAGCAGATACCAGAAAGAGATGTTTACCCGCGTCATCAGGACCAAAACAGGTCCAGACACGTAGATTCCAACGGTATTCCAACAGTGACGTATACCGATCCCAGCAAGATGCAGCATACCGTCATGGAATCTAGAGTCAAACACATGAAGCACACCAGTGACGATATCAAGATGGAAATCAGGGAAAAGATTTATCAGAACAACATGGCAATAGAGAGACGAACGTTCGATTACGAGGCTATTCACAAGAATAAAGAACAGACTAATCGTATGGTCTCTGAACGTGAAAATTTTGAGCTTGGTCTAACCAACGGTCCCGCTAGCACCAGACCAAATATCGAATATGGTCTATCCATGACTAGGAACAATAGTTCGATCGAAAGACCAAATTGTTCTATTGTACCTGTTCGTAACACGTCCAATATTGATTGTCATTCGCCGAAATCTTTAAACATGGATGTTAACAACCGACCACCGTTGATGCAACACACGAGCAATGATATCGATAGAAGTTCCATGTTCAATACGATGAAGATGATGAGTGAAAGATCTAGAGAATGCCATCCCGTCGGTCAGGAAATGAGGTCTGCGAACCACGAGATCAGAACTAATGATGTCCGAATGCAGAATCATAGTCCGCGGAATTTCGACCTAAGACCGCCTAGTCGAGAGATCAGAACGTCCGGTCAAGAGTACAGAACGCAGAATCAAGAGTTGAGGCTATCGAATCAGCAGGAATACAAGATTCGCGGTCAAGAGATAAGACCGCCTAGTCGCGAGTACAAGCCGTCGTTTGCTCATGATATGCAAGTCATTCAGGAGCTTATGCCGTCGACAAACATGGAAATCCGGCAAACAAATCCGGATAATAGACCACCGAGCCGTGACATGAGAACTCTCGCAGAATACAGAGCGCATGTGCAAGATCCACGTGCCAACTACGAAATGTTGCAGCCTATACACGAGCCGCCTAAGTCACAAAACGTAGATGCGAGAAGCACATCACCACAGAAATTACGACTCCTCTATTATGATACGAAACACACCGCGGACATGGCCAAACAGACTACATTAGACAACATGAAACACGCGATAACCGGAAAGGTAGTCGGTGGACCAGATTTTCGATCGCCGTCACCAAACACAGGAAGTGCGAAACCGCAAGCGGAATTTTTACAACCGTCGAGTGGACCGGCGCCTAACTATGTTAGGTAAGTAAATTGTTTTTAATTATCTTCTCGATATATTATTCCTTGACATATATAATGCATGTGATAATAATATTCGGTATTACGTTAGATACATATTAATATGTATAGCATATATTCAAATTCTATTCATTAGAAATATCAAAATAATTTTCATTGTAAAAACTGAAATTATGGAATATAATTACAGTGTCACGGAGGATGGTAGATCTGCATGTGGGATTTGTAATAAGGTGTTTAGCAAGCCTAGTCAGTTACGGTTGCATCTCAATATTCATTATTTCGAGCGGCCATACAGATGCGAAAATTGCGCAGTTTCCTTCCGGACTAAAGGTCATTTGACAAAACACGAAAGATCCGTTTCCCATCATAATAAGGTAAGTGACAAATCAATTTTATTTTCATCAAGAAACGTTATATGTTTTACACAAGTAAATATTGTATCATTAGGTCAGTATGACTTCTACGTTTGGTGCCGCGACTACCAGCAATCCTAGACCTTTCAAGTGTACAGATTGTAAGGTAGCATTCAGAATACATGGACATTTGGCTAAACATCTTCGCAGCAAGATGCACATCATGAAGTTAGAATGCTTGGGCAAGCTTCCGTTTGGAACATATGCAGAGATGGAAAGATCTGGCATCAATTTGAATGATATCGATACTACGGACTGTGATAATAGTCTTAATAGTCTGCAGGTTTGTAGTAATTAAACAAATCGTAACTGCGCGCAATTTTTAAATCCAACAAAAGAAAATATCGCGATAAAACGAATTTTTCGCATCTTCCTCGACAGATGTTGGCTCAAAAATTAGGCGAGAAGGATCCGGCGAAGATCGCGCAATGGAACTCGGAAACTCTGCCCGGACCGGTCGTGAGCGGCAGCGAGACCTCGTCGGATGAGGGTGAGCCTATACCGCAGCACGCTCTTCACGTGCAATACGTGAAAGCGACAACGGACGCAGACATCTCCCGACCATATCACATGTCAATCGTCCCCGAGAAACCGAAAGCCATTAACGACGCTCACCTGCGCAGCCCTCAGTTCAATCACCAGAGACGTGAAAGTTACGCCGTTAAAGAGCAGCGATCGATTCCGGCGATCGTTTCAACGGATGACGCAAGGATGGAGGACAGTTCACAATCGTACAAGTGCCAAGTTTGTCCCGTATCTATGCGTACTGTAAACGAGTTACAGGTACACTGTTTTGTTGAACATAGTATTGAGACGGATTCTAGTACAAATATTCACGGAGTGGGGGACAGGAGTGCGGGTAAATGTAGCAGGGAAAAAGAGAATACTCAAAAAAAAATTATGGAGGAATCCGCAGTGAAAGAAGATCACAAAAGACAAAGGATAGAGGATACATAGTGCCAAAACAATATAGCGTGCTAAAGAATTTTTCGAGTGGTGTTTGCCATACTACTTAGAGAAATCGCGATTATAATAATGTATCATATATGGAATGCATCACAGAGATATCCTAATGAAAAAGTCTCGGTTGCCCTAATAAGTAAACAACTATTTCGGTAGGTAATACGATTAATAACAATTTATGTTTGAGGAAATGTTTCTTAAAAATTAATGTTGCAAAAATTTAAACGAAGCGTTATTGGAGAGCTGCGTGCAAATGCAAAAATACAATTTATAATTTTACGTTGCCGTTATGAAATGTTTCGCAAATTTCAGAGGACTTTACAAAAAAAAAAAAATTATCCAAGTGTAAAGTATATGGATCTAGAATAATATTCGCGCGAATACTAACGAAATTAACTAAGCAGCGATGAATTACATTCAAGCACGGTTCTTCTATTGCAACATCAATTCTAAAATTGTGTGTTTACATTGAAAACAGATATAACTTGTATAGTCCTCCTGTAAAGTTTTAAACTCATTCTCTCGAAATCGGCACGTATAAAAGAAAAAAGAAAAAAAAACATAATTCGAGTATCTGATAATGATTATAATATTGATACGCAATAGTGTTTCTCGTAGTAATCATGAGGTGCAATGGACTGGCATGTGATTCTATATATTTAAAGCACAAACGTGTTACTTTCGACATATTGAAGAGTATTCTAATATTACATATTAATATTAAATTGATATATGAAACTTATACATACACGTATATACATACATATATATATACACACATATATAAGTATATATATTTGTACGATATTAGTATGAACAATTATGAGAATTATTGTTGACGTAAGAGAAAATGTGTTTGTATATATTTATGTATAATATAACGAGAAATCATGTTAGTCTCTATTATAGTTTTAAGAAATCAAGAAGCTGTGTCGGTTGCTCAGATTACTCGTAAATTTAAGCGCTTTTAATTTACACGGCAGATTCTTTAGTTTCCGTGTCTTGAAAGATTTTCTTATAAAGTAAGAGTCAAGCGGTGAATATCTTGATAAGTTTGATTTTATCCGAAATATTGCTGAACGTTTAGTTACCTTCGTATTCTGATATTATTATTTTTATTTTTTTAAAAATCCTAATTGATCATATTTGCTATGGTCTGAGGGACCGATTCGCTGATTCTGTTTAAGATAATTAAGCCTCCTGTTTTCTCGCTGCAGTTCTATTGAATCATCCACGTTGAAGGCGAAAAGTCACATAAATTTTTTTCGCATTATATGTTGAAATTATGTCTCTATCGAAGCAAGCGAAAGCATGTGAGAAAAAAAAAGTAATTTATTTCGCGACATGAGAAACAGCTTCACATTTCGAATTCTCGCTGGTGGCCTTATAATATGACTGCAGTGAGCAGCCTGGCGAGGCCGTACACCTTCCACGAGCGACAGCTACCGTATCTTATAATTAACCGTCTATCTAATGCTACACGCAATTTTAATATTTCACTCAAGCACGAGAATGTCTTTCCTATTCCGCATAATCAGACTCCGGTTATCACGGTTTGTACCTAATAGGTGTGCTTGAGCCAGGATAAAAAGAATAACGTAGAACGAGACGACCGCACAGGTATACAATGAGGTCCAGTCCGCGTGATGTTCAACACTAAACGATATCAGTGTAGCGTAGTCTAACATAGCATTTTTTTGGATGTATATCTACTGTCTGTAATTCTCTCTCTGTCGACTCCGACCGCGCGTAAAACTAACGTACGAGCTTCCAGATACGCGTGCACACACGCACCCGAAAATGCCAAGCCAACAATTTTGCGTACGACTTTGGGACTTGTCGAGAGGAACGATACCGCCGTTCGGAGTTGACTTCCGAAGTGGCGATTCTTCCACGCGAAACGCGATATTTTCCAAAATTATACCCGTGTAACGCACATCTACGTATATCAATATATATATATATATATCTCTCTCTCTCTCTCCCTCTCTTTCTCTCGGCTACTTGCATGCGTACTTATATGTGATTTCGAGTGTACTCTTTCCAAATTGTAGATTCATATTGCGATACATATACATATATATATATTTTTTCGAAACATTGTCGTACAAGTATCGCGTGTATTTTCCAGCGTAACACGCGTAACGAGCGTGTCGTATATACATATCAGAATCGTATTGCCGGTAGTAACCGGGAAACGGTGGACGGCCGTGCGTCCCGTCGTTTGAACCCCGAATATGGCGCAGTACAAGTTAGGTTTACTCACCGGGTTCCGCGATGTCCTGTCCGCGGCGACGGCCTCCTCCGCAGCCCCAGCAGCTCCGGAAGCACGCACTCGCGACCGCGAACGCCGAAGATCGCACTCGCGTACCCGGTCAACCGCCCAAGACGCGATAACGCACGGAAAACCCGATCGCGACGCGGGAAACCGCGCACTCACGGGAGTAGCGGTCGCGGCGCGGACGCACACTGAACGTAGCCGCGATTCGAATCCTCGAGCATCAACGAGCGTCCCGAACTGTGTTGCGTTTGCTGAACCGTTCCGTTTAATGGAGCTTTGGCCAGATAGCAGAGTTCAAAAAGAATTATTTATAAATTTACGAATTATGAAATGAATTCTTCCATTTTATTTTTCAAAACAGCCTTAGGAGTTTGAAAAGAATTTGTTTTTATTTCACCAATTCTTTTTCGAGTATAAAAGAAATTTCATAAGTCGAAACCCAGTGAGAAATGATGATCGAAAAGACATCGATTCGATTTGACCAATCATTTCTCACTGGGATAAGACTTTTATGAGATTGTTTTTAAAGTATCGATTTGAAACGAATTGTTTTGAATTAATTTCAAACAGATTACAATAATTTGAGATACAGATAACAAATTTAAAAAAAGTTGATTCTTTTTGCATTCGTTACTTGTGCTATTTGAGCGCGGCTCTTAAACGTATAAATTGCGAAAAACTGAAGAAACTTCCTCTCTCGTTATAAACTTGCCTTTGCATGATCAATTGGTCAAATTTAGATATACTATGTGCAAAAATGATATTACAAAGTTTTGATATGTACCTATAAAATATAAAAAGATTTGGTTGTTTAAAACTTGTGCACAATTTCAAGATGATTTGTAGACAGTTGCTTTTTTTTGCGCACGTCAAATTTTTTTTATAAATCGAGAGAGTTGATGTGATAAAGCGACAAATTTCTAATTGTTTCTAAATAATTAATAGGAGTCATAAAATAAGATGAAACGCATTTAATCACATATATATCTCGCGCTTGATTTAAAGAGACAAGAACAGTTCTAGTTTAGATGTACATACAGTAAAGTTTAAATTATAGAAAAAAGACTACCGTACATAATAACACTTATGATTAATAATAATTTCCATGTTAAATGTGCTGTCTCCTGTTTTTTCTGTTTTGAGATAAAAGTTGATCAGTTTTTCGCACCGAACGATCGATATAATTCCATCTCTATCTTCGCTTTTTGGAACAGATTCAACCGTGTGGTTTTTCACGAACGTGCGATTAACGTGTTTCAAACCGTATCTTTCTTTACACACGCGCATTATTATTATACATATATATTATATATACACATATATACTGTACAATTTAATAATTCGGGTAAATGTTTGTTAAGGCGACTCGACATACTTTTACGACATATTTACGATATTCGATTACATAGTCTGTATTGTGATAAGTAATGGAAAGAACCATATGGCGAATATCCCGATTAATATCCTAAAGTAAAAAAGTACAAGCGTATCTGATAAAGAAAAAGGAAGCAGAGACATATTTATTTTGTCGAGAGCGCGCATCCACCCGCATCGCGTTTACGGTCTCGACGAAAAAGGTTGGCTTGGCTTCTTCCAGACTCAGTATTAGATTTCGCGGACAATGGAAAAAAACGGAAGGAATAGAGAGGAAAGTACGAGCTTGTACGAGTTTCTAGATGGTGTTACACCGATTTACATTTTACGGAGGCAGAGATCGACTATCTCGTCGCCCGAGAATTCACCCGCGGTGTCTCCGAGACAAAGGAAAAAAAAAAAAAAAGACTCCGCTCCGCTCCATATCTTTATGGATGATTTAAACTTTGTATACGCGCGCAGCGCGCGAACGTGGTGACACTTACAAACACCTGGCGGTATAGTATTTTATATGTATTATAGGATCTTTAAGATTTTATAAATGTTTTTTCGTGGGAGAGACGGGGAAGGGCGTATCTCGTCTTGCGTGCTCGCGCGAACACATCGTGGTGTACTCCCGCGGGCTCCGGCCGCGACAAACCGCGACTCGCGTCCGAGTCGTGGCTTTGTCGTGAAATCTCTCGATGGTAACCGACCGTATATCGGGCCGTCTACGCCCGTATATATGTATATATCAGACATGGGACCGGAGTGAAAATTTTATAAGCGTATACTCGAGAAAGTGACAACGGGATTTACGGTTAATAATAACGCCAACGAGCTTTGCCAGTGTCACCGCCATTTCTCTTCCCGACTCTGTGAATTCTGTTGAACTATATTGATAAGAATGTAATTTTTATTTATTGTAAATAAAAGAAGGAACATTGCTTAAAGCATTTTGTATATTGTGCATTCTGAATCGATATACACGAGACAGATTCCGTCGAGCGGTGGAAATGTCCATTGGATTCCAGAGATTATAACGCAAATTGTACGAAGAGAGAATTCGTGATAATACGAATGCGTCTTTGTATGGTAATCTTGCGGGAATGATAGTACAACTCTAGGAACGGGAAATAATGTGGGACAGGAATAAAGTTAATTTCCGGTAAAATATTGTATTTATTTTATTGAAAATCAGGTGACCCTTATGTACAAAATAAATATTCTAACGAAGAAAATTAACGTTATAACGTGTCTTCATCATCCATCGCTCGTGTGCTTATCGTGCATCGAACACAACGACTATAAGCAAGGTTAAGGAACATTCCTTGATATTTTAATCGATAAGTTTCATTTAAAAAATGTTAAATTAAGACTATTAAAAAGGATACGTCTCTTAGTGCGTTTCTTGTACATGATTCTGTATCCACATTCCCTGCATCGAATGGGATCTCTAGGACGAATCTCATTATCATGATGACACTCTGAAATAACAAGTTTAGAACTTGATCATTGCGTCTATATAAATTGCGTATAAGAACAAATATAAGTAGCTCTTTGTCGTAATTTATTTTAACTACAAAATATGTGATGTTCTAGAAATTTCTACATTATACAAAAAAACCGTTTAATACAATTTGCCAATTTCAGTAAACAGATAATATAGATAATAAAATGCCAGAGTCTTAAAACTTACATAAAATATACATATAATAATGACTAATTGACCGAAAATCGGTTCTAAAGATTGTTATTTACGAAAAAGTGAGGTTAGGAAACGATCACAGAACATGCATTTTTACCTCCGCAAATGTATACCATAGCCTGCTTCGGGGTAGATTCGGATTTGTTGGATCCGTCCATTTTAACGCTGTCGTAACAAAATAATAATTAATTTTCTGATTACAGTAAATCTTCGTTCTCGTGGAATAGAAACGCCGTCGTTGATACAACAACACGTTCAGCCAGATGATAATTCTCAAATAAAGAGAGGAAGTCTCATTTTAGTGCATATAAGCCATCGATAGATGACGCTAGTAGTTCAACAGCTGTCATTTCTCAGGAGGAAAGTCTTGTTTACAATTATATAATTTACAGTACAAATTACAAGTCAAAATGAAACGTAGATTTACATTTTTTACATAAAATGATCAAATAACGTTTCTCTACGTATATTTTACGAAAATTAAGTTTAAATTTATAATTATGGAAAACAATTTTCTAATTTTCTTTTTTCAATTAAACTACTTTTACGTTAATGTAAAATGAAAATGATTGATATCTTCATTCGTTCGAGCTGTATCGTTCAAAAACGCCGATCGCGACGCATCGCGCAGCCGGAGTTCGAGAGAGCGAGCGAGAGAAAATCTCCCCGGCAACAAAAGCTCCAGGCGCGCGCTTCCAGCATCCGGCGTGGCGCGGCTCAGCCAATAGCGCCGCTTGGCAACGAACGGCGGGACGAGGCGGCGTCCGTGATTCGCCGGTCGGCGCGCGTGGCGGCGCGTAGTGGGGACAGCGGCGGCACACGGTGAGAACGGAATTCATAAACGCGCGGCGTTCAATGTGTCGGTGGGACGTTGAAGCGTGTGGGTACACGTAGAGGGAGAGCGCTGGCGAAAGCGGGTGCGTGCGCACGTTTCTCCAAGCTGCGAGAGAGCACCCCCGAGCGTCGCTCAGTGAAAATTGGCCGAGGGTAGGTGACCTGTACTGACCTGTACGGCGTCGTGAGGACGATCGAGATTCGGTAGTGCGAAACGCGCTGTCGAAAGCGCGGAACGAAAAATCGACATTCGCGGTGAAAGGGTCACGCGGAAAGAGCCTCTCTTGTTTACGAAGCGCGCGCTCGAGCGGGAGGGGTGGCCTTTCTCCATGCGCCCGTGACCGTCGCCGTTGGAGAGCGGCAGAAGGGGTGAGTGAAGGGAGCCGAGGGACAGGGGGAAGATGCCCCGGGTGGACATGAGGCGCGCGCGTTTCCCGCACGACGCACACGTGAGTACAGCGCGAAGCGAGGTGAGTGTCAACACGCGGGAAACGTCAAGTGCCGACGCGACGAGGCCCGCTCCCGCCAAACTTCACGCCGTAGCATGGCAGATCGGAGTGATCGGTCGGATACCATTTTGACAACATCAACCTTGCGTTTATCAAGCGTGCTGCGGAGTAGCACGTGCCATCTAATAACGCGGTGTGACGAATCCTTGGGGGATTTCCGCGTGACGCGTAAATGGACGATTCGCGAGTGGCGTGAGTGAGGGTGAGAAGAATCCGAAACGATCCGTTGGCGTGAAGTACGTGCGGGCGATTCGTCGCATTGATGTGTATCGTTTTCACGCGTTCCAGATTTAGTGAAGTTTAAGCGCCGACAGGCGAAGACCTTAAAAGAGTAAACACGCGTTTACGTACCTGTCTCCGCCGGACAGAAGTTGTTTTCGTATCTTATCTCTGTGACACATGGAAATTAGAAACGAGGTGAGTCTTTCGGAAAGGTCACTAAAGTTGATAAACAAGCGTGAAATCTATCGTCCTCATACAAATAAGTGATAGTTTAAGTGTAACGGTTGACTAATTCTCGAGATAGGATACAACACTAGGATTTCGCTGTTCGATGGCGACGCTAGTACCGCTCAGCATGCGGCTTAGGGTGCACCGCACACGTGGCGTCCAACGGAAGGCGAGGTAGTCAAGCCGGAAGCATCGAGCAACGAGTCTGAATTTCAGTCGAAACGAACAACATCGTCCCGAGCACGATGGAGGACGTCGACAGTATGCATGTCGTCCAGACGTCGAGCGTCTCCGTCGACAGCAGCTCCCACAGCGTCGACAGCGGCTACCTGTCCATCGTGACGCCGCAGACCAGCGGCTGCACCCCGAAGGTGATCGGTGGTTACAGGACTCGCTCGTCCACTGGCGCGTTACTCTCTGCCAAGAAGCACAGGTACCGCCGGGAGCCCTTCCAGTGTGAAAAGGTCCAGAGGCTTCGCTCCAGGCTCAATCATCGGCTGAGCGTCTCGGATTTCGATCATGACTTGTTCGAGAACCATATCGAGCAAGACTCGGTGCTGGAACCGTCGTGCACGCACGTCAGCGATCAGAGTCTCAGCCTGGTGCACTCCACCCCGAGCTGCGCCAACGATGACCTCGGCAAGGCGCTCGAGAATAAGAGAAACTGGCGAACCACGGTGTCCGCCACCCCGGTGTCCATAATTTCCGAATCGTCCACCGACCTCCAAATTCTCTCGCCGCCGCCGTCGCCGGCGGTGCCCTCGTCGTCTTACGTCGCCTGGGAGCCGGATGCCGAAATGAAGCTAGTCCATACGCCGTCGCGCGGTAAATCGCAGCGGGTGACGACACCGCCGAAACTCAAAATTTTGATACCACAGATCACAATTTCGCACGTTCAAGCGGGAAGCAGCCCGACTATAACGTCGACGGAGAATCGCAAATTGCGCGAGCTACGAATCACGGAGTTGAACGCTACGGCCGACATTAAGCCCAAGAAGCTGGACTTCAGCCATCGCGGCCTGTGCGCGTCTTCGCTGTTACGAAATAGCAGAAGACCTACTTTGGACTACACGGGAAAATTCAGGGTGGATTTCTTATCTCTTCTCGGAGAGGAGAGTAACCATTTGAATCTGGTATCGAAAATTCTGTCTTTTCTCTCACCTGAGGATTTGTGCTCGGCCAGTATGGTGTCGAGCGTGTGGAGAAGAATCTGCAAAAGTGACTCTTGTGCCAATAAGCGAAGACTGAGTTTTATCATGCGTAAGCACATCATCAAGGAGAACATGTGGCTGCAGGTGAAGGCGACGAAGGTGAAGCTCGAAGACGACATACAGACGAGTCCTAAGAGCAGACGTTACGGTCGGAAAGGATACCTGTCGGACGTACAGAACTTGTTGAACGTTCCAGCACAACCCAACAGCCCGCCTGTATCACCTAGCAAAATCAGATTCAATTCCTTCATCAAGGTAAGTAAATTAATTTCTTGTGACGTACGTTTGAATATATTACGATTAAAAGGAACAAATCGTGATTAATTCATCTATTTCATATCTTAATAGAAATCTTATTAGAAGTAGATAGAAATAATCTTATTGTCGGAGCTGGATTTTTGTCTAATAATATTTTTGCATAAAATTTACATTTTTATATTATATTTTTTAGTTCACAAACTAAGAAATTTTATAAAAATTATATTCGAATATATTTAAACATTTGCATTCGAAATTACGATGTGATAGAGATGGAAACACACTCGTGAGAAAACTCACGGCGAAGTCAATGACTGATGCGAAAGAATCGCGTACGCTACATTTCTCAGGGTTCTTGTATTCGACACCCGCGGGAGACGGTAATGTTAATGTATGTTTCACCAAGAGTCGTGTTCATCGCGTTTATCTCGTAGTCGGATTCGGGGTTGCTGTCCGACGAGACATTTCATCTCATTTCTTTGATGCGATACATATCTCTCACTCTAATTGAATAATGATAATCTACAATAGTTTGGGACGTGCGAACAACAGAAAGAAAAACGATTGTGTTTTATTAAGGATTGCGTACGGCCAATTTTAGACAGCATTACGTTAGCAGTTTTTGATATATAATATACTGAGTGTATTTGTGTTCGCTAATTTGAATGTGATTATCTTTTGATTTATTGAGAGTGGACACAGTACTTTTGACATTTGTATTTTGAGAGTAACATGTTTATTCATTCTTTTATCTGTATCTAAAACACAGGAAAATGAGATCTGATAAAAAATTTGTATGTATATTTTTCATTAGTTTTCATAATATTATATTATTAATTAATATGTTGTGTGTGTACGTATCAATCAATAATATAATATTATGAAAACTAATGAGAAATATACATACAATTTTTTTTAAGATAATTTGATACAATTCAATGTGATAGCTATTGCGCATTGAACTGTAATACGATTTAATTATTACTTTGAACAGTTTAACAATTCATCACAATTATTAATCTGATTTTTATATTATATATAATATATTTTTGCAAAAAAATTAATCTTTTATCGTTACACACAATCCATTCAAAATCAGACAAACGTAATGTGCGATATTTTAGTTGTGGCAACGAATATATACTCCTCTTGTGTTCTCTGCAATACACATAATTAATTAATAATCGAACAATCTCCTCGCATAACCGATCGTTCTATTAATCTGCATAGAGCCCACGGCGTGTCGTACGATCGAAATGTGGTGTTACACGTTGCGTCAGGTATGTTGAAACCCGTAATTAAGGATGCTGGCTCGTTTCTCTTCGTTTCGTAGACTGTTCCTCGTTGTTTTGGCGCCCGTAATTCTCGCGAGAGCAGAAACACGACGGCTAATTATCAGGCAGCGATAATCGATAGCTCGGTAGTCCCAGGATTTCCTCGACTAAATTGGCATTCGCATAGTTCGCGCGCACAAAATCGAATCGCGGACGGGTAATTGTTTCGATTGTGAGATCATTACTTTGACGTTGATTTATCGTCATTTTGGCTTTGAGCCGCCGCGAAGGATAATTGCTTCGTGGGTCGTTAAGGCTCAAGATAAGCGAGACCCGTCGACGGTGTGCAGAATTTGACGGATGTTCCTCAATGATGAGATTCTGCATATTTTGCATAATTTCATCTCGTACACAGCAATTGAAACCCATATTGCGGTATTCGCATAATTACATTTCAGCGCGACCGGAAACATTGCAATTAGCAGAGCCACGTACTTTTTATAATTTTATCGATCATACTGATTAAGAAATGAAACAAGATAATATCAAATTCTCAAACTTAATATAATGAACAATAAATCTAAACAAATTTCTTTTCTAAATAAACCAGAAAAAATATATTTTTTATGACACATACATTACTTATTAATTTTGAAAAAGTCTTGAGACATAAACATTTCCTTCATATTCTGGATCCAAGAATTGCCTCGTAAAACGTGAATTATTCCTTCATGAGGAATTGCGACAGGCGCTCCAACTTTATGTAACTTTACGAACATTTTGCGGTGTATTGTGTCATTTCCGCACAAATGCTCTTATTACCGCACGCCGTTCCGCTCAATGTCCATAAACTTGAGCGCGAGCTTCGTGCCAAAGCGGCGAAGCAAACGCGATGATTTACTCGCGGAAATCAGTCAGACGACGGCGTGAAGAATCGATGACAGTGATGTACGTGCTTTCTCGTTCCCGTCGTCGGCGGGGCTACCTGCCGTCCCCCGAGACTCTCTCTCTCTCTCTTTCTCTTGTCGAACGAGCGACGCATTCCTCCTCGCGTTAGATTGTAATAGCGGATGCAAGTGGCATACCTCGAGATCCTTTGTGGCGCGCGCGAAACGATAGCGAGGTCTGTGTTCGCGCTCGTGTCAAAGTCAATGCCGACCTTATTGCCATTCTTTATCGCCATAGAACGCATGACAACGATGAAACGCGCATTGTCGACTTGCACGCGTATTGCATCCCGCTTATGAGATAATAGATTGCGAAATCTCATTGCTGAAACAAGATTAAGATGAATCTCCGAAGTGATCATCGTAGTTGTAAGATCTCATCGTAAAATTAGGTTTTGAGATTTTACGTCGTCAATCTTATGTGAATTACCATTTAAAAGTGATGTAAACGTACATTGTCGAATTTGCATGTGAAGTTTTTCTCACATTTAATGTCGGAGTATCGAACGGCTAAAACCATACATAACTTTTATTTTATTTTCTTGGTTCAGTTAATATCTCGTATGAAAGAAGGAAGTGTCGATGATTGAGTTTTTAAGAGATGGCAGGGAAGCTGGTGAAAAGAAATTGCGATGTGAAAGGCGGTTTGGATCGTAAATAAATTCTGATCGCGACGCGTTGCAAATAAAAATCAGCGTTAGCGTTCGCGAAAGAATACGCAACGTTGTGTTTTAGTGCTCTCTACCAAAATCGAGTCTGGCGGACGATATATCAGAGCCAGGTCCCCGTCTCTCCTTGTGCACATCTAGAGAGAGCCGCGCCAGCGCTCGTTTCTTCTCTGGATCGCGAATCGGCCTGCGGCAAAAACCGGCCACAGAGAGAACAATGCGAATATATTATGGTATCTGACACTAAAACAAAGGGCGGGTAGAACCCTTTGGTCTTTTACGATAGTCGTAAGAGAATGCCAAACTGCAAACGAATGGAAAAAAGACGAGAAGTGTTTTAGCCACAAAGTTTAAGGAATTGTCATGCTATGCAAAAAGATAAAGAATTAGTATTTATTTCAATTGAATAGTTAGAATTAAATTTAGTATCTTTTACGATTTTTTAGAATACGATTTTATATTTTAATTGTCAATATTTTGTTTAAATGCATTTTTAAATTGTGAGTTTAAAAAATATAATAGATCTTTTAAAGGAGATCGTATTAAACTGGTATTAGATTTTTCCACAAACTTGCGTGTAAGGAAATCCGAATTCGATTTTGTTTTATTGTTCTCTCGCATTTCTCTGATTACTCTGGCACTCTTGGCCTCAACGTTGCGGGATGCCGTAGAAAGTTCACAGTGAGAGACCTTGCGACCATTCATGAGAACGAATGTGCGGACGTTTCTCTCTTGATCATTTCTGTCAGCGATGCATTACTGTATAACGCATGACTAAAACCATGATAAAATTAGCGATTACTCATTTAATCTCGTTAGAACGAAAACATCAATCTTTGGAAATTTCGGTATTTTCTTTTAATGTGTTAATTTAATGAATACTATTGATTGCAAATATTAATTTTACTTCGTATTTTTAATAAAGAGTAAAAGAATATTTTGTATACATCAGAAATATCTTGAATCGAGTTATCAAAATTTTGAACGCTCTTAAACGAAAAGACAAAGTGCTTTCAAGTTTACAAGAATGTCCGTCTTTCTATTACAATTCGAAGGAATTAATTTTGCGACGAACCGGATGAAGGTAGTCCCGCAAAAAGGAAAGGTAATTTTCAACGAAAGAGGAAGGAAGGAATTGTTCCTTAATTAGCAACGGCTGCGCGAAGTCCGTTGAGTGGCCATCTAACGTTGACCACGGGTGCGGGTCTGGTGCGGGTGTTTCCTGTGAAAAGGAAGACTCCTTGCGCAGCCCCTTTTTCCGGTAGGTGCCTTGACAATTTCACAGGCGACGCACTAGAATCCGGTCGGGCGAGTCTTCCGTTTTGAGTCTGAAAGGAAACGAATCGATACGAAGACGACTGACATTTTTAAATATCATGTAATTCCGTGGTGTCGACGCGATAAGATCAACGATATATATAGTTTTTGAAGATATATCTTTTCGAACTTTTTTTATAAAAAATTATATTAAAACATTATAGAAGCCAAAAATTCACGTAATCGATAATAATTTTTAACTCTTCCAAGAAGAGAAATATTTCTTGTGTGTATTTATGAAAAAAAATTGTAAATTAGTGACAAGATACATATATTAGTTTTTATTAATAATCAAGAAGTTTTACTTTTATCAGTTGTAACTCTCTTCCTCAATTTTCATGGCTGTTTCATTTCAAATCAATTCATTTAATATCGAACTTGTGAATATGAAAGATTACAAGCTGCGAGTGCGAATAAGAAGAAGAACGTTCGTTCGCTCGTTCTTATTATTATTTTGCGTTTTATTTTCCCATTCAACGGTCTTCGCGGCAGTATCGTCATATGTTCATATTGACCCATTGCTACGTAGCACCTGGCCAGGTGCACCATGTCCCAAGCAGGGGCTCTCTTTCCCTCTCACTGCGTGCTACGCGAAGCGTAAAGCAGTCCAGTACAACGAACAGCAGAAAGACCGTTTTATACATGAAGTAAAACGGTACGGGCGAGTAAACCACGCGTGCCATCACCGCGTGAAATATGCATGGCACACGACGATTCCCAGGCCACTTGCATTTAATTTCGAGCTAATTTCGGTAACACTTTGCTGCGAGAAAATAAATGTTTCAGGATCGACGAACTGTTTCGTCTTAACAAAGATTAATTACTAACTTCTTTCTGTATATTTAAAAGATCATGTCCTGGTTCTCTCCTGCAAAATATGAAAAATAATTATTTTTTTTAATCGCATTAAATAATAAAAAATTTGAATTTATGGAATATCAAACTCTCTTCGTGAAGAATATTCTTCTTGGAATTTAAAGGATATCTCCCGAGAACATAAACTTCGCCACGCATCTTTGTGTTCGATACGAATAGGGTCGTACGATCGATAGTTATCAGTATTGCGATTTCTCCTCCTTCCACCCTTTCAATTCTTTCTATCTCTCTTCCTTATTCGTGCATTCGCACACACTTGTGCATCGTATATGTGATATCCAAAGACGGCATGTACGTAACGAGTTGCAGGCAACAGCGAACAAACCTCCTCTCGGTCACACGATGGTTCGCCCGCCGTCTCGGTAAAAAGACCAGGAATGTCTCGATAGTCCTCGATAAACGCATTGAATGCCTGACCGTCTCAACCTCTACCTCTCGACAGCGGTCTTTTTAAGGCGCCGTCTAGCTTCTGTGAATCGTAGAGTGCATATGTATTCTGAAATTACAATTTCTATGTGTTTAAATATTAATACCCATTCGAGGAAACATTGAATAAAATTAATAGAATGTTAATATTAGTTTATTATAGTATATTTGTAGTTTAGTATGTTTTTAATGATCAATATTTACGTTAAAGTAATATGTGAAGTATATTTTATAATGTAATTATTATAATTTTTGAAAGTATAATATTTTTATTTTATTTAATATATTTACAATAATATGATTTGATTTTTCAACAATAAAATAAAAAAGTCACTGTAAAACGCGTCTACATTATTCTGAATAAAAACTAAACTTATAAAGATTGCAATAATAATTCGCAATTTATAAATATTCTTATCGTGTTTTTGGTTAAATGATGGTGAAGATTGCATGTCTTGGCTGGTTCGCATAGGTGCTTATTTTCCACGGTTAATATAGCAAGAGAAAAGAAAACGCGAAGGGTACCGTGTATCTTCCCAAAGATGAGAGCAAACTTATTATTACACGAACCCTTGGTCCTGCAATCTTCTCGAAGCCGTGCACTCTCAGTCGGAAGAATGAGCTTATGATTCTATACCTCGATAGATGCATTAAATTATACGTTGGGTCATACCACTCCGTACTTGTACCGTGCAATCAGATTTTGTTAAGGGTAATTCGCTACAGAGGATGCGAATCGGTAGTATTTGCTGATTACGAGATATTAATCTTTATCGATAGTTTGCAAGAATTGCATTTAATAAATTTATTACGCGCTTTACATCAAGATTATAAATTGTATTGCACAATACTGTACACGAACAATAGTAATTTCTCTTGTAACTGTTTCATAAATGCTTCATAAAAAATTACGTTGCTGATAGTTCCAACACTTTGATAAGTAGAATCATTAAAGAAATGACTGAAAGTACCGATACCAATAGCATGTATTAATACGCTTGGTGCAAACTTAATATTACGGCGATGAATATCATAATGTTCGATCTGAAAACTCATAGGGAAAATATTGTTAATAGCACCTGTCGCGCGGCTAGATAAAAGTTCCCGGTAAGTCATGTCATGAGAGGTCTTCTAACTTACGATGAATAAAGAGCATGATCGTTCCATAGATAAAATCCGAAGTTAATCAGGATTGTAGTGAGAAGATTGCAGTAAAGAAGGAGAAATTATAACTAGAATTTACGAACTTTTATGAAATATAAAATAAATTCATAAAATATGTACTTATATATTAAAATATAATTCTGATAGGCACTAAATGTACTACCAGAACTTGGCATACTAGCTCTAAACTTCTTCAATATAAAGACAGATAGTTTGTATGTTGAAACGTTGCGTGCACAGCTGTCGTTGATGCAACCCCCTTTTTCTGACTCGTTAATCTGCACGGATATGCAGTGACGTTAAAATGTCTCAGCGACCCTTTATAAGAAGGTAAGTATTCATCGTTCCGTAGCTCCTTTTCCTTTGAGGAACAAAACCGCCGATCGTTGACCTCTAGGAGAATAATAGTGCAAATATTAATTGTTTCCATATTGTCCGGATTGAAGGGACAAAAATTTGAGGAAGAGGGTCATTTGTCAAAATAAAACGAGGACATAATTGAAAGTATTCAAAGAAATTTTTCCTAAAACAAAGACACAACATTTTTACAAAATTAGACATTTCATTCTCTTGTGTTTCTGTATAAAATCAGATGAAAAAATAGAAACATTGTAGATTGAAAGATGTCTAACAGCTGGGGAAGATAAACACATACAGCTTCGGAAAACCTGGATATATGTATAGTTTGTAAGAAGCGAGAATGGGATAGTAGACGCGCAGTCTATCCCTAATTCTTCGTTTCGGAATATATTCATATGTTTCAACACAGGCACGTTGCGAGAGAAAAGGAAAACTTCGAATTTTTGAGAAAGAAAATGACTACACGAGCCAATTCTCTGCATTGTGCCCGTTTCCTTTTCTTCTTCTCTTCTACCTGTACTTCGATCGTGCTCGGTCACGTTTTCATAACATATAGGGCCTGTTCTTTTTTGCTACATTGTTGCACTAGTGCAATAAGTTAAAACGAGAAAAAGTATGTTTGTTTCATTTTAACTTATTACACTGGTGCAGTAGTGCAGCGAAAAAGAACAGGTCCATGGTTTACCGAATTGTTTTGAATTTGCATGATACGTGCTGCAAGCGCAGGCTGCCAAGAAGAAAGAAACGGCGATATAGAAGGACCGGTCATAATAAATCACTGCCATTGCGAAACAAAGAACCAACAAAATCTATTATAATATAAAAGCCATTGTTTTTAATTTTTTAGAAAGGAATATTTAAAAGTGAAATAAAAGAACTCGCAACAATTTTGCAAATTTTGTTAATAATAAAAAATGTATATAGATAATTTATATACTTTATTAATAGAGTTTGGCTAATCAGAAATATATTAATATGATAAAGTATTTATTGATAAAGTTAGGATCACAAACATTAATTAAATTAGTTACAACAATTTTAGAATGCTAATAATGGCGATAAAAATTAATATGACATATAATGCTTTCAATATGCTTCATTTTAATCTTTTATTATGCATATGTTAAAGGAAAAATCTTGTCATTTGTCAGACGTAATTCCGATGTTATATCGTTCATTTGCGCGAGTGCAACGCATCGACACACATGTCAGAATACAATTATACTGCAAGGCGGCGGCATTTGCGTGAGTGAATACAAAGCAGACTGCGTGAACGCGTCTCATTCCCTACGTGTCGAATTTCATTGTTACTCACTCACAATTCGTTATTCGTCTGTCTTGCACAAATGAGCATCATCCATTGTGCGTTTGTCCGAACTTTGTCAATTATGCGAAGAATAATGGTTATCTTGATTTGTGTGACTTCAACTTATTTGCCGTCTGAGGCCGAAATCACAGCAACAAATATTCTTAGTTACGTAACATTTTCTTTAATTAAATCGAATATCGAATATTGAAAGCTAAATCGATTATTATAGTTTGCACATATCGCACAAATTATTTTTTATTAAATTTCATGGTTTTTCAAGTTTCTTTACAAGCTCCTTAATTAAAGGCACAATATATTGGGTCTTTTGGTTTTCCATCTTTCTCTCCACATTCTTTCGAAACGAAAACGCGGCATTTCCTTGGAATGTAATATTGTTTGAAGAATCGGTAATTAGTTAGGGTTTCTTCAATGTACAATGTCCCTTCTCAGCGCCAAATTCCCGTTTCTTCTAAATTCATTCCAAGACTGGGATGTAAACGACACATCACATTTCATTCTTTTACAAGTGTATTCTTATGCATATACATTGTTTGCCATGCGTCGGTATGCAAAGTGGCGAAGAACCGTTCAAAATATATCAAGAAGGTTTGATATAAATAAAGACGATTCTTGATAAGAATTTGCATATTGCGCCATAATTTATAATAATATTAATGCAGTTCCTTGATAAAATTTAAATATTTAAATATATTGGATTATATCCTTAATCTCGACATATAAACGTATTAATAAATTGTAAAATACGTATCCATAGGTTGTAGATAAATAATAATTTTAACTGTCATAAAATATACGTAATCGTAATTTGCGGGAGATACGAATAATTTATACCCTTTTAACTCTTTCTTTCGATTGCGCTATTTACTTTGCGAATCTCACAGACAAGATTTTGAGGGGAATAATATTGATAAGAAATTTATAAACAATATTTTATAGGCACTGACAGAGATTTAAAAAATTTTCAAATATCTTTTCGTATGCATTGATTAAAGGACGATTATTTTATTATTCTTACCGGTACATTTAGAGTCTGTACAAAGAAACTTGTTTTATGAGTTTACTGATATTGTGAAATACATATCTTACGAAGATTTTTCTTAAAAAGTAAAAATTTACTTTTCGGGATGTTAACTTCACAGACTTCTGTTTAAGATTCTTGTACAATAATTTTTTACAGAATTTAAGTCACATTACTTTTTGACGTTCATTAGTCTTATCTATAGATAAATTTACTCGTTGAATCAAGTGTATAGAGTTGATAGACAACTAATATCCTCTTCGTTTAACTTCATGGAACGCGATTATGAAAATGGATACATTTCTAATATGTTGATCGATTATGCAATCGTTCGATTATGGAAGACAATTTCTGAATGGGAAAAGTCTCGCAGCGGCAAAGTCTCGTCACGTCCTTACTTCCGGCGGAGATATGAATTGAGAGAAACACTCTAATCTCTCTAGAATTTTATCTCACATAGTAACAACCGGACCGCCTGTGCTTGTTGACGCCAGAACCCTTTAACCCTTCCGTGGACAGATAACACATCAGAGCAACTGTAATCTAAAAGCCGCGTAGATTTATTGCACTTTTGTGTAAATAAAATGCTTGCCGTCTACCTGTTTGGACGCTCAATTTTTGAGAACTGCCAGCGTGAAATTACCCGGATGTACGGAAACGTCCTACATTTCAACTTGCTTTTTAATATATTTCTCAAATTTATAGATTATTTTAATATATTCTCAAATATCTTTTGTTACACCTATATTTATATACATTTGACAATTTTTATACATATACTCTCTTATTTCTTCTGCATAATAAAATTTAAGAAAATTTATTACAGTAAGTGCTTATAAAAGCAATTATAACTAAAAATTCGGCGCGATGTTAAAAACTCAAAAACTTTTGTAGCAATTCTTCGCGAAGAGAAGTATGTCTTATAATTTTCTTGCGGGAGGGGGTTCTCTTTCAACTCAAACTCAATTATGCTTGGCGCGGGCAGGTCACGAGCAAGTCCAAAAGAGGTAAGATTACCAAGCAAAGGCGAGCACCACATGTGCCTGTGGCTAAAAAAAAGAAGAGAACGAAAATGGGGGTGGAAAGAGCAAGACACACAAGAGCAAAGGAAAAGAGTGGTGGAAAAGGACGGTGGAGTAGGACGGCTCCAAAGGAAGATAGGGACGACGGAATGTACAACAGCTGCCCCTATACCGCGGATTCGCTTTTGAAACCCCGACTAGTGGCGTCTAGCGAGAGGTATTAATCCCATAGGAGAAAGAGAGAGGTCGACAAGAAGAGGAAAAGAGAAATAGAGACGTCTGAGGAATGAGAAAGGGAACGGTCGAAAACCAAAAGATGGGGAGCGAGAAACCTCCCTTGCTCGAAACGATAAAACTCGCTGGTAGAGCGGCAGCTGCACGGAGCGTTTTTGTCAAGGCAGTTTCGCTCTTTCTCTTTCATTCTTCCCTATAATCTCTATCTCTTTCGCTGTCTCTTCCTTTTTTTTTTCCTTTAAGTTTCGCCGACGCTCTTGTCCCATACGTATCTCTTATCTGTGACCTAAGATGATCTATTTCTCATTTGATCATGATAGGATGAGTTATAAACGAAAAAAGTGAACAACCCCGAAGAGAAATTTACTCGCGGTAGTTTCTCTGATAGTACGTGATAATAAAACCCATAACATTGATAATGAATTTCCCACGTGCCAAGAATTGATGATGCGTGAAGAGACGTTTTATGAATAGTACGATAAAATATCGTTAAAAAAATGGACGATCCGTACGATATATTTATCGTTGTAAGAGTGTGCATTGATAACGCATGTGACACTGCATTTTAAATACATTGTTCGCTGCATCATTCTCATTGCACTATGCAACGTCAATCCGTGCAACGTAGATCTGCTTGACGGTGCATCTCTGCATATCGAAACGTGTATCGTAATTCAGTATTATCATAATAGGGGATGCGCGCATTCTCTTCGTTTCGCACGCATGAGTGAACATTTGTAAACATCGCCATGTACAGCGGAAATACTTGGCGAATGACGAGTCACGGTTTCAAACGATGTCTACCATCGTGCGACGTTAACCGCACGTTCTAACGGCTGGACCGCAATATCCACTACTTGACGCTGTATCACGTAAGCTTATCTACGTGTATGATTATTTGCTATACCATTTGGAGTGCGTCTGGCATATACGCGCCGCGAAAGTTAGTTTCAAACCGATCCCTTAGGTTTAATCTCGGCTTTGCCCGCTTCAAATCTCTCGAAATAAAATAGAAGAATTATGATGATTTAACAATGATCTCGTTCGTTTTTTATTATTAACTCTTGAAATAAGAAGGAAAGAAAAATTCGAGTTTTATGCATGATCTTTATTTCGTTAATTGTATAATGCACAATGCTCCGAAATAGCGAAAAATGAATTCAGATGAAAAAAATTGCATAATACTCCAAAGTAGCAATCTAAGGCACACGATTCATTGTAAAACCAACTCCCGATCTCGCCGTGAAATTTCTACTGAAACGCTAAAGGAGATCTTTCGAATACGATTCATTTCCATAAACTTGCCGAACCTATCGCTAATTTTGCTTTTGATGTCGAGTTTCTTCAACCTCGACTTAGCTGTAGCTACAGATATCGCAAGTGGATAGCGATAATTATTCATTGGCGAAGTTAGAAGGTCCGTTTGGCGCCTTTTGTAAATTCAGCCGCACCGCTTGTAAATCTCACATCTTCTTTTCCCAGAAACGAAGGCGGAGGTCTGTCGATGGGACACAAAAATTTCTATCTGGTCACGAGAAAAGGAGAAAAGATAGAAAGAGAGAAAGAGGGCAGGTAAAGGAACTCGCGCGCGCGAACAGATCCGCTGTTGCTAGTTGGCCGAATTCGCGACGTCATCGTCCATGTGACTGGTCCATCACACGTGACTCGTGATACCCTCCTGGGACCTCGCCCTAGTCGATTTAGTCACTTCTAAATTGATATTATGATCGACGTACCGTAAAGAAACAGTAAGTGACTGTTAAGTGAATCACAGATCAATTCTCGCGTTATTTCGACGGCGTTTCACTTATATTGATAATTTCTCTTTCAATTGTGCAATGCACTTTTCGCTTACGTGTAATTTCTCGTATTACACGTCGAACACATAATGCGTGTTGTTAAAATTTCAATTCTAATTTCTTGAATTATATATCAATTATTATTAATTTTTTATCTACTATAAATTTCATATTATTTATCATAACACATGAGAGAAAAGAGTGATCGATCAAAATGTCATCTTCGAGCTATAATTTCTTAAATTAGGTTTCTTGTCTCTTTTCATTTATTTCTTGTACAAAATAAAGTACGATGATGAGTGTAATAGGTGTCGTTAGAAAATTTACACATTATGCAAATCGATCGTCCAAGGTTCCCGATCGGCAACATCAAATGACTGTATAAATCAATTAAATCAGTAAGTGCTTAATTATGAAAAATGCCCCGCACAACATGATGAAAGTGAGGATTATCGTTTGATGGTAGAAACGTTTATGCAAATTTGTTTATACCTGAATGGTTTCTTTGCCTGCCGTTTTGATATCGCTCACAAGTCGCCGGAAATCAGAAGGAACGCATATAATCTCGTGGATTATTTATAGAGGGAGAGTCGAATCATACTCTCGTTGATTTCGCGCAGCTGCATTCACTTGGCGTAAAATTCTACCGTCAGCTGCGAGGCGGACACATCGTGATTTTATCTACACAAAATTTCGGAAAATTTGCGTGTTCTTAAAATCACAAATTGAAATTCTATATAATTGACGTAGATATAAATAATCATTTTGCAAATGCGTCAAGATGGTTCTTTCTTATAAAACTACATAGATCAAAATTTTTACTGCGGAATCTACCAAGAGAATTATCGTTCATTATAATAATGTTGATTCTGCATAAACGAAAGTTCGAAGGAAAGGAAAGAATTTCCTACCTGTAAGAAAATTAAAAAATAAAATAAATGTATCATTCTCGTGATTTAAGTGTCGCGCAAAAATTTTACAACCGACATAAAGAGACGCGAAGTATACGTTAATTCGTGTATTGAACTTTCACCTTAAGTCTTCTTAAAGTGATGGAGGAGAGCCAGAGTGTTTACTAAGGGATGTTAGCTGTTTGGCGCCAAACGCTAACAACGCGGACACGTGTCGACACATCAACTACGCGCTCGGTTGGCGCCAAATTCCATGGGCTACGAGCTGGCCGGCGCACGGAGTACATTTTAGCAATGAGGGCGATCGTCGAGGGGGGTCGCGCGATGAGCAACGAGAAGGGCGCAACGTGATATTTTCACATCGCCGTCCGACAGCTGTCAGCGACCGCGACGAGTCTTAAAATTAAGGTGGGTTCGGTGCGCGAAATAGGAGACCCACGGGGCGAAGAAAGAAGCCGAGGGGAGCATGGTAACCCAGAAGACAGAGGCTGCGGCGGGTGGACCACACTCCGTTTCGTCTTACGTCTCGTCTAGACGAGAGGGAGAGACTTGTGACGTCGCCTTTCGCGCGCACATTTCTCTCTGTCCTCTTCTATATTTTCTATCGTTCTCTGTCCTCCCATACGCGTTCTCCAGACTTCCCTCTCACTTTCCTCGCTCTCTCCTCTCTTCTATATTGTCGCTTCTTTCTCTGTCTCTCTTTTTGCTCTCTCTCTCTTTTTACATCCTTTTCATTCTCTTCGCTTCGCGTCCTCTTTCTCCACCCTTCGTCGCATCTGTCGCGTTCTTCTCCGTTGCTCTCCGCGCCGCGTTGGGTGACTCTATCTTTCTCGCTCTTCAGCTTCTCTCTTCTGTCCTCGGCGTGCCTTCCGTCCTCGAGCCGGACGGGCCGATCGTGCCGTGCTCGCGGCTGACTGGCCTCCTCATGGCCTACAGGATAGAGCGAGAGGTCGATCCTTGTTGCTATGCAGCGACCGCTGCGGAGATCCGCGAGAGGAGCGAAAGAGAGAAAAAGAGTGTGTATGTGTGTGGTGACCGCGCTGAAACGAACGGGAGGAAAGCAACCGCTATGATTATTATTCGCGGACCAAATAACCAGTGCGGCCCGCCAGCGAAAAGGCCGCATGTTTCGCCGTTGTGTTTAATCACTTTTTTAATTGCCACCATCTTCACCGCTTTCTTCTCTCCCCATGCATAGGAATGTATACGCAGATGTATTCTGCATTGAAATGTTTTGTTGCGACGTATGGATGCAAGCGACACATACTGATGCGTTCGCTTTAGGTTCTTTGTAAGAGCATAATAGGGCTTGACATGAATGTTTCTATTGGATATGACATCATGTGTAATTAAAAAACGCGAAAAAGATCCGCAAATGTTATCAGGAGAAAAAAATTAAATTATTACTCTGTATTTTTATTGTATATATATATCTTTAAATTTTTCGAATAAAATATTTTAAGCACAACATATAAATACAAATGATTATAAATAAATAAAATAGATTATCAAATATAGATAATTCAGACAGATCATCTATTGTGATTCATTTCGCTAGAAAGAGATAATTTTCTTTCGTACGCGACATAAAAAATGAGTGCACCACCGGAGGGGATCAAGATAAAACGACCACCACGTATATATATGTATATATATATATATATAAATGTGACCGGAATAAGATTTGGCGATCATCGGCACTGAAAGAGAGAAAGAGATACGACAGGGAACAGGGACCGGCGTTCAACCGGCACCACACAGCAGATCTCTAGACACCAGGGGCCCTCATGACGTAACGTTGTTTACTTTTAAGGCTTCCCTTAGCAACAGGTCGCCTTCCGCGGTTCCAGCGTTGGAGGACGGCGATCTGGAGAAAGAGAGAGAGAGATAAGGAGAGGGATAGAAAGGTGAAAAGAAGAGGAAAAATACGACCTAAATCTCCTAGAGAGTTGCAAGGTCTTCAAGGTTTCGCGTTCAATTTCTCTCTTTCTCTTCTTTTCTTCGTCCGAATTTCTCCAGAATTAGAATTTTCGCAAGGTGTCTGATTATTGCGTCATTCGAATTGTTATTTTTTAGATTTGAAGAAAATATACCAAAACTGAGAATAATTTTATTTTTTTAGGATTGAATGTTTTTTAACCATAAATTGATGTTTATGATTGAATGCTATTCAATCATTGATATATTGTAGATGGAATATATTTTTAAATTAATGAATTTCTTATATTTTTTTTATATTTATATTAAGTCTTTTTTATATTTTAATTCTTAGGATGCTTCTAAAATTTTTTTTATCTTGAAAAATATTTTTGACATTACTGCAATTAAGTTTTTTTATTTCCTTTATAATATAAATTTTTGGAGTTTTATAATCATTTATTTGACATGCTGCAAGATGATATGGATAGACTATTTCGAAAGTGAAAGCTCTTTGCGTAAGCGTGTATCATGAAAGAATTCCGAATCAATAGATAACATCTTAAGATTCAAAACTGTATTGTGTCATGGACATGTAGTCAGAGGACACTCGAAACACGCCATTTATTTGCACATAACAGCTGCTGTGAGCAGACACATGGTTTGTCTTTCGGCGGTGTATATACAAGATCGATGCGTCTATTTTGAACAGTGTCTGATAAATCTCTAACCTACCGCAAGTCTTTAAAAATAATTCTATAAATTTTATTGTCTCCCTTTAATTTAATCTAATTTAGATATCTCCAATTTTGTAAGTTACAGAATACAAATTTTATTTTAATTAGATTACAATATTTAATATTAATACCAAAAAATATTGCAATAGCGTGAACGATTATTACGTAAAAAAATTATAAGGAGAATATTAAAAAAATATACACACTTTATTTTTATTTACACACAAATAATTATTTCTCCTGTATGAATTTTATTTTATTTTAATTATGAAAAAGAGAGAATGAAAATCCGTATATTATTTTCCGTATATATAAATTTTATTCCTATGTTTTTATATTACAATTATAATATTATGCATACATAGAGAGATAATTTTATTACTGTTTATATTATCTTTGGCGCGCAGTAGTTGTAATAAAAATCCGCGACTCGTTGAGTATCTCTCCTCTCTTCGTACAGGCCTCTAAACGTATCTCTCATAATCGTTCTTTCCTGTTTCATTTTTCTCAGATTCCAAATACTCCATCTATACGCCCTTCGTTTTACACGACCTAGACAACACGCGGCATCGCAAAAGGTAGGGAAACGTGTTCTCGCAGCGTGGAACCCTCGTTTGTGATGAAGGATAACTTTTCGGAATTCTTTGACTCAGACAAGTTTTCCCGAATAAATCCATCTATCCAGATCTGAGAACTTTCACCTTAAAGTTGTTCTTTTTTTAACGAAAAAAAGAACATTGACCATTGTATGTCACAACGACTTTATCATGAAAATCTTGTAAAAATAAAAACTGAGGTTACTTACATCACTTAAAATGATCGAATGGTAAAGTAATTCGATCAATAAAGTGATTGAAATTATTACGAAGAATATTTCTTTATTCTTCACGTTATATATGCGCGCTGATCATTTTAACGATATTTTATTACGTATAATTGAGAATGATTAGTTCTCATTCCATTTGACATTTAGAATCTTTTTCGTCAGTTTTATGTTTATTCTGCAGACATTACCTTAAACATTTTATAGATTCGCCAACCGCGCGATTAATTGGATACGTTGACGAGCAACGCGATACGCTTGAATCTCGTATCGGCTAAGTTATTCGCTTCACGGACCGTCATAAAAGAATTACGAGACGCGCTTTGCCGTTCAGCAATTACTCCATCGCGAGATGCGATTCGTAGATAATGGTCACGTATGAACACGCGTGTTAGAGGAATTGTTCGCTCTTGTTACTACAAGAGGAATCGTCTGTGTACTAATGAGGACTTAGACACGTTCATTTTCCGCCGCGATTGTAGCATATCTATTTAAAAAAAGATCATCATATGAGCATCTCTGCGGAAATATTTGTAATATAAATTATAAATATAACTGAACATGTGTCTTTCTTTATGCTTTAATTTCTTAAATTTGAATTTTGATTTGAACATTTTGATGCCAAGCATATAAAACACGGGATAAAAAAATATAGAAAAAATGTAATTCACAGTTATACTTAAAATAAAAAATTAATTATTAAGAAAAGAATGTAACGATCACACTCGAGAAGAAAACTATTATAAAGAATGAAGATAAGAATAGATAGTACCAGAAATTTTAATCCTCGTAATAGACTGCTGATATGATTTTGAAATTTAAGAAGTCTTAAAATTTTTACTAAAATAAAATTTAAAAAGTTTCTAAAGTTATCTCGAATACAAATTTTTACAAAATTAATATAACATTTAATTATCCACATTTTGTTCATATTTGTTTATAAATAAATTATCTTTGACTATTTTGCGAAAAAATTAAAAATAAACAAATTTTCGCATTTTCCCTATTTATCGTATTCTTGCATTTTATCGCGATGTGCTGCGGAACATAATTAGAGATACGCGAGATCACGAGACCAACTTTGGTCTATAACAACCTCGCTCAATGAACATAGTTTTGCTCCTCTTATTGAAACATAACGTTGCGTATATCGCAGAGATGCACTCACGCGCGACGCAAAACCGGATTGGACGGCAATATATTGAAGAAGAGTTATTTAGATAACGACACCTGATATGGTTTATATAAGTCGAAGCCAATAGAATCACGACATGTCAATAGAAGATCAACAGTCGTGGCATTAGCGGTTTTACCGGGCGACGAACGGCCTTGCGCGGAATGCCGGTCAGAATATACGCGAGTAAACTCATGCTCCCGTTAGTTGTAATTGGAATCCACCGGATGCTACATTCATGTCTCATAATCTGTGAGTAATCAAAGGTTCGTTTAACGAATACGATTCATCAGTAATGCGTATAAGTAATACATAAATAAAACAATTTTCAAGACAAACAGGACAGAGAGATAAGATTTATTCTTCAAGAAAAGTGACATGTTTTTTTTTTTTTACAAGCATTTGGTCACAAGGCAATTATTATCTCTTTCTGATCGTAATTGAAAACTGTTAGGTACATGGCTTGCGAGACGAGTCGCAAATAATATTAAGAGTCGGTGCATAGTTGTGAGATAAAACTAGGTTTTAAACTCGTAATCGCATCTAACATTTCCGATAACCTTTACCTGAGTGACGTCCTCGACGTCCAGTTGCTTCATTCATTCATAAAGTCACTAGGCACCATTGAATGAAACGTCTAACGTCTTTCTGAATGTGTTCAATAAGTCGGTCAGCAGATACTCGTAAGCGTAATCACCATGTAGCAAGTATACTTTAAAAGATCGATATGGAGTATTCCTCTTTTAGTATCGCTAAAATTAAATCAGTCGAAATCGTGGACGAAGAATTTTATTTTAAATTCCCAAGTTTATATAGTTACTGATGCACACACATGAATATGATATATAGAGTATATATTAGCAGATGTTATATAGACTTGTTTCTGAAAACGTATTTGTACGTGAGTAGCTGGCGCGAGAAAGCATTACAAAAATTAATTAAAACTTATAATTATAAATTATCACAATTTTATGACTCTTTAGATAATTTTTAGGCGATTAAAATCCGACAGAAAATTTTTAATATTTTCTTATTGATAATGGGGTGAATTTAGATTGTAATGATTATTTCTTCTTAATTTAGTAGAGGAGAATAAAGTCGAAATCCTATGTAGGTCCCGATGGAACACCCACCTTACGTTTATCTGTGTCTCATTATCAAACCGTCGTTAGCACTGACCTTTGATCCGGATTGTACCTGACCGCGTACCACTAAGGGGCCACCTTTTCGCTACCTACCTCGAAGAGACACTTGCCCAAGGTACCACTAATTGTGTCCACTAGATAAGTGGACTGTGATCGCGTAGCATTGATTTAATGATCCACGATTAAAAGATGGTATTAAAACTGCGGCAAAGCATTTTTATAGAAAATGCTCGATTAATATTAAATAAATGTTAGATTGCAGAAAATAGTTCAGAATTTACATGATAACTGATAATCCGAATTTTACGACTTATAATTTACATTCTTAATTGAATTTATAAACTCAAACGAATCATTAGTCTTATCACTAACAATATTTATTCTTATAACAACCATTTAAGTAAAATAACGTAATTATCATGAATTTATTTATGAATTTATTATTATTCATGAATATTTTATTAATGTTTATGATTTGAATTAGTTTTGTTATTAAATTCTCGGTAACATCAATAAATAAAAAATACTAACCGAGGCTTAAGCCCTATCATTAGCTGACTTTGCTGTTGTAATGCAATTGTTTATGAGCTAATAAAATGCGTAAGACGTTGCGGGCGTATTCTCACGCATTCTGGCGGAAGTGCGTGGGCGTTGCAATGGGCCAAGGGAAGATATGCGGCCGCGTTCTTGTCTTGCAACGGGACACAGTAGAAAATCGATTTTGCACAACGGCCTCGGGGTAACGCCTTCCTCCTGTCGCAATCTCTTTTGCCAATTTCTCGCGCGCGAACCGATTATTATTGGATATAAATTGGCTCACAAAATTCGTTTCGTATACGTCCTAATCAACTGGCCTTATGTCGCCGATTTATTTTATGGAGGTCATTGCCTTTATGCGCACGTACGTGATATCCTAATACTTTCAGGCACGTAACACTACAGACACATACGAATACAAATAGTATTCCGAACTAGACCAATACACGGATATTAGAGGATAGTATTAAAGTCTCTCCTTATGAAATAATTTGTATCTAATATTCAGTCTTCTACATTCAGTCGATGTACATGCGTATTACTTTTTTACTTCGATAATGCTGATTAAAGCGTTAATCTTATAACAAATTTCTTTGATACTTTTTAAATGTCTAATTATTTACATTTTATTAATTACATTTGATGCAGTGTAGAATTATTTATGTTCCCGAGAGAAATTTACGTTAATTATCTTCTTTCTTTCTGTTTCTATCTCTCTTTTTTGTTACGTGCTTGTCAAAGATTGATTTTATGGAGAGAAATTGATTTTATGTTTCTGAATTTCTGAATTCCCATCGTCGTTGGGAACGCAACGTTTCGCTTCATGCCGCTTCATGCCGAAAAAGCGGGAGATTGCACCGGGACCAAAGGCGAATAGCCGGCGTTGTTAAGCGACAATCGCGGAGAGGAGAGAGAGAGATGGTCACGACCGCAGAGGACGATGTGTGCTGGTCGAAGATGCTGGAGGTGGGGGAGAACAGAACGGAGACAGGTCCTGTTGCCGGGTCCCTGTTGCTACCCGGTTACGATGCATCGTGCTGAATTCGCAACGAGAGTTTTCGGGCGATTGCGTTGAATAATGTATGTGTAATAGAGACGCGTGGCCCGGGGCCGCGAAATTTTTATGACGTCGAACGGAGATGGGGAAGGGGAGGTCTGATTAGCGGCGGAATGAAGGAAGACGTGGAGAGAGCAGGGGCGAGAAAGCTGCTGCGCATTTTGCGCAGGACGAAGCGCGCGTCCTTGGTTTACGGGACGCGTCATCGGCGAGATATCCTGAATCCTTAGCGGTGCCGTCACGAAATTTGTTATCGGTGCGTGAACAAATAAACAGATTCCACATTTGATAAAGACAAATGAAAAATTGAAATAAAAGGATTATGAAAATTAATAAAAATTTTTGGAAAAGCTTCTTTTCTTGACAATATTATATTCTGTTTCTTAAAAGAAATATAAAAATATTTAATTGCTTTATATTTCTTAAATATTAGTGGAATTTATCTTTTTTTTTGTCTTGATTTTAACAAATCTGTTTTTCAATGAAAAGACATGCAGCAATCGCAATTTTTTTATGTTTACAAACAAAAGTTTGTAAAAAATTATATTAGTAAATTGATAATTATTTTATTGCAATTTAGTTGAATAATTATGAAAGAGAGAATTTCTCAAGACCGTCGATGTTGCTTTTAATGATTAAAAAATTTCTTGCGTCTGAAGAATATGTTAAATGTCAAACAGACAAAATGCGTTGTTAGCAAATTTTAAAAGTTAAAGTGTGAAATATCATAATTGGAATCTGCGATTTTATCAAAAGTCATTTCGCGAGTTGCGTTACGACGATAATTAAGAACCGTGAAAATACGGTTTTTTACATGTGCGTCATTTCATATATGTACAAAGTTAACGAAGTCTTATTTTTTGAGGAATAACTTGAGAATAACGTGGCGATTATCTAAAAGTAATGCAAGGATGCGTGTCTTTTTAATTCCAAGAAACATGACGTTGCGATGAGAAATTCGGAGATTAGTCATTAATATAGTCATGATCTAACGTATAGGTCAGTTAATTTTCGCGATCTGTCGCGAAATGTAATCGCCTAAAATAAATAAATTTTGTTTGCGATTATTTTCACAAAATTGATAATGTCAGACAAAAAATTAATTCACTGACGTAAACACAGTTTATAAAAACTTACTAAATATTTATCTAAACATTCTACAATAAATAATCTGTAACTATATTTTATAAAACAGGACAAATAAATGTGTCGCGCAACCAAACAAAGTAACAAGAGTAAAAAATATGATTTATAAATTATTCTTTTTTAATTATCTCAACGTCATTCATGAAAGCATCTTAATCTTATCTTGGCACAAATAAATATCGCACATATAAATAATTAGACAAAGTATCTAACACATTAACATTAAATATCGATGTATTTTAAAATTATTCGATAAATAAAATATTAAAAAAAGTTCTAGCTATAAGAATTTATTACAGTTTGAAGACAAGATACAGTAAGAGCGCGTTAAATGTAGAGATCGTCAAATAATAGAAAGAGCGGGAAAAGCACTAAAGGAGTGTTCTGAATGAACGAGAGTGTCACGTGGTCGCGCATCTCCCGCGCAAGTTGGATACTGCGTGCGCAGCATCCTCCAAGGTCGGACAAATCTTAATGAATTCGGAGGAAGCCGGCCTAACACAATCGTGTCTTCTTCGTGGAGACATATACCAAAATTACAAAATTATGTTAGGGACTGATGCTGTAAAATTATTATTATACAATTATTAAGGGAAAAATATTCATAAGAAAACGGAATAATTTCGGATCTTTAGTGCATTTTTACTATATGACGTATTTTGTTGCATATAACGTAGTACATACATTTTTATTAAAATCAAATTTATTTAAAGTAAAATATATATTTCACAAAACAATTTTAATATTTAATTGGATTTAATTATTTAAACATTATAAAATAGCTACATGATATAGAAATCTTTTTTGTTGGAATAATTTGGACCGCTGATTTCGTTTGGGCACTGATTATAGCAAAAAATGCGAAAGCGTAGAGACATTAATTTTGATTACGCGAAATCTCAAGCGTTGTAAAAACCTCTCGTCAGATCAAGGAATTCGTGTGCCGAAATGAAGTTCCGGCGTGCGAAAAATCGAGTTTCGCTACGGGCGGGAGAGCACAGAACAGAAGAGAACAGAACAGAATAAAAGAATTGCGAAAATAAGTGCCAGGAAACAGGGGTGGTAAAGAGAGGAGAGAAAGAGGGAAATGGGAGAAGAGAAAGAGAGCCCGGAGTCTGGAGAACGTTTGAGATGGAGCCTCCACGTCCACGTGCTGCCGTTGTTATTGTTGTTGTTGCCGTCTTCGTCTGGGAACTGGTTGCGGATTTCCTCCCGAGTCTTCTCTCTTTAGTCACCTCTCCTTTTCTCTCCTCATCGCGTTATTCTTGTCTAGCACCATAGCACCTGTCTTTGTTCCACCTACATTTTCTTCATCTTCTTTTCTTGCCTCGTTCTTACCTTCGGTCGTCTGCGCTGGTCCTTTCTCTCTCTTCCTTCGCCGTCTTTCCTCTGGTTTTGCGGATACTCCTCCCTCCCGTTTACGAATTGGCGTCACGAAAGGCGCGCTCTCGGTTTCTGTCGGATGGAGTGGGGATCCCGATTAACGGACTCTAATTGCATAGCAACAGAGTGAGGCCGAGATAATGATACATCCGACGCGCGTTGCCGGCGGGCCTCTGGCCCACTTCAAAACCGAACGACCCCGCTCCGTGTATACGTGCAGGCACGTATTCCTGTGTATGTGTGTGTATATGCGAGAGTGCTCTCAAGAGTACGCTGTCAGCGTGTGCGTGTGTATATGCGTGAAGTTTCACGAAGAGTGATGCTGTGTCCGCCAGACGCCTCTCCGAATTGAACCTCCGTCGAAAAGCTTCGCTTCGGCCCTTCGTCAAAGTACATTGAAGTAAAACGAACTTGTATACGAGTGAATACGTAGCAACATGTATAGGAAAGATCTGGGAACTTATCTTGTTTTACGTCGATTTTAAATAGTAATAGTAATAGCAAATTTTACTATTTATATATATCATTGTATTTCTATTATTTATCTGAAAGATGAAAAATTTACAGACATTTGTAGATATAAAAATTTATTAATTTTAATAAAACTGCATATTAAAATTTTTAAATTACGTGATTAATCAATCCAAGAAAAATATATCTTGTGAAATGTCACAGGAGATTATTGTCGGATAACGAAATTTTCCAGGCATTTCCGTGAAACTTTCCTGCATACTTAAGTAGTATACCTGTACATTACAGAATTATTGAATATGTACATTTTTATTCAAGCATATATGTATATCTTGGATCCTAAAGGAACTCGAAATTTGTTTTCTCTGAAGAATGATTTGGCCAAAAATTACCGTTGTTACCGAAATCATGCGTTTTAAAGAAGAAACGCATCATAGATCATGTTACCAGATGCCCCACTTCAATTTTCCCAATCTCGATTCAGTGAATATTAGATTCATATTCTTTTGAACAAGAAATCAAATTGACAGAATTATCTGTTTATGATCGCATATTTTTATGTTTTTAAAATTTTTCAAAATCTTTTAAAATCTTTTAGATATGAATCAAAAACACGAAGTGATTCAGCCTATTATATTCAGCTGACCTTATGGTTTTATTCGCTTTTTTCTTTATATTATATTAAATTATCATATACGTAAAATAATGCATTTGTAAAATTCAATAGTTCACGCAAATTTAATTAATTATCCGATCATATTACACTATTTCGTGCAATACAAATGAACAAACGATAAACGCATCTCGAGAAATTAGCCTTTGTCGAATTTGAACGAATTTTGCGAAATAATTTAATTAAAAATTGTTTTTCGCGGATTCTTTTTGTTTCTTCATGAGAAACCTGTTTTCATTCCTGCTTAAGATATAAATCCACCGGGAAAGGCCGCAAGCGTGAATCATTTTCACGGGTTAGACGCATCGACCGAATTTCTCGACGTCTTCAAGACTCTCGTCAAAGAGGCGACCTTTCGAGGTCGTCTTCAATCTGATTCCATGACGCAATAGAGTAATTGGGCAGTCACAAAGGCGATGTATCATAAGGTCGAATACCTGTACATCATACTACCCTTTATTAGCAATTTTTGCGCGCAATGATACGTAACAGCTTCCTTTGTCAAGTAGTAGTTATCGAGGCGAAGAGATGCGTGCAGTTCTTCGAAAGTAAGCTCGATCGCGAGAAGAAGCTACGAGACCTTGTTAAATGATGAGGAGAATGTAATGTGCACACAAAAAAGGGCTAATATTTTTTTATTGTACGTCGCTATCGCATCATTGTACTCGATGCCTTTACCTCAGTGGCAATAAATAATTTATACAATAATCATTTATTTAATTAACGACATTTATACAATAATCGTTTTATTATTATATCTTTTAATTAATATACATAATGGACTATCATAGGTTTATTCGTAATTATAACAGAATTATATAAGAAAATTAATTACCTTTGTAACATTTATATCTTTAATACTTTCTGTTATAGATTTTTGTCTTGTTATTAAAAATTCTAGCAGTTAGTGACGACAATATTTCTCATATTAACAAACTCTATTATGAAATTTAGAAAGGTGTAGCGTCCCGTTACGTCAAAATCTATTAAAATTTTCGGAACGAAAAGGAGAAAAAGCCAAGAGCACGAAATCCGGACTCTATCAAGTGTAAAACGAGGAAACCGGCATGTATCTTGAAAAGATCTAGTCGGCCGAGAGATAATTCGGCAGAATCGGAGTTCACCGTAATTCAATACGCAGTATGCTTAATGAAGATATCGAATTACGGGCACACCTTAATTCGTTCCGATGGGCAAAGGGACGCGGATAAATGGTTCGAATTTGTCAAGATGCCCGGCTGCAAAATTCCACGCGATCGCTCGATCAAAGATATTAGCATCATAATCAGTCCCATTTGCTAAAAGCGTCGGTGTTGGGTAAAGAAATTCTATGAAATATATTAATTTTATGTCAAGTGAACTTCCGTAAAACATCGCATGGCGATTTATTTTTTTACAGAGTGAACTGTTAGTTACTTATCAGTTTCATTTATCGTCTTGAAATCGATCACTAAATTAACATTAATACTATTGTGACTCTTGCCATTTTCTAAGAACATCTTTATACCATTATTCTCGCACGAATTGATTCTTTAGAAATTCAAATTAAATTTCCAGTTTTAACAATGGTCGTGAATCCAACTTGAAATTGATCGATTAATAATAATTTATCTAATTTGACATCGCTATTTTGTTGACTAGCAGAAATCATTAACATCACAATCGCCAATTCCCAAAATATTACTTACAAACTTTGAGTTTGGCAGATAAATCATATTTCGATTATTTTTCAACCTATATGAATTTTATAAAAAAAAGTCTCCATGTAGTAGTGTTACTGGTCATCCGATTGTTATCAATCTTCTGATTGTATTGTCGCATTTTGATAAAAATTTATTTGTCAGACAAATGGTTATTATTTGGCTAGTGAATTGAATGAAAAATGCTAGTAGATGAAAAGCCTGAATTCATGGATATAATCAACTAAAAAAAATTCTGTATTGTGAAGCAATTTTAAATTATTGTCTCATAATTTTTACATTCAAGTTGTGTGAAATTTTTGACCAAGAGAGATTAAGCGTTATCAACTTCTACATTTTCGGACACGCCCCTATCCGGTTGCCGAGTAGCAAAGGGAAAGGGACAAAATATCAAAGACTGCTTTGTTACAATATATGACACACGCGCGACACTTTCTTGCTACGACGCACTTGCAGATAACACGCATATTCTCCATTTCCTCTCGTTATTTCCATATATTTTTCAAAATTTTACAAGTTTTATTTGATCACCATTTTATTAGTCCGAAAAAAATAATCTTGTTTTTTTATCATCAATATATTGAAAATTTTGCTATATTATTTCCATGTACGAATTCTTAAAGTTGTCTTAAATTACAACTATGTTGCAAATGAATTCCGTGAAACGTAAACGTTCCTAGAACGTTCCAGCATTAAAATCTTGGTTCAACCTGCACCGTCCCTTCCGATTCGTGGGAATTTTACTCTCCGTGCTACAAAGTGTCGGGCAAACGTGGTCTACAAGAATAGTAGTAGTAGTGTGTGGTCGTAATGGAACGCAGACAAGCGGTTTTCTTCGTGAAGATCGGTGAACCCTTCACATGTAGAAGTTACTCGGACCATCTGCTACATTGTGGCAATCGGACCACTAGGGGCCCTGCCCGTTTCTACAGTTCCTCACTAAGTTGCTACGGACACAACTAAGATCGGTCTATAGCCATTAATAAAAGCGGCTCTTACGAAATAATAGATACTCGGAATAATATTTCAACCCAGTTGCGGTCCGACAGAATCGGTTATCTTTTATTAAAGAATAATCTTCTATTGAAAGAGAGACTTTTTAATGACGGCTTTTGCACAAAGTTGCATTAAATTTGTTTATGAAATCTGAATAGTAAATATGTAAAGCTAATTTTTTAAAGCCAAAAGTAAGTTTATGATATTATTATACTCTCTAAATTATATTAAAAATTATATGTTAAACATGGAATATGCCATTGTTGCAGTTTTATGAAAAATAAATGTTTTAATCTAATTATGTGTAAGTAAGAGATAAATAGAAATTACGAAGAAAAATATAGAAAAATATTAGTAATCATATTGTTGCATCAGCCGGATGTCCGCTACACGAAGTCTCATTGGAAATCATGTCATTAACTTATCGCTAGGAATGATATTGATATCTTGAAGCAAAAGCCATCAATATCATTTTAAAAGTGAAAATGTTTGTTGTCTCTATATGTATTCTCTTAGGTTTACTTCCAAATAAAACAGTAATTTTAATTATATTCTTTGCAAACTCTGTTCATATTATTGTAAGTTCTTAACAATAATCTTTTCTCGTCGAAATAATTCAGTCAAATGTATAAATTTAATACATAATCCGAGGGGAAGAAATTATTTAAAATCATTGAAAAATTTCTTTTATAATCGCCATTTCGTAGTATTATGAAAAATTAGAAAAACGCATTATTGATGGCAGGATGTTATGATCAATTTCCTGTCATATATTTAGTCGGCCCTTCATCTGAAATTCAAAATATTGGTGGGTTACATTAATATTAAAATAATGTCACGATGTGTAGATTTTTTAAAAGACACTTGTGTTAGTAATAGTTCTCGGAAAAGCTGAGATGGCACAGGGATAGTCTCAGACTAGTTTCTACATTGTGTGCTTAGGATCCCAACCGAATCCCAACGACCACCGCGTTCAAATGTGACAAAGGAAAAGCGATGGAAAAGACTTCTTTATCTATTTTGAATATAATTCCTTGTTTATTTAAAATTTATTTTCTCTTTTTTAAATTAATATTATTTTATTAAAAAACAATATCTAAAATCTTTATCTTTAATGTTCTTAAAGTTAATTTTTTTGCATATATATATATATATATTATTAAATTGTGTATATATATATATATATATTATTATTATTAAATTGTACAATTTATCGTGTTTGAAATAATCAAATTCAAACATCAACTAATTATATGTATATATTACTCTAATAAATAAGAAATAATTCATTACACAGATATGTCGTCGTTGTTACAAATATGAAAAAAGCCAATTTTAAAGTACAATCATATGACAAGTAGCGTTTTATTCGATAAACGGATCGTTGCGTTTCGGTAGATACCTTTGTCGATGTAGAATTTTCTCCGGTCATTCGTATGCGCCCCTCGAACCAGTTGCCACATTGTTGCCTTGCCTTAATCTTGTATCGTCAGTATTTCTTGAACTCAGTTGCGGTCAAAAATATGACCGCAGAAAAGAACTCCCACATCAATATATCTACGTCAAATGTGCGCTTTTTCATACATATGTGTATGTATATTCTGTTTTTTGTACATATGTATATTTGAATAATATTTCGAATAATATATATTTTGAAGAAAATGCCTGGATGTCTTTGAAGAAAGACGCCTTTATGTCAATCGCAGTAGTCAAATCAACATTCAGTATTCTCGAGTATACCTCATGCGGATTTTCTCACGCGCCCACTTATTAGCGATGCGCAGCGAGAAGACGATCGCGAGATTGCAAAATAACGCGAAGAGCGTGCAAGGATGACGATGCGCTTTCTCTCCTTTGCATAGGCATTAAGCAATAATCTCGCTTAACGATGAAAGTTTTAATTTATGATTATATTTATTTGTGTTACTGAATTCTAGTTGACTCGATGTTAAATCACACACGTATCGGATGATGAATTTATATTAATACTGTCTTGTCTATGTTCTTCATTATTAATTCTTACTACCGTTTTGATCTCATTAAAATTGCAAGCCGTTGAAACGCACTTTGACAAGTGGAAAGGAGTAAGAAACGCATGCTCACGTTTCTTCCGTCGTCTACCTTCATGCAAGTCTCCGGACTGAAAGTTATGCGATAGTTCTTCTTATCAAAGTTCTAAGAAGGACGGTTCAAAAGTATCGGCTGCCACCGGACAATTCGCGCTCTCAGCTCCGTCAACTGTATACACGATCGTATACTTTGTACGTTCTATCTGTGTTTATCGTGCATATATATTCGCTCAATGATAATAATAGTAATCGTTGCAAATAAAATTTGCAATTTATTGTTACAATCTTTTAACAGAGTGATATATGAGATATGAGAGCTTAAAAAAAAAGATACGTATATCAAAGCTAACATTTTTAAATAAATATATATATTAATATTATATATATTTATTCGAAATATTATTCAAATATACATATATACAAAACACAGAATATACATATGTATGAAAAAGCGCATATTTAACGTAGATACATTGATATAATTTAAAAAATAATTTTAAAGTGAATTGAAAGACTGTTTCCTTCTAATTAACATTCCTTCTAATTAAAAAATTTAGCTAAAGTTTTATTACAAATAGAGAAAGATTTTTCTAATCTGCTACTAAAATCATTTATAATTTACAGAATATCTTCAATTTTTGAAAAATTATCGATTGTTAAAATACATCGATAAATAAAGAGCCGAATGATTAGCATCTTTTTATAGTATTTTATTTTTTCCATGCATATGGAGCTTATGTATGAGGTATTTATTTTTGTCTTATTTTTTTCGAAAGACACGTGTAACTTAATTCTCTTAAACCGTGTATTGGGATCGCGCTTCGTCGCATCTTTCATCTCGCGTTAATGCAATTTAAGTCACGATCGACGAGCGGTTGCACATCGACTACTACTAATCTCATTAATTATTACTCAAAAGACGGGGAAGCGTCGCTTCTTGCTACTGTCCTATCATTCATAAGAATAGCTTATACTATGTAACCCAGTGTGTTTCTACAATGTAGAATTTGTAACTAAAGATTAACCGAAAGGATCTCTTTAGAAGCTCTTGACTTTATAAATTATTTGTAGCATTTGAAATCGAAAGATTGTTATTTAAGACGTTACTTTTGAAAAAAAATTGAATTTACGTATAAAAATAGCAAATGTTTAATAATAATTTCTTAGTAATAATCGCATATTTATCTATCAATAATTATTATCAATAGTTATCAAATAATCAATCTATGATGTCGTTCACTATTTCCAACTATTGTTTTCTGGCATTAACAATAGTTTTCTCTCTTGTTTCAGGCTAGTCGTAAACTCACACATGGCGAGTACTTGCTGCCGTGTCCAAGATGCAGCTTTCCCTGTCATGTGGATAGGGAGAATAATGTGGGTGTTTGCTCGAGGCAGGGCTGCTCCATTGAGTTCTGCATCTCCTGCTCGTCGAAGCACACGGGCCCGTGCCTGACGCCCTTATTGGCCACCCCGACGAAACGTCACAACAAACGACTGATCGTCGGCTCGAGACAGAGCAAGCGAAATCTGCGGCGATTATAAATCGATTCCTTTTCCCTCAGTCGATCCGCGTTCCGATCGTTCGCGAGGAGAGAAGAACTAGTCTAGCTCTAGGAATCGCGTCATTCTATTGAGAGAGGGTATAAACGTGTACTATAGACAAAATACATGCAGCGTTGACAAAAGTCAAAAGCAAATTTTATAGTCTAATTTGAAAGAAAAATTAATATTCTGATGGTTAATTTTTCCGGTTAATTTATTATAAGAGTGTTAGAGCGGAACCGATACGACTACAGGGTGTTCGTTGCGTGTTGAGATGAATTCGGTTGCACACCGTAGCGATACGACACATCTTCATAGCTTGAAAAATGCCTTGAGGGTGCTTTCGTATAGCTTATTAGCGTACGAGGTGGTATAAGTGTATTTAACCGCCGTAAATGCCGCTCGTGAATGATTTTCAAACGTCGTAAAATCTACAAACGCCCTAATTCACCCCGATCCATCGACACCATGAGGAGGCTTGATGCCGAAGTATGGCTTAAATCTTCCGAACGACATCGGTGGATGTGCAACCGAATCCTTCTCCAGTCCTCCCTCTCGTCGATCTTCGGAGTAAGTTCCGCCCCGAGCGATGCAACTGAACGGAGGACGAGAAAACGAAAGAGATAGAAGGGGCGAGAGACCGAGAGGTCTAGCGGTCAGGGGGAGAATACCCTCAGTGAGGTACGGAGAGAAAAAGAAGGTATACGAATACGGGTAGAGAAGGGAGAAATGAGAAGCCATAAAGGCAACGGTCGTAAAACCACGTAAGGTACCGGCGAAACACTTTACGTCGCCCGGATATTCCGCTTTTTACCGAGCGCTCTCGGTATCTTAATGAAGACGAGGAGAGAGAGAGTCGGCCGAGGGCCCGCGCGCATTTCTTGCGGCCAGGGCCCGTCCGCAGAAACCGCTCTTTCTCCCTTCCTCCCTCTTTCTCTCATGGGAATCGTAAAACACGGCAACCGCCGGGACGGTCGCGAACTCTGATGTCCGTCGAGATGTGAACGAGACAAATTCCCTCTCATTCTTTTAACGGTTCAAGTTTACCTTTCTCACGTGTAAACGTTAGAAACATAGTTTCTATTCTTTAAACAGACGTTTTGTTTCTCCTTCAACTCTCCTCATAAGAGCAGTTTAACTAATCCTTGCTCTTAACGCAACATTCAATACTGAATTCGCGAAAGAAAGGGTGAGAATGAAATGAATTATGATAAAGTCTTGAAACATGATTACATTTTTTTTATCAAATATGATAACATGATATTCTTAAATGAGAAAGGTTAGAATGAGAAGTCAGATATGTATCCTCTGTCTAAAATCTCAAATTTGCAACGTATTCTCATGCATCATCCTCTCTTTTGCATATTGAGTAGATAGAGTTAAAATTACATTTTATAAGAGTACACGTTCCCTCCTCTCTCCGATGCGAATCTGTAAATACCGTACTCTTACTCGAGTCACTTAATAAATATTATCGAAATTGCATGGAAACAAATGCAAGAAAAGTAAAAAAATCAGTGCCAGAATAAGAAGCAAATTTCGGAAAAAATGGATGGTCATATAATTGGTAAAGAAATTATTACCTCGCAATAATATAAGTAATACATATTTTAATAATTTCGTTTTACGTTATTTCTGATGGACCAACGAAGAAATAAGATTTTACGAGAAAGCGAGGAATTTGATATTCGTTGAAGAAAAAAGATGATTTTTGCACTTTCTGGATGTCAGAAGTTGATACAAAGAATTCTAGAACTTGTGCCATGATTAAGTTTGCGCCATAATAATTGCCATATTTTAAAAACTGACACAATTACGAGGGAGAAAGAAACGTGCACGCGTTTCGGCATCTTTCGTCCTCGAGTAAAATCCTCGATGAGGTGCCATATTATATCAATTCGTTTTCTTTTTTTTTTTTCGTTCGTACATCTTTTAATCCAAGTCTATTTAAAGCATAAAAATATTTGTCTTTTAAAAGCGTTAGTTCGTCCTGTATTTGTACTCTTGTTTTTATACCGGTGTATGCGAAAAAAAGACTGCATGTAAATAACCGAGCGTGATAGTAATATATTTTGTATTTTGTGTAAGCACGCGGGAAAGTTTCTGATCGGTATTTTATTTGCGCTATGTTCTTGTTAAAACGATAAAAATACGTTTATTATAGTATACGTTTAATGATATCTCTTTTCTTTTTAGATTACTATGTGGTCTTTATAAAAAAGATTTAATTGACCAATTTTAATTATTTAAATGAAATTTTTTTATAATATTGGCAACAGAAACAAATTTTATTGTTTTATTGTTTTTTATTTTTGCTCTCTCTCTTGTGCTCTCTAAAAGAATAGCTGTAGAAGTTATTCGTTACCACAATACCTATGAAAAATAATTCAAGTGAAAAAATCATAATATCATGATTTATACAAAGGTCATTTAGACTCATTAAAATCTTTTAAAATAATTTATATCGGATATTTAAACAAATTTTTATTGCCTTATCTCTAAATCAAAATTATTTTAATTGGAAGACTCAAGTATCATTATTTTGATATCTCAATTTCAAATTTAACTAATATATAATATATTGAAATTATATCGATTTATTAGCCCGCCTGCGTCATTAAGTTATGTTTTAATAAGAAAATTCATTTTTTCTTTCGATACGTAATTATAATTTTCATAAATTAACCAAGAACTGAGTAATCGGTTTCTAGGTTTTAATTGATATAAGCAATATTCTGTTTGGTATCTTCAAACAATAATTCATAGGCTTTAATACTCAAAAGATATTTTGGCAGGAATCCGATACATTCTTTAGTCTAAGTTATATTTAAAAAGGAAATCTTTAGCCATGAGGAAGTGATACCAAATAAAGTGCCTCAATATACAATAAGAAAAATATTGATATTTTTATAAAAGCGAACATATTGTCATGTTTAGTATATAAGTTTTGTAAAGCATTTGCTCGAAGATATACTCCAACAAAATGGAAGAATGCTCAATATTCCCCTCCGCGTATTATTATATTTCCTATTTGAAGAATTTCGAATTCGTATGTTAGAAACAATTTTAGAAAATGTCTAGAAGTGCCGAAGAATTATAAATGTGCATTAATTAAATATTGTAAGCCCTTTCAGGGTAGGTTCCTGTATTGTCAATTAAATATAATATTTTTCTCGCATAATTTCTTGTGTTCTTCTTTATTAAAAACTAATGATAAGACTTACATTAATTTTAAATAAATATTTGTTTTGTAAATATGAAATTAAAATTTATAATATTATATACTATACACAATGTTTACATAATCAATGCAAAATCTTTCATATACATATATATATAAATTATGTATCTAGATCAGAAATTTCCATAATATTCTAAGTATCACTGCTAAGAAGATCATTGTAATTGTCACTATTCCATATTTCGATGGTTTCGTTTCGTATGATACTGTGGAAACGACTCCTTGTGGTAGAGGAGACCTCAGCGCTGGGGATACACCTTCACTGATCGGTTCTCCTTTCATAGAGAACTTTGTAGCTTCTATAATCTTTACGTCGATCATTTTTCCAATGTATTCCTGCTTCAATGGAATCAACACCTGTTCGTAGAATTTGTTATGGCCAACGTAATGCTGCTTATCATGCGATACTTCCGTTACTAGCACCTTCTGCACCAGTCCCACTTTATGTCCGTATGGTTCGTACGACTGGAAGAACTCCGACAGCCTTTTGGTTCTCATTTTCACTTTCTGCGCAGGTACCTTCAGCATCCTGGCGGCAGGCGTGCCGGGTCGGGAAAAGAACTGATTGATGAAGAGACTTGGAAACTTGTACTTCTGACAGAGCGTCATCGTCTCCTCGAAATCCACTTCTGTTTCCGTAGGAAAACCGCAAATGATATCCGTGGCGATAGTCAGGCCGGGCACTCGCTCACTCAGAAAGTTTACCACATGCTCAAATTCGGCGCGGGTATATTCTCGCTTCATGTCAGCCAGCACCTGGTCACTGCCAGACTGCACTGGAATATGTAGGAAGCTATAGACTTTAGGATGCCGAAGGATCTTGGCCATTTCGTCCAAATGCTCCAGGATATACGGTGGATTGGTCATACCAACGCGCATCATGCAACCATCAGGGATCACATCCACCAATTGCCAGAGCAGTTCCGGCAGGCTGGTGCCAATGTCTCTGCCGTAAGCGCCTGTATCCTCCGACGTGAGCCACAACTCACACACACCCTCCTCAAAAGCCTGCTTCGCTCGCTCGACTATCTGCTCCGGCGGATAACTACCTAGTTCACCTCGCGCATGCTTCGTCTTGCAGTAAGTACACTGGTTCAGGCAACCTGTGTTAATGGCTATAATCTCGATGAGTGGATTCCGGCGTACCTTTGGAAGATTCAGCGAAGCACCGCCTGTCTTCTTACCCGAATCCTTCTTCTGCTGTAAGAACCTGACTGTATTTCCTTTCAAAGTTTCCTCCACAACTTCCACCACTCGATCAATTTGCTGCACTCCAATCATACTTAGCCCTTGAAGGAAGGAAGATTTTGGAGCACCTTGCGGTACACATCTGTAAGGTACAAGTAAAATTTAAATTTGTTGAATTCAGTCTAAATAATTCTTGAAATTGAGAAGAGAAAATTGTAAAATTCTATACATTAATTTTCAATTAAATGTTAGACAAAATTGTGATATACTGTGCTATAATACATTATTAAATTCTCGTTTCATTATTGTGGCTGCACAACTACATACCCAGCGACTACGACGTGCTTGCCCATCTTCTTTCCATGCTCGATTTCATTCCTGAACTGATCTTCTGCGGGACTTTTGACAGTGCAGGAGTTCAAAAGCCACAAATCTGCTTTCAGTTTATCGTCCGTCAAATTGTATCCGTACGACGCCAACTGACCGGCCATGTATTCGGTGTCCGAGCTGTTGTGCGTGCATCCCCACGTCTTCACGTAGATCGTCTGCGTCCCGGGTATTATACTCGACAAGATAGAGGGCTGCGACACTTCCTCCTGCAGCTGCTGCTTTCGTTTCGGCCGTATCGTGATATGTTTCCGCGAGCTATATCTCTCTTTAGGCGTTATGTCCTGCGATGCGATTAAATCCTCGATGTCCTCGATAATGTCCTCGCATGGAACAGGCATGTTTGCCAAAAATAATCTCTAAGAATTTGTCTACTTCGAACACAATCTTGAAACGTGTCACAAATTAATTTGAGGTTAAGTGCACGTGTTCCTTAAACTAAGGAATTCAATGTAAACTGTCGTAGAGATTCTCGAAAAATTATAATAAATAATAAAATTTCTGTGTTTTTATATCGTTTAGTTATTATTTATTCCTATTTCAGGTGTAAATGTCTTAAAGTTGATTGATAACTCCTGGTCTTTGACTGTAAATTAAGTTATACTTGAAAAGTTTGATAGTACGCGTTTTACTGCCATCTAGGTGTATGTACTTTCATTCGTTAGAATTAAATAAAAAGTTAAGGTTGTATCATCAGTCGATATAATTTATATAAAAAAAATATATTAAATTTTTATTAGAAATATTTGAAATCATAATTTTTATTAATTATAATAAGTGCAACATATTTACGGCGTCTTGATATCTAAGAGATTTCTTAAAGTTTCGTAAACGTTTTATTAAATTATTAGAACAATATTCATATTGTTGAAATTTTTAGTTCTAATATATATGTTCTACATAGTTGACGGTTTATCGATCAATATTTATTATCTGTTTGATAATATTTTGTAAGATATATGTATAACAAACGCAAACAGGTAATTGACATCAATATTTTAGGATGTTGTGTCCCTTCAACAATAAATAGTAGTATAAATTATATTACAGTCTATCAATCTTATTGCAGTTCGGTTTCTAGAGGGACTTATTGTAAATGTTTTTATACAAAATATAATTAAGAAATATTATTCAATAAAAGGAAGTTGAAAAAAACATTCTTTTGAAAAGTAATTCACATCTCTTTATATTGGAAAGGACTAAAGAATTAAATTGCTAATTATTTGTTCTTTTCGATCAATTATTAAATTTTATTATATTTATATAAAAACTTTGTAAATAAAATGGTATTCTGAACGCAAATAAATTGTCTAGACAAATATTATTGCTTTGAATATCGGTTGTGTTATTGTAAATAATATGTCTGTGATCGATTTAAATACGATTATTGGAAATTATTCAGCTGGTCGGTCGAAATGCGAAAATTGCATGAACGCGATGCCAAGACGTGAGAAATGATGATCGAGAAGACATCGACATGATGCCTTTTCGACCCAAAAAATATTAAATCGATATCGATTTGACCAATCATTTCTCACTAGAGGCTACGTCTATGGCCAATACGCATAGTTCGCGCCGCGTCGCTCTTCCCGCGTAAAGTGGATCGCGCGCGAGGCGAAGCACCATGGCCATTTTAATTACATACCCTTTCATGCCCTTTCATTAGCAGATCGTGGCGGACATGGAACGGATCAACTCCAGAACGAGTGGCTTTACGACTCATTTAACTGGTAAATCTAATATATATTAATCTTGAGTTTATTATTTATGTCGTAATATCTATTGCACGATATCAATTAGACGCTCGTATACTGATAATTTGTCAAAACGCGCAGATTGCAATATTTATTCGGCTGAAAGCGTATCCCGCGTACAGTCAAGAAAACGACGATCATATTTTCGAATAGTGCGAATCCGCGAATATCTGTCTGGAATATAAATAAGATTTGTTCTGTCGATCACGAATAAATTTCAAAAAGCTATAACAAAATTAATTATATGCCGGGTGTAGAAATTAAAATAAGAATTTTAAATTTAAAATTTTTTTCTTGTTTATTATTAAATTCACATTTGTGAATTTCAAAAGTTTTTCTGACGGAATGCTGATTGTGAATAATTTCATGATACCTGTCTTAAGAAAGAAAATTGTGTTTTTTTCTTGTTTTTAGACGCGATTGCTGTTTTGATGAGAAAGTTTTATTTTCTCAATGTTCGTCAATGAATGTTCATATCCATATGTAAGTACCAACATACAGTCATAACAGTCTTCAAAAAATAATTCTCATCAGTCCCTGTCTAATTCATTCAGGACGCCTAGTTTTGTATCACATTGAAAGTTGGAAAAAATTCTATTGCAAGGCTCGAATTAAATTCAAATTTTATTCTGATAATTCTTGGAAGCAATTATTTTGGAAATCAATAAACGTCTGGCTTATAATTTTCAAAATCAAGTTTTAAAATTAATTTATATTTAAGAGAAAATAGTCTTAAATGTTCTTCTATTTATGATTAGTATTGTATTAAACATTACTGTCTTCATGATGAACAGACAATAATATAGCAATTGTTTACAGAATTTTAATCGTTATCTAAATAAAGTGAGTCATAATCAGTTTTTGACGAAGGAAAAAGTTAAGAACGACTATAATTTAATCTTTAATTTAGTACTTAATAAAATATTTTTCTATTTTTTTAGGTACTAGGAGATCCTGCCATTTCATGTAAATATTGATAATTATGATAATATTAATTATTAAGTAATTCGATTTTTTCTATCACATATGATAGAATTATTCTTGAATTAAAGTACATGCGCGAACGGTGATATTTTATTTGGCTAATTTCTAGTTATTATTGACATAGTAATTTTAATTTAATTAATAAAAAAGTTTTATATGTATTTGTGTATTGAACATTTTTACAGTTATGTGTAATTCAATAATGTGCAGGTACTTGAAGAATTCGAGACAAGTCGAATGGGTACCCTGATATCAATGGAATATCTACTGTTTAAATAATTTTTAATATATCATAGCTAATGTTACGAAAGACTAATTAATGTTTTTTTGATTACATTTAACTTTATTTAACTACATTTTTCATAATTAATAATTCCGCTGTTATCAAGTTCGACATGTCTCGAACAGTTGGTACCCGAGAATTATTGTCTAGTACATACACATATGACAAGTTAGAATAAAAGCGCATGAATTTTATTTTTATTAAATATACTCGTTCGTAACGGCTTTTTGATCAAAATCATTTTACCTATGTATTTTTAAAAAAATTTACTTTTTAATGGAAGAACATATTTTCTCATCACAAATCTCTCGAGTTCTTGCAATAAATAATAATAAATAAAAAATAGTAAATATCAATTATTGCAAAAATATTCGGGATTATATAATATAATGTTTGCATTATGCAAAGATATGAAAAATACTGATTGCCGTTGATTCATTACCAAAATCATTGCTGTCGAGAATAGTTCGAAAGATTCTTTTCGGGTATTAGTTGCGGACTTTTGGAATTATCCTTTTCTGTAGTAAAATCTTTAATATTTAATGAATCACTTAACTTTTTTTCCACGGATTGATCTCATAGGATTTATCAGAAACATTAATTTTTGATTATTTTTTGGCTATTAACTGGTAGTGTGGCGGAAAGACCTTGATTTGGCTAAATCATTTAAACAATTATTCTCCACTTTTCAATGTAGCAATAACGCGCAATGAAAATTATGTTCAATAGAATTGAATATCACAGATATCAATCTATTCATTATTTTTATAAACATGTTTATTTATTTTTATGATCACTGGCTTATATTAGAACTTAATGTTAGCCTTGCTTGTCAATTATTTACTTCAACAGTTTTGCAAGATATTTTGCAAGATAATGCAATATTATCTTGTACTATTGAGAAATATAATCGTCAAATTTTTAATATTTTGATCATGATCATTCATGTTATTTGCAAACTTAATAAGCTCCGTAACAACAGCTAATTAACTAATAATAAATATTGCGTAATTAATATTGTTTACTGATGTATCAGTAATAATTGTATATCTCATAAGAAAATCGTGAATGTTATTATACACAGCTCTGTCCAATTTTTATTTAATATTGATATTTTATAAGTTACATATATGACATTAAATTTTATGTAAAATAATAAATAATTTACCTAAAAAATCTAAAACATAAAGAAAATCGGATTGCCAATTGTAATTTGTGGACACAACATGGAATGGAACTAAACTATTATGCATATAATGTAGAACACAATCATGAAATAATATATTGTACTTACCCACCAAAAATATTAATGATTGTATAGTTAAATGGGCATGTTTTGTGGAAGAAATGTCTTTACTGGATGAGTTCCAACTAAAACGTGAGTACATTCACTTTCTGGCTTCTCTTTGATTTAATGATATATTTAATTCATTTGAAAAATTTAAAAAGAACAACCATAAAAAACATATTTCGCTGCTCGTACGATCTTTTTCATATCATGTAAATATTTATCACCTATTGTTATCCAGAAAAGGAGTATTGTTCAAAACGTACAATAAGTAATTATGAAATTTTTATAATTTATTGTTATATATTTTTATTTGACAAATGATACATATTACACAAACTATTTTAGGAAATATTTTAATGTAATCTATCCACAAATGACAAATAAATTTTGATATTACGTCGTTTGAAAATATGAACTTTATAATAAGATTTTATTTCTTCTTTACATATATACATGTAAAATTAAAATGTTTATCATCATATTTCATTGGGTTACAATAATTGTAATTTAAAAAATATATATTATTTCTTATAAGTAACGTAAAATCATTTCTAGAATTGGGCGGTCTTAGCGTCGATTACGTCATGGGTGTTTTCCATAAGTTCATCGTATATATATGCATAAATTACACGATAAGAATAAACACGGATTTTTGTTACCGCCTGAACAGATTATTCCAACTGGAGAAGAGACGGATTCTCTTATATCTATATTTAAGACGTTGTCAAATGGATTTGTGACAAATAAGTAATTATGAAATTTTTATAATTTATTGTTATATATTTTTATTTGACAAATATAATTTTATTTGACAAATACATATATTACACAAACTATTTTAGGAAATATTTTAATGTAATCTATCCACAAATGACAAATAAATTTTGATATTACGTTTTTTAATTGAGAACGTTTTATATTTTCTTTGCTTTTATATACAATATATATATATATGTATACATGTATATATATATATATATATATAACTTTATATATATTACAAATTTATTATTATTATATTTAAATTTATTATATATAAATATAAATTAAAACTATATATATATAGGTTTTTATATATAATAATAGTATATAAAACGTTTAATTCATTTAGATATTTATGTAATAAATGTGTGTGTATTTATTCATATATACATATACATAAACAGAAAATTTAAGTTTTTAATTCATTCAAGTAATTATTACATAAATACCTAAATGAATTAAATGTTTTATATACTTATCAATATTTCCATATCACGCAAAGAAAGAATTGTAAGATTGACGTGTACAAATTGTAAATATGTACGCAGATGGCGAATACATATGGCGAAATAAGAAGTTTACTTATAAAAGGTACACATAAATGTGTGTTAAAATATAAAATTTTGCGTCAATATCTTGATCGAGCAAATTAGTGTGATAATGCAACTTTGGTGCCGTGTGCAACTACGTATTTAAATCAATGAACATCATAATATTGGCAATTGCCAGTGATCCTGTGTTATGAAAAGGGTAAGCTGATTTCGAGAAAAGTTATTTCTAAATCGTATTCTAAAAATTAAATGTTTTTTTAATCAAATTCCAATTACTATTCACTGATAAGTAGATACTAAATAGATGGTAGAATAAATTACATTTTACAAAAATCAAGTGATGTGATAAAAAACTTATAAAATATTATAATTGTGTAATATCATAAAATATTATAATTGTGACATCGGAAAGTTTAATAATAACTAAAGTCATTCGTGTATTAAATTTAAAGGGAACTGCGATCATCATGTGGAAGTTAATAATATTATGTATGGTGGGCTTGGTGGCCGCCGAGGAGGCTACTTTTGAAAACTACAAGGTTTTTCAAATTGCTACGACTACACAGAAGCAGGCTGACCTGCTCAATCAATTGGCAGACCTTTCAGATGGAGTAAGTACATTTTTCAAGCATACAGAGACATAAAAGTAAAGGCAAATAAATATGTTTTATTATAAAAATCTATCTTTTTTAAGAGAATTATAACATTTAAATTGACCATATTAGTTAAAATTCAAAAAGTCGATTTCATAAAAATAGCACATACACAAAATAAAATTTATAAAATGAGCTCTATCTATAAATATATTAACTTATCAATGTTCAACTTATCAATTATCAAAGTTGACAAATATATAATTAATTTTTTAGACAAATTATATTGTTACTTATTATGAGTATGCATTATTTTGTAATTAGCGGAAATAGAATTTGTAAAAAGTGTCTGAGTATTTCGATGAAAATTCGGAAATGTTCGTCCCTCTATCTAACAATAAGCAGCGTCACGCATACGTAATCATAATTTCTCCGCGTGAAGCCATGAAGCCGAGACGGACTCTAAAGATTAAACGAATTATGAATAAGCGTGTGATTTTATGATTTGATACCTTTTTTATTTCTAAATTATCATATTATTAAATAAACAAAATTTAATATTATTTACAGTTTTCTTTCTGGAAGGCACCAAGTGTGAACAAACAAGCGGAACTTATGGTAGCGCCGCATAAGTTGCCCGAATTCTACGAACTGATGACGAAGCTCCAAGTACCCCATAAAGTTTTTATTGAGAATGTTCAAGCATTAATCAATCAGGCGGCGCCCGCGACTGTATCAGCGAAATTCGATTTTAAAAACTATCATACTCTCAACACAATTTACGAGAATCTGGACGAATTAGCTCAGCAGTATCCCAATAAAGTAAAGGTCGTCGTAGGTGGCAAGAGTTATGAGGGACGCCAGA